>OX336378.1:22327799-23527799 GCA_946902895.1 Fragum fragum | reverse complement strand
CTGTCTAGATAGTATTGTTGAACGCTGCACATTATTCGTCAATTACCGTGATCTTTGACAAGTCATGCAGCTAAATACTATCTACATGTCACTATGTATTGTCTGTTTTTGACAAGTTTGTATGCGTGACAAAGACGATCTTCATGGATTTGGGTAGCACAACAGAAATCATTTCAAGACGATGAGAAATAAGACTGGCTCAAATTCAAAGGATTTCAAAAGGAATTATTAGGTTGATAGTATTTTGAGCATTTACTTCTCTCCGTATAGAAATTATGTGTAGAACACAGAAATTAATTGTAATAAACAATTTCTTAATTTCCGAAATCATTTTCTTACATTCTTTTCTTGAGTGGCGTAAAAAGAGTGTGTGTGGGGGAATGGGTTAAATCGTTTTTGAGAGCAATCAGAGGCATTTAAAACCTTAAAGGGCAAAAAAGGGAACTCTGTTAAAATAGTATGTAAAAAAGATATGACCCAGTAGTGGTTATTTAGACAAAATACATCATATTAAAGTTATATGACTCGATACAGAAATTGACCAATCACGGCTGTTAATAAAATAACAGTCGAACAATGAAAGCATTTCTTGAGACCAGAAATGAGAAATGATCTCCAAACGTTGGCCGCAATTTTTGTCTACCTTTCTTTTTGGTTTGGGAACTTAAACTTCTAAACTACAGCTTATTCAAGTTGTAGTCACAAGACAACTATACTACTTTTTTGTTACATGCTACTGGCCATAGATTTTTCAAAATAACGACTTTTGAATCAAAGCGGGACTTCCTGTCGGAGTCATTGAGCGGGGTCAAAGTAGTCAGTGGGTGGGGCAATCGATTGGTCATATCTGCTGTCTGTCCAGGCACACACTTTTCACACTTTCAAGAAGGTCCTACTTCGACCCTACATTTATTAAATGATCAAAATTAACAGAATGCCATGGATAGATTCACTATAGCTGCCGCGATATAAATGAAATATTATCATTATGATATACTATTACAAACAAACGTGTTGTAAGACAAGCTTTGGTATGGATAGTAGTCCCTGGGGACTACAAAAAGACTCTTATCTAACTACTTTTATTCAAGCCGAAGTTACCCATGACGATTGTTTGCATCGAATAAAGTTGTATCTTGTTTCAGGAAAAAGTTACCTCCCACCTATGGGTGGATAATCGTAAACTTAAATAGAGAAGATGGGGACTTGGAAAGGGTGTCGCGGTAGTACTTGTGTTAGAAATACCTGGAATCCATGGTGCTAGCTCCAGCCGCTGCGATATGACTGAAATACTATTACAAGTGCGTTAACCCATTCCCACACAATGACGCCCTGCAGAAAAAGAAATTTGGAAAACGTTGTGGAAAATTAAGCAATTTCTTCATTATTAATGTTTTCTACCAAGAAAGTTGAAAAAATCTAAAATTTCACAAACCTCTATTTGTCGCCTGCACCTCTTTTCGATTTGGACAGTTTAAAATTTTAGTATCTGGTAATGGGTCAACCCTAATTCACTCAAAAAGTATCTTTTCTGGGGTTGTGAGATCTTAGGCGCGTTTCAGTCTTTTTTTTTTTATATATATATGTTACGAAACAAGATATTCAGAGACGTCTCGTCGTAAATTCTAGACCTGTCGATTGCCTCATATATTATTTATGTGAAAAGATATCACTGCGTAAGAATAACTATCTCTTGTTGCGATCTTGAAAGGTTTTGTTTTTCCCAGCTTTATTGGAGCTTTGATCTTTGAAAGGAAACAACGCATCGTAAATATTTAGTATTCTCGTCAAAGATTTCTTTTATCTTTCGAGAAATCGATAATCGATTGTATTTAAAATGTCAACAAGACAGACCAAGACACGATACTAACCTTTCCACACTCAACACGTATTCTGACCATAAGACGCCGAGGCCGTTTAACTCAGAAGATAACTTGCTGTACTCTCAACCCTCGGATGGTCAGTTCGGTCCCCGACTCGGCCAACATTCCCTTCGACATTTGACAAAAGTCATTGCAACTTGCGTCATTTGTGCCTCGCCAATGGGCGAATGATAAATAGTGAGCCTAAGGGGGAGGAGTAGATGGTTGCTCAGGTCGAATGTTACGAAAGACAGGGAGCCAAGGTTATGTGTAACTAGCCGTCGCGTTATAGCTAAAATAATGTTAAAAGTCACATTAAACCCCATACAATGAGTCAACAATGATCAGAAGACAACTTAAATTCCAACTTGTTTTAACAAGTCAGGAAAATAAACTGACTATACCCTCACTGACACGATGACGTCTTTTATATAGAGTAATATTGTCTGTCTATATGTTTATCATTATGTGTCTTTCTGTCTGTCCGTTCATCTGTCCACCCATCCGTAATCTTTTTCTTTTCCGTACTCTAACGTTAGAATCAATTGACCTACGACCATGAAACTTTGTACAATAGTTGCCAAAGATAAAAGGAAGTAAGTCAGGTAGGCCAAAGTTCAAGGTCATATATGGGCGTTTATTAAAATCCATGTCTCTAGCTCATTAGCCATTTTACCTTAGACTTTGAAACTTTATACAAATATCATCCAAGTCCAAAGGAGGTGCCCTATTGCTTTCGGGTAACGTAAGTCAAAGGTAAACTGTGGTACTTAAACGACAAGAATGATGTTGGGGAGGGTATCAGTCCGTTCTGCGACAATTCTAGTTTAAATCAGCTAAGCTATAAAATAAACGGTATTGACCACACTCAATGAAATGTTCTGTGAATAGGCTTTATATTAGTGTACCAACAAGGGGTTGCAATGAAAAATGAACCTGTGTGTGATATTTCAAAATATTCTACATATGCGCCTTGTAAAGACTCAGCCTGTGCGTCTGCACAGTCTGATCTGAGTCTTTACTATGCGCTTTTTAGATAGTTACTGACTCAATGTTTCTATGACAATTCGTGAATATTCTTAATCTACTGAGTAGAAGTCAAGGCTACTCAGTGTCTGTGCCTCGCCCACATGTGGTTTGTTAATATCTAAAACGTCGTAACTACAGTTCGATTTAAGGTGCAGTTACGATGTTTTACAATTAAACTGACGATGTCGAATTGTTGGAAATGTCACTCCCGGATCCAAATAAAAGAAAAAATGGAGTACCTCAATCCCCACCAATCTTAACCATTACGATTGTTAATTGCGGTGCTGTTCTAAATGTCGATACCATGTATAGACACTTAGAACATTCTCGCCATTAACTATCTATTAGCTCTTTAAACAAGGAGAGTGTCTGACCCACGATAACTCGGTATGCGATGACCGTTCTGTGCATGCCATTTTGAAGATGGAGTTCGATTCCAACTGACTTTTAAGAGATGAAGAGAATATTTTTTGTTTTCATGGGGGTATGAACCGAAAAACCTAATCACACTGTATGAATACGCGAAGCGGATTCATACATTGTGTGATTGGGTTTTTCGGTTCATACCTCCACGAAAACAAAAAATATTCTCTTCATTTCTTATAATTTAATAGCATCGAGCGAAAAATGCAACAACTTAACACATTTTGATACCTTTTTGTAGTGAACTATTTTGTGCGGAAGCATACAAAATGGCTGCGTACTCAAAAATTTGTTCATGGAGGTATGAATTAAATTTTTCGACCAATCAGATCGCTCGTTTTTAATAGACGAAACTACCAATTAAATTATTTGAATATGTCGCTATCCTTATTCATAATGCTGTACTCAGATCTCAATTTGTCTACTATAGAGCAAATGGTCACTTATCAGTCCTTGCCACATTTTAATTCGAAAAAAGGCGTTAGCTTTAGTCGGTTTCAAAACATTGAATGGGGTTTATTTTTTCTGTTACCTTTATCCATTTTATTCCAAGAATACAATTTTAATACCGGCTATTAATTTACAATCAAAACGCTTAAAATGTTTCATGGCGTTATGAGCAGTAAATTCGAATCGTTTAAACCGATCTTTCACAATTACCAAATTAAGGAAGAAAATTATTATCAATGGGCGACCAAACCTTCGTAACTACAGCTTATTCAAGCTGTAGTTACGAAGGTTTTTAGTCGGCCACCTACAAAAATACAATAACCTTGTAAAGTGCTGCAAATACGATTTCGCCATTCAGTAGTATTCTTTATTCAAATACAACCGACGCATATTAGATTATATAACGCTATATGAATATGCGAATGAAATCAATGACGAGCTATTTTGATATAAAGCATAATATTTATTTTAATACAATGGATAAGTGAGCCTTCCGCAAACTACTCTTTCGCTACCTTTCACTAACTGATATCGCTTTTAGCAGCTATGAATTATTATGATCGGTCTTAACCTATTACCACACAGCTGTATATTAGACTGGTCCAAATTGAAAGACGTTGCAGACGACAATATTTAGTTGATGATCTTTAATTTCTTTATATTTCGGGATATAGAACATTGTGGAAAATGAAGAAATTGCTTGTCATAAGCAATTTCTTCATTTACAACAATGTTTTTTTTCCAAAGCCCTTTTACACAAGGGGCGTCAAAAAGCGTCACTGTGTGGGAATGGTTTAAATTGACAAAAACATTTTTGAATTCATTTGTCATATTTCATGTGTTCTACCCTCATCTTTAATCACTTTTTGTATATGTTTCTATCTATCTGTTCACTTTAAACTTTTCTTTTGATAAATCTTCGTAACTGTTGCACAACGGCGCCATATCGTCAGTGGGCGATCGTAATATCGTAACTACAGCTTGAATTAAGCTGTATTACTCAAATGTGACAACGTGTACTCGGTTTTCTGTAGATTTATATACACGACACAGATCAAAATATCGAATACTGTCTATAGTTACGACATTTTGGACGCCAAAGACGGTAAGATCAGCCGGGAAAGCGGTGTGCTCTGAATAATGTGATAATAAGTTCGAACCACGGCTCGCCAAACATTCTCTCCGACATTCTCGATATTCGCCATTTTGTATCTAACCAATGGCAGAATGATAGATATTACGCCTACGTGGGATGAGGATCTGGTGGCGCAGAATGAATGTGTGGTTAGTTCATACTGATTCATTTTATTTCGCTTTAAGCTTATAGAGTCCCTCTCGAACACTCGCAATCAAGATGTTTTCACGTCTCTGAAAGAGAGGCAGTGGCTGATTCCCACTGCTACTCACTTTTACAGCTGGGTAGACTGCAGCTGGCTTATGAGTGTCTTGTCCATAAAAAACAACCCGGTGACGGTGGGGCTCGAACCTGTGACCTTCAGGTCACGAGTCAAGTACCTATTCCAATCGGCCATCGAGGCAATGGTGCGGCTGTACTGCTGTGAGAAATGAAAGGAAGCCATGGTTAGGCGCACTAATCCCGTTGTATATCTGAAATACTATTGAAAGTGGCGCTAAACTCCATACAACATTACATCTAATACTACATTTTGGTCACCCACTAGCGATATAATCTTAGTCAATAATTGTTAAACGCGGGATTCAAAATAAAGGCCCGCTACCCTTCATCAATTTACCCCCACACTAATGAATCATTAATTTGAATGGTTTACGATTAAACGATTTGTTTCGCTCTGATACCTTTCAATAAAGTAGCTGTCACAAAAAATATCTTTAAAATCATCGAAACCGTATAGAATCTACTTCATTTTATTTTGGAAAACTTTTCAAAATGCAATTTTAACTCTTGTCATGCTTAACCCGGAATATCCATGTTTTGGCAGGAGGTCGAGATAAAGAACAGGTCTGATCTTTGTCTAGACCTCCTGCTAATCCAGCATTGTTTTTACTATGCATATTTCAAATAATAAACAACTCAAAATAAGTGTTTTCTGTGCTTTCAGTGCTTTCGGTCCTTTGATTTCAACTCAATTTTGTGGAGATTTTTTTATTCAGTATGACAAGGGTTAACTATTACTACGGACATGTTCTAAAAATAGAATGTTCGGGCATGTGGATGTTCAAGTT
Source organism: Fragum fragum (assembly GCA_946902895.1). NCBI lineage: Eukaryota > Metazoa > Mollusca > Bivalvia > Cardiida > Cardiidae > Fragum > Fragum fragum. Next base: position 23,521,830 of record OX336378.1, on the reverse strand, counting down.
TAAACATTAATCCATTGCCAGACTTCTACAGCTTCACCCATTACAAGACGGCGAAATTTAAGACTGGTCCAAATTGAAAGGAGTTGCAGACGGCACTTTAGAGTTTTTGTGATATTTTATTTTTTTTTCAATTTTCTGGATAAAAAAAAAACATTGTGTAAAATGGAGAAATTGCATGTACAAGCAATTTCTTCATTTTACACAACGTTTTTCCTATTATTTTTCTTGAGGGGCGTAAAAAAGCGTCACTGTGTGGGAGTGGGTTATTGTCACTGGGGGGGGGGGGGATATGTATAGGCTATATTCAGCCTCCGTCAAACCAGCTGTTAAATTGACAGATCGCGGTAGTAAATAAGATAAAAAAAAAACAAAAAACTCAAGACCACTCAAATCATATATATGGACCGAAAGTTAACTTTGAACTCTGACATTGGCCAACATTTATAATTAGTATTTGTGTTGGGTTTATATCTAAATAGAAATTTCTGTCGGAGTTAAGTGGGTGTTGCTATCGATCCGTCTATAGGACGAGTGTTATACACGACGTCCAGGGAAAAAAAATCAAGATAACGAATATTTGCTTGTGACGAGTGATTTCTTCATTTCCCACAATATTTCCTATCCTGGTATACACTTTGATCAACTTCAGCATTCTAATCGTCCTTTTTTTCTTGACTAGTCTAAAATTTAACTGTCCGTTAAGGGTTTAAACAGTGTTTCCCTCATCAAACGAGTTATGCCCTGTCACCAAGATGACAAAACGGTCAACTTGGGGTACTCTGTTTCGCATTTTCGCATTTATGCCAAAAGTCCAACAATTGACTCCGAGAGGCAAGCGTTTGTTCAAATTTTGTCACCCTAAAGCCATAGTTTCTTTGATGTCGCTATTGATAGTATAACCAAATGGACCAATCACTAGCCATCTTACAAAAGAACAATTATGGACGTATTCGTGCGCGTTGATTCGGTTCGTTTCACAGATCAAATAACATAACATATTTTAGTTTGCTTTATCCAAATAAGGACGTTGATTGTTTTGACTGTATCTGACAGGTTCACTTTGGTGCAACATCTCTTAACCCTAAATGAATTCTTTAGGCAACGTTCTACCAAGAATGGTTCACAATAAAAGGAAAAAAGTGTGAAAATTGATAGTTTTAAATTCCAAGGAAAGATTTACAAAATAGCGAAGTTAGTAGCCCATTCTTAAATGAAAAAAAATGCAAGCTAACTTTACTAGTAACTGATAGCGAGCATGCTAACTGTAACTGGTGAATAACATCTAATCCTAACTGTTGATTTATTTGCTAACTTTTACTGGTGACGAACATACTAATTTTAACTGGTGACGAACATACTGATTTGAACTGGTGACGAACAAACTAACGGTAACTGATGACGAGCATGCTTAGTGTTAGTCGTGAAGAGCATTCTGATTGTTTTAAGACGAACATGCTCACTGTATCTGATGAAACACATGCTCAATTTTAGTGATGAAGAGCATGCTAACTGTATTTTGTGGCGAACATTGTGGCGAACATACTCACTGCTACTGGTGAAGGAACATGCTAACTGTAACTAGTGACAAATATGCTCACTGTAACTAGCGAGGAACATGCTCACTGTTACTGGTGACGATCATGCTCACTGTAACTGGTGACAAACACGCTCACTATTACTAGTGACGAACATGCTCACTGTAACTAGTGACGAACATGCTCACTGCTACTGGTAACGAACATGCTCACAGTTACTGGTGACGAACATGTTAACTGTAACTGGTGACGAACATGATCACTGTAACTGGTGACGAACATGCTCACTAAAACTGATGACGAACATGCTCACTGTAACTGGTGACGAACATGCTCACTGTTACTGATGACGAACATGCTCACAGCTACTGGTGACGAACATGGTCACTGAAACTGGTGATAAACATGCTGACTGTAACTGGTAACGAACATGCTAACTGTTATTGGTGACGAACATGCTCACTGTAACTGGTGACGAACGTGCTTACTGTTATTGGTGACGAACATGCTCACAGTAACTGGTGACGAACATGCTCACTGTAACCGGTGACGAACATGCTCACTGTAACTGGTGACGAACATGCTAACTGTTATTGGTGACGAACATGTTCACTTGAACTGGTGACGAACATGCTTACTGTTATTGGTGACGAACATGCTCACAGTAACTGGTGACGAACATGCTCACTGTAACTGGTGACGAACATGCTCACTGTAACTGGTGACGAAAATGCTAGCTGTTATTTGTGACGAACATGCTCACAGTAACTGCTGACGAACATGCTCACTGTAACTGGTGACGAAAATGCTAGCTGTTATTGGTGACGAACATGCTCACTGTAACTGGTGACGAACATGCTAACTGTTATTGGTGACGAACATGCTCACTGTAACTGGTGACGAACATGCTCACTGTAACTGGTGACGAACATGCTTACTGTTATTGGTGACGAACATGCTCACTGTAACTGGTGACGAACATGCTTACTGTTATTGGTGACGAACATGCTAACTGTAACTGGTGACGAACATGCTCACTGTAACTGGTGACGAACATGCTCACTGTAACTGGTGACGAACATGCTAACTGTTATTGGTGACGAACATGCTCACTGTAACTGGTGACGAACATGCTTACTGTTATTGGTGACGAACATGCTCACTGTAACTGGTGACGAACATGCTTACTGTTATTGGTGACGAACATGCTCACCGTTACTGCTGACGAACATTCTTACTTTAACTTGTAACCGTTACTCATGACTAGCAGGCTAAATGTTACTGGTGAAGAGCATGATAACTATAACTGGTGACGAACATACCAGCTGTATCTGATGACTAACATACTTACTGTATCTGGTGACAAGCATACTTACTCTATCTCGTGATTTACGTACCAACTGTATCTGAGGACTGACATATACTGACATACTAACTGTTATTGATGACGAGCATACTAACTGTATCTCGTGACGAACATGCCAACTGTATCTCGTGACGAACATGCTAACTGTATCTCGTGACGAACATGCTGACTGTAAACGGTGAAGAATATGCTAACTGTATCTGGTGAAGAGCATGTTAACTGTAATTGGTGACGACCATGCTAACTTATGAGCATGATAACTCAAACTGGTGTATATAACACAAACTGTACCTGGTGAATAGCACATGTTTTACTTATTTTTTGTGCGGTCATCTTTGAGAACATCCCGGTCATCTTCATCATATGTCTTTTTAATATTCCTCAAGTGCGCCATCTTTATCTCCATTTTCCTCTGTTAACCTTTTCTCACAGAACAAAATATTAGACTGGTCCAAATTGAAAGAGTGCTTCAGACGATATTAAAAGTTAATGACATTTGAAACTTTTCGTCGTTTTTTTTTTTTTTTTTTTTTTTAAGGAAACCATTATGGATAATGATGAAATTGCTTGATACAAGCAATTTCTTCATTTTCCACTATGTTTTCCAAGCTTTTCTTTGGGGGTGAAAAGGAGGGATTGAGTGTGAAAAGGTTAAGAAGGCATCATTGAAAATAAGTTCTTCATTGTTTATGTTGCTGATTGTGCAGGCTTACCAGGGTCCAAAACTTTCGCTCATTTAAGGTCTTCTGTTTTTAGAAAAGTCATTCTACCATTCATTCATGTTTGAAATACCAATATTTAATGACCTATTCTAGATCCGATCTCTCTTTTTGACTAATTTCATGTATTTGCTTTTCAAGTTTTCCGTATAACCCCTTTTCGAGCGATGGGTAACACTTGCAAATGCTGAGGTAATCGCAATGATCTGATTTTCCCAGCAGGATTTTAAAGATTGATTTATTTTGAACTTCAAGATAACAGAATTCTAAGTTTTTTCGTGAAAATCTCTAAATTGAAATTACTCCATGAATACAAAACCCAAATTTGTAACAATTTTAGGAGAAACAAACGCGTGATGAAACATCCATAGGGAATGTTGTGTATGCAATTTAAGACGGATCGTTGATATTCGAAGAGCTAAGACTGGTGAGCCGCTCGTAAATTTTGAACTTATTTAGCGAATATTTTGCATTGAGGCACATTTTGAAATTTTTCGAAGGAATTATCTTAACCCATTACTGTACAATTCCGCATTTTATTTGTCTTTTAAATTCGCTATTTAACAAGTTATGAATAAAAGAATTCGGCCTCATTGTCCGAATTTCTAACTTTCAGACATTTGAAAGAAGGGGATTAAGCGGATTTTGTAACGAAATGATTGTTCATAATATAAACTATTAAAGAAACATCGTAAAGATATTTGGTGTCCATAACGTCAAATTTATAATCTCAAAGTCAACGAGGTACAGTCCATATTGGACCAGAATTTATTAGGTAGATACATTATCTTTAGAATTTCGACGATCATTACCTCATGTTACTTTGTTTGTTTGAATGGGGTTTAAACGCCGCTTTTAACAATCTTTCAGTTATATCGCGGCGGCTGAAGCACCTACCAATGGATTCCTGGTATTTCTCGCACCAGTACTACCACTACACCCTTTCCTAGCCTCCAGCTGCTATCCCACATAGGCTTACGATTATCTGCCCACTGGTGGTAGGCAAATGTCGGAAAGAGTATTGCCGCCGTCGGGGATCGAACCCGGGACCCTTTGAATGAAAGTCCGACGCGCTACCAACTGCGCTATGACGGCGGCTCCTCATGTTACTATTACGTCATTGTGTTCCGCTAGCGTTTCGGCCGTTATCGATTTCATCCGATGACTTATGACCTCGCCCGATAAACACCCAAGATTAACCCATTCCCACTCGACAAAATTTTAGACTGGTCCAAATTGAAAGAAGATGCAGACGACAATTTCAAGTTCATGGAATTTTAAATTTTTTCACCTTTTTGGATAGAAAAAATTGTGGATAATGAAGAAATTGCTTGATACAAGCAATTTCTTCATTTTCCACAATGTTTTCCAAAGCTTTTTTATTGAAGGGCGTAAAAAGAAGGGATTGAGTTGGAATGGGTTAAAAGGAGGAGGATACTACATTAAGTTAGTTCGGTAGATTAATCCATTACCATGCAGCAAAATTTTAGACTGGTCCAAATTTGAAAGAAGCTGCAGACGACAATTTCATTTGGGTGGGATCTTATATTCTTTTCGTATTTTTGGATTGAAAACATTGTGGATAATGAAGAAATTGCTTGGTGCAAGCAATTTCTTCATTTTCCACAATGATTTCCAAAGTTTTTTTTTCTTAAGACGCGTAAAAAACAGGTATTGAGGCGGAATGGGTTAAGGTAATGAATTGGACACGCTGTTTCATGAGCAATAAAAATTCATTTAACACGTAAAAACTGGACACTTTCCAATCGTGTAATAATGAATCAAACATTAATTTAGTCATAATCTGATTTCGCAAATTAACCCGCGTATTGAAAACCGGTGTTATCGTTTTTTAATCCTTGGGTAATTGGTCCCATAAAATACAATAAATTTTATTACACCGAATTGGTTTCCGTGCCAAACAAGGAAAACAATCAGAAACGGAAAAATAATGAAGTTTTCCTTGATACACTGATAGAAATTGAAAAACACATGTTGTGTACTATGCGAGTTGTTTCTTATCCGAAACATGAAGGCTTTGACGTAGCCATGATTTCGGAAATACCGTAATACGTAACCCATTCCCAAATAGCACATTTTAGAATTGTCCCAATGAAGAATACTAAATAGCATTATTTTTACAGTTTATGACAAGTTAGATATATCAAAAAAGTAAGGACCGCGACCACAGCGAGGTTGTAGTGCGTAGGACGTATAATGATGGGGGTCCTTGGTTCGATTCCCGGTCGCGGCAAAAATCGCTTCCGACATTTGTCTCCTATCAATGGATGGATAATCGTAAACCTAAGTGGGACGAGAAGTTTCAGGCTCAGAAAGGATGTAATGGTTGTACTGGTGTGAGCAATACTAGAATCCATGGCTAGGTGCTCCAGCCTCCGCGATATGACTGAAATACTGCTAAAATTGGCGGTAAACCCATTCAATCAATCGAAAAAGTAAAATGGTCGAATGGCGACATAAATGCCGAAACTTCAGCTTCAATAAGCTGTAGCTACGGCATTTAAGTCGTCCAATCAACAATATTCACGTAAAATGTCGGAAAATCTGACTGTCAAAAATTCAAAAATTACGTCCGGTGTTAAAGAGGTAATTTGATTGGTCGATTGATTCTCTGATTGACAACCTCAATCCGTCAATTTAAATGTTTCCAGGTAACAAAAAAGTCACATGTGTCTTATCGACAACAATATATGTAAAATGTATCAATCAGTTTAAATTTTGAATATTCTAATTTTAGTTTTGTCTACCAAGATGTAGGCGTTTTGATTGGCTAATTTATTTTTTTATTCATTTATTTTTTTTTTTTTGTATATTTTTTTATAATGATGTCTTTTCTTATGAAAAATTCAGAGTACACAGGTAGTTTGTGTGTTAGCGCACACAAAGTAGATACGAACAATTTTACTCAAAACTAGTGAATCATTTGTCTTGTTTTGCTTGGTGGCATCAAATTATACTGCCTGGATACTTTATAAATACGCGAAGCGAATTCATACATTAGTTTGTTTAAGTTTTTAGGTTCATGCCTCAATGAAAAAAAAATCCTCTCTTTATTTCTTAAATGAACACGAAGTCAGTAGGCCCTATCATATAGACAACAATATTGATCCGAGGTTCATCTTTATGAAATATGTATAAATGTAGGATTGGTAAATCTATATCATGAATAGTAAAACATGCTTATTAGACGAAACTCATTAGATATTCGGAGACTTAAAAACACTTACCCTTGTAAGTAAGGCAACAATTCTAATTGTATCAAACTCTTGCCATGCTGAACCCGGAACATTCCGGTTTTAGCAGGAGGTTTAGAAAAAAACAACAAGTGCAGTCTGATCTCTGTCTACACCTCCTGTCTGTCTTTTTGATGTTCATAAAATTGATATCAAAAAAGTATTGACAACTAAACAACAAGTACTACCAGTGCTATCAGTCCTTTGATTTTTATCGATTCTGAAAAGGATTTTAATCAGCATGACAAGGGTTAAAACTGAATTAGTTATTAAAACAACATTAATAACAACAATAAACACGGTAGACATGTAGGGTCGTGCAGGACCTAGTTCCCCTTGTTCGAGCCTCACTCTTATATTTACTGATCATTGATTTTAACCCATCATCACACAACAAATATTTTAGACTGGTCCGAATTGAACAAAATTGCTTACGACATTTCGAACCGCAATCAAAGTTTGAAAGTATGAGTCTGATAATTTAGAAAACATGATCTCCTTTTCTCACAATGTTGGTTTTTTTTTTTTTGTAATCATATTTCTTCAGGGTGTCAAAAACAGCGGTATTGTATGGCAATCGGTTAACCCTTTCCTGTACAATCACTCGATTTTACGTCCCAGTGTTTTAATGCCTGAGAAAACATTGTAGGAAAACAAGAAATTGTATGTAACAAGCAATTTCTTCTTTTCCAACAATACTTTCTACAACTTTTGTTGGTTACTTTTCATATTGCACCCACTTTTAGTTGTCATCTGCAACTTCTTTCAAACAGGACAGGTTTAAAAATTTATAAAAACAGGAAAGGGTTAATGCTGCTATCCTAAGCAAAAATATTCGGGACATACAAGATCTGTCAGAAGTCATTCTTTGAGATAAGTTTCTCTCAAATGCATAGAATTGTTTTCTCATAGTGAACAGCTATCGAGAACATTGTGTGTAGAAATGACTTCATCATGACGTCATATAAGAGTATCATAGCTCGTGGTTTTTCATTGGTCCTCCCGAGTATGTTCTCGGTACCCATTTCCTGTGAGACTTTTAGAAAATAGTCAACATGGCATACACGGTTTTTATAAAATGTCCTTGTATATGAGGTATTATTGCTGAAAAAGAAGTAAAATTTCAAATCTTGTTCAGAGTTTGAAAAGTTTAAAGTTTTGATTAGTAAAAAACGCAACTTTTACCATGAAAGTAATGTTGCAAGCGCCTTTGTCTGATCCACCTTTGTAATATTTGAATTTTTTGGTGTTGGTCAAGCTATACCGTTTGGCTTGGATGTCATTCGTTCTGATGGAAGTTAAGAATTTTAACAATTTAAATTTCAATCGACTTCGTCCTTGATTTAGGATTTAGGGGAAAAAGATCATGCGATTGAAATTTTGGTTAAATGTTTACTCCATAGTTAGTTGTGATCGCGTTTGAAATCCCAATGCAGTGTAACAATTTGAAGCTCTGGGCAACTATTATCTTGTCGTGCTTTTTGAAATCAGAATGATATAGGAATCCAGTTGTCAAATACAGACCCTTTAATTCCTAGAATAGTTCGTGCGACATCTTAATAAATAATGAAACTCAGTCTCATCTTGGGCACGAAATACCATGTCAAATAAATCAATAACGATGTCTGGTTTTAAAGTGTAAAATAACATGCAAATATTCCATTCCTATTACCTTTGAAGGTTACGGCGGATTGAAAGCCATACCGCATAAAATCATGCAACTTACAATCGGAGTGAAATACCTTTAGCCGCTTGTCAGTTGTATCACCAATCACTTGAAAGAATCAGTGGCTTTGGAGACTCAATACTCAGTGCCTTTAGGTCAAGGTTAAAAAAACTTGATAATGATACTAAACCAACAGCAGTCTGGTATGCTGTTTTATGAATTAAGGAGAAAATGGCAATGATCTCAGATTTGGAACTACACTTCTATACAAACAATTTAAGCCATCACACAAAACAGTCTAAACTTACTTTGTTCTGTTCGTTAAAGAAAACAGCTATTAACTAGGGTGTATTCTGTTCGGTTTTTGAACATTTTAGTGAGTGTGAGGGCCGTTTTTTGCTTTCGGACTAGTCTAAAATGGTTCACGAACTAAGGATAATTGTCTGAAACTTCTTTGATTTTGGACCAGTCTAAAGTGGTTCACGGACTAAGGATAATTGTCTAAAACTTCTTTGATTTTGGACTAGTCTAAAATGGTTCACGGACTAAGGATAATTATCTTAAACTTCTTTGATTTTGGACTAGTCTAAAATGGTTCACGGACTAAGGATAATTGTCTGAAACTTCTTTGATTTCGGACTAGTCTAAAATGGTTCACGGACTAAGGATAATTGTCTGAAACTTCTTTGATTTTGGACTAGTCTAAAATTGTGTAGTCTGGTAACGGGCTAAACTAGCGTACCGTCTAACTGTTATTAACCTGTTCAACACACAAACACCGTCTCCCTTTGAAATCACCACAAAAAAGAAGTAAACGCTAAATTACCAAATACGGGCGCTTGTCCCGTATGACTTTTTTCCAATGGCGTGTCGCAGACAAACTCTCGTGAGATTTCACGGCAACGTAAAGTCCCTCGCCGGAACTACTTTTTATGAATAATTAAACATCTAATTCGATTAAAATTCTATAGAAAAACTAACGCGGCCCCCTATGTGTAGATATTTATCAAATACCTCGTTTTTCATTTTCTGCAGGAAAATCAATTCTGTTGGGAGAAATGTAGGTTGAAGAGAAAGTTTTCTTTCTGTATATCTTATCCATTTGATTCAGTGTTGGAATCCACATGGTATAGCTTTAAATGGTGGCCAAGATTAATCGTTTATATTGAATAGGGTTAATTAACATTTGCAGAAACCAACCCGAATGCTTTGCAAAAACTGCCGTTTTCACAGTCGTTCGTAAATTTGTCTCGACGTCTTTTCGCATTTTCATGCCTACTGTTAAAGTGGAAATACCGGGTTTTCTCCATTAAGGTTTAGCCTAGGGTTTTGTTGTTTTATTTCATTTTGCTTTGTGTTGTTTTATGATAGTGTTAAATTAACGGATTGCTGGCCGCGCCCACTAAGCTCCGAAAGGAAGTTCCACTACGATACCAAATGGCGTTATTTTGTTAAATGTAACACGTCACAAAAAAGTAAAATGGCTTTTTGACGACCTAAACGTCCTAATAACAGCTTGTATAACAAAAATGCTTCAAATAATGTCGGCCAATGTCGGAGTTCAAATCTCACTCCCGGTCTAAATGAGCAATGTGATCGGTCCATCGGTTCTATGATTGACACCTCATCTGTCATTTTCAAACATTTAAATTATTTGAAAACAGAAAAAAAATCACTTTCATTTTCTCCCCTCCCACGCTATCCCCCCCCCCCCTCCTTTTTTTCAGATTTCGACAGTCGGGGTTCGGTTATATTGTGTATGTGTTTCCTTGTCACTATAACCCAATAATACCGAAACGTATTCAACGGGCTTGACAAGCTTCCATACCGTACGGTATATTGCTGAAATATCTTACAAATGAGCAGGACTATCAAGGAAAAACTCTTAGTCTAGAAACTTGTCCTAGTTGTTTTGGCTGTTCGTGTCTGCCAGTCCTAGATATTTGCTGTATTTAACCCATTCTCACACAACAAAATTTAGACTGGTCAAAATTCAGAGTTTCATTTGATGAAATTTTAGAATTTTCGGGGGTATGTGACGTAGAATGCACTGCGGAAAATGAAGAAACACGATTTGGCAAATACAGAAGACCTCGGACCCGTACCAAATGAGCTGATTGACCTGTTCCTGCACAATCTCTGATTTCTACGTCCCTGTATTATGCTTGGGAGCTTTGCGGAAAGAGAAGAAATTACTTGTAACAAGCAACTTGTTCTTTTTACACAATGTTTTCTATCACATAGGATGGTTAATTTTTCGAATTATAATTATATTAAAATGTCATCCGCTACCGCTTTGAATTTGGACAAGTCTAAAATTTTGAAAGAAACAAACATAACAAAAACAAACAAACAAACTTGGATTAATCAAAAACACAGACTTATAATCGTTATTGCTTCCTTGACAGACCTGAAGGAAGCAAATGAAGACTATGTGAGGGGTTTTGAAACACTTCAATATGGGGTAGTGAAAACTTGTATGCGGTGATATTTTTTTAATTAAGTTCGCTATCAGAAATATTGTGGGGGCTTCCGCCACCCCTTCCCCTCCAATATAAAACAAAATAGATAAATGAAAAGAAAATTTCAAGCAACTCCTCGTTCATATAGGCATGGAAAATCAGTTTTCGTATTAATGTATTTTAACCTATACTCCACAAAATTTTCTTGGATCTAAACTCCCTGAAATAAAGAGCGATTGAGACTGAATTTGAAATAGCACAGTCAGAACATATTAGATTTTCATCCCCGTATGTAATTTAATTGGTTTACTTTCTCGGTTTCTTTGCGTATAAAACCGAAGTCATTATATTGTAGAAATTGTATAATCATCCAGTATTAAGGGAAGGAATCGTTCGACTTTTTTATGGTAGAGCTTTAATTCAGTCGTTTAGTTTACATTCTTTTCTGGTTAACCATTCGTTTTTATTTCCTATCTTTAATCCTCCTCTTTAACCCTGGTCTATATAATCTATTGCTAAACAAAATATTTCCTAGTTGGATACAAGGGACATAATTGGCATCTTTGTCAAACCGTGGAAATATTTACTTCCTTTTTAGAAAAGTCTGGTAGCCCGACTATATAGAGCTATGTTCAACCAAATTGACGGATCGCTATTGAAGTTAAATGATTGAACAATTATAGCAATTATCTAATCGCGAACTTTGAACTAAAACGAAACATCGTAACCACCAACTTTAACGTCGTGACTACAGCTTATTCAAGGTGCAGTTATGACTCTGAGGGCGCCGACGAATTATTTGCATTTTGTTTATATTTCCGGCCATGAATTGTGCAAACTATCATTTTACAACTCAGCCGATTGCCTTGTCGGAGGCTTATCTTTCGTATAGCACTTAAAATAAAGTACACGTGTACTTTCGAGTATTTTACCAAATGCTGACCCCGCCCACTATCTCCGTTAGCCCTGCCCATTGACTCCAACAGGAGGTTCTACTTTGATTATCCGCCGTCGGAGCGCAGTCTGTAGCGCATCAGACTCCTAACCTTCAATCATGGGATGTCATGGGTTCGATCCCCGAAGGCGGCACATATCCTTTCCAATATTTGTCTCGCACTAATGGGTGGATAATCATAGACCTAAGTGAGATAGCAGTTTAAGGCTTGGAAAGGATGTAGTGGTAGTACTGGTATGAGAAATACCAGGAATCCAGTGCTAGGAGCGCCAGGCCGCCACAATATTACTGAAAACTGTTAAGAGTGGCGTTAAACCCCATTCAACAAATTAATCAACTTTGATTAACTTGTTAAATTTATGGCCAGTAGCATGTAGCAAACAAGTAGAATGGTTAGTTGGCGATCTAAACGTCGTAGCTACAGCTTGAATAAGCTGTAGTTACGGCATTTAGATCGCCAAACTAACAAAAATGCTTCACATGAATGACGGCCAGTGTAGGAGTTTAAAGTTTACTTCCGGTCTAAATGAACGATTTCATTGGTGGACTTATTATTTGGCAGCCGCGATTGTTCGAGTTGATTATAAATATTTTGGGAACAGATGGCATATTTAAATAAAAACCACCAAGCACTTTAGCTTTGGATTCTACCACCGGGGCTAAATGGCTATAGAGGCAAATGAATGCCAATTGTGGCTATTTTCTCAGCATGCGAGCATTTCATTTATCATATCAATTTTTCTGGGAATCCGATAGAAATTGACAGCTATGGAGATACATTTCACTTCCATAAATAGCCTTTAATGGGACCGGGTCGGAAGGGTCGCCACGATAACATAAACTATGGCCGAGTCACGACAAAGTAAAGGCGATAGTTTTGTTATGTCGCTCTTTAGCCCCGTTGCCCTCTGAAACAGAGGATGAATTCCTTTAATCCTTTCCAACATAATGACCCCCTCCCCCACTCCCACCCCCAAGAGAAAAGCTTGAATGAAAAGACAATGTGGTACATGAAGAAACTGCTTTTTACAAGCAATTTCTTTATTATCCACAATGCTTCTATCCCAAAATTCTGAACAAATTTGAAATTTCATCAACTTAGGTTTGTCGTCTGCAACATATTTTAATTTAGACCAGTCTAAATTATTGTCGTGTGGTAATGGGTTAAGCATTAACATCGTCGGAGTTGAATGTTTCAAAAGCTGCCGTCGTTATCTGCATTTGAAAACTCTAACTTTGTGTAAAACGTTAATCGCAGCACAGTTTTGTCAACGCTTTTGTTACGATTTGTAATTTTAAACTAACGTTAGTTGCAATTCAGCAGTTTACTATTAAGGAGAAATCTTAACACTTATTGTTGGGGTTGTATGCGTTCCTCTTAATGTTTTTTATACGAGTTATGAATACTCTTTTCGGCCAATCAGAACGCTCGTCTTTGATAGACGAAACTCAAAAACTAAGTATTAGTATTCGAATGTTTTAATCGAAATGCAAGCAGTGATTTCCTTTGGATTAAGGTCGTAATGCTGTTGATATAATTGAGTTTTATAATTATCGATTATCTTTCAAACGAATCACAAACCCTTTATTATTCCATTAGATTACGACACAATAGATAAAATAATTATTTCGTAAAATGGACAAGTTTCGCAAATGAAAGGACATTCTAGGCCCAACAAGCGAAAGAAAAGAGAAGCTAACTTTTTAATCAGGAAAAATCAGCGGTACGCCCTGAGTTCCGCATTAAGGCAACGCTGTGCGTATGATTGCATTTTATAATCATCGATTGTCTATATATGGAGAAGTTTTCAGCATTATGTAATCAAGGGAATAGCCACTTCTTCATCGCGAGTTTCCGTGCTTCGGGATAAGGGGTGTGGGAGGCTGCTGCAACCCACGGAGAGCTTTATCATTGGACTTAGAATGCTCATTGCATCAATATCCCCCAAAATATATATACTAAGTAAGGTTATAATAGTTAACACTTTACTGTTTATCAAAATTTTAGACTTTTAGTCCAAATTCAAATGTGTAGCAGACATAATTATAAAGTAAGTAATAACCACCCTGTATGATTAAAAAACATTGTGGAAAAAGGAGAAATTGCTTTTCACAAGCAATTTCTTATTTTTTTACAATGTTTTCTCAAGTGTTATATCACACGAACGTAAAAATTCAGGTATTATATGGGAAAGAGTTAAACGAATGACTTATAAGGCTATGTTAGTGATCCGTCTTCATAGATTGTCGGGTCTACCGTGAGTTGACTTATTTACTCTCTCAGATCTACGGTGCTGAAAGATTTGTTGCTACGCGATAGAACCGCTCTCCCTCGAATGATTATATAAGCTGTCCCTTTACCAGCCCGATTAGCTCAGTTGGTAGAGCACTTGACTTCAAACCTCAAGATCACGGGTTCGAGCCCTGGGCTGACCATATCAACTAACTAACTAATTGTCTTTCGGATGAGACGTTAAACCGAGGCCCCGTGTGACGATGCTATCCATCGAGCACGTTAAAGAACCAGGCGGGGCTCTCAGTAGTTTCGTCCTGTATCCTTGCACTATCCCCCGTAACAACTAACCGTCTTCTGGGGGCGTCGCTCATATGGGCATGTGCTACGGTAGCGACGATAAATAAACGGAAATACAAATACGATGACAAAATATCGGACTTGGACAAAATGGTAGAGGTGGCAGACGACCATTAAAAGTGAAATGATTACTTCAAGCATTTTCTCCTTTTCTCACAATAATTCCCTCCAATAATAAAAATAGAATAATTCATCACCAAATTTATATTCAGTGATTAAAAACGCGAGATCGTTTGGTGACGGTTTAAATACTTTTTTGCAGAAGCTGTAAGTAGGTGCGAGAGGAAAACGTAGTAACTACATCTTTAATAAAGCTGTAGTTACGTCATTTTGCTCTCGCACCGACGTGTAAATGATTGGTAACGAACAGAGTAAAATTATGATAAAAGCAATTCATTCACTGCTTGATTTCAAAATTCTAGCTTTATTCATAACAATCGACTGGGTGATCGACGCATAAACTATTGCACGAGCGAATATATTCACAGACATCTACATTGGTTTTGTACCAACCCTACGAAAAAGACCTTTTTTATATTGATTGATTGATTGATTGATTGATTGGCTGAGGTTTAACGACGCTTTTTACAGTATTTTGGTCAAATCGCGGCGGCTAGAGCACCTAACAATAGATTCCTGGTATTTCTCACACCAGTACAACCACTGCATCCTTCCCTAGCCTCAATCTGCTATCCCACTTAGTTTTGCGATTATCTACCCATTGGTGAAAGACAAATGTCGGAAAAAATATGTGCCGCCGCCTGGGATCGAACCCATGACATCATAGTCATGGTTCGATCCCCGGCAGCAGCACATATTCTTTACATCAAGCTCCTGCTATTCACAAAATAAGTGTTTACAAACTGGCGTTGCGATGAGCAATGAATCCGCCTGTCGTCGTTGGGAGAGAAAAGTGTCGTAACTACGGTTTGTACGTAGCTGTAGTTACTACTTTTTGCTCGCCTAACAAGGCTATGTGCATGTTGGTTGTTGTCTATAGTGCCTGCCACGGAAAAATATCTGTCGAAGAAACCTGTCAATGAAAAGCTTCTACAAAATGAAATCCGCTTTCGGACACGTGTATCAATATATCGTCAATGAGCGATCCAAACCTCGTAAGTCGAGCTTGGATAAAGCTATAGTTACATAACTCATACCCTGCTTTTGCATATCGTTATTAAGAAGGCCATTCTTTGCTTTAGCGACCAAATAAGCGATAGAATATTCTCGTGATCTGAACGTCACGGGTTTATAAGCCCCACCGTCACCTAGGTGTGTATTCATGGGCAAGACACTTTATAGCACCAGTCTACCCAGCTGTAAAAATGGGTAGAAGTGGTATTAAACCACTGCATTTCTTACAAGGACGTGAAAAAGTCTGGATTGTGAGCGACTCTATAAGCTTAAAGCTTTCGGCACAATCGAATAGGATAAATTATTATTAACTAAGATGGGATGGTGACATAGGATTTACATGTATATTAATCCATTGCCACACAATCACGCTTTATGGCGTCCTGAAGAAATACAATCGTGTCAAACTTTGTGGAAAATGGAGAATTTTGTTGTAACAAGAAGTTTCTCAATTTCTCACAACGTTCCTGACCTATTTTGCACAAATTTGCTCATTTAGACACTATTTGAAATGTCGTTTGCAACTTCTTTCTATTCTCACTTGTCTAAAATGTTGTCGTCTTGAAATTTGTTAAATTTCATGGCGTACATACAGCGGTAGAAAATGATATACCGCGATATGATAAAATGTGCATTTGAAGTGCTGTTAAAACTCATTCAAGCAAACAACAAAGTGTGCATAAAACGTCACGGACGTGTGACGTAAAAGACGTTTTAGCTCCCAACCGACGTAATGGTACGGGAAAACGTCGACACGAAATACAACTTTTCTCCGTCGAATATAAAGTTATATTCAGCCATTTGTTGAATTTACGACTGGAGAACGCAAAAGTCTCGCTAATATCAAAAGACATATAAAGCTGACATTTAGATGATTTCAATGTAAATCAATTACATTTCTGCGTCTCTCTTTTTGTTCTACTTTCAAAATGTCAATTCGATAATATTTGTCGTTTTGCAATTCAAAAGAGAGCAAAAACATTTATTTGAGCCTCTGCGTGACATTTTCATAAAGGCAAAAGTGCGCAATGTAATACCCAGATCAGCCTGTGCATCCGCACAGTCTGATCTGAGTATTTACTGTTCGCTCTTCAGTGCTCTTATATATTTGATAGAGTGGTGTGTATGTACATTTGTTTGTCTGTGTGTGTGTGTGTGTGTCTGTCATATGTTTATTCAGAGTGTTGTTCTTTTACTGTATAAATTTACCCACCAATTTATCCCAATTCAATTACTTGTACATCTTTAAATGTGTTCCATACGAATTATGTCTTAAACAATATTGGAGACGACAATATTTTGAACTTGACGAAAGAGGATACAACCCACCAGATCATAGCGAATTCAGCGTCATAAAAATCTAGCAGGATACATCTTTGAAAGGTAGATTACCCCTCCCAGTTGGCAACAAAAACTCTCGCATGAATATTTTCTTATCTTTATCACGCTCCGGAGAAATAATCTTATGATTCACCTACTACAAAATCTTTAGCAATTTCTTCATTGTCCACAATGTTCTCTACTCAACAAGGGAAAGATTTTCTTAATTCAACCAACTTGAAATTGTCGTCTGCAAGTTCTTTCAATTTGAACTAGTCTAATGTTTTGTCATGTTATGATAAGCTTACTCCTGGGTTACTTAAACCTGGTTTATTTATAATGATAACCTTTGAAAGAGAAGATTTCTTAACAAAGCTATGCCTTTTTAGCTTACAGTACCTTCAGTTCTTTGATTTTTTCAATGGATCACGTAACTTTAATTCCATCATTTCCCTTAAGTAGAGGTAGGAAACATGCCGAGTCACCCGCCATAAATGTCAAGCGGTAATGTACACCGATGACAACCAATCATTTTACAACATGACTGCATCCAATTGCCATGGCAACAATGTCGCTAGAAAAGAAATAGACATGAAGACAGTTGGAGATCAATGTTTGCGGAGGATGCTACTTTGATATTGAAAATTGTTTTCAACTGTCATGGCATAAACCGGTGTGGACTTAATATTGAAAACCTGTGTGGTTATACTGTCGGTTGAAATCGTATGTATTCTCGGAAATTATCTATTAGTGCAATGGATTAATACGTTTGTCTGTTAATTATAAAACTTCTGATATTTATTATGAATGAACTGAACAAGAAACACAGGTAAGAATATTGGGAATGTTTAATCGATACAGGTAACACGTTTTCACATTTACCTTTTTGAGAATATACTTATTTATATCTGTATTATAGTCTCATTCGTGTACATCGTTTACAAACAAACAATATTACAAACATTAAAAGTACTTGACCATTCACATATAGAATTATAAGAGACTTACATGATTAAAACAGTACAAAACGTAAAAACACTTACTATATATAAATAGACAGGATAAGAAGGAGTTACTCATAACGCATTTTTTTTATATTCGTCTAACTTTAATAAACAGAGAAGATGGGTTTCTGTTATTTCCAGTGTTTTTTTTTTTTTTTTTTTTTTGCTTTTTTGCGGGGGGGGGGGGTCCCAAATGTAAGTGGGGAATTTATGATTAGTGATTACTTGTTTGATCGTTAAAGCTATATGTAATTTTTAGCTCTAAAACAAAAACTTTCTGATGGCGATTCCAATGCCCATCTTTTCAAAATTCACAAAATTTTGTCATATATCAAGGGTATTTAACCCCTAGTAATATCCTACCACGACAGTCAACATATCGATAACTAAAAACAAACAAACAAACAAATAAACAAACAAACAAACAAACAAAAATACCTGCACAAAAAACTTATACCTGTATAAATCGTTGGATATCGTTCGATAAGCGTTAAATCGTGTGAGTATAATCGAATATTTTATATTCTTTCGAATGAATGTTTCTTTACGAGTGTGTGTGTGCGGGGGGGGGGGAGACTAAAATGACAGAAAAGTCTAGATTGATTGTAATATGAGTTCTAAACACCTGTGAGATAGAAAACAAGATCTTTCAAGCGAAGATGGTACATATGTGAAGTTCTATAAGTCTAGAGAATTAACAGTTTACCTACTGCGTTTTAACCCATTCCCACACAATCCCTCCTTTTTACGCCCCTCAAGGAAAAAGCTTTGGAAAACATTGTTGAAAAAAGAAATTGCTTGTTACAAGCAATTTCTTTATTATCCACAATATTTTCTACCCCAAAAGACAATGACTTTAAATTTTTAATCAACTTAAAATTTTCGTCTGAAACTTCTTTGAAATTGGACTGGTCTATAATTTAATCATTTGGGAATGGGTTAACTCATTGCCACCCTATGACGCTTTTGGACGCCCAAAGCCCCCAAAGCTTTGGAAAACATTGTGGACAATGAAGAAATGTTTGTGCATTTTCTTCATTACCCACAATGTTTTCAACCCCAAAAGAAATATAATCCAAAAATTTCATCAACTTGATAATGTCTGCAAATTCTTTCAATTTGGACCAGTCTAAAATCTTGTTGTGTGGTGACGAGTTAAAGTAATTTGTCGCCGTTTTGAACAATCTTCGACGAAATTCACTTATTTAGTTTACGGAATACTAAATTCTAATTGATCATTGACCCAGCTAATTTCTTCTTCAAACGTTGTTTCCAGTAGTTCCCTAGAATTTTCACTTCGGATAACGTATCTCTTTTCGAACCTCACGATTAGGTCAGCTTGTAGAGCGCTTGTCTTCGAACCTCACGATCATGGGTTCGAGCTCCGGTAACAAATCTGTCGTCTTTCGGGTTAGACATTTAACTATGTCCCGTAATACGACACTTTACACTGAGCACGTCAAGGTACTAGTTACGGGGTTTTGTTGTTGTTGTTGTTGTTGTTTGACTTGTACGATTTTGTCTGTGTGGTAAGTATATCGATGGCTTAGAGCAAAAACATAGTATGGCTCTATACATTGTATAGAGCCATACTATGTTTTTGCTCTAAGCCATCGATAAATAGTTTACTAGAAATATTTATAGGTATATGATTTATAATTCCGCTTCACTTCATATTCATTCCTGAAACACCAACTTTGTTTGACCGGTTAGTAAATTTGACCTCTGTTTCCACTGTTTGCATTGTAAAATTCCTGTATGGCCCTTTTAACTAGCCAGGCCACATTTCTTTTTACATGGTTTTTAAACGGACCGTATTGCTTTTAAGGTCAAACGTCGTATTGGCTTGCTTTATTTATGAATTAGATGAATATAATTGTATATAAGATACTACTAGGTAACATCTTGATTTCTATATGGAGGATCTCGTGTCCTAATTTAGTCTAATGAAATCTTTTTAGACCGGTTCATTCAGACAGATATTTAGACGATGGACCATAGGAAACAAGGAAAATATGTATGGCACAGTCTGATCAGGGTAAAACTGTTTTTGATTTTAACCTATTTCCACATAATCCCTCCTTTTTACGCTCCTTAAGGAAATAACTCTGGAAAACATTGTGAAACTGAAGAAATTGCTTGTTTCAAATTGCTTGTTTCAAGCAATTTCTTCATTATCCACAATTCATTATCAAAAAAAGAAGAAAAACTTCAGTCAACTAGAAGTCTGCCGTTTCTTTCAATTTGGACCAGTTTCAAATTTTGTTGTATGAGAATGGGTCAATGGATTGTCTGAATGTGGGTTGGGAAGACTTCCTCGTTACTCTATGAAATGTCACCCCTGAATTTCCTGTATTCGATTCGATATTTTTAAAATGTTTGTTCAACAGAACATGCAAGAGTCATTCGCATTTATTATTTCCAAGAAAGAAGTCCGAATCAAGATATCACGTGCCATCTGCAAATTAGCGGTTTTCCTGAAAATTCCTTCTCTTGGACACGAAATTATCATTTATTTGTGAAAAGATAGATATCAATTTTTTAAGGGTGATTTAAGGGTTACGGTTACATGTATAAGACCAAATGCGGTCATACTTGCAGGATCCTTATTTGACAATAGTTGTCAAGTGACTGAGAGACAATCGATTGTCGGCATCAGCTACCCGCGAACGCATGCGAGCCATAAAACTTTTAATAATAGTCAGGGGTCTAAGACCTTAAATTCCAGACAAGATTCTAAGACCTTAAATCACAGGCATTGGTCCTATAGACCTTAAAATACAGACATGCCCGGATAGCGACTTCGTGACGATACATTAGAATAGACAGGGGTCTAAGACCTTAAAATACATATAGGTGTCTAAGACCTTTAGATGCCGACAGGGGTCTAAGACCTTAAAAACTGACAGGGGTCTAAGACCTTACAATGCAGACAGGGGTCTAAGTCCTTAAATTACATTGGTCCTAGACCTTAAAATACAGACATGCCCGGAAAGCGACTTCGGGACGATACATTAGAATATAGACAGGGGTCTAAGACATTCAAATACAGATAGAGGTCTAGGACCTTTAAATGCAGACAAGGGTCTAAGATCTGAAAAACAGCCTGGGTCTAAGACCTTAGAATACAGACAGTGGCATAAGACCTTAAATACAGACATGCCCGGAAAGCTACTTCGTGACGAATATCCTATATTTTTATCAACAGACGGGTTTACTTGGGGGCTTATAAATAATTAATAACGAAGTAACATTTTAACACCTCAAGCCAATTTTCTGGAACACGTTACGGGATTATGTGTTCTGTCTAACTAGACTCTAGAATGTTGGTCCCGGTTTTTGAGAAATTTTAGACTGGACCTTTTAGAAAGATATTGCAGACGACAATGAAAATTTGATGCAATTTGAGATGAAACCATCCTATGTGGTAGAAAATATTGTGGGAAAAGGAAAAATCGCTTGTTACAAGCAATTTCTTCTTTTTTCACAATGTTTTCTAAAGTATAAAATCACAGTGACGTAAAATCCCGGGTTTGTACAGGCAAGGGCTACAACATATTATTTAGAATATTCCGCAAATTCTTGCAAAAATTATGGTTTATACCAGTACTTCCACTACATCCTTTCCTAGACTCAAGCTTTTATCCCACTAAGGGTTACGATTATCCACCCATTGGTGAGAGACAAATGTCGAAAAGCATAAGTGCCGCCACAAAAATTATAGACCAGTCCAAATTGGTAGAGCTCCCAGACGACGACATATAAAAATTTTAGAGAGAGGTGGACATGTTTTGATTGTTAGAGTGGCTGTTGGATAAACAAATTATCTAAGATTTTGTAAAAAAAAAAGCAATTAAGTGTTCCTGTTGTTGATTTTGTCATAAGAGTTATTCTGGCGTTATGCAATTTACTCAGATCTTGTTAATTTCCTGAATTATTCCTTTAAACCACATAAAACAGACACTTCAAGGTTTTTATACTTATGAACTGTTTTTATTAACTTGGATATTGAGAAAAAAATCGAGGAATGGTCTTCTAAGCCATACCATGAGTCAATTCCATCCTTTTGTTTTGTAGGGACTTTTTTGCTAGTTTGTTTGTTGGTTGTGTTTCTGTATAATAACGTGGTTTTAACAACATGTTGATAATTTCGCCAAAAGTGCTCCAATGGTGCTTTATTGGTGCCCCATTTATAATAAATGGCTTTATGTCATTTCGACACTTTAGGCTTATTTTCCGGGAAACCATATTCGATGATATATGTCATGAATTTATGAAAGACGAAAACAATAAAATCTCTCTGAACAATATCTCTTTAAACAAAATATATCTCCAGTGGGGGACCTTATGTCGTAACCATGGCTTATCAACCCATTCCCACACAATCCCTCTTTGTTTTTTTCCCTCTTAAAGAAAGCAATCCTTTACAATGTTTTCAGTCTCAAAAGACAAAGAATCAAAAACTTTCTAAATTTGGACGAGTCTAAATTTTTTTGAGATGGGAATGGGTTAAAGTTGTTACGGCGTAATCGTTTCCCGGCATGTATACTACTCAAACATTAATAAGTATCCCTTTTAAGATTACAAACTTAAATTTAAATGTTACAATATTTGATCCGATCTGAAAAGGTGTTCATTTGACAACAGCTTTGTGCAAAATACGAATTCATTGACAAAGTGATCAAGCTGAACAGTAGTTAAAACTCGGTTGTAACAAGAATTCAGAATAATAGCGAATGAACCTTGACAAACGTAAGTTTTAGCTAGCAAAGCTTCAGCTTTGATAGATTAAGTTAACAACACAGAGTTCAGTGAGCGCAAATTGTAACTGGAGGCTTACCATTAAATCTATTAAATGCAGCATGCATACGCCATAAAAAGTTTTTGTAGTTTTTGTGTATTTCAGGTGTAGTACAAACTCTGTCTTCAAGTTAATTTCCTATAGGTATTTTAGGTCATTTGAGCACATCGTGTTCAAAATGACTCTAATTAGAGTTTTTAAAGAAGTTGCAGACGACAATTTAAAATTGTTGAGAATTCTGAAATGTTAATCTCTCTGGGTAGAAAAAATAGAGGGAAATTAAGAAATTGCCTGTAACTATTTTCCACATTGTTTACCAAAACTATTTTTCTTAATGGCGTAAAAAGGGGGATGTGGGAATGGCTTAACTCCTTAGTTACGTTAGCCTCGTTTATTCATCATGACAATCTTTGACAAAGAAGATCATTAAAGCCATATCTGCCCTCCGAGGAAGGAAAAATAGTTGAAATAATCTATCGCTTATTTTGTCACAAAAGTAAACAAGGGCCGTCATAATATCGATATGCAAAAGCAGGGTTTGAGTGATGTTCTCTTGAAAGAGTATTTAGTATTTTTCTTTTCGATTTCAATTTGTTTTTTTTTTTTTACATTTTGAAATCGAGACGATTTCACCCGATTCTCCACCAAAGTTTCGCTAATATTCGGCATTGACTGTTATACGCACAAGTGACTAAACTTTACGGAGGATTTCGTTAATCTTCGTGACCTAGCTATTTGTTTGAATGACTAGCGAAAGATAGAACGTCATCAATGACGTCATAGTTTTATGTAAACAAACCTTAAATTCTGGTGGGTCACAATTTAAAATATCTAAACTTCTTTCATGCATTGTAGGCTAATTGTGTAGAATTATACTAATGTTCTATGATATGGCTTTAACAAGTTTAATGCTTTGCATTCGGTACTTCGATTTGAGAAATGATAGAGGGTGCCATAATTTTGATTTAATTATTACTATATGAGGCCGTTATAGTGAAATACTACTTGGGGTTTCTTTCTCAGACAGCTAATAGGTCTTCAGATGCTTCCTTTATAGGGTCTATGTTGACTGACCTTCTGTGGCTTTGAACCCTAAGTTTGCTGAACCGAATCGGCAGATGTTTCATCCTGCAACGTGTTCCTCAAAAATGGACCGTGTACTTAACGCTTTTCATGTTAAATATAATCTTTTTGAAAATTACATGGAAATCAAACGGATAAAACACTGAATGTGCTTATTGTGAACAGTATTTCTTTTGAGAAATAATTTTATAAACAGCCCAGGTCGGTGGTGAAAAATAAGATCAGACTTATTAAAACTTTAGCTAAGAAGTTAATGTCGTCAAACAAATATTTACTTTTAGTTACATGTTGCTGATCAGAAAACTTTGAAAACTAATGTCGTTTGCTATCTTAGTCGAACTTTCTATTGGGGGTCGGTGGGCGGGGCCAGCGATCCATCAATTTACCTTGACCCTTATTAGGGATTCAGTTGTGATGTGAACGGGTATGAAATGCAGGGACGAGTGGACCTGCTCATCGTTAAAAACAACATATTGAAAGCTGTATATTAGATTAAAGAAACATTGGAAGTGTTCCTACCAATGCCGGTGTTAAAGGTACCTACAGACTGCATCAATCTGTCCGGAATCATCCACAGACATCGAGCCATTTCACATGTCTTGTACATACAACAGACTGCACTACCCGTCATCCCATTTCATAGAGATGGCATACAATACTGCACAAGTCTTGCTATAGGCCGAGGCTCTGAATCATCTTATCCTAGGACAATCCAGCAGCGCGGCCGGAATTCGAACCTTCGACCCTCGATTTTACTCAGATTTCGAGTCAGTTACCCTGTCCACAGAGCCACACATAACCTGTGAATGCTTGAAAGACATTTTAAATGCCCCCCCCCCTTCTTATATACAACCCTGGATACTACAGCGATATAAAGGCACACTGTATTTTTTCAAATCCCTATTATTCTAGTGACATTAAAGAGACATTTAAAGTAAGACACCAATGAGTTTAAACATATAAGTATTTGGTCCAGAAGGGATGCACTCATTTCAATTCAACCGCTTCTTTCATTTAGAGGTTTTGCTTGGGCCTGTGAAAAGCTATACAATAAAATAACTTTCCTAAAATTCCAGTCAGACACAAGCAACACTGTTGTCTCAAAATGATAAATTTTAAGTGTCATTTCTTTTTTCAATTTTGAATTCAAATTTATCAACAATTGTATAAACTGTTCTATTCATTTTTATAAAAGTATATTCACCTACTCTCTACTTTTATTTAGTTTATACACAATCTCTTCCAATTGGAGTCTGTGCGTGGCATCTCCAACCCATTACACATGTGCGCCAGGTAAAGACTCGGAACAGCCTGTGTGTCCACACACAGTCTGATCCTAGTCTTCACTTTGCGCTTTACAGATAGGTACCTAACTTAAAATTCCTCACACTATCAGCGAATATTCGCCGCCGTCATAGCAAAGTCGGTAGCGCTTCGGAATCCCAATCTTCAATCATGTCATGGGTTCGATTCCCGGTGGCGGCACATATACTTTCTGAGACTTGTCTCTCGACAATGGGTGGATAATCGTAAACCTAAGTGGGATAGCAGCTGGGGGCTAGGAAATGATGTAGTGGTAGTACTGCTGTGAGAAATACCAGGAAACAATTGTTAGGTGCTCCAGCCGTCGCGATATGACTGAAGTACTGTTAAAACTTGCGTTAGACTTCATTCAATTGAGCAAATCAATTCCCTGAGCGGCTCCCCAGGCTGCACGGTGTCTGTACTTCGCGCACGAGTGGAATGGTTGGAAAAATTATTTAATCCATTCCTGTTCAGTCCCTGGTTTTTGAGTCCCTGTGAATTTATGATTGAGAAAACATTGTAGAAAAAGAAGAAATTGCTTGTCACAAGCAATTTCTTCTTTTTCCACAATATTTTCTACCCTTCTAAATCATAATTTTTCAAATTACATGTATATCGGTTTTAGATTTTCGTCTGCAAAGCCTTTTAATATTGACAGGTCTTAAACTTATCGAATAGGAAAGGGTTAACCCAATCTCACACAATACACTTTTTGGACCTACCCCATTTGAGAGAAGCTGCAGACAACGATTGTGTGGGAATGGGTTAAGGGCTGAATGTTTTTAGTGCAACGAGAAACCTAATATAAGTTACCGAATTTGGATCCAGAACATGTTATGATAACGTTTCTTTTATATATTCCAGAGCCCCAGACAATTCGTCTAGATTACCAAACACTTTATCTGGTCACAACATGGTCAGTTGCTGATTAACAGGTCCAGACGTCAGCAGACAACAAAACGGCTGTGAATCGACAAAGATATATCAGACCAATTGAAACGTTTATTTGTACAATCTACTGTCTGCCAGCTGGCGAATAAAGGTTTCGGATCGATTATCTGTAAGTGATGATTAAACTAGCGACACACCTTTCATTTGCGTAGGGAAACGAAAAGTTTTAATATCTGAGAAATAGTGTTCGTCATACAATGCCGTTTCAAAATCGGTAGAAATCATAAAAAAGGAACATGCACTGAAGGCATAAAATACGAGCAAACAAACCAAAGAAGGGCTTTAAAGAGAAAAGTGGGAATTTTCTTGGATGAGATTATTTGAAGTTGTATCATTTGAATAATGTAGAAGGATCCCATGGTTAATAGCTTAACCATGGGTCCCCGAAAAGTTGTGTTTTCTGTGATATCAAAATCAAGTGATTGGTTTTAAGTGGGGTTTGTAGATTGGCGTGGAGCAATGTTTAAATTAATTCATGTAAAGAAATGTTTAATTGTCATATATTTTCTAAAAGGCTAAACAACAGAAATTATATAGGGTATATCACAGGCATTAAGCACGCATGTAACTAATAAGAGAGCCTATTTTATTAGTTTGGAAACCATGGAAAATATCTAGAAGAAAAGTCGTGAACAATTTCGAGAGGAAAAGTAAACTGTGACGTGAAATTACTACCACCACATCCATTATTGTGTTCTATCATATCAAGTTTGGCTGAATGACAGAATTCCTAACAAACGATGATAAATGGCCGTATGAAAGGAAATCAAAATGATAAATTATGGTGTTGCAATATCCCTCACGTTAATTTCTATCTTCGCCTTGTTCACGGATATCCTCGCAATATTTGTTATTGCACACTATTTCCCATTCTTACACGGAACTGACGTCACGCTGATATCACTAATGTGCGCCATGGCCGGAAATGCTCTTTTAGTTCTACCGATTCCCGCCTTCGTAGAAATTCTAGACGTTCAGTGGTCACCAACTTTGTGTACCGGGTACGTGTGGAGTTTTTTAACGTTTAGATTGTCACAAATGCTCAGCTTAGCCATTCTAACAATCCACTGGTCAACATTGTTAAAGATGTCAGCAGTGAGGAAGGGATACTTTTCAACAAAGTTACTTAAAATCTCTGTAGTGTTTGTGTGGATTTCGTCAGTCATATTTGGATGTTTACCGCTCATAGGTGTTGCCGATAGTTCATACGTCAAGGACCAAACGTGCAAATTTCTTTCCTTCAATCTAGGTACAGGGTTTGGATTATTCTTCATCATCGCAAACATTGCCTTAATACTTGTATCAATAATATGTGCTACAGATGCTACCTTGTTGTTAAAACACATGAAAAGAATTGCGAAAAGTAAATATAACACGAACAGAGTTGCCATTCCTGATAGTAGAGCCGATATACCTGGACAGGTTACTAACTATATGACAGAAAGATACCATCGGCTGAACTTTGCTTGGGATCTCAGTAAATTTGTCCTGGCCTTCGTTCTACTTGCATTCCTGCTCAACCATCTTCCCTACACGGTAGGTCTGCAATGTTTTATGATTATTTGTTTTAATGTTTAAGTGTACACTCGGATATAAACTTGGATCAGACTTTTGATTTTTTTTCTCTCTGTCATGTTTTAAGTCTATCAATTTATCTATTTACTCAACATGGTTGCATTGTTAACTAACAACCATATCATATAAACCAATCTAATTGTTTATTCTGCACCTTACGAAAAAGCTTCGTTTTTATTGGTTTGAAGAATTTGTTTTTAAAAACTTAGCAATGCTATATGATAATTGAAACGAAGCTATATGATGATTGAAACGAAAACATTAATAACATGTTTTTATTGGCTTAATAATGGCACCATAACATGATCGATGGATTTAATTCTCTGTCTTTACTTCTCCAACAAATTAAAATTGCACCTTGAAATACTTTATTCGTTCAAACGCTAGTTTGCAGACTGCGACAATCAACTGTCTGAGAAAGCAGCTATTACATACGAAGAAACGCTAGCACACTCGCAGATAGTGTAACCTGCGCGAATAGTAGCCAAAAAAACAAATTAAGGCATTTTATGCAAGCATGAACCCATTATCATAATATTAACCCTTTTGACGCTCTGAATAAAATATGATAATGGAACTTATAATGGAAAATTGTGTGGGGAAAGGAGAATAAACAATTTCTCTTTTTTCTCACATTGTTTCAATGTTTCTACATTGTTTGACGCCCTCTTTTCAATTGCAGAGCAACTGTATATGTCATCAGCAACTTCGTTCAATTTGGACCAGTCTAATATTTTGTCGATTGGTAATGGGTCAAAAGAAAGTATTGCGTTTATATTTTGAAGAGATGTTCTGAACTGTCTTCTTTCGCTTTGACCTATAAAAATGATAGGCCTAACATAGTGTCGTAAGCTTAATTGTTTTGTTGTGTTTTGTTTTTATAGGGTCTTACGACACTTCTAACAGAATTCCGGTGATATTGCGAAGGCTGGAACACCTAACCATGGTTCTTGGTATTTCTCGCACCAGTTTTACCACTGCATCCTTTCCCAGCCTCCAGCTGCTCTCCCCACTAAGTTTTACGATTATCCTACCATTGCTTGAAGACAAGTAAGCATGATTGTAATCTTTGCTACATAGATTCGAAAACCAACACGATATAAAATGGTGCTATCTAATTTCAAGGATGCTTTAATAGTTAATATTTCGGCTGTTACTCCGCTGTATTTTATTGGAGACGGCGGGGATTATATTGATGAAAAACGGACACAACATCAGAGATGGTCCTGATAATTCGTGATTAATGACCTCAGATAGCACGAACTAATAAAAACTTAATTAATCAGTGGACATTATCCGTGCTGGAAAATTTCGAGCCTTCAGCTTTTCTTATTATCGCCTCTGATCAAGTCACCGTATTAAATTCCCACGAAACCATTTTTTTTTTCTTACTATTATGTAAATTTGTATAAAATGTATAAATGTATTCTCACCCGAAAAGTAGATATATGTACATATTTGAAGGATCGCTGGCTACGCCCACTGAGCTCCGACAGGAAGTACCACTTCGATATTGATTGGCCTTAGTATGAAAGATTTATGGCCAGATACATATAACCTGTAATATTGCGACCTAACATATGCTATGACTACCTAAATGTCGTAAATACATATTGCGGTGTCCGTGGTCTAGTGATTAGACGCGAACGTCGATTTAGGAGGGTCCCTGGCTCGAATCAATCTCGGATCGCTCGACTTTTGCAGAGAAAAAGAAAGAACGAACAATCTAACTCCAGGTTATTCATCTCCATACATGTGTATAAATAGGTTATTAGCCAATATGCTGTGGCTACCGGTTGCGCCGAATTCTATAGCCGACCTTTCAACTGACGAATCGCTCGCCTTGCCCAATAACTCCTTCCGCATCGCCTCTTGACTCCAACAGGAAGTTCCGCTTTGATGTTATTTTTGCAAAATGTATGTCAGTAGCATGAAACAAAAAAAAGTAGAAAGGTTAGTGTGCGACCAAAACGTCTTACCTACAGCTTATTCAAGCTGCACATAACTGGCGGCCAATGTTGTAGATCAAAGTAAGCTTCTAGTCTAAATGAATGAGTTGATTGGTCGACTGATTATTTCATTGACATCTCAATTGTCTCAATTTTCAACTACTCAACAGATGAAAGATAAGAATCCCCGACGTTTCGATGTCGCCGATTCTACCGTGACTTTAGCTTAAAGGACATACACAACCACTTATTTTTTTCATGGGGATCTGTGCTACTAAAAGACATACTCATTTCGAACATACTATAATTGACCAATCGCGCCTGTCAGTCAACTTATCAGTCGACCATTGAATCATTCGCTTATAGATTAGAAGTGAGTTTTGAACTCCGACATTGGTCGCTATTTTTGTTAAGCTTTTTTGTTGGTTTGGCGAATTTATTTGTTTGTTTGAATGGGGTTTTACGTCGCTTTCAACAATCTATCAGTTATATCGCGGCGGCTGGAGCACCTAACAATGGAATCCTTGTATTTCTCACACCAGTACTATCATTACATCCTTTCTAAGCCTCCAGCTGCAATCCAACATAGGTCTACGATTATCGACCCATTGGTGAGAGACAAATAGTCGGAAAGGATGAGTGCCGCCATCGGGGGTCGAACCCGGGACCTCTAGATTGACAGTCTTCGCGATTTAAACGTAGTTACTACAGCTTATTTAATCTTTAGTTACGACGTTTAGGTCGCCAATCCAACTATTCTACTTTTTTGTTAGGTGCAACTGACCATAGATTTTGCGATATAACGCAGCAAAAAATCGAAGCAGGACTTTCTGTCGGAGTCAGTGGGTGTGGCCACGGGTGTAAGTGGGCTTGGCCAGCGATTGGTCAATTGAGATTTGATGCCGTATAATATACTTTAATTATTTACACGACCCGTTACTCGTTTGACTTGGTTACTGCCCCTACATCTGTCGATACTAGGATATTTGTCTCTCAAAGACAGCGGGCTACCAGTTTAGTTACTCGTGAGCGCTCGTGTAGATTACAGATAGATGCAACAAATATCCGTTATACATTTCCTAAAATAGCAGCGATCGTTTGAAAGTTTTGTTACAAATATTAGAAACCACCTTTGTGCATCCACGCCACGCTTTCCAAAAGTTAGGACAAACAATGCCCTACCATATGATTATTATAAAAGATAAGGAAACATCTACTTAAAACCGAATTGAAAAGGGAATCAATTAGTTTCTTTTGATTATGTTAAAGCTAAATTTATTCACAAGACAAGATATGCTGAATTGTTTGTCCTACCTTTTGAAATTTGTGTACTACGTTTTACGCAACGCATATATTGCCTACGTCATAGGCGACCGCTGCTTTTGACAAAAAACATTACTTCATATGCAGTTTTGAAACATCCTCCCTGACAAATCAATTCCAACAAAATGAATCGGTTGGCAAGGGATATACAGATTTAATCATCAAGCGTACAGTAATACATCTCCAATTACCAATTAAGTAAAGATAGAATAGTTTTTCGTGACAGCCATGCTTTCTTGGAAAGGTCACACAAAAAAGAACCGATCAATTTAGACGCATTGATTGATTCAGATTTAAGTGAGTGAAATGTAACCTATGTTAATGGCAACATTTTAGACCGATCCAAATTGAATGATTTTGCAGACGACATTCCAAAATGTGTTTTAATTGAAGATTAAAGTTATATATATATAGAACATATTTTGAGGAAAAAAGAAATTGCTTGCTACAAGCAATTTCATCTTTTCTCACAATGTTTTCCAAAGCTAACTCTCTTCAAGTCGTCGAAGTGCGGCATGGTGTGGTAGCTGGTTAATGGTGGCTAGTTAATGTGCTATTTTTACGAGTTCTTACACATTCGAGATGTTTTAACAACCAAAATTCCCTGACAAAATGGTTGACCTGGCAAGGACATACAAATTGTTTTGCTAAATCAGGGCCATCGAATTTTCGAAATTTCAAGATCGTGGAAACAATTTATTTTAGAAAACATTTTTTTAGATAAAAATTACTCATACATACCAATGTTTAAAGTAGGCCTATAAATTACACGAGAACTGTTACCCATCATGTGTGTTTCAAAGGAAGTCCATCCTTGTTCTAGAGTCTTGCGTTAATTATTTTATCGTTATTATCATACCAATTCACATATCGCCCTGTTCTAGAACACGTTCAAATGCGCTTTACAAAGTATATATACTGCTTAAGTAAACAGAAATCTAAAAAAGCCATCACGAAAAATATATATATATATAAATACCACTCTTTGTTAAAATATATATAAGGTGGTTACTTAGTAAAAATCAGCGACTTCCATATAAAATCTATTTTTCTTAAACGACTTTAAAGTCTTAATTCAATGGTGAAAAATGATGTACAACAAACAATTTTTGAAAATTATGTTAAAACGAAGATCAAACAAGATCATACAATGACCCGTTTGTCGAGGCTGCGGCAGGACTTTTGTCGAGGCTAAGGTAACCGCTAGTTTCTCTTTCAGATAGATTGCTAGCTTCACTCTTCTAGCCTATCAGTCTTCCAGAATGTCGGCTTCACGGCAATCAATTTAATACATTTTCCAAAATAACATTTAAGGTGAAGCACTTAAAATACGTTTTAACTATATAAAGTATTACTCTTCGTAACGGTTCAAAGACCATGCCTTGCTAGCAAATAATCAAAGTACTGAAATTACTGTAAGCTAGCAAAGCAATGTTTTGTTATATTTTCTTCTCTGCCTTTAGTAGGGTAGAAAACACTGTGGACACTGAAGAAATTGCTTGTTACAAGCAATTTCTTCATTGTCCACAATGTTTTCCAAAGCCTATTTTGGGGGGATTCTTAAAAAGCGGGATTGAATGGAAATGGGTTGTATAGCATGCTTTTGATGGTGTTTTCTGCAATTTGAATAAAGTTAATTCATGTGGCCAGTCAATTTTGCTCGAACATGCTCGAAGAACTACTTTTTTGGCGTAGACATTCCGTGGATTTAGTTGTTAAGCCTCCAGTGGCAGTTTGCACTCGTTTGAACTCTGAGAAGACCTCAAAATTTTGTCTGTTAACTTAAGCTATCAAAGCTGACACTTTGCAAGCTAAAAATATGCTTATACCGACTCTTTCCTAACTCCCAATTAGACAAGAGACACGACTATTTATTACCTATTAACTTGACAATGTTAAATGCACAGTGTGGATCGATGAAGTTCCAAAAAGATATGTCTTGGGGTGATAACTCGTATGTTCGTGTTAAGCGTTCTAAGGTATTTCAATTTCTCTTAAAATTCGAATTATTATTACGATTTCTGTTAACGGATTTGCATATAGGTTTCAGTGTTTATCTTTCAATGGGTGAACAACAAAAGCTATATTTGACGAGTGGCGAAGCAACGAGTAAAAATAGCGCTTTTTTGTTCATAAAATGAAAGATTTATTGATTATACACGAAATACGACGGATGTTATAAGTTTGGAAAGCAAAAAAAAAAAGAGAGACAACAAACCTTTTTACGGATAAAAGCGATCGATTTCGCACGTGAACTAAATAGTAGCCCTGTGACACCATTAGAGTCTTTGGTCCCGTTGAAATGACGTTCAGTTGCGCGATATTGGCAAAAGAAGGGCTTAATCTACTAAGACTTAGTGTTTATCTTTTTTGTAATTTCACTATTTTTTCGGTGAGGTTTTTGAGTTATAATCCACCGAGAAACCATGATGCATTAGAGAAATAGACTTCTATAATGAAAGGCCGCAACCAAAGCACAGTTGGTAGCGCGTCGAACAATTATGAGGTCCCGGGTTCAATCTTCCGTCGCGGCAAATGTCCTTTTCGACATTTGTCTCCAACCAATGAGTAGATAATCGTAAGCCTAAGTATGGTGAGCAGCTGGAAGATCGGAAAGGATGTAGTGTTTGTTCTGGTGTGAGAAATAACAGGAATCCATGGTTAGTTGCTCCATCCGCCGGGATATGATTGAAATATCAAAAGAGCGTTAAACCCAAAATCAATCTATCAATAGACTTCTATATTGAAAACTGTCAAAATCTTATAGGATCTTCATGTCTCATGTCTAAAACAACATTCGGAATTGAAATATGCACCAGTTCTTATTTTTGTTTGTGTTTTTCTTCGGGGGTAAAGCTCGGTATTAGTAATATGTACAATTTCGTATCTTTGTTTTGAGTATTTCTT
The DNA here is from genome assembly GCA_946902895.1 of Fragum fragum. Classification (NCBI taxonomy): domain Eukaryota; kingdom Metazoa; phylum Mollusca; class Bivalvia; order Cardiida; family Cardiidae; genus Fragum; species Fragum fragum. The sequence continues at coordinate 23,487,928 of OX336378.1, read as the reverse complement.
CGGGGGTAAAGCTCGGTATTAGTGATATGTACAATTTCTTATCTTTGATTGAGTATTTCTTCGGGGGGATAGCTCGGTATTAGTGATATGTACAATTTCTTATCTTTGTTTGTGTATTTCTTCAGAGGTATAGCTCGGTATTAGTGATATGTACAATTTCTTATCTTTGTTTGTGTATTTCTTCGGGGGTATAGCTCGGTATTAGTGATATGTACAATTTCTTATCTTTGTTTGTGTATTTCTTCAGAGGTAAAGCTCGGTATTAGTGATATGTACAATTTCTTATCTTTGTTTGTGTATTTCTTCAGAGGTATAGCTCGGTATTAGTGATATGTACAATTTCTTATCTTTGTTTGTGTGTTTCTTCAGAGGTATAGCTCGGTATTAGTGATATGTACAATTTCTTATCTTTGTTTGTGTGTTTCTTCAGAGGTTTAGCTCGGTATTTGTGCTATGTACAATTTCTTATCTTTGTTTGTGTATTTCTACAGGACTATAGCTCGGTATCAGTAATATGTGATAAATTGACTCGACTGTGAGAGTAAATGACCACTAATAGCTCTTAACACGTGTTTGGTGTTCTTGCAATTCAATTAGTGGTTTCCCTAATGCAGACCAAAGTGACAGAAATCAATTAAGTTTACATGCAACAATAATGGAGCAAATTTTAAAGGATTTATAACCGCTGGCGTTGACCATTTGTGGAATAGTTGTATCAATACAAGAAAAGATCGATTGACCAATCAAATCTCTCATTTAGACCAGATGTTAACTTTGAATTTCGACATTTTTTGAGCTTTTTTGTTGATTTGGCGTCTTACCCCCATTCCCTCCAATCTCGCTTTTTACGCCCCTGAAGAAAATAGCATTGGAAAATATTCATTATCCACAATGTTTTCTACCCCGTTAGACAAAGATAGTTAATATTTCACCAACTAGAAATTGTCATCTGCAAGTTCTTTCAAATTTGGCCAGTCTAAAATTTTGTTTGGGTTCGATCCCCGGCGGCGGCACATATTCTTTCCGACATTTGTGTCCCACCAATGGGTGGATAATCGTAAACCTAAGTTGGATAGCAGTTAGAGGCTGGGAAAGGATGTAGTGGTAGTACTGGTGTGAGAAATACCAGGAGTCCATTGTTAGGTGCTCCAGCCTCCGCGATATAAGTGAAATACTGTTAAAAGTGACATTAAATCCCATCTAATCAATCAATCCAAATTTTTGTTGTGTGGAAATGGGTTAAACGACAAACATCTTATTCATTCTGTAGTTTTCCTAGCTACGACGTTTCTGTCGCCAACTGACAAATTGCCTTTGCTATATGTCCATGACATATTTTTTTTTTTTATTTTTATTATTTTTTATTTTTATTTTTTATTTATTATTTTTTTTTCGGGTCGATTATTTCCGAGGTCGAACTGCCACGTGGAAGGTCAGTAAGCGCGACCAGCGAGCCGTCAATAGCCGAAAAGTACCGAATATATACTGATTGAACATCGCGTTGTTAGTTTCTCTAAACCAGATTACCGCTTGGATCATCAGAACAAAGAAAGCTGCCAATACTTGAATACTTAGATAACGCAGTCGGTATTCCTTAATAACTTTAATTACCAGAATAATCTGTTAGAATAATTAATTAACAAATTCTAGCAAAATAAAGGCAATGTCTGAAAAAAATGTCTGTTTCACCCAAAGATCATAAAATTCCTGACTAACACAGTAAGTTAATTTCTCTAATGCACCTAATAGACTAGCGGAATCATTTGTATCTTTTTTATTCGATAAACAGATGTCTCAGTGGGAAATGTGTTAACTTGTGGTTTTAAAGCCTCGTTTGTCATTGTTTTAAATATTTAATGGAAATTTCACAGCAGGAGGGCTTTCGATATTAGCTAATTTGTTAGTTAATCTATTTTTTCCGTCATAACTTGTATTTAGCCTCTATCAAATATCCTCTATTTTATTCTACGACAGCAATATAAGCCCCGGTTTTAATGATTCCTGGTTGAGTTTTCTTTGCATCTGGAATCGAATGAGCAAGTTGTTTGTCAAAGAATCCGTCAACCAATCAAATAATTCATATAGACCTGATATGAACTATGAACTCGGACATTTGGGGATATTTATGTGAAGCATATTTGTTGGTATGGTGACTTAAACGTTGGAACTACAGCTTATTCTTGGTCGCCAACCAACAAATTTGAACGGGGCCAGCGATCCGACAATTTCGATTGTCTCCGAACAGAATTAGCCATGTTTTATCAGTTCTACGAGTGTGCGAGTACATCCTAGAATGGAAAACTCTAGGCTGCTTGTTAGAAACCTTGCTCTGTTGTGGAATCACACCGAAACCAAAAATGCCTCTCTTGATTAGCAGCTGGTTTTTCAATAGATATTTTATTCATGTCTTACTTAATGCACACGACAACGATTTGAGATCATTCTAAGAAGCTGCTGACGATATTTTCAATTTCGTGGAATTTCCTTTAAAAAAAAATCGCTTTCTGGGCGAAAACAAAGTGGAAAATAAAGCAATAGCTTGTTACAAGTTTTCTAGTTTGCTTTCCAAAGTACTTTTCATTGGGGTCGCAAAAAAGCTGGAATTACATCTAGAAAATGACAATTGACAAGAGCTGATAGATCTTAGGCGACGACTGTCATATACACCAAGATAGTGACGCTATGCATTTGCTTTGTATTATTGCCCAGTTAGTCCAAATTATCGTCTGCAATTTCTTTCAATTTGGGCCAGTCTAAAATGTTGCCATCTGTTAATGGGTTAAAACCTCGGAGCACGAAGATAGCATTATTGACCGATAAACTTTCTATGGTTGGTAGCCATCGGAATAGTCTTGTGTTCAAAATCCCTTTCTAACTTTGAAGGAAAACGGCCATTATAGATTGTACACACTCTTCAAATATAGAGATATGGAACTATTTCTAATACATTATACATACAACTCAAAGGTTTAATAGTTTTGTACCATAGTTCATTATACCGTTATTTTTCGCTGTCACAAAAATCGATGTGTTTATCGCAAATGTAATTTTTAGAATTGCACTAAGAATTTTGATTTGTCAGACATTTAGAAAATTACTTTATGTAATTTGTCACAGAAGAAAGTACCATCAAATTACGACAGAAAGCTATTCCGCCGATAAGACAGAAAAGACCAGACTGCCTCAATGGCCAATTGACATGGGTACTTGATATCGTGATCTGTAGGTCATGGATGGTAGCCGCGCTGTCATGGGGAAATGCTCTTGGGCAAGTCAATTAGTATCCAGCCCTAGTATAGTCAGCTGTAAAATTTGGCAGCAGAAGGGTTAAACCACTGCCTCTCTTTCAGGGGCATGTCTAGATGCATCTCTATCAGCTTAAAGCTTTCGTGTATAAATTTATATAAAAAAGTGTCTTTGTTTATAACTAGGTTAGAATATCCATGATAAATCAAAGTACTGAAAGTACTGTAAGCTAGCAAAGCATTGTTTTGTTATGTTATCGTCTTTGCCTTTTGTAGAATAGAAAACATTGTGGACACTGAAGTAATTGCTTGTCACAAGCAATTTCTTCATTATCCACAATGTTCTCCAAAGCCTTTTGGGGGTATTCTTTAAAAAAAAACGGGATTGAATATGAATGGGCTGTAAAGCATACTTTTAAAGGGGCCCTCTACAATTTGAATAAAGTTAATTCATGTGGCCAGTCATTTTTAACACAATATACTTGAGTATACAAAGAACTACTTTTTTGCGTAGACATTCGGTGGTTTTAGTGGTTAAGCCTACAGTGGCAGTTTGCACTCGTTTGAACTCTGAGAACACCCCAAAATTTTGTCGGTTAACTAAAGCTATCAAAGCTGACGCTTTGCTAGCTAAAATTAAAGAAAACTTTTCAGATCCCGAAAAATTGTAATATATTTAAAGTTAGTATAGGGGTCATCATGACACCTTCTTAGAATATTTGACGTTTCTAAGACGAAAAAATAAGGCTTGTTCAATTCAAAGAAGCTGCGCAGGACAATCTCTGTCTTTCTGGGTAAGAAAATGAATGTTAAGAAACAACTGCTTTTGAAAGGATTTTTTTTTTCATTTTCCACACTGTTTTCCCGAACTCTTTTTTCCTTGCGAGGGAATTCAGTGAGTTAAATACCAAATTGCATGCTAGTTTACCAGAATTGAAAATAAGGCCAATGAGAAATTGACAGAATCCAACCTAAATATTTGGAGGATTGTAGATAAGGTCATTTCCAACGTCTGTGGGGTGAATTAGAGACGCATTTATACCCATTTATTATCAATTCTTTCACCACTTTAGACTATATACAAGGCAATAAAATTGTCTGACCCGGCTTTTAACAATTTCCTCCTAACTTTTTTAGTTTGTTTTACCATTACCTTTGCACTTGAATGTTCTTTAAACTCATTTGTGAAAACCAACACTCATGCTTATTCATCTTACAGAAAATGATTTTATAACAGATAACTCTTATTTAGAGTGAAAATATTATATAACGTTATTTCTATTGTTTCATCCAAATTTTCAATATATGCAAGGGTTCTCAATTATCCCGCATTTCAGGCGGTCTTTCCCATGACGTCTTTGCGCCAGCTGAGATTTTCCTGTTTATAACTAAACCCTTGTCATGCTGAACCCTGAATATTTTTGTTTTGGCAGGAAGTATAGACACATTAGTGCAGTCTGATCTCAGTCTACACCTCCTGTATGTCTCCTTTAATCCTTCAGTTGTTTATTAAATCAACTTTCAAAATAATTTTGACCCTCAACTAGTGCCTTCAGTTCTTTCCGGCCTTTGATTTTAATGCAAAACCAGAAGAGGATTTTATTCAGCAAGACAAGGCTTAACTTCGAATTGTTAACATCGTGATAAACGTTAGTGTGACACAACAACAGGCGGGTATTCATTTATAAAATTGAAATGTCGGGAAAAAATCTTCTTGTGCATATCTTTAGCTCGGGTGTTTTCGGAAAAAACCCGAGGTATTGCTAGAGCCTTGGTGTCGTCGTCGTCATCGTTATCGTCGTTGTTGTCGTCGTAGTCGTCGTGCGAAAACTTTAACATTTTGTGATATCTCTGGTCTACTAAAGGCATTCACTTGAAATTTGGCACACTTGTTCACTTTCAAAAGAACAACATATACTATCAAGGATACTTTAGATGCATTTTGCCCACTATCCAGCAACAAATAGCCGAGCGTAGGCACCCGCAGGCGGTGGTCTTGTTTAAAAGTTCCAATTTACATATGTATATTTAAAAGGAAATGTTCCGCTAAGCCATCTTATCCCAGGGCCAACTCTCCACGCAGAGTTGTCTTTCGTTATCCTCACCATAGGAAAATAGGGATGGAACCGGAGTGCAAAAAAAGTGCCGATTGCTTTTCTCATAACGTTTTCTTCCTGTCTGAGTTGCCTACCCGATGCTTAAAACAGGTGCGTTCATGTAACCAAGTTTGGTAAATTACCAAAATCAACGTCACGTAAGCATTCGGAATTTTAAGAATTGTCACATTTTATGTAGGTCAACCAAGCATATATCACTCATGTGGCTGGTTCTCGGTGATGGGCAATTTGACAATACAAATTCGTTACATGGGTGGTTTCACGACGAACGCGTTACCATGTTAACTTTACATTCAAGAGATGAAGAGAATGTTTTTTTTTTTTTCATTGAGGTATGAACTGAAAAACCTAATCACACCTATAGTGTGATTAGTTTTTTCGGTTCATACCTCCATGAAAACAAAAATTATTCTCTTCGTTTCTTTTATTTTAACAGTATCGAGCGAAAAAAGCAAAAATTTTACAAATTTTGATACCTTTTTGTATGGGACTATTTTTATGCAGAATCATACAAAATAGCTGCGTGCTCAAATTTTTGTTCATGGGGTTGTGAATAATTTCTCGACCAATCAGAACGCCCGTTTTTGATAGACGAAACTAAACATATTAAATTATTCGACCCTGAACTTTGGAATTTTTCATGAAATCGACCAATTAAACTAGAGTATTCCTGTTATAGTACTCCAAATTTAACCCGATGTAAATTATTTGTCGTCTCCCGTACCGGTTAATCTCGTACGTCTTATAAAAGAAATGCCGAACATTGCCGAATTAGTGTCCTTTAACATGTTGGTGCCTCGGTTTTTTGTTGATGTACTAAACAGAAGAAATTGTACTACATACACACAAGAACCATGTTTGAAACAAGAAGTTCTTTAAACAACAGTCGTTGACGAGCGACCGAAATTCCGTATCTATAGTTTTATTCAAACTGCAGATATATTTTCGTCACCCGTTGATTTTCGGAACTTTGGATTGGATAGACCTAGACTTAGTGCCTTAACCCATTCCCACTTAATCCCTCCGTTTTACGCCCCTCAACGAAAAAGCTTCGGAAAACATTGTGAAAAATGAAGAAATTGCTTGGATCAAGCAATTTCTTCATTATCCACAATATTTTCTATCCAAAAAGACAAAGAAAATTGAAATTCCACCAACTTGAAAATATCGTCTGCAGCTCCTTTCAATTTGGACCGGTCTAAAATTTTGTTGAGTTGGAATGGGTCAAGAAACGTATATATGTCCCCGTTAATTACAATGAAAAAAAAACACCTGGTGGTCATTATAATGCTTTTTAACAGAACAGAACAGAACAGATTCTTTATTCAATAATTTGACTTGAACACATACGGTTAACGTACCGTAGTTTGGCGAGTAAAATGTCGTAACTACAGCTTGGTAAGTAGCAACTACGATATGATTTAACCTAAAAAATGTTCTTGAACTTTGTAACCTTTTGAATGTCTTACCACAGATATAGTATTCATGTGAATTTAAACGGTAATCAGACAGACAAACATACAGTACGAAAACTGAATGTGACCTATCGATACGGGGCATAAAAATGAAGAGCTGGGTATTTAAGGGGGAAGGGTAATAGAGAAAAATAATGAATAAAGACAAAGATAAAGAGCGATAACCGAATACTGCTAGGTTAATATTTTTCCAGTAAGTAGAGACGAAAATCTGATCAAACTGATCAATTTACAGTAGACAGCAGTGTTAATTTGTTGCTATGAAACAAAGTAAAGCTGTACCAGATAAACATTTATCGTGGCTTAACCCATTCCCACGCAATATCGCTTTTTCACACGACAAAAAAAGGAGATTCGGAAAAAAAAACATTGTGGACACTGGAGAAATTGCTTGATACAAGCAGTTTCTTCAATGTCCTCAATGTTTTCTACCCTAAACGGCAAAGTTTTTTATGTCACCTACCTGAAATTGTCGTCTGCGACTTCTTTCTATTTGGACTTTTCAAAAGGATACCATGATGATTTCGTATGAAATACGTATAAACTAAATGCTTAAAATCTAACGATTTGCACTGTTTACGATGAAATTCTATGTTAAAAACACACGATGATTAAAAAAAATTAGGTCTTTTTATTTTGTTTGTTTGTTTTCATGAGTAAATCTATAATTGTTGGACGCCATGAAGTGTGTTAGTTGGAATTGGGTTAAACGCCGCTCTGGTTTGAGAGATAGACTTCACAGCTTTCTTTTGTTGGCCAAAGTCTGAAAAGACACTTTGTAACGCCGCATTCAGTGTCAGCCCGATTAGCTCAGTTGGTAGAGCACTTGACTTCAAACCTCAAGAGCACGGGTTCGAGCCCTGGGCTGACCATATCAACTAATTGTCTTTCGGATGAGACGTTAAACCGGGGCCCCGTGTGACAATGCTATCCATCGAGCACGTTAAAGAACCAGGCGGAGCTCTCAGCAGTTTCGTCCTGTATCCTTGCACTATCCCCCGTAACAACTAACCGTCTTCTAGGGGCGTCGCTCATATGGGCATGTGCTACGGTAGCGACGATAAATAAACGGAAATACACACACCGTATTCAGTTGTCGACCGATTTACAATTTGTTCTGTACTTCCTTCGTTTTTTCATTTTATGACAATGTCGCTTTTAGATGCCCTAAAGAATAACAACTTTGGAAATCATTGTGGAAAAAAAAAAGAAATTGCTTGTTTCAAGCAATTTCTTTATTATCCACAATGTTTTTTACCCCAGAAGTAAGGAAAATTATCCCAAAGTTTCACCAACTAAAATTCGTCGCCGGCAACAGCTTCGAATTCGGACCAATCTAAACTTTTGCCATGTGGCAATGGGTTATATCTACATTGTCTCACATTCGATATCGTCGTTGGGAAAGAAAAATGTCTTAACTACAGCTTTATTCAAGCCGTAGTTCCGACATTTTTCTAGTCGATCCACGATATATTTCGACCGCTTATCTGTATGATACTATGTCATTTTCCTGCAAATTAGAGAAAATCATGTTCTCAAAATTTGATGAAATAACTGACAATAAGAGAGAAATTTTGCCAAAAGTGAAATATCGGATTTCTTTGATTTACATGGATCATGTCGACCTTCAGAAAGCCAATTTGCATAAAATTGATGATAGCTTTCAGAGGAATTCATTTTCGGAAGCGCTGTATCCTCTTTCGGGGAGCTGAATGTCGTAAATAAAGCTTTTTTCAAACCTTAGTTACGACATTTTGTTCGCCCAACGGCTATATGCCTTTTATGCTTATAGACTAGTCTTAACCCTTTACTGTTTGCAAAATTTTAGACCTGTCCAAATTCAAAGGCTTTGCAGATGACAATATAAACTTGATTTTATTTAAAAAATAATCATTCATTAGGGTAGAAAATATTGCGGGAGAAAAAGAAGAAATTGCTTGTTACAAGCAATTCCTTCTTTATTACATTATGCTTTCTCAAGTATAAAAACACAGGGACACAAAAACCAGGAATTGAACAGGAAAGGGTTAAACCAATACCAAACGACAAGATTTTCAAACTGGTCCAAATTGAAAGAAGCTGCAGACATCAATTCTAGATTTTTGAATTAAGAAGATTAAGGACACATCTGGTGGGAAATTTTGTGTGAAAAGCTAAAAACGGGCTACGACCGACTCGAAAACTAGATAGCCGTGAACAATTTGCAGACGACAATTCTAGGTTTGTGAATTAAGAAGATTAAGGGCACATCTGGCGGGAAATTTTGTGTGAAAAGCTAAAAACGGGCTACGACCGACTCGAAAACTAGATAGCCGTGAACAATTTGCAGACGACAATTCTAGGTTTGTGAATTAAGAAGATTAAGGGCACATCTGGTGGGAAATTTTGTGTGAAAAGCTAAGGACGTGCTACGACCGACTCGAAAACTAGATTACCGTGAACAATTTGTAAATATTCAGTAGGAAGTAGCATACTTCGCGAACAATGACCAATGACCCGATGACTTTCGGCAAATGTCGGAAAGAATGTTAGCCAGGATTCGAACTTACGACCCACCAGGATTGAAAGCCCAACACGCTACTAATCGAGTTTACTATGTTTCGCTATTCATGATTGATTCTTGTCTTCACGGCGTATTTCAGGACTTGCTATTTCAAAAAAAAACAGTCTGTCAAACTTGCTTAAGCGACCAACCCTAAGCCTCCACTGTTAATCAATCGACCATAACAACAACAAAACCTAATAATAATCAAAAGCTTTTGAGAAGTTGAAGAATTGATGAAAAAAATACCATAACTAAATCCTATGATATTTGAACTCATTAGAATCGTCTCATTGAGACGATTCTAATGAGTTCAAACAGCATAGGATTGAGCGAGATTTCTGCAATATTTTATGCAAACAAGCAAATCGGTCCATCATAATCATGTCACAAAAATGCTTTAAGCGGCCATTCTCTTCAGCGACCACTTTTTGGCCTTCCATTAAGTGGTCACTTGATACAAGTTTTACTGTATTTGAAGCTCTCTGGTTTTATATTGAGATATATTTCGATGTACCAGATGAGACGGAAGCCTGATATCACCGTAATTCGTCTTGTTAGGGCTATTGTATGCGATAGATCTCGTGTCAAACTAAGTTAGCAAGATATCTATGAGACAAGAATCTTTACATTCTTTCCTTAACCCATCACCAGACGGCACAATTTTAAACTGGTCCAAATTGAAAAGTGTTGCAGACGACAAATAACGAGTTCTTAGATTTTTTTCAAATTTCTCGATAGGAAACATAATGTAAAATGAAGAAATTACATGTAACATATAATTTCTTCATTTTACACAATATTTTGCCCTTTTTTTCTTTTTCTTTCTTTTTCTTTCGTTTTTTTTTTTTTTTTTTTAGAAAGAGGCGTCAAAAGGCGTCACTGTTGGGATGATTTAACCCTCGTCATGTTGAAAAAAAGTCATTCTTTTCACTTATGTTAAAATCAAAGGGCTGGAAGACTTTGAAGGCCCTAATAGTAGGTCAATACCAATTTTGTTAATCATTTTTATGAAAATTTCCGGCTTGAAAAAAAGCAAAAAAAGTGGTGTAGACTAAGGTCATACTGCACATATTCGCAATCTGATATGGAAGTCTACTTTGAACTCATTAGCCAACATTTATGAGAAGCGTTGTTGTTAGTTAATTCCTTGAGAGCGAAGAAATAAACCGTCATCTATGACGTCATAAAAATGGGAATTTTCTAACGTCATAATGGCAGGTTTTCCTGGATACCGTTTCAATTTTGAATTGTAAAACTTTGTTATAAAAGGAAACCTTGTGCAAAATGTATTTTCGTGTCCAACCCAATCCGTCGCGGATGACAATGGTTCAAATGATTCAATTTAGTCCGGTCTAGCAAGTCTTTGATTGGTCATTTTGTTCCCATTGTTGATCGATCGTCTTCAATTACAGGAAAATGTCCGCCGGAGTATTCTTAGTGTCAAGATAGAGATCCTTTATTGGATTAAGATGGACACCCAACACGTGTTCTCCGTGATTTTATCTACGGAATCACGAAATATTTGCTGATTTATGTCATATTTAGGGGTGCGTGGGTCTAGTACGAGGCCGCAACAATAGCGCAGTTGTTAGTGCGTAGGACTCCTAATCAACCCATTACGAAATAACGCTTTCTAAAGTCTTAATAAAATACGATCGTGTAATACGTTTTGCGAAAAGAAGCAAGCAATTTCTTCTTTCCCCATTAACGTTTTCTACCCTATTTAGCATTTCTTAACTACGTTGTATAGCACACTTCGAAAGGTCGTGCGTAACTTCTTTCAATTTGGACTAGTCTAAGATTTATTTGTCTGGTAATGGATCAAATGAGGCTTTAAATTCAAATCTAACATTACACAATCTAAATATATATATATATAGGATTAGAGAAAGAAAACAAAATACCAACGCAATTTCTTTCTAAAACACTGGATCCCTGAGGATGCAAGAATACTAAATAGTTTAAATAAATGTGGGATAAATTGTATTCAAACAGTGTAAAATATATGGATTATCAAGTTATAGTGCAATACTGTTGTACAACGATTCCGCTTGAAATTGGCGGATCGACGCTTTCAATTAAAAGTCCATTGACCAATCAAATCATTCATTTAGAAAATCTTGAAGTCTGAGGTTTATGTTATGTATATTTATTGGGTTAGGGATTTAAACGTCTTAACTAACTCCATTACAAATTGCAGTTCCAGAGTCTAGATCGCCAACTATCCACGTAAATGACCATTCGTTTTTAAAGTAACGCCATTTAAAAATCTAAGTATATCTTCCGGTCGGAGGTTAGCTTGCATGAACAGCGAATCGTCAATTGTTTGGAAATGATTATGAGATGCTTTCACGCGGACAAAAATACATGCTACGTCACGCCGAGAAATAACGTTATAAGGTTATAAAAAATTGATTTCGACAAGTTTTTTGGTCAGTCTTTTTCCTTTTTATAGTCAAAATTCGTTAGCATGTAATAAACGGAACACTGCGCTGTAGTAGTGATACAAAACCTTGTACTGGATTCACTCCTTGTAGCAAATTTTGACATTTTACTCGACCTTGGTCTCGCGAAATATCATGATTTTCCTATACGGTTCGAATCTAGAAGCAGCGATCGTCTATGAGGTAGGCATTATATGCGTGGCGAAAAACGCAGTACACAGATCACAAAATTCAGCATATTAACTTACGCTTGAACATAATAAAATAAGCGATTTGGTTCCTTTTTCAATTCGGTTTGAGATACATTTTTCACTAGAGTTTCCATATCTATCATAATTATCATATGGAAGGAGATCCTGCCTTTTTGAAAGCGAGGCGCGCATGTGCAAAGGTTGTTTCTAATATTAGTAACACATCTCTTATACGATCACTGCCATGGCAGCGATCGTTTAAGAGATGTGTTACTAATATTAGAAACAAAGTATTTGTTTCACATCTATAATACACTATTCTATATATTAATTCAAGCTCTTTTAGAAAGATTAGATAAGAATGTAATAAATAATCATGCTTAATTCATGACCCGGGAAGGTTTAATATGTACAATCATCTCTTTTGAGACCAAGGAAAACACTCCACAAAATAAATTTCAATTCGGAAAGAAACCAAACTTTCTAAACAAGAAAATTGTAGTGTGATCAAATTATCATTTTCTGTATGTTTATTGAAATTGTTATCCCACGGTAGACATCAAATGCGCATTCTTTCCTGCTATAAACGAACTTTATGCCAGGAACCTGCCTTTACCGGAAACTAATCTAATTTGGAGAGGAAATTGCGAAATTTCTCTGTGATTGCTCCGCATGTAACAGAAATAATCAAACCCTATAGACCTCATAAAATACTAGTTATTGAAATTTTACGTTTGGTTCTTTAGAACTCTTATGGACACGTTACACAATCTACATTGTACTTTTCGTATCAAAGATTTCTTCCAAACCTTAAAGATAGTCTGGCTTTCTCTATGGAAAAAATTTGGTTATGTTGGTTTAACGTGGATAATTTAATGTAAGTTCCGTATATCAATATCCCTTCGTTCTGATAGGCTGATCTGAAAAAAATAAATCAATCAAATGAGATTGGTACTCCTGATTTTGTATGCGTACGCACAAAGTAGTTTCATAAAAGAAAATGTCCCAAACTGGTATTTACTGTCCAAAAAGGGTATTATCTTTACATTTCTTTTACATCTTTCATACGTTTAACATAAATGTCGACCAATGCCGGAATTCAAAGTTCACTTCCGGTCTAATGATTTGATCGGTCGATTGTTTCTTTGACGTACAATGTGATATGTCAATTAACCCTTTCCCGTTTTTCAGAATTTTACACTGGTCCAAATTGTAAGGAGTTGCTGACGAAAATTTGAAGATTTTGAAATTCTAGATTTGTTCAGCTGTCCCGGTAGAAAACATTGTGGAAAATGAAGAAATTGCTTGATACAATGGGTTAAGAAAAGACGATTACAATGAAACGAGCACCAGTAAAAGAAATGTATAAGCGGGAAAACATTCATACTTCTCGGATAATGCTGTTTACACCACAGAAACTGAATTGACGATGAAAAGACTCTACGTAAATTAAGTGCCAATATTCGTCGCAATTTAACTACCGAATTCGGTAATGCAATTGTCTAGACCAAACTTATTGCGGTTTGTAAATATTTTGTTCGTAGGTTAAGAGACATTCCATGTTTCTTTTATTACTTATCTACTATGATACCAACATTGAACGTTGTCAAATCGGAACCAACAGAGAAAAAAACCCGTTTCTTACCTGTACTGAACTCATACAATATTGTTATATGACGTCATTTCCCCGATAGAGTGACGTTACACCAAGATTAACGTTATTGTGACTTTTTTTTAAAGAGAGGGATTTCTAGATGTGTTAAGTGTATAGTTCTTTTTCTTTCCTTCTTTCTTTCTTTCTCTCTCACTCTCTCTCTCTCTCTGTCTCTCTCTCTGTCTCTCTCTCTCTCACTCTGTCTCTCTGTCTCTCTGTCTCTCTGTGTCTCTCTCTTTCTCTCTCTCTCTCTCTCTCTCTCTCTCTCTCTCTCTCTCTCTCTCTCTCTCTCTCTCTCTCTCTCTCTCTCTTCGAAAGTGAAAATTGTTTGGTTGAAATACATGAAAATATAAAAAAAATTCCTATGCAACTCGAATCCAATACAAGACTTTGTATCACACTTATAACATAATAGTCCTTATGGGTTTTGGGGGGCTGTTGTTGTTGTTGTTGTTTTTCCCTAGTATTTAAAACGTGAATAGCCAACAACACAGATGGATATATTGAAATATACCTTAAAAAAAAATAAAAAAAAAAAAAATACAAAGATATACAGAGTCGGTTGACTGCTAAAATATTTAACCCATTCCCAGATGGCCATATTTTAGACTGGTCCCAACTGGAAGGCATTGCAGACGACATTTTAAAGTTAATGAAATTTTAATTTTTTTCAACTTTTTTGGTAGAAAACATTGTGGAAAATGAATAAATTGCTTGTTACAAGCAATTTCTTCATTTCCACAATGTTTTCCAAAGCCTTTTTCTTGAGGGGCGTAAAAAGGAGGGATTAAGTTGGAATGGGTTAATTTATAGACAAAACGATTCCTCGGGACTTACTCACGACCCAAGAGTTAATCAAGAAAGATATACATGGATATTTTCAATTCTGCATGATGCCATATTTGTTTATTAAACGGAGAACAATATACTTCCCATCTGTCTCGGCATCAGTTCTGTCTAAGCACTCCATGAATATTCTTTAAGCACGTGACTTACGTACATTTGATTTTAAAAGATACCGGTAGAAAATGCAGGCTTTTTAACTCATTTCCACACAATGACGCTTTTTGACGCCCTCAAGAAAAAAATAAGAAAATATTACGGATGTTGAAGAAACAGCTTTTTTTTTTTAATTTCACGAACTAAGGATTTTCGACTGCAACTTGTTTCAATTTGGACTAGTCTAAAATTCTGTCGTCTGGTAATGGGTGAATGGGATCATTGTTGTTAGTTCTTTTTTTTTTTTTTTAATAATTTTAAATACACTTTGATTGAATGATCAGTCTATGCGCACACAATATTGATTATGTTATTTTATGCATTAATAAATTAATTTAGTTTATATTAATACATTATAGTTCGATTGCGAAAGCTATTCTATAAGCTTTTTTGCTGTTTGGTTCGACCCCATTACTCCCCCCCCCCCCTGAAAGAAAGCCAGTAGCTTAGACCATGACCAGATGACAAAATTATTTTTTAGACGAGTCCAAATTTAAGAAGAGTTGCAGACACCAATTTCAAACTTATAGGATTCATAGAACTCTGTCTTTTTTAGTAAAATCAATGAGGGAAGTGAAGAAACTGCTTGTTACAATTTTACGGATTAAACCGACTGCTAACTATTTTTACTGCTAGGTAGACTTGGACTGGCTTTTAGGTGTGTTTCCATAAAAACACCCCAGTTGACAGTGGGGCTCGAACCCGTGACCTAGAAATAATGAGTCAAGCATCTACACCACTTGGCCATTAAGTTACTCAGATTTTCTTTCGTTTGTCCAATGGGGCATTTGAATTTAAATGAATATTAAAATAATAGAAAATGGGTTACTTTTCTATGTGATGAAACTTACAAAACTGTCCTATCTACTGCAAGAATGCACTTTGTTTAATACGTTATATATAAATATACACATTCAAGTTACGTTAGTCAGTTCTACAGAACGCTCTTTTAAACTAATAACAGTATATTCGAATATATATTTATATAACATTCACCTCTGAGGATTTTTTCTCTTAGATTCTTCGATAAATCTTTTATAACCATGTTACAAATTATTGAAATGTGTGTTCCTTTGTAAAATGGCTAGACTCATTATGTGTTTGTTGATTGATGCGAGAAAGGTTGTTAGAAAAAACGAAAGCTGTATTTTTCTTCGGGTCCATAGAGAAAACCATTCTAGACAGTATACAAAAAGCCACTTTCAAGCACCCCTTCTTCCACTTTCAGCTATCAATCGTCTTAAAAATACGAGGTCTCCGGGCTTATGATATACGCTGTATTCCTGATCGAATTTCGCAAATAATTTCTTGCTTAACCCATTCCCACTCAATCCCTCCTTTTTACGCCCCTCAACAAAAAAGCTTTGGAAAACATTGTGGAAAATGAAGAAATTGCTTGTATCAAGCAATTTCTTCATTATCCACAATGTTTTCTATCTAAAAAGACGAAAAAATTTAAAATTCCATCAACTTGAAATTGTCGTCTGCAGCTGCTTTCAATTTGGACCGGTCTAAAATTCCACTGTGTTGGAATGGGTTAAATTCGAACAACCGTTGCCTATATCCAAACAATTCCATCTCATAGGATTAAGAAAAAAATGCACTACGCAATCTTCAGTCCCACCTATCGAGGGCCAATTGGCTATTGACGTTGCGTCGTTGCCCTTTCCTGTCAATATGCTCGTGAAGTTTTTCTTTAAAAATCTTCTACCCAGAAACTACTGGCTGGAATTCAACTGAATTTCACAGGAATGCTCTTTTCTGGCCCCTTACCCCGTTCCCGCACAATAACGCTTTTTGAAGCCCTAGGAACAAAAGCTTTGGAAAACACCTGTGGAAATATGAAGAAATTGCTTGTTAACAAGCAATTTCCTTATTATCCACAATATTTTCCACCCCAAACAAAATGAATGAAAACCCCATCATCTAAAATTCCCGCCTTCAAATATATCTTTGAAGTTGGATCAGTCTAAAATGGGTCTAATAATGGTTAAGCAGACTTATCGAAAAACTGCGAATGGGTAAGAATCATTACTTTAACGGATTCGCCTTGGGTACTACCTCTTGGGTTTATGCAATCTTCCGTAGATTACATAAACATATATTTCACGACAACATGGAAAGAGTCAAGTGACAAATAGGTGAAGAGCGTGTTTGAGATTATTAGATACTAGTTTACAAAGCTTTCGTAACGTTAAATTATGTTCTCGGTGAAAATGTAGATTGATTAGAAATCGTGCATTATACGGGAAACCTGAAATTGAAAACTGAAGCAGCGAAATTATCACTGGTAATTTTCACAAGATTGCCTCCGCCTTACCTTAACGGATATCAGAGCTATTAAAGCTCACATTTGAAGGAAAGATACATGGATGTCGATTCGACGACTTCTACCATATTAGTAATGGAAGTAAAATAAATCTTGTCTTTCTAGTAAAAAGAAAACAAAAAAACTTTGATTATGGTCACCCAGGTATGTTTGGGTGCATGGCATTCGTGTTTAAATTCAGAAGAGCGGACATTCGGAACACTCACTTTGAAAAACATATTTATAAAACACTTTAAGAACAATTCTGCATTTGTTGGATTTCATAGGCAGGCAAGTCTTAATAACAAGATATATGACAAAGACAAATCAAACAGCTAAATCAATTATGTGCTTTGTCCATTGACTGTGATCAAGAGTAATGTTACAAGACTGACTACAAAATAAAGAG
Organism: Fragum fragum; assembly: GCA_946902895.1. Taxonomy (NCBI): domain Eukaryota; kingdom Metazoa; phylum Mollusca; class Bivalvia; order Cardiida; family Cardiidae; genus Fragum; species Fragum fragum. The sequence continues at coordinate 23,470,541 of OX336378.1, read as the reverse complement.
ATATATCCTACACTGCCTTATATGCCCACACGTCTCGTCTTCATACACCGTTTAACCCATTCCCACTCAATGACGCGTTTCGAGAAGCGGTTCAAGAAAAAACAGTTGGAAAAGCATTGTGAAAATTAAAGAAATTGCTTGCAACAAGCAATTTCTTCCTTTTCCACAATGTTTTCTACAAAGAAAGTTTTAACAAATCAAAACTGTTCTACACTTTTAATAGTCGTCTGTAACTCCTTTCAATTTGGACCAGTCTAAAATTTTGCCGTCTGGCAAAGGGTTAATTAATGTCTGCAATTGACAGATCGTTTACCTCGCCCACTGACCTCCGACAAAGCGATTTCACTCTGATATCAAGCGATGTAAGTTTGTAGATTATATGCAAAGGGGCACTAAACAAAAATTAAATCGTTGGTTGGCGACTTGCACAACTTGAATATTCTGATTGACAACAGCGGAGCGTCAACTAAGGTCGATCACATAGAGGGTTTTATTGATTGATTGAATTGGGTTTAACGCCGCTTTTCACAGTATTTCTGTCATATCGCGGCGACTGGAGCACCTTACAAACGATTCTTGGTATTTCTCACACCAGTACTACCACTACATCCTTTCCTAGCCTCCAGCTGCTATCCCACTTAGGCTCACGATTATCCACCCATTGGTGAGAGACAAATGTCGGAAAGAAAATGTGCCGCCGCCGGGGATCGAACCCATGACACCCCATGATTGCAGATTAGGAGTCTGACGCGCTACCGACTGCGCTATGACGGCGGCCGATCACATAGAGGGACAAGGACAAATATGCCAAATACAGAAAGAACAATTGACAGGCCCGATTTTGTCAAAACTATTGACTGCCAATAAAAGGACCCATTTGTAAAGTTTGCCAAAAGAGGTGAAAACGAATTCAAATCAACAGACTCGTTCACATGTATTAAGACATCTTCACGAGTGAAGGGATATCGAGATCATCTTTTTCTCCAATATGCTTAGATAAGTAGAACGTTCGCCGCCCTTGGTACTACAAGATGGTGTTTAGAATGCTACTCTGGTTCCTGAAAAACAACAGGTCTACTGTCATAGTATCCTACAGATGTAATTATAAGATGAAGACCATATTGCCCTTACGAGTTAGAGGTCCGGAGAGAATTGTATATGTCAGGTCTCATGACAGATATGTTCCGTTATTGGATAGAGTCACAGCTAAAATCCATTATGCTTGCCATTTCCTTGCTGCTCCGATATTTCTTGACAGTACTTGAATGTCGCCACGTCTTGTGTTTATTTAGATTACTAGTTTTAATTTCATAACTCGGTGCTTGGGTTTTGGGCTTTAACACAAATTTGGGATATTAATGTATATTAATTGCAGCGGCTTGTGCACTCAACGATAGTTGCCTCTCATTCCCTGAACCCTTATGTAAACCATATTACCCATTCCAACACAACAGAAGTTTAGACATGTCCAAATCGAAAGAAGTTGCAAACGATAAAAGTTTTATGAAACTTCATATTTTTCCACTTTTTTTATAAAACATTGTGGAAAATGAAGAAATTGCTTTTAACAGACATTTTCTTCGTTTTCCAAAATGTTTTCCCAAGATTTATTCAAAATCGTGATTGTGTTGGAATGGGTCAAATTTAAGTCAAAGCTAACAGGCACTCATCCTAACGAGATGGTCATTTCCCTAGATGTGATTCACAGCTTATTGTTCAGATGACTGTAACTTGTAAAGTACCATAAAAGTCCTTGAGATACTTTATCTGCAACAGAAAACAAACTCAAAAGATACCAGCCACTTAAAACTTAGTATATATTTCCTGTCTTATAAATATCAATATATCGAAACGCATGAAATAGTTGAATTTAAAAACATAGATAATGATATAGTCTAGTCCCGAGTGGCGAATAGATGGTTAGAGTACGGGTGAATAAGATCGAATTTAAAAGAAGGATGCATGCCATCATTTTTGGACTAAAGTTATTTGTTCGTGTAATTATGTATACCGGGATTTTAAACACGTTTCTCGCTTATTCGCCCCAGATCAATGTACATGTATATCCTTTTCTTGCAATGATGTCCTTTTACCGTTTTTACGAAAGACTACAATTGCCTTGAGAAAAGATGGTGAATGAGGAAATACGTTTCGATATATTTCACACCAACAAACACTACACTTTTACTGAAGTATTTTTTTAAATTTGACGTATGTTGTTAGGATGTTCTATGCTATTTAGGTTCCATTGAAATGGCGAATGAATCAAAACTTTTAATCCATTCCCACACAATCCCGCTGTTTATTCAAATGAAGAGTGAAGCATTGCGGAAAATAAAGAAACTGCTTATGATAAGCAATTTCTTCATTGTTCGTAATGTTTTCTATCCAAAAGACAATTTTTTCTCAAGCTTCATCAAAAACGCAGTATCTTTAGATTTTGACTTGTCTTAAATTTTATAGAATAGGAACGGGTTAAACCCCGTCCATTGTATTATGGATTAATCCAATTTACAAGAACTGTGCCGGGACTCTGTGAGTTCCATTGTTTCTGTAATTAGTCGTCCCTCGATAGATCTTGTACAGTTGTTAGAGCATTAGGCGAATTACGCCAGTCTGATATTAGACCGGGGTCGAAAAAGATTGGATGCATTTGAATGGTCTTTAACAGCTTTGCTGATAAGATAACTTCCGGCAACTTTCCGATGGTCCTGAGTCATCCCCGATTTAAATTCGGCAAATACGACTGGTTACAGTTATAGCCCATGCATGACATTTCCACCAATCTAACATGTGCATCCAGCTAACCCTTTCGTGCACAATCCCAGTTTCTTTACGTGCCAGTGATTTTATAATTCTATAATTGAAAAAAAAAATCTTAGGAAGAGAGGAGACTGCTTGTAACTAGCAATTTCTCTTTTTTTTTCCCCACAATATTGTCTACCCTATAGGCTGGTCTAATCAGTGTATGCACTATATATTCTATAGATAGATGTTGACTCAAAGATTCTTTAGACAATAAGCGAATATTCACGATACACTGGGTGGTTGTTTGGACTGCTCATTATCTGCACATCACGCATATGTCAAATTGTGCGAATGTCACCAACAAACTCAACTGACGGATCGAGGCTGTCAATCAAAGAATCAATCGACCAATCAAATCATTTATTTAGACCGGGAAAGAATCTTGGAACTCAGACATTGGCCGATATCTATGTAAAGCATATTTGTTGGTTTGGCGACTTAAAAGTCGTAACTACAACTTATTCAAGCTGTAGTTACGACGTTTAGGTCGCCACTCAAACATTTTACTTTTTTGTTATATGATACTGACAATAATTTTCGCAAAAATACGCCGTTTAATATCTAAGTGGAAGTTCCTGTCGGAGCTGAGTGGGCGTTGCCAGCGATCTGTCAATTGATTTGTTATGTTTTGTTTTGTTTCTACTCTCTCTTTTCTGGAATAAAGGTTTGTATCGAAGGGAAAACTCAATGTTGGCGATCAAGTCAGACCACTATATTATATTGTAACACAATAAAGCCATCAGACGGGAATTAGCCTTTTGCATGTTTCTCATTAATTATCGCTTTCTTTTTTACGCACTTAAAACGCAACATTATGAAAGACTCATTGTTACACCGATAGAATAATAATGATAAAATTCTTTACCCATTACCGGACCACAGAATTTTAGATGAGAATGAACAAAGAGTTATTCGTATTCCACTACTTCTTTTAGAAATAGTGGAAGACGAATAGGCCTTACTTAATTTAAAAGGTTAATAAAACTGGTTGTAGAACAGAAAGAAATTTATCACCATTTCGAGATGACAGTTATTTGTCTGAGTGTTACTGGGACCTAAGGTGAAATATTTCGGGACATAAGGCATATTACAACAGTGTGTTTTTCTATTTGTTGTTATCGTGTTCGAGAATCGTGTGTAGGTATTTTTTATCGGATGAGACCTAAGGTCGAGTCCAATAAAAAGAATACCTACACACGATCCGAGAACACGACAACTACAAATAGAATAACACACTGTTGTAATATTCCTTTTATTATATACCTTTCGGGACATGACATTAAGAAATTTCTCTTAAATGATTAAGAAATAACCAACTTTCCGAGAAAAAAAAAACGAACGTCAATACACAAAAAAAGTAGTCCGTGTTTAACGGTACTCGACGAATACGGATTTTTTTCTGTTGAGTTGCATTTTCATTTTGATGCTTTCCTTGTTATTGTGGTCGGTATCAGTTACTTTTTTTTTCGGTTAAATAACAATGTGATAATCCACAAAGAAATGTCGTTAAATCACCGAAAAGCATTAAAAAATGAAGAATTTATATGCTAGTGCGTGTATCAAATTTGTAAGCTTACAAAGAGCTCGTCTAATGTTGCACGCTCTTTCCGACAAATGAAGACAGTAAAGACCAATTTATCAGCGTCAAGAGCTAGATAGCAACATGCCATTACAGAGAGACTTACATTAAGATAATACTGACAACACTGCATCGGAAAATATGCAAATAAAGTTTTAATCAATCATTCAGTCGACCATTGCGTTGAAATAGATTTCGATTTTTGGATGAGCGTTGGATATCTCTCAACAACTTTATAGACTAGAATAGAATCACCCTTAGGTATAATAGCGTCGAAATAAAAAGGCGAAATTATCACATCTTCCAGTGAAATATCTTTGAACTTTGCAGTAGTCAATGAAGAAGCAAAATATAAATTGTCTTCTCTCATTTGTTTAATGGCAAATGGATATACTCAGTTCCAAAAGAAAATTTGATCTATGCTGTTTTTAGTTTCTTTGAAATATAAGAGAAACGTTTTAGCAAGCGATAGAAAATGGTGTCACACTTCGAATAAGAATTTATCATCGTTGGGCAAGCAAAATGTCGTATATACAGCTTGAATGAAGCTGCATTTACGACATTGTGCTTGCCAAACGACGATCTGAAGTATTTTTATATTTCTGATTTCGAGGGGCGAGGGTGATTTTTGCAAAGAAACTGCCGTATCAAAAAGTTAAAAATACATTGCCCTTCCCATGGTCCCTTTTCTGATAAGAGTGTTTAGTTTAAATGACTCTGAAGATTTAACTATGGATTCCATACCTTCTTCAATCAAACTTACTCGTCATACCCACGTTTGAGGCGTATAACGTAATTAATTTGGTACATGTACGTTTGTCTATTTTTCACTTATACTGTCAAACGAGCCCATGACTTTTTGCAACATATCGTGTTCCTAAGAAGACATTGGAGTTGCATGAGCGGACACTTTGCATTTCTTTGGGAATATAAAACCCTTCACGTGCTAAAGGTGTTCTTGCAATTGTCAAGCATTGTTATTGTTTGGTTGTGTTATTGGTAGATCAACTCAGACTGGCATGATGTTTAGTCCTGCGATCCTCTATGATTTCATGTTTATGTAAGTCACTATGTAGAATAATGTGGTTGTACTTAGGATGCTTTCCAGTGATTGATTCATTTATAACAGACCTAACATGCCGAATATGCAAAATGAAACTCCGGAATCTTACTCGAAAAAATCTAAAGATCTCATCAAGTTTTTTTATCAATAGACCATTAAAGTATGAGTCGCGGCTATAGCGCAGTTGTTGGCGCGTCGGACTCTCAATCCAGGGATCGATCAACGGTTGCTTCATTTATCTTTTCCGACATTTGTCTCCCACAAATGGGTCGATAATCGTAAACCTAAGTGGGATGAGCAGCTGGAGTTTCGGAAAGGATGTAGTGGTAGTATTGGTTTGAGAAATACCAAGATTAAAAAGTTAGGTGCACCAGCCTCCGCGATATGCCTGAAAAAACTGTCAAGCGTGGCCTTAAACACCATGCAAACTAAAAAGCATTAAATCAAAGCACTGTCTTTGGGTATATCTTTAGAAATTCTGCAGTACATATGATCACTTCTGAGAGAGACTATTTAAAAGTGCATGCTTTCCTTCGAAATTGAGTAATAGTGTGCGGTACGCTTTTAGATTATAAGATATCGCGTCAATTGCACCGAATGTGTCATCATTTTTTCCATTCACCGTTTCAAAAAAGTGAAATAATGAAACGGACGTAAAGTTCTGAGGTCATAGTAGTAGCAGTGTGGTGACTCTGGAATTCAACTCATTATTTTATAATGACAATAGCCAGATGTACAAGTGATTACGGGTCCTTTAATTGAATATAACACTGCAGACATGAATAATGCATTGCAATACTAATCCCTTGATAATCCAAAATCTATACATGACCCTAACACATAGGGCCAGGTCACAGCGTCCTGTTCATTTTATGTGCCATGACATGCCATTTAATTCAAGTTGCTAAATCATCTCTAATGTATAAAATCTAATTCCTTAAAAAATTCAGTAATCCATTTTTTTACCAAAAACACACAACACAGCTAACTTAATCCACTAAAGAATTATTGACATTTAAAACTTTACGGGAAGTGGAGACATTGCTTGAGACAAGAGATTTCGCCTTTTCTCGCAATGTTTTCTACGATATTTAGCATTTATATCAAATTTCAGCACACTTTGGTGCGCAGGTGCATTAATGAGTTTATGTTGGGTTTTCATAAGTGCGCTGGGTCGTTTTGCATTAGTGCGTTGGTAAATTGGTGCGCTGGTGCGTTGATGCACTGGTGCGTTTGTGGCCGCGGTAATTGCGTGCATTAGACTGTCCAGAAGTGAAAACCTTCTACAATTGTAAATTGATTTCAAAATAACTTGGTACAGTTGTTCTCTATTATAAGCCGAGGTTCCATTGAATATTTTTTCAGGTTCAAAGAAAATGTCACACACTTAAAGATGAACCCCTATTTTGGCGATATAATCGTCTTAGTTTACAAATGATCGAATAAGCTGTAGTTGCGTTTAAGATGGCAATCTGACAAATATGCTTAACATAAACGTTGGAGTTCAAAGCTCTCTTCCGCTCTTAATTAACGATTTGATTGGACAATCGAAATTTGACCGACATCAGCAATCTGTCAAATAACTTGATTGTTGTCTGAGTGGAAAAGTTGTTTGACTACGAATCGCGGGGGTCTTGAGTTCGATTTACTTCGTCAATGGGACGTGTTGATTGATAAACTACTTTTATCAAGGTCTGTCTAAAATTTGTAGAAATTGGTCTGAAGTGACTTATGCGGCTAACCTATTTACATACAATGACGCTTTTTAACGCCCCCAGAAAAAAAACCAAGTAGGAAAATATTGTGTAAAATGAAGAAATTGCTTGTAACAAGCAAATTCTTCATTTTACACAGTGTTTTCTACCCTGAAAGTAATAAAAAACATCTAAAATTTCATAAGCTTTATATTGTCGTCTGCAACTCATTTCAATTTGTACCAGTCTAAAAATGTTGCTGTCTGGTAATGGATTAAGGATAGAAAATAAATGGTCCAATACAGCACGTGTGATCAACGAATTATATCTAATACAGTACAATATCAAATTAAATATAAAAGAATTTCGTCGTTCGCCTATAGATCGGGACTAAATCACCATGAAAATGTCATCATGATAATTTGATAATACGCAGTTCCCAATATGATCGAGTTGTGCTCTGTGAATACGAGTCCAGAGACTCAGTTAAACCCATTACCCCTCAATGACGCCTTTAACGCCCTTGTCAATGATACAAGGGATAACATTGTGGACAAAGGAGAAATGGCTTGTAACAAGCCATTTCTTCTTTTCTCCAATGTTTTCTACCATCGTTTTCCAAATTAAAAATATTTTGAAATATCGCCCGCAACTTCTTTCAGTTTGGACCAGTCCAAAATTTTGTCGTTTAGGAAAGGGTTTATACAGTCCTCTCTCAAATTAGAATATAGTCCTCTCTCGGAATCACCGAGATATCCGTATTCTGAAAACCTGTAATCGTGCTTTAAGGTTTAACACAAAATACGGCCCGATTGGAAACACGGTTAAACTCCCTTGAATGCTTCGAGATATCCCTACTCTGAAAAAATGTTATAGGTTCAAAACAAAGTAGATCCCATGTTCCTGATCTCGAAAACAGGATAGAAATCTCTGCAATTCTTCGAGATACCCGTACTTTGAAAAAGTGTCTAAACGTTCAAAACAGAGTACAATCCATGCTCCTGGTTTCGATATTACAGGGATCGCCTAATTATCTTGAGTTATCCGACCTCTGAAAAATGGTCTTAAAACAGTTCAAAATCACAAACTATCAAAAAATCAGAGAGGGACTGTTTACCAAGTACAAGATATCCGTACTTTCAAAACGTGTCGGAAAGTTTAATGCTGAACGGGCCATACTTCTTGTCTCAAAATCGTGGGGTACTCTCGGAAATACTTTGAGAAATCTGATTCTGAAGGCTATATGACCGTCGTACAAAGTTTCGTATTGAGAATTATGGCCCCGGTTTGGAGACAGGGGTTGTTTTATTTCAATTTAGAGAGCTAGTCTATTCATTTTAGAAGCCGACCACAAACACGTCCATATCTGAACTTGACAGAGGAGCGAAGCTAACATAATTTCTATGTGGAAAACATAGTTTAACCTATTACCAGGCTACCAAATTGTAGACTGGTCTAAATTCAAAGACTCTGCTGATGATAATTCTTAGTTTATGAAACTTAAAAAAATGCCCTATAGGATGGAAAACATTATAGAATTTGATGAAATTGCTTGTAATAAGCAACTTCTTAATTTTCTACAATGTTTTCCAGAGCTCGTTTTCTGGCACTGACAAAAAAAAATAAGTTTGGGAACTTGAAATTGTCGTCTGCAGCTTTGTTCATTTTTCAACAGTCTAAAATGTTGTCATCTGGTAATGGATAAACTGAAAGATCGCAGACCATCACAACCAAACTCCGACAGGAAGTTCACTTAAATATTAAACGGAGTTATTTCGTAACTGTCCTGGCCTGTAACATGTAACGAAAAATGGTGGGTTGACGACCTTACCTGTCGTAACTTCTCACCAAACCATTAGAAATGGTTCACATAAATGTCGACCAATGTCGGAATTCAAAATCCGCTTATGCTCTACTAAAATAGGTGATTCGATTGGTCAATCGAATTTTCGGCTGACCGCCCTGATCCGTCAATTAATCGACTACTCCTCTCTACTTTCAGATAATCCAAGGGCTACAAGTATTCACTCAGATAGATCGAGGTGCATTAGAAGTTACTTCCCTTTATCTTGTCGGTGCAGAAGCACTCATCATTCCACATTCCCTCTGGTTTCTTAGTAAAAGATACAGACATGGTCTCAAGTATTTGTGGCGAGTTCATATTTTGAGAAAGGCGGACGAAAAAGAAGAAGGTAAAATTTCAAAAGAAGAAATACTTGCTCATATGCTGAATTTGGAGAAAACAAACAATATGAAATGAAGAATACCGCGGTTAATTCTTTTCCATTTATTATTATTATTTTTTTATTTATTTATTAATTCATTTTTTAACCCATTCCAACTCAAGCCCTCCTTTTTACGCCCCTCAAGAAAAAAGCTTTGAATAACATTGTGGAAAATGAAGAAATTGCTTGTATCAAGCAATTTCTTAATTATCCACAATGTTTTCTACCCCAAAATACTGGCAAATTTAAAATTCCATCAAATTTAAATTGTCGTCTGCAGCTTCTTTCAATTTGGACCAGTCTAAAATTTTCTTGTGTTGGAATGGGTTAAGAGGAAAAACTTTATTATTGGAACTTTTTGAAATATTTTCAACTTATAATCTAACTCGACTTGGCGGCCTAAATAGTGGCTACTTGCTTAACCCTTTCATGGACAAATCCGGGATTTTACGTCCCTGTGATTTTATACTAGAGAAATCATTGTGGAAAAAGGAGAAATTGCTTGTTACAAGCAATTTCTCCTTTTCCCACAATATTTTCTACCACATAGGATGGTCAGATTTCAAATTGCATGCATTTTTCATTGTCGTCTGCAACCTCTTTCAAATTGGACCAGTCTAAAATTTGATTAAACATGAAAGGGTTGATAAATAATTGACAAATCGACGCAATTTTTTTTTTAATTTGACCTGTCTAAATCTTCTTGTAATTGGGTGAGGGCACTCCACCCATTTGCGAGAGTCAAATAGGCATGCTGCCATAACAGTTGTAAAGTGGTAGAGAGAAGGTTGACCGAGCCGGGGACCGAACTCACGTCCCGAAGGTTTCAGCGCGTTACCGACTGGACTAACGGGGCTCGGTTTTGTAAATTGCTTGCTTTAATTTCGGTATAACTCTTATTCAATGATGGAATGCCCTAGCATTCTGAAAGTGCTTGAACATTTTCGTCTTTTAGAACATTTTTCATATTTTATTCCAGACCAATGCTCCTGTTTACTACAGTCATACACACAGAGAGAGAAAGATAGAGTATCTGTCGCTCCATCTCGCCCTCCGTCAAGTCAAGGTCGAGCTGGAGGTTATAGTGTCAGTGCATCGGGCACCTTGCGCTCAAACAAGTCTGACGTCATGGGGCGTGAACTTTTACAGCCAAATGGACGTGTCCAGATAACAACATTACCCTCCCCAAAAACACATAAACACGTGGTGCAGGTAAACGGGGCTGTAAGGGGAGAGGTAATAGAGACAATAAATAATAGCTATGAAGAAAGAGCAATCGATACGAGGGGATTGGAAATCAATCGCAGCCGTACTCCAACCGGAAGCGACCGAAGCGATTCTAATCATGGGTCCGAGTCAGTCGCGAGAAATACAGGCTCAAATACTCCGCAGACCTTGTCAGTAGCTAGACTCGATGTGAAACGTTCGTCATCGGGAGCATCGAGGAAAGAGTGGAAAGAAAATATGAGAATGAAACATTTACCCCCCATATTCGTAAATGATGGATTCGAATCTAAGGACAAAAAATTTACAACAAAGGAGGAAGTCGCGAAAAAGGAATCTCCTTTGGTCGAAAGCACGAGTTCTCTTCATTACTACATGTCAAGTGATTATCATCCAGATTATTTGACAGACAGTCTGCCACGACATAAAATAGCACAAGCGTTGTCTATCGAGAGCGAAGATGACGATACCACTACTTACAAATCTCGTCGAGTTTATGAAGACAACGATATTGAAGAAGTTCTTATTGCCTCGTCACCCACCGACGAACAATACTGGATCAAAAGACGGGAACAGTTCGTGAACTCTAAGAAACAATCATCTGAAGACCAAAGACCTCTTATGAGTACTTTCAAAGCTCCATTTGATGACTTTAGGGTAACAAGTGTTGATAAGGTAAATAGTTCAGATGGTTTGTCACGGAAAGGTGTTTACGGCACCTACGAGGACTTAAGTGTATCAAACATACCAGCTGAGAGTGAAATGGTCTTTAATGTTGGTTCAATCCCTGCCGACCATATAAAAGATGGATATAATTCCTTACGACGTATCAAGCGTAAGGAAGGTGATATGGTGGGATCCGATCTACAAAACGGTCTGAATAATTCATTTTCCGGTCAAACCAGGGAATCTGTTACTCCTACGAATTCTCCAGATTTTAGAAGTCTAGGACGATCGAAAAAGCGATTTATGTCGAACCCAGTATTCCCAATGCAATCTTTGGAAACGAAACTTACAGAAATAAACGATCGATTTTATTTTGGTTTGACGGATTCTTCAGAAAATAAACAACGTTCTAAAGACAATTCTCCAAAGATTAATCATCAATCAGACATTGGTAACAGTATAGTGTTTCAAACAGACAGTTCGCGACAGGTGTATAGTAGTACTGGTCTGTTTAGGAACGATTCACGCCGACTCTCAGACAGGTTCAGCCTTGAGGACTCAGCATCAACGAGTCAACCTAACTCTAGCAACACATCAAATACGGAGAGTCAAATTCCAACTAGCAGTATAGAAGACGGGAATGTTAGCTCAGGAAGTAGTAACAGCAGTGTAACAATTAGTCCGTATACAGATGGGACACGTCACAAACCTTGGTTGGATGACTTAGGTGTAAGAAATCCCGATCGTGTTTTGCTACAAATGACCGAACCATTAGTGGTCGAGTCCGATACCGACACAATTAAAGATATAAACGATAGTCTAGAATTTCGTGTGAGTGATGGGAAACATCCACATAGTAACATGTCAACGCCAGTTTCCTCCCTTTTTGACGAGGAAACTGACCGCGGATTTGAGGAGGCGCTTGACCAACACGTGAACATCGGCCCCGGGGCGTCAGTTTACGGGGGTGTCGGATTGTGTTTCGAATCTATCAAAGAGGAACCAGAGGATCTCACAAGTTCTGGTTCAAATCAATATTTAGATACTGTCTCAAATGGGGAGGATGAGTTCCGGACTTTAGCGGTTGTTTCTAGAAACTCTTCTCGACCGTCAAGTGTCGCTAGTGTTGAAAGGGGGGATAACACTTATCTGTATAATACTTCAGGTTTGGCTCAAAATTATGGAAAAGAAAACAGAGATATAAACAGGGTGAATACATACCTATATCGAGACGCGGAGTATGAATTTGAACATGGTGATTCAGGTTTCACTTCAGGATTGGAAAGGGGGAATTGGAGTGACTCTTCCGGATACCAGGACGCCACTCCTCGAACTGAAAACATTTCTCCTTGGCCTGACCAACCAGACGTGATTGTAGGAACAAACAACGCCTTTGAATCAAACTTTTGTTATAACGAAGGTGGTGTTGGTGGTACGGTGGGTATCAGTGATGTAGTAGTGTCAACGAATCCTTCGAAATACTCTCTTAATCAGGTTTATACAATAGAAAATGGGAGTGGTTCATATGGCCAGAGAAAATTAGAAACAAATGTGCAATCTACAAGAACTAGCAAGCGTCCAATGAATCGAGGTGTGAATAGAGTTGCTTCTGTGACAGGCCAACCTGTGGTTCGAGTTCGATCTTTGGATGACAATTCTCCCGTGGCTCCCCGAAGGCAGCCAAAGAGGGTTAGCTCCTTTGAAATACGAACGGATGTTAAACCGGCTTATTTTTGAATTTGTGGATACTTTCTTTATTAGAATTCCTATTAAAACATGACGACTTTATTGGTAGAAATTCTAATCGAATGACCATAAAAGTTAACGGATCGAAAAAAATTCAAATCATATAATTTATCTTGATCAGAAGTTAATATTGACCTCTTAAATTTTTGTATTGCATTTCTGTTGATTTCACGACTTGAAAGTCGTGACTACATATTAAGATGGAGTTCAGATTGCCAATCATTGGTTATCCCTTCGTTTATCCTCAGCTACTAAGATTCTCATCTGTTTGGTATTTAAGACGAACAGTCGATCTTGCTCTTGTGACCACTTCAATTAAGCGACTTTGTCCATAAAGCGACCATAACCGAACTCATTTTTCAAAAGCAAAGGCTCTTAAGAACTGAAGGCACTTTGCTAAAAAATAAAAGCACAACTAAATCCAATGTTGTTGAAACTCATTTGAATCGTCTCAATGAGAAAACGGACCATCTCGTAATCTCGGGAAAATATCGAGCCTCCTCAGGCTGTGCGGATTTAGCAGGCTGATTAGCCAGTCTAGAATATAATGGCTAACCGTCACCATTCAATGTGATGAATACTCGACATGTGTTTCTTTTTCATTGATCGTCACTAACCCGGGGTTGGAAACCTTCACTTTATGTAAATTTTCTTAAACCATTCCAACACAATAAAACTGAAGACCAGTCCAAATTTAAAGAATTTGCAGACGACAATGAAAGTTGATGAAATCTTTAATTTTTTGTTTAATGGGATAGAAAATATTGTTGATAATGAAGAAATTGCTTGTTACAAGCAATTTCTTCATTTTCCACAATTTTTTCCAAAAGTTCATATTGAGGGGCGTTTAAAGGCGTCATTGTGAGGGAATGGGTTAATCTAAGTTTATTTTCTATTTCTATTTCCGAATCGCTATCTATTCTTGACCTCTGCCTTATTTGATAGCTTTTTTCGAATATTTGTATTACTGTGTTCTCGGAGGTCCCTTATTGTGTGAGATTGTGGGTCGCATCTGTTGATTTATTCTAAACTTATTTTAAATCCTATTAGCGTACATGTTTTTAAGTGTCAGAATCGTCTTGTTTTGTCTGCTTAAAAAAAATGAATAAAAAGAAAATATCAATACAAATCTTGTTCCCCTTTCATTTTGTTTCCATTACAAAGTTGCCTGTCTATTTGTTAAGTGATATAATTTTAGTTTCAGCTATCAAAATTCCTCTATTCTGATTGGCTGTAAAAAAATAGTTTCAGACCTCCATGCACAAAATTCTAACTACGGATCAATTTTGTTTGTTTGCAAACGAAGCAGTTACACACATAAAACAACCTGTATTTTTTATGGTTTATATCAAATTATAAGTAATCACAAGAAATGAAGAGAATATGATTTGACACGTTTGAAAATTCTTTTTAAGCTAAACTAAGTGTAATAGACCTTTTCACGATCTCACAGCGCATGCGTCAAAAAAATCTCGTTAGATTGCGATATTTACCCGAGACTAAGTCACGTGATCGGTTGCGGGGAGTCGATAAATTATCCCTATAATCCTATATAAAATGGCTATTTTGAACGATTAAACAAAGGTTAAAAATCAAAATTTGCTTGAAAAAAATAGTTTCTACATGTGAGCAGATATGTGCAGACTAGTTGTAGCGAGTAATATGGATGATATCATCGTGGTTTAGTAACCGAATTGAGTTTAAAACGGCCTGGTATCTAGGCCATATGGAATATAAGGTACCTCGAAGATAGCGATAAGAATACTATTTCCAATGTAATAAGTTTTTTTGAGAATATTTTAAACCCCCCCCCCACCCAGCACGCATACAAGAAAGGAAAAGATATAGAGTGACAGTTAAACTCTCTATGAACACTTTGATAAATTATGATATAAACAAATAACTATAAGTTATTTGTGCCAGAAATCAACGATTTTTTTAATATTTACAACTATCGACACTTCACAAAAGACAATAGCAATCCGAAATTTTCCAGCACACTGAATGGTTAAATTTGCGAATATGCGTCAATCACAGGCACGTCATTCATTGCAAAGGCCGCCCATCACACGGTAGGACTGATCACAAGTGACAATAATCCTGATTGACATGATTTGCTAAATTTATATATTTATTTTTAAAGCATTTACATACCATTGACCACATTTTGGACGATAAAGATTAGATATGCCATGGAAATACCAATCTCCTAAAGTCTTCACCTAAGTGCATAGTTTCCTTGTTACAAAGTGTAAGCGTTTAAACTGAAATATTATGAAAATTAACAAAGCAGGCGTTCTGTTTCTGAAATATTTGTTTCTGTCTGTGTGCGCACTAATGTATATATCTCTCCCTTTCTCTCTCTCTCTCTCTCTCTCTCTCTCTCTCTCCTCTCTCTCTCTCTCTCTCTCTTTCTCTTTCTTCTTTTCATTTCTTAATATCAAATAAGCCCGCACGGCAACAAATCAGTTGCTTTTTTAATCATTCGCATCATTGTAACAATAGAAATGTGGGAGAAAAGGAGGAAACATTTTCTTGATATGAATAATCCACTTTACGCAAAATATATCATGCGATGAATTAAAAAGAATATATTATAATGCGAAAATAGGGAGCATTATCTCGACGACGAATGACATAAATCGTATTTAAGCTGACGATGTTAATAGAGCGTAGAAAAGTATGAAAAATAAAAACGATTTTATGTAAAGATAATGATAAGAGAGCGTTGATCAGAATTGATATCTGTTGACAGCCTTGATGTAAAGGGTTGGCTTCGATAAATCACGATACATATGGGGTTATTATGTAACCGGCAAAATATCACAAAGAATCCGATAAACACTCTTAAATTTAATTGGTCAAATTTATGATTTGATGAGACAAATTTTATCTTTTTATGTTTCAACCGATATGCCGCCACTAATTCCATGATTGATCAAATGATGCTGCCGGGCGTCGTTTCAAACGGCATGGTTGTATGACACGGTGTTCATCTTTTAAGCATTTTTCCACAATTAAATAAAGTGAATACGCTTATTTTCATTGAATGGGATTAAAAAAAATTCGCTGGAGTATATATTGCGAGGTAGGCTTTCATTTCAAATTATCTTGCTTTAATATTTGAAAAATGTAGCTATTCATGTAGATCAAGGGGGCCGATATCAGAATATAATCGATGGGCTAACAAAAGGTCGTAAATACAATTTAAGATAATATGAAGTACGACATTTTTTTGTCACCCAACGACAATACAATGTCTGAACTATATTGATCTTTAATTTCACCTTTCCTCGCATAAACTATCATAACTTAAATATTTCCGGGGCGAAGAACATGAGTTTTTGTGATTCTGGGGTTTCCGGATACAAAACGCATTGATGACCTTTGGTGCATTCACCTTCATAAATCACAGGCATTTGTTTCAACTTATGAAATATACCGGGTTATCATACAATTTATTGTATATGGTGAAAATAGATCATGAAAAAAACACCCGTCATTTATTCGTAAAGGCCGATAAAATAGGGTACTTTTAATGCTTCTAAAGGACATAACTGGGACAACAGAGAGAAAAAATTGTAACAAACAGATGTTACATTACTAACAATATTATTTACATAATTTAGCCCAATAATTTTCATTGTAAAAACTCGAAAAAAGAAGTTAAAATGACCGTGCGTAATTGCAAGGCTTTCGAAAGCAAAACCGGAAGTAAATCCTCCCCGCAGTGGAAAATTGTTGTTGTTTTTCTTTGAAAGCGTCTAACGGATACAGACTTTTTAGTCATCTGGCGCTTTGCGTGAAAAGGTCTATTAGGAGGTTTTTTTAGCCAGTCCATTCGTAAAGTTTCCATTTTTTAAAACTCATCTCCACAGATACTAAAGGCTGGAATTGGCACCAACATTTCAAAGGAATGGCCCTTTGGTGACCCGAGATCAGATTCCTTTAAAGAAAAATTTTTGGATAAAAGCATAGCTTTTATGGACGCCGCTATTTTTCATTTATGGTGTATAATGAACACGTTAATATCTCCGTCTCAGAAACCACTTGCTAAATTATCACCGAATTTCACAGAAATGATCCTTCGGTGATCCTTTGTCAGTTGTTTCATATATGAAAACATGACTTTTATAGGCGTGGCTAATTCCCATATATGGCATGTAGGTATAACTTCGAAAATCTCCTTCTCAGAATACTACCGTCGGATTTCAACCAAATTTCACAGAAATGATCTTTCGGTGATCCTTTGTCAGATTTATTTAAAACAATTTTGATCTGATGAAAAGCACGAATTTTATAGGCGGGGCTAATTCCCTTATATGGCTAATAGGTAAAAATTTGAAAATCTCTTTCTCAGAATAAACTGGATGGATTTCAACCAAATTCTACAGACATGCTCATTGGGTGACCCTTTGTCAGATTCCTTGTTAAAAACGAACCATATATATAGGAAGATAATAAATTAGTTTCCATTATTGTAAAACATTCGCACAAGATCGTGTGAACTCTGCTTTTTAATACACATGCATCCGACTTAAAGCGGCTTTTGAACAGATTTTCATGAAAATTTTACATAGGAAAATTATCTGCTTTTCAAATAGTTTTTAATGTTATTTTCACGATAAATATTGTTTCTTCTTGTTAAATCTACTGAATTCACTATACATTTTATTTAACCCTTGTCTTGCTGAGCTCGGAATATTCCGGCTTGGACAGGAGATATAGACAAAGATCAGCCTGCACATAGGTGCAGTCTGATCTTGGTCTACACCTCCTGCTTGTACTTTTCCTGCAAGAGAAGTTACGTAATTGATTGTCAAAAGAAGTACTGATTGTTTAACACCAAGTACTTTCAGTGCTCTCAGCCCTTTGATTTTAATGCAATTCCGCAAGGGATTTTATACAGCATGACAAGGGTTAATATCATATATTCTCTTTGCCCTACTTTGGAACATTGGAATTTATCGGATGAGGTTGTTAGTCTTACGTGAAAGCGCATCAGACTCCAAATCTTCAATCATGGGATGTCATGGGTTCGATCGCGGCCGCGGCACATATCCTTTCCGACATTTGTCTCTCACCAATGGGTGGATAATCGTAAACCTAAGTGAGATAGCAGGTGGAGGCTAGGAAAGGGTGTAGTGGCCGTATACCAGGGTGAGAAATACCAGAAATCCATTGTTAGGTGCTCCAGCCGCGATATGACTGAAATACTGTTAAAAGTGACATTAAACCCCATTTAATCAATCACCAATCAATCAATTGTTAGTCTTCGAGTAATACCGACAACGACGGAATTGCTAGCAGAAGCTAATAATGTAACAGATAATGCAAACCTCAAATAACGCAGTCGGTGCAATCGACCGATTAATTCGGTTCATTTGCGTATACTTTGTTGACTTTTTTGGCGTCTCGTAACGCTAAATAATTTTGCATCTTTTCTTTCTTTTTCTAAAGTTATAAACAGTCATTTTCATCACAAAACCAGCTTAATCACCTTCTTTCAAATCTATGAAAGTATCATAGTTAGAAATTTGAAAACCGAGAGCCAAATTTTTTCTTGATATTCTGTGCAAGAGCTGCCCTAATCATTTTCTTACTTTTCCACAATATCTTTTTCTATTCCGAAAGACAAGCAAGATTCAAATATCACCAACATAAAATTTCACTCTGCAATTTTTTTGAATTTGGACCAGTCTAAAACTTTGACGTCTGTCAATGTGTTAATGAATGAATTTTACATGACTTGAATTGACTTTTGTTAAATAATGAGAAGTACGAAATTTTTCAAAGATTTGAATGACTAGATTTATCTTATAGACTTACTGGGTTCCAGGATTTTCTTCATTAGCAACTAGTTTTCTAAAAAAGAATATTTCTTCATATTTTCATGCGGACAAGTCCATTTCAGTTTAGAACAAATGGAAAATCATGTCTTTTTGTCCTCAAACAAGTGGAGATAATCTGTATTTTCATACCACTGGATATATATTTTGCTTCTCTCGTATAAAGGTTAACCGTCAATACCCCGACTTGTAACCCACTATTTACAGAGGCAAATGATTCCTTTCTATTTCCAAATAGAAAGAAATTAACCCATTTTTACCAGACGACAAAAGTTTAGACTGGTCCAAATAGAAAGGAGTTGCAGACGAAAATTGATCAAATTTTAGCGGTTTTTTTGTGTGTGTTTTTATTTTTTTCACCTTTCTGTGCAGAAAAACATTGAGGAAAATGAAGAAATTGCTTGTCACAAGCAATTTCTTCATTTTACACAATGTTTTCCTAACTCATTTTATTTCTTGAGGGACGTTAAAAAGCGTCATTGTGTGGGAATGGGCTTAAGTCATGTCATTTGATCTCCCATTTAAAATGCCTTGTCGAATATTAGCTCATGGTAAGCGATCTTTTGATTATATGAGGATTTGTAAGGATTTACATGTATTTCTTTTGAAGTCCGGGACTTGTCTTTGCCGTCTAGTCTCATTTAAAATACTGAAATTTTAGATTTTCAACTTTCTGGGTAGAAAAAATTGTGTAAATTGACAAGCAACTTCTTCATTTTACACAATGTTTTCTCAATTGTTTTTCCTGAGGGGTGTCTAAAAGCTTCATTATGTGGGAATGGATTAAACCATTCCAACACAATTCCGCCTCTTTACACCATTCAAAGGTTTTTGGAAACATTGTAGAAAATGAACAAATTGTTTCTTATAAGTAATTTATTCATTATCCATAATGTTTTCTTTCTAAAACACATAGACTTTTAAAATATCACCAACTATACAAAGTTGTCTGCAACTTCTTTGAATGTGAACCAGTCTAAAATTTTGTCCTCTTGAAATGGATTAAAAATAATTCGGAATTCCAAGACAAAATATGTTTTAGACCGGTCGATGAAAATGGACTCCATTCCTCTGGAATCAAATTCATCGGGAGGGGGGGGGGTCAAAAAATGGAAAACGATAATTATTCCAAAAATTAAATGTTTTCTTTTTAATAGCAGTTTTTACAAAGTAAGATTGCCGTTTGAAAGTTTCAGTATTTACACATATCATAAAATTTACGCAATTCTAAATAACAATATAATGATTACAGTAATACTATTAAATACTAGCCCTAGAAGATTTATCTTGGTAAAATAAACTTTAAATATAGTAATGTCGGGAGGTCTCTATTCTGAGATTTTTAAATTTGTTTGGTTGAATGTTTATTTACCCATTGTCACTCAATCCCGCATGTTTTCGCACAACGAAATATAGGAATGAATAAACATTGTGAGAAAGGAAGAAATTGTAACAAGCAATTTCCCCTTTTCCCACACTTTTTCTATCGTACAGGATAGTTACTTTTTGAATTGTACTTACTTTAAAATGTCATCTGCTACGTCTTTGTATTTGAACAAATAAAAAAATGGAGAAACTGTTTTCTACCTAACATAACATAGCTCTTGTTTTTCAGTAAAAACTAACCTTTTTTAGTCGTCTGTAACCGCTTTGAATTTGGACCAGTCTAAAAGAAAGTTGTTTTGGAATAGGTTAAATAAGAATGTCGAACGGATAAACGAAGCAAAAACTGCTTTTACTTACATGTACAAGGGCCGAAAGTTACCAAATGGTCTTTTGTGATAAAGTATATGATTGTGATTAAGAGAACTTTAACCCATTACCAGACGGCAAAATTCTAGACTTGTCGAAATTGAAAGGAGTTGCAGACGACGATTTTAAGTCTATGAAAATGTGGATTTTTTTTAAATTTTGGGTAGAAAACATTGTGGATAATGAAGAAATTATCTGTAACAAGCAATTTCTTCATTCTCACTAATGTTTTCCAAATCTTTTTTTTCTTGGGGAGGGGGCGTTTAAAATCCTTATTGAATGAGAATGGGTATTAAATGCTCATTAATTGAAAAAATGTATGTTTATAAGATAAAAAAGCACATAAATACACATAATTTTAATCCTTGTCATGCTGAATAAAATCCTTTCAGATTTTTATAAAAATCAAAGGGCTGAAAGCACTGGTAGTACTTGTTTTTCAGTTGTCAATACTTCTTTTGAAAATTAATTTCATAAACAACTCTGGTTTCAAAAAGACAGACAGGAGGTGTAGACTAAGATCAGACTGCACTAATGTGCAGTCTGATCTTTGTCTATACCTCCTGCTTAAACCGGAATAATTCGGGTTCAGCATGACAAGGGTTAAAAAAGGATGTATACCTTACGTCATTATTTTTATGAAAATCTGAAAACAATAAAACACCTTTATTCCACTCCAAAACATGTTTGCTTTCAACACTAGTCTGGAAACACAAAAGAAATTGCTTATAGCTAGCAATTTGCTCATTTCCATCACCGTTTTCTCACTAGAAAGACAAAGAGTTCTAAAAACCACGAAAACCAAATTGTCGTTCGCTTCTTCTCAATATTGGTTCAATCTAAAATTTTGATGTGTGGTAATGGATTAAGTCATAACCATTAAAATTATATACAAATGAAAGGGGCAGCTATTTTATTTGAGCCGTTAACGAAATTTACAAAATGTCACGTGCACACAATGTCAAGACTCAGATTAGCCAGTGAATCAGCAAGCATCATCCACACAGTGTCAATACGAGTCAGAATATTCACTTTGCGCAATTTATTTACCGCTCCTGACTGAAAGCGTTTTGGCCGATCGGGGTGTATGTTTGAATGGTTTAATACCAGAGTCGTACTTCCTCTTGGAGATCAGTAGGGGAGGGGCAGTGATGCGTCATTTTGCACTCTCTTTGAATTGTCGTCTGTTTGAATTTCGACTCGTATAATATCTAAATGTATTTCAAAACTTTGAAACAAGGGTTTATTTCAACATAAAGCAAAAAAAAAAAAAAAAAGAACATATATTTCTAAACAATCGGATGATACCTAATTACAAGACATTTTTTTTCTAAAATACGTTGATCATAATAATCTCGATGACTTTTCAGATCCGTCACTCTAATAAAACCTATTAACAGACGAGGCATTATAGACTGGTCCAAATTCAAAGAGGGTGCTCACGACAATTTTCTATTGGCAAATTTTAAAATATCTTTGATTTTTAGTGTAGAAATCATTGTGGACGATGAAGAAATTGCCTGTTAAAAGCAATTTCTTCAATATGCACAGTGATTTGTCAACATTTTTTTTCCAGAAAACTAAGAAAAACCGGATTAATGGGGAGTTGCTAACCAATGGAACTAACATGCTCATCAAGCAATCTTTATCTCTATCAACGTTTGTAATCCCTACGACTGTTGTTAAAGAAGTCATTACAACAAAATCCATTAAGAAATGCGTTTATGGAAAACTTTGTAAGAAAAGGCTAAATTGCTTGTCAAAAGCAATTCCTCCCTTTCCTGTAACGTTTTCTTCAACTATGGCATTTATTTTGCTAATTTGGAGAACTTTGAAATGTCGTCTGCAACTTCTTTCAATTTGGACCTGTCTAAAAGTTTGTAATCTGGTAATGTCACGGTTAATAAACTCTTTGTTATTTTAGAAAGTTCTACTATAGGACGGCTCGCTGCAGGAACAGTGTAAACACTTGGATATACAGGTCAGGATTACAACAGTGACCAGAAAACTGACCAAGATGGCGGCGATGATCAAAATAAAGGAGTATTTCATCGTACTGAAAAAAAATGCATAGAAAATTGTTTCATTTTAGTACCGTATTTCAGTTCCTTGAATTCTGATTAGCTTAAAAATTCGTTGAATACAACGGTGAAACAAGAGGACCATTGGTCCTTAAATGCTCAGCTGACTCAAAACTTTGTAGAGAGTCAGCAGTAGGTAACCCGCGAATCATATGGAATCTTTGAGCTCTATAATTTGTCGTAAGAAGATCTTGAGTAGGAATTTATTCGTTATCTGATGTGCTCTCGAGGAGCCCATATACGACTGCGGTATCATTATTAGAAGAAATGAGAGAGCTCTTCAAAGAAATACTACAAACCAATTATTAATTCTCTAGGATTTTTGTTTTGAAAAGATATTCAACGATTTCTCTCTTTGTTTCTATGTAAACAGAGAAGGCTCGGGCGTAAACAGAGATATGACAAGGGACATTATATGAAAACCTTCACTGGGAGATTCTACATACACAATTTCAATGTTCGTTGCTGTCAGATTTTGAAGAAGACTATTTTAAAATACTTCCTCTTTTGTTTCCTTGTTAAAATAGGGTCCAAATATGACCACGGGGTCATCATATGACCAAACTTGGATGGGGTCAACTAGATCAGTGCTTAAAGACATCTGGTTTCAGATAAGATTGTTGACGATGTCACTCTTTGTTTAAAAATTGAAATAAGGTGTGTCCGATCGGATTCCAAATTTGGCCCTAATGCCATCATATGAATAAGCCTTTTAATAGATTCACAAGGTAATTCTAAATATCGAATATCAATGTTGTAGAATCTCTGGCTTCAAAGAAGATTTTCAAATGTTTTCATCATAAAATAGTGTGCAGCCGGGCGGTTCTTAAATATGACGATAGAGGTATCACATGAACACACTAGGCAGAGATCTAATGGAGATTGTTTATGCTGCAAACCAAATATCAATACTCTAGGCTTTATACTTTTAGGGTAGAAGTTCTTTCTTAAGTTTTCCATCTTTGTCTCAAGGTAGGGTGCGCCTGGGCGAGACTGAATTATTACCAAATGGGCACCACATGAACAAATCTGATAGCAGTCCCTTTAGAGGTGCTGTATACCAAAAACCTCTTTTCGTTTTCACTGAACCCAGAGTTAAGGGGAGAGATGAATTATTTGAACATTTTTCGTACGGTTTCTGACAGGGAACGTCCCTGTCTAGTTTCATCAGGATCGGCAGTAAAGAATTTGTTACGGGCCAAAATATTAGACTGCCATATCTGAAATAACACAATTTAGCGATTTGAAGCGATTTGATCGGTATGTAGGCATTATTTCCCATTCTTTCTTTCTTGTTTTATGTAAAATGATTTTTATGAAAGGGGGATGTTATAAGGCACTAAATGCTTTGATCTGAAACGAGTGATTAAACTACTTTAGCAATAAACGATAGGGATATTCGATTTGCTGGGAAATAATGATAATCGACATTGATATATGAACCATTGACTAGGCTTAAGTACCGAGAAACAGATATATACTTACAAGAAAGAACAACATATTTCATCTTCCGCGTGGTAACAACACCCCCAATAACATCTAACGTCACTTCCGTTTACAACGGGACACCACTCGGATCTGGGTCATAGAATAGAACAGAACATAGTCTCTTTTCCATATTAATCAAAATCCAAATATTAACACAATTTTAGTAGAATAATATTAATATTGAATAGTTTTTTTCCTATAGAGTTGCTCTCAAGGACTCATTGTAGACGTTTTCACGCCCAAAAGAGAGAAGGGGTGGCTTAAACTTCCTGCTACATAATTTTACAGCTGCGTACACTTGTGCGCTATTAGGTGCTTTCCCCATGAACATGACCCGAGACAGTGGAACCCTTATACATCATTTCGGATTTTTCGGATTATTACATTCATGTCAGGCATGTCTTTTTCAGCTTTAAATTTATCCACCTTCTCAATTAAGTGATAGACTCGGACACCTGATGTCTGTTTGCCATTCAGGTATGGATCACTTTATTTGTTGATATTTTCTATACATTTTGCTTAAATATTGTCGATAAGAGGTAAACATATGCAAATATGTAATAATAATTTTCAAACTGACCAAACGCTGGCCCCGCCAACTTACTCATTTGGTTCCGCCTACTGACTCCAACAGGAAGTCCCGCTTCGATTTTAAACGGCGTTCTATGCAAAAACTATGGTCAGTAGCATGTAACAAACAGGAAAACCGTTGTTTGGCGACCCAAAATGAATAAGCTATAGTTTCGGCGTTTAAGTCGCCAAACAACAATAAATGTTTCAGACAAATGGCGGCCAATGTCGGAGTTCAAATCTTAATTCCGAGCTGAATGAATAATTCAATTGGTCGATATACTCCTTGATTGACATATGTGTTTGGTAAATTATTCTGTTGGAGGTAAAATATCACTGGGACTTTAAAAACGATTACTCACGTTTGGAATAAGTAACAACATTTCTCGTCCTTGTTTTCATCCAGGCAACAACCATTATGACAGTAATATTTGGTCGTGTTTCCACATGTCTTTCGTTCTATTGGACTGAAATAATAATCGAATCAAATATTGAAATATTTTCATACTCCCGCATCGAAAGATCGGGAACATATTGTTTTACCGTTGTCCGTCTGTCTGTCCGTCACCTGTCTGTCGGTCTGTCGGTCTTTCTGTCTGTCTGCCAAACTTAACCAAAAAACTTAACATTGCTTATTATAACCAGCCTATTCAAGATACAATGCTCATATTTGGCATGATGATACATCTCCATAACGCGCATCTCCTCATGTCAAGGTCACATACTAAGGTCAAACGCCAAGAAAACCATCAGGTACGGCGGGGGCATTGTGTTTCACAATCACATCTTGTTTTCGTTGTTGTTATTTTATCGCGTTATGAACTTTTCTCTTCATTTCTTATGGTTTAATGCCATCAAACAAACTTTGTTAATTAAAGTATGAAAAAAATCAGACAATTAAAACGCTTGAATCTTGATAGACGAAACTAAAATCAAATTATGTTACCAAAAAAAGACCAATATTATACACACACGTATACACCTAAATGCAATAGATATAAAATATTTTATTCAAGATTGTGGACATAAAGGTATGGTAGACAAAACCTTCAAATAAACACTTTTTCTCAAAGAAAAAATATTGTTTCCGCTTTTTGACTGTTGGAGATAAGTATAAAAAATCTTTTAGTGGTAAACGTTAAAGTTGTTAGTTTATAGTCTGTCACCACGTTCATGCGTGCTCTACCGACTTTACACCTCAACCCCATGATCTTAGAGTTACTAGTCGGCTGTTAACACACGGCGCCTACGGCTAGCCACAGCAAATTGGCTTGTTATCCTCACATGTACCAATTTATACACCTGGGTGGAAAGAAGCAACGTGGAGTTAAATTTTGCTCAGAAAAATTTCCATGACCGGGGCGGTATTCGAACCCGGGACCCTCCGATCCCGAATCCCTTGTCCTACCACTAGGCCATGGACTCCACTATACCACACAGACTGATCAAGATGGCGACATTTTTTCTGCGACGGGTAAATTCAATCATATATGCAAATATGCTTATAAATAGAATCACGTGTCTTAATCGTAAGCAAAATAGTAATTTCCATTCATAAGGGTTAGGACAATTTTCAGTCTAAGAAACCCTGTAATTTTACTTACGTTTAAAATCTTATCACTCATCACCGTTTTACACATCGTGAAGCCGCCGTCATAGCGCAGTTGGTAGCGCGTCGGACTATCAATCTAGAGGTCCCGGGTTCGATTCCCGACGGCGGCACACATCCTTTCCGACTATTTGTCTCTCACCACTGGATCGATGATCGTAGACCTATGTGAGATAGCAGCTGGAGGCTAGGAAAGGATGTAATGGTAGTACTGGTGTGAGAAATACCAGGATCCCATTGTTAGGTGCTCCAGCCGCCGCGATATAACTGAAAGATTGTTGAAAGCGGCGTAAAACCCCATTCAAACAAACAAATACACATCGTGTATATGCCGTTAAAATAATAATCAACTTATCATAACTTATAACAACTTACAATAATATGACTTCATGGAGGTCACCTCATTATTATTCCAAATATCCAAGACAACATCACATTAATATTCATGAAATAAGTGCAATTCTTCCAAGGTCAAAATCTTCACTTTGTGCATTATTTTTAAGGATGAAAAATAAAATAGGTTTATTACGTACGGAGGTCGTGTTATAATGGATAAAATAGTAATTTGGGCATTAATTGCGCTTGAATAATGCTTGATTGGGAGGAGTTCAATGCAAAAGGTAAAATCCTCCTCCTTCAGATTTTTACCTTTTGCGTAGAACTCCTCCCCTTCAAGCATTATCAAAGCAAACATAGCACTTAAATACTATTATTTCATAATTGAAATTTATTGAAAGTCATCCTCAGCAGCGTAACATTGATATATAAATGAATATAATAAACCGTCTTTTATGTTGTATTCCCATCACAATGGTAGTGCCTCCTGTCTCTTCAAGCCTTTTTCGAAGCAAAGGTGATACAGTAACGCAGTCTCGCACTGCAATATCCAACGTCCTTACCGCTACCGAGACATCCCACGAGGATACGGTTACGCCGCCTTGCGCTGCTATGTCCGACGTTCTTACCCACTGTGATGACAAGACACCCACAAGTATATGGTAACGCAGTGTAATGCTGAAATATCCGACGTTCTTACCCACTGTGATGACAAGACACCCACATGTATATGGTAACGCCGCATTGTGCTGAAATATTCGACGACCCAATGAGCTAACGAGACATCCAGGTGCTTCAAAGTCAGACGTCATTATCCACTGTACTAACGAACACCCAGGTGGATACGGTTACGCCGCCAAACGCTGCAATGTGCTGAATCGAGACGGTAGCACGGGGTTCAAGAAGGTCGGACATTTCGGATGTTTCAGTAGGTCAGTGTTTAAATGCGTAAGACAGCACTAGACGGCATTGCCGTTTCCGCGTGGGTTCGAATCCCGTTAGAGTTTGAAATAGGAATAAGATTCATACTTTACCTTGGCTTTGTCGGTTCCACTGTCGTGTTTCCAGTTCTAGGGTAAAAAATAAACAGACGTTAAGGGATTAATTGAGTAAAAAATAAGGGGACCTTTGGTAGCCCTAAAGCACTCGCATGTGATAATGGATGCCGAAA
This sequence comes from Fragum fragum, assembly GCA_946902895.1. Lineage (NCBI taxonomy): Eukaryota > Metazoa > Mollusca > Bivalvia > Cardiida > Cardiidae > Fragum > Fragum fragum. The sequence goes on along the minus strand of OX336378.1, from coordinate 23,442,680 downwards.
ATTAAAACAGAAATAGATCTTGTTATGACACTAAGTGGCCCGTTATAAAATTCTTATCAGAGAGACAAAAAAAATGAAAAAACATTCTAAGTCTATTAAGGCCTTTAGAGATTACACATGGTATTTCTTAGACTTACCGTATGTGACCCAATACCAAGTTTCTTCGGGTTATCAGGGATACAAACATTCTGACCAAATTTTATAATATCTAAACAAAATATAGGGCCCCGAGAGGCATACAATAATCTTTGTGTTGGTTTCTTTTGTTTAATTGTATGTTTGTTTGTTTTGTATTTTATTTTTTCTCTAAGATTTGACCTAATGACATATTGATAAAGTATCGAACATCCACACGAATATCAAGTCATTGTAGACAAAAAAGTGGCCTCTAAAGAGCACACAATTTTCTATTTTTTTATTATTTTTTTTAAGATTTGACATGGTAACCAAGTTTTTACCCCATAATTATCAACAGCGAACTTGCCTAAAATATCTATATCAAGACATTGGAGCTGAAAAATGTGCATGTGCACAAAAGAGTTTTCTAAGATTTGCCGGTGACTTAATTTTTGACCCTATGAGAGCGAATAGGAGATGTCACGAAAACAAGCATTCTGACCAAATATGCTGACCAAAAACATTTTAGCGAAAAATATATCATCATGACTATCCACAATGAATTTCTAAAATTTGAACCAATGACCTCGTTTTTACTTCGTGTGACCAAATATCAAGCATCTACAAGGGTTGATTGAGACAACCATCTGACAAAATATCAAGTCAATTGACAACCTAGATGTTAACAGACGAAAACAAGATCTGACAACGGACGAAGGACGACGGACACAACTTAATCATAAAAGCTCACCATGAGAACCTTATGCTCAAGTGAGCTAATCATGCATTTATAAATATACTAGAACTAGAAGACTACTCTAGTTATAGGAAGATATGATAATGATGTGTATTTGTTTCTGCACGCGCATTTCCAGATTTTTTTTCGGCGGGGCGTCCAACAAAAATTGTACTAGCCTTGTGACGGTCAGTGAGAGAGCAAAATGTTGTAACTTTTTTTGTTTTGTTTGTAGTGTGTTTTGTTGTTTTCATTGAAGTATGATTTGTTTCTTTAAATGGGGTTTAACGCCGCTTTTAAAAATTTTCCAGCCGCGGCTTGAGTATCTAACAATGGATTCCTGGTATATCTCGCACCAATACCACCATTACATGTGCCCTCTCCTAGCTACCAGCTGCTACCCCACTTAGGTCTACGATTATCCGCCCATTGGTGTGACACAAATATGGGAAGGACATATGCCGCCGCCGGGAATCGAACCCATGTTTAAAGATTAAGAGTCTGATGTGCTACCAACTACGGCGGCTCATTGAGGTATGAACCTAAAAACGTAATTACAATGTATGATACAGATTCATACATCCGCCGTCATAGCGCAGTTAGTAGCGCGGCAATCAAGAGGTCCCGGGTTCGATCCCCGACGGCGACACCCATCCTTTCCGACTATTACTACCAATGGGTAGATAATCGTAGACTTATGTGGGAAAGGATGTAATGGTATTACTGGTGTGAGTAATACCAGGACGCCATTTTTAGGTGCTCCAGCCGCCGCGACATAGCTGAAAGATTGTTCAAAGCGGCCTAAAACCCCATTCAAACAAACAAAACAAAAAGATTCATACATTTGTGTAATTAAGGTTTGGGTTCTTCAAGACAAAAACATATATTTGCTTCATTTCTAATAAATTAATGTCGTCATGCAAGACAAAGTAAATGTTTGCTATTTGAGGTATGAACCTAAAAGTAAATCGCAATGTACGAATAACCTCAATGAAAACAAAAACATGCGATTGCTTCATTTCTTGTAATTTAATGCCATCATGCAAAAAAGTAGATATTTTACTAATTTTAAGTAAGTTTTATGGATCTTCTTTATGCGAAAGCATACAAAAGAGATGCATTCTTAAAAGTTTGTCTGAGGAAGTATGAAAATATTCAACCAATAAAAACGAATGAATTTTGATAGACAGAACTAAATTTAGATTATATGATGTTGTTAAAGTTGTTGTCATTATAAGTTGTCATTGACCAAGAGTTTTGTTATTTTCTGTTATAAAAAGATTACTTACCCAAATCCACCTGAGACAAAAGAAAAAAAATAGAAGCAAGTCAATTATTAATGATGAAAGAATTTATATCTGAGAATCATGGTGTCTGAGACGTGTATACTGACGGATCGCTGGCCACGCTCATTGATCAAAGATTCCGACATGGCAGCTCGATTGAGGTAATAAACGACATAATAAAATATGTGGCCGAGGACGTAAAATAAAAGGCAAATCGTTAGTAAGCGACCTAAACGTCGGGACAACTGACCATTCAAGCTGCCATTAAGTTGTGTGAGTTGCCAATCCGGCAAAAAATGTTGGATTTCATTCCCTACTTCAAGTCTAAATGAATTATCTGATTGGCCAATCCATTTTTTGAACGACAGCGGGGACCCGTCACTTAGAAATTACTGTATCTTAAACGGATATCGACAGTCCTTCTAAACTAACCCCCTTTTTTTTAAAATTTAGACTTGTCTAAATTGAAAGAGGTGTGCTGAAGACAATGAAAATTGGATGCAGTTTGAAATGAAATCTTCATGTAGAAAACAATGTGGGAAAAGGAGAAAATGCTAGTTACAAGTAATTTCTTCTTTTTTCAACAATGTTTTCTCTAGTATAAATCACTGTAACACAAACCCCCAAATTCGTACAGGAAAGGGTTAAATGATAGAACTACCGTGAAAGGGAAGTTTTAAAACGAAAACAATGAAAGAAGGGTGTTCTCCTCTTCCCACACATTTCTTAAATTTCATACGTTAAAGTCTAGAAATAAACTTGGTCGTTCAATGTGACCAGACACGTGAAAAGATGCAATTCAGGAAAAACGAGAAAATGTCGACCAAAAGCAGGCTGTACCCTACAGCATATTCACGCCCTCAAGAAGCACTCTAAGATTTGGGAGGCTAACTTGAACAGATTGCAAGATGGACCGGATTGCTTAGAAATTGAGAAAATTCTTTTGTGAGTATATTCAAAGTGGTACGAACTAATATCATTTCCTATTTCTACCAAAATAACTCTCCTACAGGCCTGGTCTTGATAGAGAAAGTCCCATGCATCTATAAGACTCGGATCGGGCTGCGAAGAGGCTAAGACTAACAATTGCCTTTACTTCGCTAGTCTGTTTGATTGTTGGAAATGACATGCAGAGCGGACTAAAATAATTTCAATGGCGAAAAAAATAATCATAAATTGAATCTGATCATTCAAAAATTTCACTACAGTCACCACGATATTCCAGGGTTATAGATAGAGGGAGTAATTCGTATTTCATATTTAAATATTTCACCAATACAGGTCATAAACCCTATGTTGTAGGTACTAATTTGAATCGTCTCGACGAGACGATTCAAATGAGTACTAACTACATAGGGTTCCGTTGGGAGATCAGAATTTTAGAATGCTGTTACCCCGTCTTATCCAAACCTCTGATGAAAATTAATCAACTGAAAGACTTGTTAACTCTTTGGTCGTTCAGTTCGATTGTTAAGAGCAAAAGTATTGTACGTGCAAATACAATTTAGGTGTAAATACAATTATTATGCTCTTATATTTAACCATTTCCCGTACAAATTTACATTCCTATGATATCATACTCGGGAAAACCTTGTGGGAAAAGAAGAAATCGATTGTAACAATCCATTCCTTCTTCTATCCATATTATATTCTTTCATAAGAGTAGTTACTTTTTTAATGCTACTTACTTTAGAATGTCGTCTGCACCCGTTTGATTTTGGGCAAGTCTAATTTTTTTATAAAAAGTAAAGGGTTGAATATCTTACGGGGAATTGTTTGTGCGATATAGAGTTACTGTGACAATTTTTGACCCCTGGACCCACTGGACAATACCATACATATTTGATGATACACTCACTCATATAGAAAGATGATTATCTATACATGGACAGTTTCAAACCCCTGCGAATTTATAGAATAAATGAAATGTCTAATTTTTACCCCCGATTGGATTTGAAGACAAACTTTTCGCGTTGTTGGGTCGTCCGTCCGATTATAAGGGTCAAACCTGAATCAGTGCGAGATAAAGTCAATGTTAAATCAAAACTATTGAAGATTTGATAAAGTCGACATCTATTGGCGGATTGTGTATGTAAACCAAACAATCACAGAATCGACCATTCAATTCATTCATTTACAACAGAACTGCACTTTGAACTCCGACATTCGTCGACATTCAATTGAATCCATTTTGTAGGCCACGGTACGTCTTTTACCTTACAGAAACCCTAACAGAGCTCTGTGAAGGTGAAAATAAGATAAATAGATATCCCTGCCGTCATGTAAGATTTTTTCTGTATTTATTTGTAAGCCCTTATGGGGAATTAGAGGGCTGAGGGAGGGCGTTGCACAGATTTTCTTCTCTGGGAATGCGAGACTATTGAGTTTTTGACTTGTGCATGAAATATATAACCGTCAGATTGGGACTCAGAGAGGTTGGCTAGTCTCCTCAATAATTCTGAAAGTGACGGTACCCTTTCGTCACAAAAATATGTGACCCATGATGCCTCAACCGTCAAACAAATTTTATAAAAATACATGTATACTGGATCAAACCGAGAGATCCGAAAAAATAGCTATACATGTATATGATAAGTTTGGTTTGATCATTCTAGATTAAGAAAATTTACTTGAAGAGCGAAAATGTAAATCAGTCTGCGCAGTCTGACAAGGGTCGATCATGTTTTTCTTGTACCTGTTGTTAGTAATCGGATCTGGCTTAAATGTATGGTCTGGTACTTGGTTTAATTTGAGGAAATACTGACCACGCCCACTGAGCTCCGACAGGAAGTTCTACTTCGATATTAAATGGCGTTATCATTCGCAAAACGCTTAAACGCTGTTACCACTGCCTGAAAAAGGTTGTAGTTTCGACTTTGAGGTTGCCAGAACAACAAAAATGCTTCATACATATGTCAGTTAATTTTGGAGTTCGAAGTTCACTTCCGGTCTAAATGAATGATTTGATTGGTAGATTAAAGCTTTGATTGACAAACGCGATCCGGGTTAAATGACCAATACTCTACGACTAAAATTATTCCTGTGGACTTGTTTTTCGGTAACGCTGATAACGCTAGTTTGTATATGAAAGATGGTTAACCTATTTCCACATAATCCCTCCTTTTTACGCCCCTCAAAAAATCTTTGGAAAACATTGTGAAAAAATGAAGAAATTGCTTGTATCAAGCAATTTCTTCATTATCCACAATGTTTTCTATCCCAAAGAACGAACAAATTGCATATTCTATCAGCTTGAAATTGTCGTTTGCAGCTTCTCACAATTTTGATCAGTCTAATTTTTCGTTGTGTAGAAATGGGTTAAGATGAGTATACTTACAACACAGAAAGACTGTAGTTAAACAGATAAGCACTTCGGTACACAGGTGAAATCTCATCTTAAACACAAATCCAGGTCACTCATGTGTTAAAACATTCTTATCCACCATTGTTCAACACGTAAAACGATAGCATTTTCACTTAAATAAATCTTCCCTAAATATCAAGTATCAGTTGGACATCGCATATGATTCTATTTGTGTAAATACTCCCAACTTCATGTATCGAATTTTTTGGCAGAAATACGAATAAGAGGAGTAATCGACGAGAAATCCGATATATATCAAAGTCGGTAGTGTCCCTTTAGATAGAATTTATGTTGTGAAAAAATTAATGCTAGCCTGGTTATTACAATGTTCCGCCGAGTGAATGACCTCCTATTGCAATAAGTCCACAACCCATTAATGTGAAGAATCGAAAAATTTATTCTTGGCTCTTATAGTTGACAAATCGCGGCCGCCAATCAATGAATCAACCGACCAAGCAAAAAATTTATTCAGCCCGGACCTGAGCTTATCAACTCCGACATTTGCCGCCATTTTGTTTACCTTTATTGTTGGTTTGTGACCTAAACGTCGTAACTACAGCTTATTCAAGCTGTAAGTACGACGTTAAGGTCACAAACCAACCATTTTACTTTTTTGTAACAATTTAAGCTACTGGCCATGAATTTTGCAAAAAATTAAACGCGGTTTAAAATCGAAGCGAAACTTCCTGTCGGATTTAATAGGCGGAGCTTAGGGGGGCCAGCGATTGGTCAATTATTTGAGATTGAAGCTAGCTAATGTTGCCGAGTAGCGGAGAGATATTTCAACGCTGTAAGATATTTCCAGTACATAAGACGAAGGGCTCAACAGAAAAAAAGCTTTGGAAAACATTGTGGAGAATGAAGAAATTGCTTGTGACAAGCAATTTCTTCATAATTCCAAAATGTTTTCTATCCCAAAGTGAATAAAATAGAAAATTCCACGAACTAACGTTTGATTGATGCTAGCTAATGTTGCCGACTAGCGGAGAGGTATTTTGACGCTGTTAGATATTTCCAGTACATAAGGCGAAGGGCTCAACAGAAAATAAGCTTTGGAAAACATTGTGGAGAATGAAGAAATTGCTTGTGACAAGCAATTTCTTCATTCTCCACAATGTTTTCTATCCCAAAGTGAATTAAATAGAAAATTCCACGAACTGACTTCTACAACGTCTTTCAATGTGGATAAGCCCAAAAATTTTGTTTTCTTGTAATGGATTAAAAGAAGTACAAGTAAAGTAAAGATGCCTTTCTTCAACATTAAGGCTTGTAATCTTATTTATGGAAAAGTTTCTTAATATTGCTCTGCCTTCACAATAAACATCGACTTACCAGGCTACATTTCGATCTTCATGTTGAATTTAGCGATACCACAGTTCACGAATCACTGGCCACGCCTACTGACTCCTCTGATCCCGCCTACTGACCCCTCTGGCCTCGCCTACTGACTCCTCTGGCCACGCCTACTGACCCAAACAGGAAAATCGACTTCGATATTTATCGGCGTTATTTTGAACAAGAGGCCCATAGGGCCTTATCGGTCACCTGAGTCCAAAGAGCACAAAACAAATTAAAGTCCACCAGATAATGCTACATACTAAATATCAAAGTTCTAAGCCTTTTAGTTTGGGAGAAGAAGGGTTTTAAATTTCATTATATAGGCCATATATAAAATTTGTGATGTCCATGAATGGGCTTATTATGACCCTGGGGACATAATGCAAAATATATTGATAGAGATCCACCAGATAATGCTACATACCAAACAAGGCGATCACTCCCAAAAGAAGAGGCCCCCAATCCACACTGGTGAAGCATGGTAAATGGAACACTAAAAAAATTTATCAAGTCAATGATATTTAGTTTCCATGTTGAACAAGTAGTATAATAATTATAAGTGACGGGTATAAAGATAGAATATATGAAATTTAATTATCCTTCACCAAAGGCACCTACCTGGTACAGAGCCGACACCTGCGATAGAACAGTAAGGCAATGCCTTATATTTATTTGGAATTTCACATTTCAAAAAGAATGTCATCAAGTGAAATTACTGTTGTTATTTGCTTGTTAGAAATCAAAATCTTTAAAATTTTGGGTACAGTAATTGAAATGATTGATTGTTCTACATCCAAGTTTTGTAAGTAGATATGATAGTCACTAATTTCTGCCAGTTCATATTCTTCCTTCACCTAAAACAAAAGATATGCACCATTAACTGTTAATGATGGACTAAAAACTTTCATGTAATTAGTCAGGATGAAAAGAATTTGATGTTTTCCCAAGTAACAAAAATTAATCACATAAACATTATTAGACATTTAAAAGCAAAGCATACATAAAAAGCTGTGAACCTTTAAGATTTGACAAGAAAATCTTAAATTTCTCACCATATGACCCATGTAAAGCTTTTGCTCCTGAGATATGAGCATATTTGACTCATGGGCAATGAGTTGAAAAGTCTAGACAGACATCCATGTGATGATACTACATACGAAATATCAAAGCTCCATCATCTTCAGAGTTAGTTTCAAATGATGGCATACTTTTGAGCCCTGTACCATAATTTAAAAAATCTTGCTAGAAGTCTTCTAGATGATGGTTGCTACGGACAAAATATAAAAACTCTAAGCCAAGCTGCCCAGTGGTTCTTGAGAAAACGATAAAAAAATGTTTAAAAGTTAACGGACGACGGACAAACGATGATTGCAATAGGTCAACATGACCATTCGGTGGTGTCCTAAAAATATGAATTTCTTAACATGATGAACTTTGAACCCTGGGCGTAGCCCGATGCATGACCCCAGGCACATAAATTTCACAAACTTTAGTATACCTGTCCTACCAGTCATGCTCATAAAATATTTAAGCTCTTGCATTTAGGGTTTATTAGAAAAAGATTTTAAACAAGTACAAAAATTTACCCCTTTCTTCCCCCGACTGGGGCCCCTTTTACCCCAAGCCCCCCAACCTCTTTTCACAAACTGGATTGGCATCCCCCAATGATGCTTCCGACCAAGTTTAATTGAAATCCCCTCAGTAGTTCTTGAGAAGAAGATGAAATATTTAAAAGTTACCAAAAATTATCCCTTTTTGGTCCCCATTTTAGGGCCCCCTGACCCCCAGCCTTTTAATTTTCACAAATCCGAATAACCATTACCAAATGATGCTTTTCACCAAGTTTGTTTGAAATTGGCTTTGTACTTCATCAGGAGAAGATGAAAATGTGAATTTTTTAAATGATGAACTTTGACCTCTGGTAGTGGCCCCATACATGACCCCAGGGACACGAATTTCACAATTTATAATATACCTGTCCTAGTTGTCATGCACACAGAATATTTAAGCTCTGGCATTAACGGTTTATTAGAAGAAGAGTTTTAAAAAAGTACCAAAAATTTCCCCTTTTTGCCCCCTATTTGGGCCCCTTTGACCCCCAGAACCCCTATTTTCACAAAATTGAATTGGCATCCCCCAATGATGCTTTCTACCAAGTTTGGTTGAAATCCGCCCAGTAGTTCTTGAGAAGAAGATGAAATATTTAAAAGTTACCAAAAATTATCCCCTTTTGGTCCCCATTTTAGGGCCCCCTGACCCCCAGCCTTCTAATCTTCACAAGTCCGAATAACCATTACCAAATGATGCTTTTCACCAAGTTTGTTTGAAATTGGCTTTGTACTTCATGAGAAGAAGATGAAAATGTGAATTTTTTAAATGATGAACTTTGACCTCTGGGTGGGGCCCCATACATGACCCCAGGGACATGAATTTCACAATTTATAATAAACCTGTCCTAGTTGTCATGCACACAGAATATCTAAGCTCTGGCATTAACAGTTTATTAGAAAAAGATTTTTAAAAAAGAACAAAAAATTACCCCTTTTTGCCCCCGATTGGGGCCCCTATGACCCCCAGAACCCCTTTTTTCACAAAATTGAATTGGCATCCCCCCAATGATGCTTTCTACCAAGTTTGGTTGAAATCCGCCCAGTAGTTCTTGAGAAAAAGATGAAATATTTAAAAGTTACCAAAAATTATCCCCTTTTGGTCCCCATTTTAGGGCCCCCTAACCTCCCAGCCTTTTAATCTTCACAAATCCGAATAACCATTACCAAATGATGCTTTTCACCAAGTTTGTTTGAAATTGGCTTTGTACTTCATCAGAAGAAGATGAAAATGTGAATTTTTAAAATGATGAACTTTGACCTCTGGGTGTGGCCCCATACATGACCCCAGGGGCATGAATGTCACAATTTATAATAAACCTGTCCTAGTTGTCATACACACAAAATATTTAAGCTCTGGCATTAGCGGTTATTAGAAGAAGATTTTTAAAGAAGAACAAAAAATTACCCCTTTTTGCCCCCGATTGGGGCCCCTATGACCCCCAGAACCCCTATTTTCACAAACTTGAATTGGCATCCCCCAATGATGCTTTCTACCAAGTTTGGTTGAAATCCGCCCAGTAGTTCTTGAGAAGAAGATGAAAATGTTTAAAAGTTAACGGACGACGGACGACGCACGACGCACGACGCGACGGACAAACGATGATTGCAATAGGTCACCATGACCATTGGGTCAGGTGACCTAAAGATACATATGTCCAGTAACATGATACGACCTTTAAGTCACCAAAACCAACAGAAATACGTAACATAAAAGACGGTCAATGTTGGGGACTATTTCACTTCAGGTCTAAATGAACGATTTGATTGGCGGTTTATTCTTAAATTTTTTTTGACAGTCGCAAAACGGTCATTTGAAGACTTTGATAAGATTGTGTGGATATATCAGTTAATCCCAGTCTTCACTCAAGGCATATAGGTGAAATTGTTGTAAAAGCTTCCCACAGTGTCTTAATCAAAGATACAGTCGACCAATCAAATTATCATCTAGTCTGGGATTGAAGTTTAAACTGCGGCATTGGTCACCATTTTGGTTTTGCATTTTTGTGTGATTTGGCGGCTTAAAAGTGGTAAATACAGCTTTTTCAAGCTGCAGTTACGACCTTTAGGTCGCCAACCAACTATTCCACTTTTTTATTACATGCTACTGGCTATGAATTTCGCAAACTAACGTCGTTACTGGGCGGGGCTAGCGATTGGTCAATTTATTGATTGCTGGCAACGCCAACTTATTACCGTCATGGCAGTCGACTGGGGTAATAATCGTCAATATTTTGTAACAAAAAAAATGTAGTCAATGCAAACAGTTGGTTGTTGACCTAAAGTCATATCTATATAGCTTAAATCATGCTTAACGTAGATGTAGGTGTCAAAGGTCACGTCCTGTCTTAATAAATGACTTGATTGGTCAGTTGATATGTTGATCGACGGGATCGATCCGTGAAATATTTATCTGTCCTAAGCGCTACCTTTATATGTCGTTTAACCCTTTCCCATTTTTCAAAATTTTAGACCAATTCAATTTGAAAGAAGTTGCAGACAAGTGACTGCAATTAAAAAGTAACAAACTTACGGGTTAGAAAATATTGTGGGAAAAGAAGAAATTGCTTGTTACAAGCAATTTCTTCTTTTCCCACAATGTGTTCTAAAGTATAAATTCACAGGAACTTGAAAAAAAGGGATTGTACAGGAAAGGGTTAAAAAAATCTACGAATTGGACGGACCTAGCCATCATAATTTTTGTTTTCTGGTTATGGATTAAATCGTTCACTAGACGCATTTTCCCGTGTTAATGGACAGGAATGGCGGATCAACCCTTTCAACTAAAAAATATTTCAAGACACAAGGCTTTGGTCGATCCAAGAGTAGTGATTTTAAAAAGTTTGTGAGAAGTCTTCACCAAGGCGGCAGTGCATGAAAAATTTGAAATCTATGTCGGTCTTGGAAAGGAGGGTTTTTTAAACTTTTTCTTTCCGGTTTAAAAAATAATCACGGTTTCTTTCTAAAGTATTTTTGAAGGAGCCTGACTAAAGGACCACTTCTGCTAAATTTGTTTGAAACCACAATCTGCCTTAAGATAAGCAGTTGTAAGAGGCCAGACGGACGGGGTCTATAACAATAGCTCACCTCGAGAACATCGTGCTCATCAATATGAGCTGACAACTACCAAAGTGTCATGGGCTAAAGCATAATTGGCTTGTGATAAGGGAATGACCCTTTAGACAAACTATTTACTTCTTATCTTAAGTATACCGACATGCCTGACAGTGTGATAATTGGTAATCGTTACGGGATGTGAAAAATAATCATTCGGGATATGGACCATAATTCTAAATATCTTAAACAGGTACATCATAAAAAGAAAACCAAAAGTTCGCAATTTCAACATCTTTCATGATTTAATATACAAAAAGATAAGAACTTGAAATATTTGTCGTTCATTCATCTTGTGTTTTCTGTTTCGCACGCATCTTTGTAGCTTTTGTAGTTAAATCTTTGTAACATTTGTCTGTAAACAAATTCACTTAATGTATTAAAGGGACATAATCCGTTGATAATTCTTCCTTTACAGAATATAACATCATTTGTCCTATCTTCTCCATTATAGATAAACTTTAAATAATGGGACTTGGACAAATTAGAACCAGAATGTCTTTTAACGACGTACAATTCAATAACGAATCGTGAAGCAAGTGGCGGCCACACACCGTCATATAAACCTAAAATCATTAACAGAGGAGACAATGTAAGATCATGCCCGGAGTATAAAACAAAACGTTCGCGTTGTCTCCCTTGAACTATGTCTTGCATTCTCGCTACAATTTCAACTAATATTGGATGTAACATGATACTCGAATACCGTATGTAAAAGTTATTAGGATCTGTAATTTGAGCTTGATCTACAGCTATCGCTTCTGTCCACATCTGAGTCAGTATTTCAGAAGTTAAGCACTTTTCAGGGTTCCAAATTGAGCAAGGTGTTCCTGAGTTATGACACAAGGCAGGAGCGAACGCATCCAAAATGGCGGACATCCAAGGCAGTTGTTCAACCGTGCTGTCAAATATATCTGCTAGAGTGGCTTTCAGTTTTATATAACTCGTTCTATTCGAGGTGAGATCTTTTTTAAACATTTTATTCAAGTAACTGAGATCTTTGGCATGGCTACAAAAACAATCATCTTTAAATGAGTATTTCGGTGAACAGAAAAATAAATTCCTGGAATTATCGATGTTTAGATGAGCAACGTTGAATTGGGGAACGAATCCATAGAGAAAGGCGACAGCACTTTGATATGTACGAGCAACTTCGGTACTTCTAATATATATCTGGCTAGAAAGAGCGATTTTCGGATTAAACAACATGGAATTATTGGTGATATATCTCTGCTGAAAATGCTGAGCGTTCCTGATATGTTGTAAAGCTCCCAAACTCGTTAGGTCCGAGTTATAACAATGATCTTTGTTGGGATACAAGGCCCAGTTTAAGAAGTGACTTTTACCCGGTTGCTTGCCAACAAACTGAGAAAGAGTTGGAACGAAGGATCGAATCTTTGGATCTGTGCCGTTGTACCAAGAATCGAACTTGCAACTGTACTCTCCGGGGTCATAACCATGAATCTTGTGTATGGACGTTCTGTCTCCATGGCGGATAAAAACATGGACACCCTTTAGTTGGTAACCGTTCGGGGTTGAACCTGAGAAAGACAAATATTAAATAAGAGGACCATGATGGTCCTAGATCGCTCACCTGAACTGTCTGCTGTTAAAAAAATGCAACTAGAGACAGCTAACTATAATATGTTTCATGAAGATTGAGACAACACTGTGACTTCAATATTGTAAATAAAGAAATTGTCACTATGGCCCTTTTTCCTGTGTTATCCTATAGAACTTTCCCATAATCTATTAGGTTCATCTTTATGACCTAACAAGTATCCTGACCAAGTTACATGACGATTGATCGTTAACAAAGAAATTGTCATTAAGGCCCCTTTTCCTGTGCTTTCCAAAAGTACCTTCCTATAATCAATAGGGTTCATCCTTGTGACTTAACAATTACTATGGCCAATTTTCATGAAAATTGAGCCAAAATTGTGGTCTCTAGAGTGTAAACGAAGAAATTGTCATTAAGGCCTCTTTTCCTGTGTTTTCCAAAAGAACCTTCCCATTATCAAAAGGCTTCATCTTCATGCCATAATAATTATTCTGGGCTAATTTCATGAAGATCGAGCCTAAATTGTGGCCCCTAGACTGTAAACAAAAAATTTTCATTAACGCCCATTTTCCTGTGTTTTCCGATATAACCTTTCCATAATCAATAGGGTTCATCCTTATGACCTAACAATTATTCTGACCAAGTTTCATGAAGATTTAGCCAAAATTGTGGCCTCTAGAGTGTTAACAAACAAGTTTGTCATTAAGGCCCATTTCCCTGTGTTTTTCGTTAGAAATATTCGATAATCGACTGGGTTCATCCTCATAATCAAACAATTATTCTGACCAAGTTTCATGAAGATTAAGCCAAAATTGTGGCCTCTAGAGTGTAAACAAAGAAATTGTCATTAAGGCCACTTTTCCTGTGTTTTTGGAAAGATCCTTCTGATAATCAATAGGGTTCATCTGTATGACCTAATAGTTATTCTGGCAAAGTTTCATGAAAATAGAGCCATATATGTGGCCTCTAGAGTGTAAACAAAGAAATTGTCATTAAGGACCCTTTTCCTGTGTTTTCAAATAGAACCCTCCCATAATCAATAGGGTTCATCCTCATGACCTAACAATCATTTTGACCAAGTTTCATGAAGATTGGGTCAAAACTGTGGCCTATAGAGTGTAAACTCTTCAATTGTTGACGCCGCACGACGGACGACAGACATTCAACGATCACCAAAGCTCACCATGAGCACTTTGTGCTCAGGTGAGGTAAAAAGATTTGACCAAATTCACAGTCCAGGAAATGCTGACGACAGTTTTATGATGATATAATTTAGAAGCATATATTTTTCACAGTAAAAACATTGTAGGAAAAGAAGGGATTATTTGTTTCAAGCAATATCCTTTTTTTTTTGTCGAGCCCGCTTGCGGTGATGGAAGCATAGTTGTCACTATAACAAGTCGGTGTTTGTGCGTTAGTGCATTAGCCCTTACGTTAGTCCATTAGTCCGTCCGTCCGTCCGAATTTGTCCGGACAATTCTTCCTACATTTACGGATAGATTTCAAAATAACTTAGCACAATTATTCTTAATCATGAGTAAATGTTTCATTTGAAAGAATTCTTGGGATAGTTCTAATGTCAAGGTCACAGCTAAAGGTCAAACACTAAAATTGTGTTTGTCCGGACAAATACTCCTACATTTCTAGGTGGGTTTCAAAATAAATTGGCACAATTATTCTCCATCATGAAGAGATGTGCCATTTGAAAGAATTTTAGGGATAGTTCTAATGCCAAGGTCAAAGCTAATGGTCAAACACTAAAATTGTGATTGTCAAGAGCATTTTCCCAACAATTATGGGTGGATTTCAATTTAAATCGGCACAAATATTCTCCATCATGAGTAGATGTGCCACTTGAAAGAATTTTGCGGATAGCTTCAAGTTCAAGGTCAAAGCTCAAGGTCAAACACTAAAAATGATGGTCAGGTTCAAATTGATGGTCAAAACTTTGCGGGCTCGACAGTAGTTGTCATGAGACAACCGTCTAGTTTTTGTTGTTGTTGTTGCAGTTGTGTGTAATATTCCTAAAGTCTTTTTCACTAGGGTCGTTAAAAAGCGGTATTTGTATAGGAGAGTGCTAAATATGTGAACCAATACAATCCTTTAAATGATTATTCCGGTAATTAACCAATCGCTGCTGTCAATCAAATAACCAGTCAACAAATGAAATCATTCATTGAGACCGTACATGAGGTTTGATCTCAGACATTGGCTGCCATTTTCGCTAAACTTTTTTGTTGGTTTGGCGACTTAACCTATTCTTCTTTTTTATTACATGCTACCAGCCATATTTTTTTTCAAAATCGAAACGGGACTTCCTGTCGTAGTCAATGGGCGGGGTCAACGAAGTAAGTGCTCGGTGCCAGCGATTAGACAATTTCGAAATTGCGCCAAATAAAGACTCAGATCAGCTTGTGCAGCATCGGATTGAAGTCTTCCATATGCATTTTATAGAACTTCACTGAAGGTAAAATATAAAATGACCCTCACATATGTGCAGTCTAATATTTGTCCATATCTCCTGCAAAAAGAGTAATACTCAGGGATCAGCCTGACAAGGGTTAATAAATTAGCATTGTATTTACATTTTTCTCTGGAAATTCGCTAAAAAGTGATAAATTAAAACATGCCTTCCTCTCCTTTCATCAAGTCTGGGGCTGGGTTACAGTATTTTACCATCATTTGGACATTATGGGGATGGTCAGATTCTCCAGTATTGGATAGTGGCAGTTTTGTAGCACCATACCATGGTAGATTATCAAAGGCCCTCTGATATTGGTATTTTCTGCTCTCATTAGATTTTAAGCTCAGGAACAAACTTCCTCTCTTTTCAGCCCTGTCTTCGTTCTTCTCCAAACTGACTATAAGGACATCTGAAAAAGAAAAAAATGATAACAGGAATTGACCAACCGCTAGACCCGCCCACTTACTCCGTTTGCCCCGCCTATTTTCTCCAACAGATTCCATTTCGATTTTAAACGGCATTATTCTGCAAAATTTTTGGCCAGTAACATATAATAAAAAGTTGAATGGTTGGTTGGCGACCTCATCGTCGTAACTACGGCTTTAGAAGATTTGAAAAAAAATATCCCTATGATTTCTCTAAGGCTGATAAACCCGGCCCTAACATGCCAACATTTTTTTCGAATCGAAATTTCACGAACAAGTTTAAAAAGGGTCAGTAAAGCAACATTCTTGCAAAGTTTAGTCCAAAATTGGCCAAGTTGTTTAGGAGGAGAAGATTTTTAGAAAAATATTTCATAATAGGTATAATCGTTGACAATTATCATAAAATGACACTAATGGATTTATGAAACAGTTTCGTTACATGCAATTTGTTTAACCGATGTCGCTATAAGCGGTCTTAACTGTACATTTCAAAAGAAATTGTTACATGAAGAGTTAAGCAATATAAAAGATGGAGTAATTAGCCATCTACCTCTCACCTAAAACCAGGATGGCTAAATGGTTTCAGAAAAGGAGTTTAAAGCATCTTAACTATAAACGAAGAAATGTCTAGAATAGAAATGCTACGCCCTTCCTACAAATGTGTCTATCTAAGTTCTTGAATACCTTCCAAAAATCGGCCACCGACGGTTTAATGATTGATTGTATAGGGCTTAACGCCGCTTTAACAGTATTTCAGTCATATCGCGGCGGCTGGAGCACCTAACAATGGATTCCTGGTATTTCTCACACCAGTACTACCACTACATCCTTTCCTAGCCTCCAGCTGCTATCCCACTTACGTTTACGATTATCCACCCATTGGTGAGAGACAAATGTCGGAAAGGATATGTGCCGCCCACCGATAGATAACAGAACCTGTGGAAAACAGTAAAAAAGAGTAAAAATGCTTGTGAAAAGCCATTTAAAGTTTTTAATCGACAAAGTTTTTGACTAGTCCAAATTGAAAGGAGTTGCAATAGATTCTTTCAACTTTCTGGGTAGAAAACATTGTGTAAAATGAAGAAATTGCTTGTTACAAGCAATTTCTTCTTTTTACACAATGTTTTCCCAATTGTTTTTCTTGGGGGCGTCAAAAGCGTCACTGTGTTGGAATCGTTTCAGCAGTATCTTCTATACAATATGAGTTTTAATCTGCATTAATTTCAATTTCCCATCTGTATTCTAAAGTCGTCTTAGCTTCCATTCGGTTAAATTATTAAATCTACTTACATGGCACAATCGCGATGAAACATAGCAGAAATATGATCTTTATGACCTTCTTCTTCCAGATTATTTTCATGGCGTGCATTTGGAATGTCTATCTAGCTGATACCTCCTGAAAAAAATGAATATGGTCCATTATCCAGGAAAGCCTGTCTAAATGAGTTATATTTGCAGATGACATTTTTGTTAGTGTGTGTGTGTAGATTTTTTAAATCTATAATGTGTAACAAGCAATTTCTTCATTTTCCACAATGTTTTCAAAAACTTTTTTCATGGGGGACGTACATTTAACACTAATCAGACAATTATAACGTCATTAACCCATTCCAACACAGTGACGCTTTCTGACACTCTTTAAGTTAAAAGGCTTTGGAAAACATTGAGGAAAATGAAGAAATTGCTTGTTACAAGCAATTTCTTCATATTTCATAATGTTTTCTACCCAGAAATTTGAAAAACTCTAAAAGTTTCATACACTTTAAATTGGCGTCTGCAATTTCTTTGAATTTGGACCAGTCTAAGATTTCGTCATCTGGTAATGGGTTAAGTAAGATTGCCCTTGATAACGGTTCATAAATTATATCTATCATGACCGTTTTTTTTTGTTTTGTTTTTTTTTTTCTTTTTTTTTTTCTTTTCTTCTTCTTCTTCTGGGTAGTTGTGTCAAGCGACACAAGAGCAACGCGCGAAAGTATTTGTCGCTCGGCTGTGTGGAGTAAAAACTCTTAGTGGTAAGGGGGCATAATTCTTATGAAATTACATTCATAGTCACTTTCCTTATTAATACAAGCTATTTCGAGGGCAAGATTAACATATTCAAACGTTGAAGCACATATTCTTCGATAGAACATAGACATTCAGTAACCACACAATGACGAATTACTGGCATAAAAAAGGCACCGACAACGACATAAACGATACGGGAGCAGTGCAGCAATACCCGGTGTTTATTTGTCTAGACTCAGTAATTAAGATTTTGTGAGTTATGTTTTAACCAGAGGCGCTTGTTTGAAAACCATCCTCAATTTTGCAAGAATAAGATTATCATTTTTTTCACTATATACCTTATATAGACATACACACCCACTCACACACACACTAAAAACCATAATTCTTAACCTAGCCATATTATATGAAGGATTAAGGTATCTGATAATTTTGTTGAAATCTATACGTTGGTTTCAAAGAAGAAGATTTTCAAAGTTTTCACCATATATGCAAATAGCCTTGCCAATTAAAGCCGTGTTCTAACTCCGATCCTTTTTTTAAGGAATCCGATTAAGGGTCACCCAAGGATCATTCCAAATTTAGTTGACATCCATACGTGGGTTTCAGAGAAGAATATTTTCAAAGTTTTCACCATATATGGAAATTAACCCAGCCCATTAGAGCCGTGTTTATCATCCAATCAAAATTCTTCGAAGTAATCCGATAAAGAGTGACCCAAGAATCTTACTTGTAAAAGTTTGTTGAATCTTGTTTAGTACTTTCTGAGGAGATTTTAGCTAGCAACGCGTCAGCTTTGATAGCTTAAGTTAACAGACAAATTCTGAGGTCGTCTCAAAGTTCAACGAGTGCAAACTTCCACTGGAGGTTTAACCACTAAATCCGTTAAATGCCTACGCCATTGAAATAGTTCTTATGTATTTCAGGAATATTGCAAACTCTATTCAAATTGTATAGAACTCTATCAAAAGCATGCTATTTAACCCATTCCAACTCAATTCCGCTTTTTAAGCATCTCAAAGAAAAGCTTTGGAAAACATTGTGTACAATGAAGAAATTGCTCGTAACAAGCAATTTCTTTATTGTACACAATGTTTCTACGAAAAAGGGAAATATTTTCTAAATTCAGCCATGCTTTGCTAGGTAAAAGTACTTTCAGTACTTTGATTAAGGTAAAGGCTTATGACCGCACGCACGAACGCCAGACACAACGCAATGACAATAGCTCGCTTGATTTCAGCCAGTGGAGCTTAAAACTCTTAGACAAACTAGTAAAATGCGTATATTGTAGTACTGTTGCAAACGGAGTCCATAGATAGGACATTTACCTCTCACGAAAATATAGACTTAATTTGTTCTTAATGTGTCTACGTCAGACAAATTCATCCATTTAAACATAATCATCTATGAGCTTTGGCCCTAATGTGTGACAATGGTCTGTGAACAAAGAAGGAAGATTGCAAATGATACCCGTAGTTTCTTTTTTTAAAACGTACTCTAAACAGATTAACCCATTCAAGCTTAATCCCACTTTTTCCACGCTCTCTGTGAAAAACAATTCTGAACGAATATTATGATTAATGAAAAAAACTTCTTTTTTCTAGCCTTCGGTTTGGATCAGTCTAAACTTTAGTCGTCTGGTTATTGGTTAACCGAGTTCTTTACGTTAAGCCTCAATGATACAAGGATTCCATTGTATGCAAATATAAAATTAAACGTTCAAACAACAATGAAGCGATAATCTGTCGTAATTAACCGGGTTCCCTTTTTGAATTTTTTTTAGTCCCATCCAAATTCAAAAATTTTAGAGACGAAATTCAATAATGGTTTAATTTGAAAAATAACCATACAGTAGGGTAGAAAATATTGTGGAAAAGGAAGAAATTGCTTGTTACAAGCAATTTCTTCTTTTTCTACAATATTTTTTTCAGATATGAAATCGCAAGGACGTAAAAGCCAGGGATTGTACAGGAAAGAGTAAAGCAAAGAGGTAACAGAAAATGTATTTATTAATTGTATGTCATTTGAAATCGCCAATAAGACTTAATCAACCTTTTGTCTTTCAATACCATAAGGGGAGTTCTAATTGGACGAGATATTTGTTTCGTCCTATCAGAGTCTTTGTTATGAAATTTCTGATTGTTTGGCAAGAACTGCGACTGGCCTCTTCCGGAAAAGTTTGGATTAAAATTGAAAAATTAAAGTGTATCGTGGATGTCATTCTAAAACCTCGTAACTACAGCTTGATAGCCTCTTCCGGAGACTTCTTTCATCTTTCAATCTCTAACCGGCCTCTAGTTAAAGTTGTTGCCATAAGACACATTTCATGATACAAAGAATCTAGTCGTAACAGAGAGCCCAAACTTAGTGTCAAATCCGATAAGTAACTCTTATTTCCCCACCAGATTTTAGTGAGAGTCACGTTCCATCCATTTATTATTCAGCAAAAAAAACAAACAAACGATGAGGTCTGGTGAAGCTATGGCAAACGTGACCGTAAAAATGGTAATTATCGGATTTGGTTTCGGATCTAAGTTTGACAGAAAATGGATTTTGGTGGAATTGGCCATTATTTCAGACATTCTCTGATTCTCGTGTGGGCAATAACGAAAAGCCTAAAGTTGTGTCTGATTTCCTAAATCAATAACCTTTTACCGTGCGATTCGGAATTATAGCGATAAGAACCAATTGCCTTTTCAAATCCTTATCATGCTGAATTAAAACGGTGTCCAAGAATGCTTTTAAATCAAAGCACCGAAAGAACTTGAAATCCTAACAGAGTGCTTGTTTTTCTTTTATGAATTAATTTCACAAACAAATACCCCTTTAAAGGTACAAGCAGATGGTGTAGACTTTGTCTGTACCTCCTGCCAAAATAGGAGCATTCGTGGATCAGCACGACAAGGGTTAATTCGTCCACTTTGCTTTCTACTCTTTGTTCATATTTCACAGCGAATCGTCGTTAAAAGCCAAAAATTGAAATCATGTTAAAACGGGTTAGCAGATAGTTTCATTAAAAACATAAGTCGACATTTATTTGAAGCATTGTATATGGCTTGGCGACTTAAACGTCGTAACTACACTTTAATTGAGCTAGAGTTACGACGTTTAAGTCACAAACAAACCATTTTACTTTTTGTTAAATGGTACAGGCAAAAACAGAGCTAAGTATCGCCGTTAACTATCGCAGCATGATTTTCTTTCGGAGTCAGTAATTTATTTATGCTGTTGTTAATGTGTTTTGGTCCTCGCCGAAGTATATTGATTCCTATAGTAGAATTGCATGATAACCAAACTACTGCGAAACAAATGCATCAAAATAGTGTACTTGTAAACATTACCATTTTCGTTCAAAAATGGATCGCACAGAGAGGTACGTAATTTGTCAATAGTTACAACTAGAGGCGCTGCGGTGCCTGTATCGTTTGACAGGCAAGACTGTACTGTTTAAGCAAGTTTCAATAATTCAATATGAACTGAATATAAGGAAAACAAGAGCCATGTCGGACATGGCCATCCCCCGCGGTAAAAGCTTGATAGTAAACTGAATTCAGTTAGATTTATAGGCTTCTTGTGCGATAGAGGGTCACCCAAGGATCATTTCTGTCAAATTTGGTTGAAATCTGTTCAGTAATTTCTGGGGAGAAGATTTTGAAAGGAAAGGTTTACGGGCGGACGGACGACCGGACGGACGCACGCAACGGACACCACGCCATGGCAATAGAACTCTGGTTTTCAGCCAGTGGAGCTAAAAACTAATGAGAGAAAACGATTAAGACATTCAATGTCATCCATTCTATGCCGGTTTCTAGGATAATCTGATTCGAAATTCTTCAAATTCCGACGGCATGTAATGTAATAACACAGATATCACTTGAATGAGAATCTGTGGTTTAATTTGTGAAGACTTGCATTTTTTTTTAATTTGCGTCGTGTCATTGTTTGCCTCCCACTGAAAGAAAGAAAACGGTTCGAGGTTATCGCACAAAAATTTGATATTTAGTTTCGCCTATCAAAAACAAGCACTCTGATTGCCCCCCCCCCCCCACAAATTATTCATACCTCCATTAACAAAATTGTGAGCACGCAGCTATTTTGTATGCATCCGCACAAAATAGTTCCATACAAAAAAATATCGAAATTTGTAATGTCTTTGCATTTTTAGCTCGATGCTATTAAACTATAAGAAATGAGGGGAATACATTTTTATTTTCATGCAGGTATGAACCGAAAAACCTATTTAAACTCCGCGTATTTATAAAGTGTGATTATTTTTTCGGTTCATGCCTCCAAGAAAACAAAAAGTAGTCTCTACATCTGTTAATAATATTATTATTTCAGTTCTAATATTTCTTCCGATTGCTATAAATCAAACCAAAAAAGGAGAACCGCATACAGATGCCGTCGCTCGGCTGTTTGAAGCGTTAGATAGTTGGTAAAATTTCGGAGTCGAAAATTGGACAAAATTCGTTCAAAATGACATTTGGAGCTACCCCCTAGTTGGCAAAGCTTCCTCTTTTGACAGTGAACATATATCCCGAGTTTCGAGTGAATATGTTATGAAATACCAGAGATTTTACAAAACGTCAAAGTACCGGAAGACGACGTAGACGCTGACGCGACGACTACATAGTCATAACAATACCTCGGGTTTTCTCCGAACAATACCACGGGATTTCTCAGAAAACAACCGAGCGATTAATCGATTTACAAATCAAATCAAATCATTCATTTCAACCGGAAGTGAACTTTGAGTTCTTACATTGGCCGAAATTTATGTTCAGCATTTTTTCTTTGTTTGGCGAATTCATCCTTTCCTGTTTTTCAAATTTTTAGACCCGTCCAAATGGGCCCCTACCGATATACGGAGTTCTCCCGAAAATTTCCCTTTAATTAACTCCCTTGATTCTACTGGGTAGTTCCGGTTTAAATTTCAACAAAGAGTATATAAGGGCTTAGACTAAAAGCGTCCGTTTTGGAGAGAATTAATTATTTTTTCGGTATTTCACACATAAGAATATTGAGTACTTTTGTAATACTTATAGATTATGAAAATGTTTTGGTAGTTTTTATTTACGTTGACACGTTATAATCGTCTTCCCGTCCGAGTTTCATTCAGTTTTCATATTCTACTTCTCATTTTCGAAACAAAATTAGCACAAGTGTCCTTCATGGTGAATTGTTGCTTTTATTTGCTTGGCTTGAGAATATCTATTGAAACATGCAAACAGACAAAACAACAACGGGGGGGGGGGGCAAAAGTGTTGCGATAAAAGGAGTATTTTTACAAGGAATTTCTCCAAATCTGAGCGATCCGTTATTTTTTATACAAATGCTTTTTAATATTTCGTCTGTATCCTATTTCGTTCTGAGATTTTTTTTATCTACAAAGGTTTAAATGGTAAGTTAATCTTAAGAATTATCGATGTCCGTCCATAAACACCTGTTTTAATCCAAGTAACTTACACGTTTTGTGTCGGTATCTTTGATTACGCAATAGTCCACGGGTGGTATCCGGATATATCTCATAACGATCGGCTATTTGCTTTTATTTTCACACGACTGCCAAGATATCCTTCTTTTGACTAATTAACAAGGGAGTCGGTTGAATTTTATTATTTGGAATTTATCTAGTTCTAAAGATTGATTAGTGTTTTATCTTTCTGTCCATATATTATATGCAAATTGATGTGGTTGGGTCCCTAAGTAAAAGTACACTATCAGAGGTTAAATGCTCCTATTTTGCGTAGAATTAGATATTTTTTCAGAATTTGATATAGTGGAATGTTGAGTACTCTTAAAATTCTCTTAGAATATGGAATTGTTGTGGTAGTTTATGTTAACGTTGACACGTTTTAATCGTTTTTCTTTCCCGACCTAGGAACCAATTTCATTCTCGTCTAGTTTTCATATTTTACTTCTCATTTTCGAAAAAACATTAGCAAAGGCGTCCTTTGTAGGAAATCATAGCGTTTACTTCTTAACTTGAAAAGACTTATTAAAACAAGGAAACCACACAACAACAACCAAGAATAACAATATTGCGATAAAGAGTACTTTTTACGCCGATTTTTTCCACATCTGAAAGATACATTATTTTCGGTACACATGGCTATTAAAATTTCGTTCGTATCCTCTTTCGTTCTGGGATTTATTTTCTGTAAAGGGTTAAATGGTAAATCAAATTTAAAAGTTAACGTTGTCCTCTCATAAACTGCTGTTTTAATCCAAGTAACTTACACGCTTCTGATCGTTATCTCTGATTGCGTAATAGACCATGGGTGGTATTTTGGATATACACTGGATATATCTCATAAAGATCGGTTATTTGCTTTTTATTTTCCATTGTTATCCCCTTATTACAAGTAACAAAGGAAGTCGTTTGCTATTCCCTCCAATTCTAAGAAAATTACGAGTTTGTACATTTAAAAAAGGATTATAAATGCAAGAGGTAAAGGAACTCTATTTTAAATCGTTTCTCATTTAGAAAAATTTGGAAAAAATGTTTAAGTATGAAAAATATGAAAAAAAGGAAAAATTGCTTAAGATCACTTTTTTACAACAAAAATATTTGAATATTTAGTACATATACATTGTATCATATATGTCATTGCATGATATATCTCAATATAGTAATAAGAATTTGGTATCAACTAAATGGATTAATATGTTCAAAAAAAATTTCTTAGTATCTTTGTAACACTTCTACGGTCATCTCTTTTATATTTCCACTTTTTATTTCTCACTTTTTCTCAAATACTTAAATACATGAAATGATATGTAAAACAATAGATTAAAAAAAAACATTCAGCAGGGTAGAAATGCTGTGGAAAAGGAAAAAATTGCAACAAGAATATTCTTTTTCTACAATGCATTCTCAATTTGAAAGCCACAGGGAGGTATAAACCAGGGTTAACCAGAATACAATTTATATGAAAAATATAAATTTGTGCGCACATCTAATATCAGATGCTAAAGCTTGTGCAAGTTGATTGAATTAGTTTGGTTTACCCATTCCCACACAATGACCTTATCATTTGCCGATTGGTGAGAAATTAATGATATATCTTACTTGCCATTGGTAAGAAACGAATGATATATCTTGGGAGGACCTACAGAGGCAGCAATCATTTCCACAAGCCTCCAGACACTTTACAAAGCTTTTTGAGGATCATGCAGTGAAATTCTGATTAAATTTATTTCATATTCATCAATGAAAAGGGTATTTGATAAATTCCCGTGGTCATGAAATGAAGACGTATGGAGAGCTTCTTTGTAACAGTTCCCGTTCGTAAAATGACAGATATCTTATAAATTCAAAGCCCCGCTTGACATGTGAAACCATTTTTTAAAAAAGGAAATAACGGAATATATTTCCGTGAGTATCATTGTATTTATTTTGATCAAAAAAGCTCTTTTTATGGAAACTAATACGTATATCCGGAATTAGGGTATATACGAAAAATACATTTTCATACCGGCTCATTTACGATTATAAACACATAAAACGTCACTTAGCTTTAAAAATTAAGCTCAGCTGTTAAAATAAGCTAGTCTCTAGATCACCTAGGGTTTCAACAATAATGACAAATAGTAAGAGCTGGCAACAACCTGTTAATTTTTTCGATACCGATATCATCGATTTTTTTCACCGGAACTACCCAAAGATTTAAGGGAGGTCACTCTAATACTAAAACTAAGCGGAGTAACTCTGGATATCGGTAGGGCCCATTCAACGGTTTACAGATGAAAATCTAAAATGAATTCGATTTGAAAAATAACCAATCAGTATTAAAGGAAATATTGTAGAAAAAGAAATTGCTTGTTACAAGCAATTGCTTCTTTTTCTACAATGTATTTTCTCAATTATAAGATCACAGGAATTGAACAGGGTGAGGTTAAACAACCAGCGGGCGCAACGAAGATTCAAAACTCAAATATTGAATGGGGTTTAACGCCGCGTTTAACAGTATTTCAGTCATATCGCGGCGTTTGGAGCACCTAACACTTGGTTCCTGGTATTTCTCACACTAGTACTACCACTACATGATTCCTAATCTCCAGCTGCTATCCAATTTAGGTTTACTATTATCTATCCATTGGTGAGAGACAAATGCCGGAAAGGATATGTGCCATCTCCGGGAATCGAACCCATGACATCCCGTGATTGAGGATAGGGAGTCTGGTGCGCTAGCGACTGCGGTATGACGGCCTCTGACTTCTCTAAAAGTAACACGTCAACAGCTAAAATCAATAAGACACATTAAACCTCCCGATGAAAATAGAGCTAATTTCTACCATGAGGATTTGTTTGTTTGAATGGGTTTTACGCCACTTTCAACAATCTTTCAGTTATATCGCGGCGGCTGGAGCACCTAGCAATGGAATCCTGGTATTTCTCACACCAGTACTACCATTACATCCTTTCCTAGCCTCCAGCTGCTATCCCACGTAGGTCTACGATTATCGACCCATTGGTGAGAGACAAATAGTCTGAAAGGATGAGAGCTGCCGTCTGGGATCGAACCCGGGACCTCTAGATTGACAGTCCGTCGCGCTACCAACTGCGCTATGACGGCGGCTTCTACCATGAGGATTGTGGCGCATACCCCTCCAAGCTAAGAGATACCAAATGGGTATTCTAAAAAGAAATCATTAAAATTAGAGTAAATGAAAGACCGGCGATTTAAGATTGGCATTGCAGCATCTAATGATAAAAATCTTTTCCATTCTATTCTTTATCCATAAAATCTAAAAGGTGCAAAAGCCGCCGTCATAGCGCAGTCGGTAGCGCGCCAGACTCCTAATCTTCAATCATAGGTGTCATGGGTTCGATCCCCGGCGGCGGCAAATATTCTGTCCGACAATTGTCTCTCACCAATGGGTTGATAATCGTAAACCTAAGTGGGATAGCAGCTGGAGGCTAGGAAAGGATGTAGTGGTAGTACTGGAGTGAGAAATACCAGGAATCCATTGTTAGGTGCTCCAGCCGCCGCGATATGACTGAAATACTGTTAAAAGCGGCGTTAAACCCCATTCAATCAATCAATCAATCTAAAAGGTGCAAAAAAGTTTCTACGCGCGCAATTCTATAAAACTTTCGTTAGTCTCACATTTCTAAGAATTAGACCGCCGTGTAGGCCCCTGAATGTTTAACACACAACCTCAAAATTACTTAGTTTTTAATCCCTGAAGAAAGATAACAAGAAAAATATTGCGGAAAAGGAGAAATTGCTTGTTTTCCATATAAACATAATCTCATTTTTTCGACTGAATTACTCATAAAACAAACGAACTAATTTAGACTGGTCCAAATTGAAAGCAGTTACAGACGACAATTTCAAGCTGGTGATTTCTTTGTGTGAGAGTCTTTTTCTGTTGAAAACATTGTGGATAATGAAGAAATTGCTTGTCACAAACAATTTCTACATTTTCCACAATGTATGTCAAAGCTTTTTACATGAGAGGCATACAAAAGCAGGGTTGTGTTGGAATGTTATGGAATGTTATAATGTCGTTGTAACGTCTCTCAGTTTGAACGAGTCTTACATTTTGGATAGTCTAGTAATGGATTAAAGTACAGTTAATCCGGCTTACTCCGAGTTTAACATAATTGTAGACAATTACAAAGAGTCGTTAGAGAGGTATGGGATAGATTGACATTCTAATTCCAACCACTATTTGACTAATCACTGGCGCCGACCACGTACTTCTTTAGGCCCGCCCAATGACTCAAACAGGTTGTCCCGTTTCGATTTTAAAGGGCGTTATTTTGAACAATCTATAGCCAGTAGCATATAATAAAAAAGAAGTATAGTTGGTTGGCGACGTTAACGTCGTAACTACAGCTTGAATAAGCTGTAGTTACGACGCTTAAGTCGCCAAACCAACAAAAATGTTAACAAAAATTTGGGCAAATGTCGGAGTTCAAAACTCATCTCTGGTTGCATTGAATAATTTCATTGGTCGACTGATTATTCGATTTACAATCACAGGCGCAGACACAGAAAACCTCGGGTCAATAATTGAAAAACAACATCATCATTCAATCAATGATTTATTGATTGATTTAATGGGATTTAACGCCGCTTTAAACAGTATTGCAGTCATATCGCGACGGCTGGAGCACCTAACAATGGATTTCTGGTATTTCTCACACCAGTACTGCCACTACACCCTTTCCTAGCCTCCAGCTGCTATCACACTTAGGTTTACGATTTTCCACCCATTGGTGAGAGACAAGTGTCGGAAAGAATATGTGCCGCCGCCGGGGAAATTCAATATATGAAAAGTGACTGTAAATAATTTTGTCAATATAAATGGTCGAACATCTCAGCAACACCAAGAATTATTAAGGCTCTGTGACTCTCATAGGGATAAAATTTCTTACAAAAAAGAATTTCAAAATCTTCGTTTAAATTGTTTACAGACCCCTCTAACAATGACTTAAGAAAAGGTCACAGGAAAAAAAATCCCAAAACATTTTATGATGCAAACATGAAATAACTTTGAAAAATATAGGACTTGTGACCTGACCCGAAATAATCTGTAAAGGGGTTTTTAAGTAGTTTTATCGAAAATACCCGGATTCTTTTATATAGAAAAAATAAGAAAGAAAACAAATTGCCATATCGTGGGAAAGAGATACACACCCTATCAAGTTTGTCTTCATGCCGTGTGCACGAAATTGCAAGTCGTTCCCACGAGATAATCACCCAACTCGGTTCCTTCTCTAACATTACATCAATTTAAGGGTTCGTTTACAGTTAAATAGCTCAAATAAGTAAAGACCGTCTTTGATAGGCTCTGTATCTCGATTCCTCTAGAAATCAATTCGATTTCAGTCTTTTCTTTTATTGAAAAAAGGGGAAACCCGAAAAATGTATTTTCTAGTGGTTTAGCGATGTTTTCTAAATATTCTTTCTTTTCTTTTCTTTTTTTTTTGGGGGGGGGGTGTCAAAAGCGTGATGGTGCTGGAATGTTTTTAGATAACATAATAAAAACATAACAGCTTCATTCAGAGAATCGACTTGAACACATAAGGTTTATTGTCGAACATACATACATAATAACTAACATACATGCGTATTGACAACAATATACATGTAGAAATTCTGAAAATGAAAATTCTCAGTGTGGAAATAAAGGAAAGTGTAGGATATTACCAAAAACAAGGTATGTAGGAAATATAAATTGGCAGTAAGAGTTGAATGTAGAGAATATGATTTTAACATTTTATGAGAGGAACAGGAAAGTAGTTACAAATTATACTTAATCGTGTCCATTGCTTTAGTATAAATGCGAATGGCGTTTAAGATTTGAACATTTTCTGATTTCAACAGCTCTATTAGCTTAATCATGCTTGGTTTGATGTAATAGTATCTTCGTAAGTAAATATGTCTTAATTCTTTATATGCGGGACAGACAAGTAAAAAGTGAAATTCATCTTCTAATTTGTTTTGGTTTTTTTTGGGTTTTTTTTTTTTTTTTTTTTTTACAAAGCTCACAGATTCTTTTATTTCTAGGGATATTCCTATGGCGTCCAGTTTCCATCAGTAATTAGTGAGCAGATAATCTTAATTTGTAACGGCAGTTCTTAACTTTACGATTTTCATTTTATTTAAGTACATTGATACGGAAAACTCATCTTTTAATCTTTGAAAAACTGTTAATGAGGAGCGATTACTGATATCTTGAAACCATTCATTTACATAAAATCTTTTAATCGATAACGAAATATTGGTAAAAAATCTTTTATATTAACCGATGGACCGATGCAAGGACCAAACGTCGTGAAAACCAGGTCTTTGTAATAACTCTTTCACTTAAGATGTCCACAAACTAGCATTGTTGAGATGATTCATTTCAGTCAAAACAGTTTGAAGTAAACAATTGGAGCTTTTCTCCCAGAAGAGTTTGACATAATATTTAACTATTCTTACTTTCATATTTATATGTAGGGGGAATCGTCTTAATTCGCCATTAATGGCCGAATTGCTAGTTAAGCCAACGGTTATAGTACAAAAAGGTTGATCGGGCCTCATGGTCAGAGGATCACAGATTCTAAGCAATAGGCATAATACAGTCAATAACCATTCAATCACTCAGAAGTACTCATAGACAATTTTGTCAATAACAATAGCCTAACATCTCCGTAAAACCAGTTATAATTGAAGTAAGACACATCGTAAAAGATGACAGTGAAGGATCGACTTCTGTAACTCTAACGAGCAGGATGCTGACTATAGATGTAAACACAAGTGACTCGAGTCAATGATAGACAAACAGAATCACCCCTCTACAGGTCAGCACTAATTTTGTCTATAAAATCGGACGTTTGTCTCAATGAAACACATTTTTTTTTTTTTTATTTTCGGTTGGGAAATGGCATTATAAATGGAATGCCTGCTTTATACTTTTATCACTATATCGACAAATTACCGGAAAATAAGATTATCAATCAGTATAAACAAATGGGTCAATTATTGAAAAATCTTTCAAAAATTCTTTTAACCCTTTCCTGTTCAATCCCTGGTTTTTAGGTCCCTGTATTTTTATACTTAAGAAAAAATTGTTGACAAGAAAAATCCTCTTTCTCCACAATATTTTCAACGCTGAATAATTAATTTTCAAATAAAATCGACTTTGAATTGTCACCTGCAAACCTTTTGGATTTGGACAGGTCTAAAGTTTTACGAATTTTAACAGTATATCAGGTATATCGCGGCGGCTGGAGCACCTAACAATGGTATCCTGCTATTTCCCACACCAGTACCACCACTTCATCCTTTCCGAGCCTAAAACTGCTCATCCCACATAGGTTTACAAATATCCAGCCATCGGCGGGAGACAAATGTCAGAAAGGATATTTGGCGCGATCGAAAATCGAACCCTGGACCCCATGATTGAGAGTCTATTGTGCTACTAACTTCGCGGCACTCTTTACACTTTGAACCACGTTGCCAAAAACAGAAAGTATAAATTGATTTTTCTGAATTTTCCCATAACCGCAGATTCCGACAGGAATTTCACTGACAGTAAATCTGTATGCAACGCCACTATTTTACAAAAATATAATTACGCAGACTAATTGACAAGTGACATTTCGCCTGTTGACACATTGACGCAAATTACATTTCCTACACTTGTTCGTAGTATATCAAGGCATGAGACTCATTTTAGTACAATGTATTCAAAACATCTGTTTTGAGAAGAAAGATCCTCAAACAAGCCTTTAACCCTTTCCTGTTCAATCCCTGGTTTTTACGTCTCTGTGAATTTACACTTGAGAAAACATTGTGGGAAAAGAAGAAATTGCTTGTCACAAGCAATTTCTTCTTTTCCCACAATATTTTCTAACCTGTAGGCTCAATACTTTTTCAAATTGTACCCACCTTTGATTGTTGTCTGAAACTTCTTTCAAATTCGACTGGTCTAAATTTTTGAAAAACGGGAATGGGTCAAGCAGCACTTTACGAATGTTGAGTTTGAATGGTTTGCTTACTTGCATTCGGGTTATCGCCCTTTGGTAAGCTCGACCACTAGGCCTATTTGGATAGAAAGATCGGAAACGCAACAACACGTCGTCATTCGGTTAAACAAACCTCTTAGCTAAACGAGGTGCTCGTTGTCCTTTGAGAACATACAGTATCGATAAATCGTCGAAGGTAGTTATTTCTGCACCATCGAAAGGCAACGATTGAGTAGGAACCGCGTAGAAATTGAACAGAAAGTATTATTCGAGCAAAAAATTGGTTTGCGTTTTTTGTAATCAAATCCAACATGATGCACCCATAACTTTCCTGCACTGGCACAAAAATAGAATTCATCGGTAATCGTGGGATATTCCTGCATTGACAGGTGCAAGAAGTATAACCATTACCGGTTATCAATTGTGTTTCACCATCTGCATGAAATATATCATGGCATAATCATCCATAAGCATAGGGCATAGATACAACCGTCAATCTTAAAAATTCCTGAATTGGAACGAAATACAGACCTTTACAATCGCTTTACATGGGATTTTCTTGCATTAGTATGAAACAAAGATACAACCGCATATCTATGGAAATACCTGTTGTGGAACGATGATGAGATGCTTTGGAGAATCATGGGGCATTACTGCTTTGAAACAATGGCAGATAAAACCGCATTAGCATAAACACATGTATGGATAAACCTGCAATGAAACGAAGATTGGATACTTTGTAGAATAATCTGACGTTCCTGCATCAGAAGGAAGCTTAGATACTATACGGAATTATGGGACATTCCTACATTGAAACGAAAGAAAGTTACAATCGCTACACATTGGGTATATGTGAATATGAGATATAACTGCAACTCTATGGATAAACCAGCATCGGGATTAAGATTAGAAACTTTGTAAACTTATTGGAAGAAAGCTTAGATACTATATAGAATCATGAGACATTCCTGCACTGAAACAATGGAATGATACAGTCGCAACAAATGCGGGTTCCTGCTTTAGCAGATTAGAAACTGGGTTATTGGATATACCTGTATTGAAAGGAAGCTTAGATGCTATAGAGAATCATGGAAAGAAAGACAGATACAACCGTTCCAAATTGGATTTTCTTACATTAGCATGAAGCAAAGATACAATCGCATATCTTTAGATAAACAGTGATAGAACAATAGAACTTCGGATAAGACATGTATCTACATTAAAACGAAGATAAGATACTATAGAGAACCATTGGATATTCCTGCACTGGAACGAATATAAGATACTATGAAGAATCATAAAATATTCCTGTATTTGAATGAAGATAAGATACTATGGAGAATCATTTGATATTTGTCGACTGATTATTTGATTGACACCGCGATTAGTCAATTGAAAGATGCCAGAACACTATCCCTATTCATTGAATGTTCCCACTTTGGCACAGGGCATAGATAATACCTAGAAGTATTGATACATAGCCATTCACTGGAGATCCCTGCCTTGGCACGATCCTAATAGACAATTGAAACGATACATAGCTATTGTCGCATATTATGGGATATTCCTTCATTAGAAAGAAGCATAAAAACTACCGTTTCGTGGCGTATTCCTGCAATAGCATGGCTCTTAGGTACTAACAATGATGATGGAAAATTATTGCCCTTGGAGGAATGATATACTATGATCGGCCTGAAATATATGCGTTCTCAGCTAAGTATTTGCTGCAGAGCCGCCGTCATAGTGCAGTCGGAAGCGCGTCAGACTCCAAATCTTCAATCATGGGATGTCATGGGTTCGATCCCCGGCGGCGGCACATATTCTTTCCGACATTTGTGTCTCACCAATGGATGGATAATCGTAAGACTAAGTGGGATAGCAGCTGGAGGCTAGGAAAGGATGTAGTGGTAGTGCTGGTGTGAGAAATACCGGGAATGCATTGTTAGGTGCTCCAGCCGCCGCAATATGACTGAAATTCTGTTAAAAAGGTGGTAGACCCCATTCAATCAATCCTCCCTGCAACTTTTCCTTGAGTCAATGCTAATGCTACATGTCCGACTGATTGTGCCGTATATCCGATCTGAAGTGGTTGAAGAGAAAAAAATACGTTTACAAAAGGAACTTTATAAAATCGAATACAAAACGTCTTACTGTGTCGCCAATATTGAAGTACATCATAAAGAATACTTTTGAAATAGAAACAAATGCTTGTCCACTAGTATATTGAATAAATATTTCCATATGTTATTGGGTTAATGTCCATACCTAGGATAAGCTAAGAAGCATGTATTCCAAGGAAGAAAGCTTCACCTAAAATTAAGTTCTAGAATGGCTAATGTTCACTTTTTTGAAAATCATTAAAGATCCTTCTTTTCACTCTCCGTCAATCTTCGCAAACCAAGGGTTCAAACACCACATTGCTCTTGTTCGTAAGGAACATGGTGGAGTAAGAATCCTTGGCTTGCGAAGTTGCTCTCTGACTTTCATAGGCTGCCAGGAATTTGAGAAAACTTGTCTGATCATATAATAATTAAAATCACGATGTTTCCTTGAAATTAATCAAACTATGTAGTCTAATTTCACAGCCTATAGGGAATGAAATACGGAAAAAATGCGTCAATGACTCAATAAATTTCTCTAGAAAACATTCAAGTTTCAACTTGAGAATATTACCCGCAAGCTAATTTTTCCCCACAAAAACTGTCTTTTCTCCGAATTAACCACTCTGCCTCATAAAAGATTTAATTTGTGAACCGATTAATTGAAAATTTTCGCTTGATGAACTTTCCTTCCTCTGTCGTTCGTCTTTTTTTATCTTAATTTTCAATTTTTCTCAAAATTTGCCTTACAACCATTTACCAGACGACAAAGATTTAGACTGGTCTAAATTAAAAGAAGTTGCGAATGAAAATTTTAAATTCAATATTTTTTGTTTGTTTGTGTTGTTTTGGGGCTTTTTGCTGATTTTTGTTTATCGTTTTACGTGGGTTTTTTTTTTGTTGTTGTTGTTGTTTTTTTTTAGGGTAAAAAACATCATCGGAAAAAAAGAAATTGCTCATAAGAAAGAAATGTCTACATTTTAAACTATATTATGATAATTTTCACGTGGGTTGCAAAAAAGCGGGAGTGTATATCATTTGGTTGAGGAAGTCATAATCACGCCAACTCGAGAGCACAAAATACAGCGGAAAGTCTAAGTATCAGAATGTAATCACCCATTGTTAGTAAATATATTCCCATTTTGACCCTTGTCATGCTGATCCCGGAATATTCCTGCATTGATGGTGGCTTTGGGAGGTGTATAGGCTAAGATCAGCCGGCACATACATGCGGTCTGATCTTAGCCTTCACTGCCTACTTGTCATTTTTGTGTCGAAAAAAATCTTTGAACAAAATATTGATCTATTATGTCAAAATTTAAAAAATGCAGCGGAAAGTCTAAGTATCAGAATGTAATCACCCATTGTTAGTAAATCTATTCCCATTTTAACCTTTGCCATGCTGATCCCGGAATATTCCTGCATTGATAATGGCTTTGGCAGGTGTATAGGCTAAGATCAGCCGGCACATACATGCGGTCTGATCGTAGCCTTCACTACATACATGTCATTTTTGTGTTGAAAAAAATCTTTGAACATAATATTGATCTATTATGTCAGAAATTAACAATACAGCGGAAAGTCTAAGTATCAGAATGTAATCACCCAATGTTAGTAAATCTTTTCCCATTTTGACCCTTGTCATGCTGATCCCGGAATATACATGCATTGATAATGGCTTTGGCTGGTGTATAGACAAAGATCAGCCAGCACATACATGCGGTCTGATCGTAGCCTTCACTGCCTACTTGTCATTTTTGTCTCGAAAAAAATCTTTGAACAAAATATTGATCTATAATGTCAAAATTTTAAAAATACAGCGGAAAAACTTAGTATCAGAATGTAATCACCCATTGTTAGTAAATCTATTCCTATTTTAACCTTAGCCATGCTGATCCCGGAATAGTCCTGCATTGATAATGGCTTTGGCAGGTGTATAGGCTAAGATCAGCCGGCACATACATGCGGTCTGATCTTAGCCTTCACTACATACTTGTCATTTTTGTGTCGAAAAAAATCTTTGAACATAATATTGATCTATTATGTCAAAATTTTAGAAATGCAGCGGAAAGTCTAAGTATCAGAATGTAATCACCCATTGTTAGTAAATCTATTCCCATTTTGACCCTTGTCATGCTGATCCCGGAATATTCCTGCATTGATAATGGCTTTGGCAGGTGTATAGACAAAGATCAGCCTGCACATACGTGCGGTCTGATCGTAGCCTTCACTACATACTTGTCATTTTTGTGTCGAAAAAAATCTTTAAACAAATTATTGAATTATTATGTCAAAATTTAAAAATGCAGCGGAAAGTCTAAGTATCAGAATGTAATCACCCATTGTTAGTAAATCTATTCCCATTTTAACCTTTGCCATGCTGATCCCGGAATATTCCTGCATTGATAATGGCTTTGGCAGGTGTAAAGGCTAAGATCAGCCTGCACATACTGATTGCGCGAAGCATATTCATACATAAGTGTGATTAGTTTTTTCGGTTCATATATCCATGGAAACAAAACTATCATCTTCATTTCTTATAATTTAATAGCACCGACCGAAAAAAAGAAAAAAAAACTTTACAAATTTTGATGCCTTTTTGTATGGGACTACTTTGTGTGGAAGCATACAAAACGGCTGCGTGCTCAAAATTTGTTCATGAAGTTGTGAATTATTTTTTAGACCAATCAAAACGATCGTTTTTGATAGACGAAACTAAATATTGAATTATAAAGAAAAATGAAGAGACTATTATTTGTTTTCATTGAGCAACGAACCTAAACACTAAATCACAGTATAGTGATTAAGTTTTGAGGTTTATATCTTAATGAAAACAAAAAACATCTTCATTTCCTAAATGATCAATCTAGCTTAGTGGCTTGACAAAATCAAATATTCCCGCCCTATTTGTCTATAGTTAAAAAATATCTCAGTTCCTTTCATTGTTAATGCCTTTTACTCGTACACGTTTTTTTTATTATTATTTTTTTTTTCGACTTTCAAAAGTAATGGGGAGACATTAAAACCATTAATTTCAAGGAAGCCAGGAGTTCTTGAAGGAGAAATCCCTGAAGTTTCCAATTATGCAACATTCTGACACGAAATGATCTCATTAACCACTTGTTTCTTTGTTCAAAGAAAATCTGTCAGTTTTGTAGGGAATAATGGATTCCTTCATTCTACAAAACTCTTCTCTTACCATTCAATCCAGCAACTCGTCAAAGATTGACGAGTTAAAGAAGAGTAGCAGTTGAAATAATTTTGGGAAAAGGCGAAATTACTTCTTTAACGCTTTCCTGTGCAAACCCGGGATTTTACGACACTGTGTTTTTATACTTCAGAAAACATTGTGAAAAAAGAAGAAATTGCTTGTAACAAGCAATTTCTTCTTTTTCCACAATATTTTCTACCTGATAGGATGGTTTCATTTCAAATTGCATCCAATTTTCATTGTTGTGTGAAACCTAATTTATATTAGACCAGTCTAAAATTTCTAAAAACAGGGAGGGGATAATTAGATTTTTTCTGAACCATTTCAGACTCGCTTTTATCAATCTAAATAAGCTTATTTTCGTAACCCCGTCTTTATATCAAGACCCGAGTGGTATTTTTCGTTTAGTAGTTGTTTGAAAATAAAGTGTAGCGGCTGTAAGTCAAAAAATAAATGGATTGGTCAATTCATACAGGAACAATGATTACTTGGTGATTTAAAACGCGCCTTTAATAAAGCTTAATGAAGCTGTATTCTCCAACCAACGGTTCGCCTAATATTTCATGTTCCAGACAAAATCATGAAATCATTTTTTTTAAAAAAATATATCTTTAATTGACCAGTTACAGCTGTGAATCAAATAGAAAATCGACCAATTAAATCATTCATTTAGACCAGAAGTGAGTTTTGATCTCCAACACTGGCCGCCATTTTTCTTAAGCTTTGCTGTTGGATTGACGACTTAAACGACTTTACAGCTTATTCCATTTTTGTTTGTTTGTTTGTTTCGGTACAGGCTACTGACCATAAATTTTGCAAATAATGGCGTTAATATCCAAGCGGAACTTCGAGTTATAATAAAAAAAAACCTATATTGGTCATTCTACCTCATTGTACGATTACTTTCAAAATGTTTTAAGATCAGATTTTTTTTCAGTAATTTCACGATTTCACAAAATACCCGAGCAGTCTCTTTTCCCGTAATAAATCACAATTATTGGTTTAAACCTATTAGTTTTAAATCGATAGGATAAACAAGATCTTTCAGATTAGATAAGCCCTTTCCTGTAAAACCCCGGGATTTTACGTTGCTGTGATTTTATATTTAAGAAAACATTGTGGAAAAAGAAGAAATTGCTTGTAACAAGAAATGTCCTCTTTTTCCTCAATATTTTCTACCACAGAGGATGGTTTCATTTCAAATTGTATCCAATATTAATTATTCCCTGCAACCTTTTTCAATTTGGACAAGTCTAAAATTTCAAAAAATAACGGGAAAGGGTTAAAACATGCTCTTTACATACTTTTGCAACTTATAGCCTACATCTCTCGTGGCTAAAAGAACAGTATTGTGGCCAGTCAAGGCTTCGAGAGAACTAAAGCCAAATAAACACCGAGAAAGTGCTGTATAGTTACTGAGATTTGTGACAAAACAAGGGGTAAGAGAATATCTCTACGACAAAAACTAAGCTTTGAGATTTCTACAGCCAAACAAAAGATTGAGATAAAACGACATAAAAAAGTCTTCGGTGGTTTTCTGCAATATCTATGGCTCGAACTTACAACGGTATAGAACAATATAGATTTCGAGATAATTACAGCCAAACAAACGCAACCAAATCAAGGTTGCGAAAGTGCTGCAACAAAATAAAACCTTTGAGAATACTATGCGGCTGAATAAATGCTTTGTGTGTGCTACAGCCCAACATCAAAGGCTTAATCCATTCCCACACAATGATTGTTTTAGAAGCCCCCAAGAAAAAAAGGTTTTGGAAAACAGGGAAAATGAAGACATTACTTGTCACAAGCAATTTCTTCATTATCCACAATGTTTTATAACCCTCAAGTAAAACAATTCATTCATCGACTAAAATTTTCGTCCGAAACTTCTTTGAATTTGGACCAGTCTGAAAATTTGAAATCTGGTAATAAGGAGCACTATACGCTAAAACAAATATTTCGAAAGTTTAACAGCAACTTAACCCATGTCCTGCTAAATATTTTCCTCTTTTCACAATATCGTAAAACTTTGTCATAATTTGACACAAAATTAACAAGCAGGTAGTGTAGGCTACGATCAGACTGCACATCTGTGCAGGCTGAACTTAGCCTACATATCTGCCAAAGTCGTTTACAAAGCAGAAATATTCCGGGATCAGCATGACAAGGGTTAAACTGCTTCGTTTGCGATATGGCAATACTAGACTCTCAATGCATCGGGTAGATGTCTTGTGTCTTAATTTTGACCATAAAGGCAGTTTCGAAGCAAATTGTCACACTGGTTGCATCAATTTAACAACTGTTCGGTGTCTTTACCAGGCTTTTAACTCATAAAAATAATCTTATGAAAGTTTGTGTCATGACGGGAATAGACAAAAGGTACGGAAGTTCATTAAAACAGCCAGACAACTTCGAATTAAGTGACAGCGGCAGAGAGAGTGACAGGAAATTGGTTTTACAAAAGACACTTCCGCGAATTGCAATACTGCGTATTTGTGATATACCTATTTAGATGTCAGTTACCTTATTGTTGTCTGGTACAAAGATTCAGGCAGATATAATAACACATATTTTCCAAACTTTTCTAAATTTTAGAATTGGATCTAGTCTAAATTGTAAAGTTTATACTATTCTTCGAGTAGAAAAAAGTTCGTATTCACCAATACAATTTTTTAGAACGGCACGTATATTGCATAAGCGATCGCGCACCTTCACTGGTTTCCCGACATTTGAAAAGTGATTATCAAAATAGTAGCCAGCTTTTAGGATTTAAACCTTTTATTCGTAAAAACGCTCGCAAACACGCTCATTTAGGCAGTCCAGTGCTCATTCTAGTTTTACACTGGAGGGGTATGATTGGTCCAAAAGTAAATGCCCGTGTGTTTACTTTGCCAGAATAAGAGCTACCCAATACAAGTTTCAAAACACTGACTTTAGCAAAAGTTATAAATAGGATTTTGTATTTTTCATGAAGTAATAAGAACCAAGTGATGGTCTAAACTTTTGTAAGTTTATTACATACAAGGTTAATTGTCAAAAAGGTATCAATTTGTAACTTGTTTCTATCAATGTTTGACTTGAAAAGAAAACAGAGTGGATGGTTCTGGAACGACTTTGTAATGGCATAGAATGAGCTTTGTAATGGCATAGAATGAGCGAAATGAGCGTGTAATGAAAAAAAATGAGCGTATGGAAATGAGATAAAGGATATTTGATTACCTTCCCTTATATTTATTTACGTATTGATCTATAAACTGAGTTGTTACTTTTTTTTTAACTCGCATTAATCAGACACTTCCAACAGCCTGAAATTTTGAGCGATGTGCATGAAGTTATGTATTGATTGATTAAACCCTTTCCTGTTTTTCAAAAATTTAGACCCGTCCAAATTCAAAGGTTTTGCAGTCAAAAATTTAAACCCGATGTTATTTGAAAAATAACCATTCACTAGGGTAGAAAACATTGTGGAAAAAGAAGAAATTGCTTGTTACAAGCAATTTCTGCTTTTTCCACAATCTTTTCTCAAGGGGCGTAAAAACCAGGGATTGACCAGGTGAACGAGCGATTTAGAATTACATTGTGTTGGATGGGTGTCAATTATACGAACTACTTAACTGTAGTGTGCATCCATTGGGCCAAGATTTGTATTTGTGACGGTTAATGGCGTAATGCACCCTCTAGATTTTACACTAGAGATGTTCAATTGACGGACATCCGATATTGCATTTCAACTGAAGAAATAAGCGACATTACTTTGTAAAATATGGAGTAAGGGAAATACAATAAAAATCAGCTCGTTTGTTGATCTTATTTACATCATAATTACGGCCTTCTTTTCTGCTAGCATAGCTTTACTTGCATACATTTGATGTAAACTTTTCTTTCCTGACAGGCGTCTGTCTGCAATTATTGATTAAAGGTTGGTGTATCGAGTCACGCGATACCATACGCACACGTTACGGTCTGATCGTTACGGTCGCTTGAAAACAGGATGGCAATTTAATGTGTGTATATGACTGAACTATATATCAAAGAATAACATACTTTTATAAGAGAGACCTTGCGTTTTAGAGATCTGTTTGTTTTTATTGTACTGGTATTTTACTATATTTTAAGGTCTACGGTTTACCATCATTGTTTTATATACTCAACCGACTAATAAAAGACTTTGCTAACGTTT
Organism: Fragum fragum; assembly: GCA_946902895.1. Taxonomy (NCBI): domain Eukaryota; kingdom Metazoa; phylum Mollusca; class Bivalvia; order Cardiida; family Cardiidae; genus Fragum; species Fragum fragum. The sequence goes on along the minus strand of OX336378.1, from coordinate 23,401,697 downwards.
AGATATAATAACCGATTTTTTCCATCTATAGCTCTTTTGAGCTGATTTTTATTGTATTTGCCTGACTCCATGCAAAGGATGAGTAGAAATCCAAACACAAAACTGCTACAGACGCCGAGGAGGTGAATGAAACAAAAATTAAATGTCATGTAAAGCTCGTAAAGCTCTAGAATGAAAGCCCAGTTTGGGAATATTCCTGATACAAAATCCGAGAATTACAGACTTAATTTGACAAGAGAACTTGTTTTTTTATGTCTACAATGCTCTTGAGCATGCATAAAATTCAGAGAATAATTTTGCTCTTTCTCGCATTAAAGCAAAAATAATCTCACCCGATAGGCGATTTTAAATTTAAACTAGAACTTGTCATGGTATGTTACTTAATACCCCCGCAAGTGCTTTCAGTGTAATGAGAGCTTTAACAATACAAGGACGTAGCTACTGACTTTGCTTTTCTAAAAAGGAGGAGTTCGCGACACAAAATTGGTAATATAATTAACTGTATATGTCTACAAAGCATAAATAATGTCTAAGTTCAGATGGAAATAATTCTTGAACCAGCGGGAATTAAGACTTCAAAATTGCGTCTTGCAAAACTTCGACATGTCATTAGTTTTTGTATAAAGTTTCAATGGTATTGAAGCAAAACTGAAGGAGGAGTTCGCGACACAAAATTGGTAGAATTTTTTACACAGACAGACGGACACTCAGACAGACGGACAGGCAGGCTGATTCCAGTATACCCCCGAAAACATTCGTTTTGAGGGGGTAAAAAATTGTGTACATAATGTACTTTTTACCGTACAAGCTTACTTTTTAGGCACCCAAAAAACACTAGCTATGAAAACACATCTTAATTTGACAACAGAACATAACTCGCGCTAGTGGGTGCTTGTCAACTTTGAGGTGATATTTGAAACAATGTTAAATTTTAAGAGCACGTTTTCATAAGGTCAATGCTATTCTCTTATGAATGCATTTGTAAAATATGAGCACCCTGGGGAAACAAGAGCCGTTAGAGACGGATTATGCTCCCCGAATATAGATTGAAAACTGAGCAAATACAAAGTAATTTTGGATAAAGATTTTCGTTAAAGTTTTTTTTTTTTTTTTTCAAACGGGTTAAAGGCAAATGGCACAGGGTCAAGGTCATGGCCTCAAATAAAAGCCTTTGTCCTTATGAGTACGTGTATGAAATATTTGACCCCTAGCACAAGTTATAATAGAGCAGAAGTTAACGCTTGCACCGAGGGTAAGACAACGCCCACTGATTCCGCTGACAACGCCCACTGTCTCCGCAGAAGAAATTCAACCTCAATATAAAACGAAACTAATTGCTAAAAGCATGTAACAATGTCTAAAATTCTTGGTTGGCTACTAAAACGTCTTAACTGTAGCTTGGATAAACTTTAACCCATTCCCAAACAAAAAGGCCTTCAGACACCCTCTAGAATAAAGCATTGGAAAACATTGTGGAAAATGAAGAAATTGCCTGTGAAATTTCCTTAACTTTCAGTTGTTTTCTGCAATTTCTTTTTTATAAAGATCAGTATAAAATATTGTCGTGCTGTAATTGGTTAATAGAAAAATTCAATCGCCAAACAAGCTAAAGTGCTTCGGCCTGTGTTGGAGTTCAAAGTTCTGTCTGTCTGTTTTGGTCGATTGTTTATTTGATTGACGCGTCTGATCGGTCTTTTAAAAAGGTTATTTTGTCTCTTCCTCGTATGAAAGGAAAATACCCCGACAAGTAAGCGAATTCGAATTAAAAATTTTAGTGCTAATACAGTACTTTTTATCAGACAGTCCCGCTTGAAAAAACTAGCTATCAAAGACAGAGTGAGAAAAGTAGAAATTGCTTGTGACCAACCATAATGTTTCCTATCCTTTTTCTCACTTATTTTCTAATTTATCGTTTATCAGTTTGGACAAGTATACATTTTATCGCCAGCTGATGTACATAAAATGTATATTTTTAGAAAAGACTTTTCCTTACATTGTTAAATTTAGCACCAACAAATAAAAATCGCTAAACAAAACTTGTTACATATAGAATCTGTCATGAGTACTAAAGTCCAACTTCAAAGACTTAAGTCACACTACAGTTATAAAAAAGATTTCGATAACATTGTGGTAACAAAATGCTGCGTTAGTGATATGGCATTACTAGACACTCACTGATTCAAGCAGGTTTTTCTATCTTGATATTCTCATGGTCGCAGGTATCAAATCGAATTGCCAAACTGGTTGCATCAATTTAAAATCTGTTCGATGTCTTTACCGGGCTTCCCCTTCATCTAAATTCTTATGTAGGTTCGTGCCAGGGCGGGAATAGACAAGGAGTACGGAAGTTCATTAAAACATTGAATTAAGTGACAACGGCAGAGAGAGTGACAGGAAATTGGTTTGACAAAAGACATTGCGGCGAATTTCAATAATGCGTATTTGTGTTTTACCTCATTTTAGTTGTCAATTACTTCACTGTTGTCTATTACAAACTTCCAGGTGGAGATAGAAATCGACTGTCGTATTCGACTGTAAAAGGTTAACAGACCAACATGTAAGTGTGTCAAATTTAAAGTAAATTGAAGGGTAAGGAAAATTTGCTTGATCCAACTGCATTCCGTAATATAAAATTTAAACCCATTATTTCATCATTTGTGAGCGTAATTTCAACAAGAGGGTAATGGGCCCCGAGGCCTTTACCTGAGGCAGTAGCAAGAAATACCCAAAAGAGCACAAGTGACCTGAGGGTTTTGTAGTTGTTGTTATTTGGTTTGGTTGGATTTTTTTATTTGTTTTTTGTTTGTTTGTTTGTTCAGGTTTTTTTTGTGCTTGTTTGTTTTTGTTTTGTTTGTTGTTGATGTTTGGTTTTGTTTTTTTTTTTGTTTTGTTTTTTGTTTTGTTTTGTTGTTGTTTTTTATCCAAGGTAAGACTTTATAAAATTCTGTCTCGGATACATCGTGGAGAATAACATTTTGACCAAGTTTTAAGATATTTAATCCATAAATGTAGCCGCTCTGCTGTATACAAAGTTATTCAAAGGTTTTGCTTAGTTACAAACTTTTCGCCAAAAATGACCCAAAACTGAGCTTGTTCGTTTTTTATAGAGTTTAACGTTAATTTTAAAAGTGTTTCAAAAATATCGCGGCTGGGGCACCTAACAATCAACTTCTGGTATTTCTCACTTCAGTACTACCACGACATCCGTTCCCATGTATATATTTTACAAGATCGAAAAAAGGAGAGATTTAACATGAAAGAGTTAACTAACGCTAATTATTGCAGATAATGAGGCCTTTGACCCAGCCCGTCCTGCTTTTTGAATTGACATGATTTGGTACGCACTACTCCTTTTTCTTTGTTGATTTACATTTGTCTATGAAAAAGCAAGGTGCTTTATACAAAGGAAATGAATTAAAAGCGCTAGGTGCGATGTTAAACCCTGTCATGCTGAACGAATTTAGAGCATTTTTGGGGGATGGATTCTTTAAGACAGTTTACTGTTCGTTCATCTTTAACGGTTTCGAACATCAATAAAATTCTGAATCCGTCTTACTTGATAACATGGCCAAGCGTCGCTGACAAAGACGGGCAAATGCAAGGAAAGGCAACTCGTTGGTTGAAGTTATAAACATCGTAACTACGATCCCTTCTTTTCCTAATAGCATAGCTTCACTTGCAGCAATTTGATATAAACTTTTCTTTCCTGACAGGCGTCTGTCTGCGATTATTGATTAAAGTTTTGATGTATCGGGTCACGCGATTCAAAACTTGCAAAACACAGGCAAACCTTACGTGCCGTCTGATCATTACGGTTCCTTGAAAACAAGATGGCCTTTGAATGTGCGTGCATGTCTTAGCTATATATTCACAATGGCATACTACTATAAAAAAAGATACTGCAATTTTAGTGATTTGTTTTTCTAAAGCCTTTCAGAATTTACTATATTGTAGGGCTTATGGTTTTCTTTCATAGTTTATTTACTTAACCCACTTCGTGACGGCAAAATTCAGACTAGTCCGAATTCAAAGAAATTAAAGACGACAATTTCTTACAGATGAAATTTTAGATTTTTTTTGTATTTTGGATTGAAAATCATTGTGGATAATGAAGAAATTGCTAGCAACAAGCGATGTTTTCAATTTCTACTATGTTTTCTGAATCATGTTTTTTTTCATGGGCGCCAAAAAGCGTCATTGCGTAAGAATGGGTTAACCGACCAGAAAAACCTACTTTTGCTTATATAGCGGGTTGTGGGCTACAAAATATAATTTTACTGATAAGAGGCATTGCATGAGATGAAATTCAAACACGAAACTGCTGCAGACATCGAGAAGTTGAAATGAAACAAAAATTAAATGTCATGTAAAGCTCGTAAAGCTCTAGAATAAAAGCTTGGTCTGGGAATATTCGTGATATAAACACGACACAAAATCCCAGAATTACAGACTAAGGTGTCTTTATTTGACAAGAGAACTTGTTTTGTTATGTCTTTACAATGCTCTTGAGCAATCATAAAATTCAGAGAATAATTTTAGCTCTTCCTTCTTTTTAAACAGAAAAGGCCCCTTCGATAGGCGAGTTTAGATGAAACCATTGATGTTGAACCTTTTTTTACCAAGAAAAACAAATAATTCCCCTCGTCATGTTTTCTGTCCTATTTGGCACTTATTTTCTGAATCAAAACTTCTTTCAAATCTCATTTTGTAACGGTTGGACAGGTGTAAATTTTGTCGCCTGGTAATGTACAAAATAATAATAATGTATTTTTGTCAGAAAAAAAATATTTACACCGTCCAAATCAAATCCATAAATAAAACTAGAAGTAAACATATTGTTAGAATTAAGATCTGTCATGAGTTTTTCTTTGAACAATGCTGAATTTATTTCGCTTAAAAAGGAAACCATTATCTAGCGAGCTTTAAATGACATCGAGCGGTTATAAAGGATTTATCTACTACAGCCAAACATAAGTCAGCCCGATAAGGGCAGTTGGTAGAGCATTTCACTTCAAACCTCAAGATCACGGGTTCGAGCCCTGGGCTGACCATATCAATTAACTAACTGATTGTCTTTCGGATGAGACGTTAAATCGAGGCCTGGTGTGACGATGCTATCCACCGAGCACGTTAAAGAACCAGGCGTGCCTCTCAGTAGTTTCGTCCTGTATCCTTGCACAATCCCCCGTAACAACTAACCATCTTCTGGAGGCGACGGTAGCGACGATAAATAAACGGAAATACAAACAAACAGCAAAACAGACACCCACTGCGTCGAACAAGCTTCCTTTCCTTTATATTTAACATGATCGCAGTCATAACCCATTATCAGACGGTAAAATGTTTGACTATTCCAAATTGAAAGGAGTTGCAGGCGACATTTTTGAGCTTATAAAGTTTTAGATTTTTTCAACTTTTTATGTGGAAAACATTGTGGAAAATGAAGAAATTGCTTGTCACAAGCAATTTCTTCATTTATACAATGTTTTCCCTGTTGCTTTTCTTGAGGGGCGTCCAAAGCGTCACTGTTTGGGAATGGATCAAAGTATATCGTCAAATTGTTTGCATCAATAAAAAAATCTGATTAAGTGACAGCAGCCGAGAGCGCGACAGGAAATTGGTTTTAGAAAAGACATTTCCGCGAATATTGCAATACTGCTTATATCCTATGTACCTCATTTTAGATATCAGTTACCTCACTGCTGTCTATTACAAACAGTCAGGCGGAAATAGAAAACAAGAGCATCGCCAACGGGTACCAACGCTCCGCTGCAGGTGCTGGATAATGCAAAAATTCCAAGTCCAGAGGGGCATAACTCTCGAGTTATCACCCTTGATAGTCTAGATAGCTCTTGTGATGGTCAATATACATGACAAGTTTCATGAGGATATCTTCAATAACAACAGGGATTACGGGCCAAAGTTAAAGTTTGTCACGTAATCGCCGACGCACATGCACACGACACCAAGGTGATCACAATCCCTCGGGTTTTCTCAGAAAACAGCCGAGCTAAAACGGTCAGAGTAGACGACTTAAGACATTAATAGGTAAGCATTTAGTAATTCGAATTTAAACTATAATGTAGGATAAAGAAGCGATTATTTGCTAGATCCCAGGACATTTCGTGATACGAAGTGTTTACATCATGACTAGTTAACAGACGACATACTTAAATCTAAAACGTCATCATTTGCGAAGCCGCTGTCATAGCGCAGTCGATGTGACTGCAAAACTATTAAAAGTGGCGATAAACCACATTTAATCAATCAATCAGCATTGGTGGACGTAGTTTCGTTTTCTTATACGTTTGGACGACGAATACATTAATTTATTGTTCCACTCTGTTGAGGCACTAGTAAAATACTGGTCGTAATGGGTATACGTCGTCCACATACACGCTAATTTAGGTCATCCAATAAATGTCATGATCTGTCATGAGATTTTCTTTGGAACAAGCTGATCTTATTTTGTCTAAAGGAAAATTTATCAAACACCCAAGGTATAAGGAACACTACGGTAATATAGAGATTTCGATAACATTGTGGCAACATAAAATACTTCTTGAGTGATATGGTATTACTAGACATTCACTGCGTCAAGTAGATTATCTTACTATATATCTATCGTGTATCAAAGCGAATTGTCAGTGTGGTTGCATCAATTTAAAATCGGTTTGGTGTCTATACAAGGATTATACTTCATCAAAATACTAACAAAGTTTCGTGTCATGGTGGGAGTAGACAAGAAGTAAGGAAGTTCACTAAAACAGCCAGACAACACTGAATTAAGTGACAGTAGCAGAGAGAGTGACAGGAAATTATTTTAAGAAAAGACATTTCAGCGAATTGCAATACTGCATATTTGTGATTTACTTAATTTTAGATGTCAGTTACCTCGCTTCTGTCTAATACAAACATTCAGGCGGATAAAGAGACATGGACCTTACAACTGACGGTCGTCTTCGACGTTTTGATATGTATAGTAATGAGATTAACAGGTCAATTTGTGAGTCAAAATATATTGTCCGCAGACAAAATAGCAAGCCCTATAGTGGGTGTTCAATTGTGATTATGTAAATGAAAAATGTTAAAAATATGGGTCTGGATAAAGGTCACAGTGTCACGTTAAGAAAGCCTATATCAGCTGATTATTGTAAATATAAAAACAAATGATGGACATAGATGAAAGCACTCAGAAAATATAATCAAGGTTAATTTTTAGTTTGAGTTTTTTAAAAGCATGACCAGGGTCAAGGACACAAAGTAAACGGCGAAAGCATATGTATACATGAAATATAATGACCCTAGATGTAAGCAAAGAATATAACCAAAGTTAAAGTTATTGGTTTAAGCCTTTTAAACGTTTTTAAAGTGTGACAAAGGTCAGGGTCAAATGGTCAAGGATCGTGGTCCTAGGTGAAAGTCTGTCACTGAGTTTATTGATATATGACGTATTGTGGCAATTGGTTATGAACGAGCAGAAAGTATACGCTATTTAAAGATTTTTATTGAAGTTTTTGGTTAAACTATTTCGTTAAAGATTTTTTAAATATGTCAAGGTCAAGAAAACAAGGCCTCGAGGTTATTGGTATTAGTCCTTGATGAAGGGCTATCACCTGATGAGTGGATACGTAAAATATGAGCCCACTAGCTCTATTGTCATAACAGATATATAAAAACCTTAAACAAATAGAACGCCGAGGCTCGCCTTTATCCCGGGCGAGCTTAATTATATTTTGTAAGTGTATACTTATTTATGCTGTAGTTACGACGTTTAGGTCGCTAACCAACAATTTTCAATTCTTTGTTACATTCTACTGACCATAGTTTTTGCAATCTAACGTCATTTAAAATCAAAGCGGGACTTCCTGTCGAAATAAATTGACGTGGCCAAATGTGTAGTGGGTGGGGCCAGCGATTGGTCAATTGAGCTATCCTATAGATGTTCCATAGATGGAAAAGCCGAACTAAGTTCTGGCCAGTTGAGTTGTGCCAAGAAACTACCTCAAACGCGAACAAGATTTACAGCAACAGTTGATGGTCCCGCCCTTCTCTTTCTGTAAGCTTAGCCTAACTGACATGTTAACATTGATGAAGACTATTCTTCTGACAGGCGTCTGTCTACAATGGTTGGTTTTGATGTTAATGTTTCGGGTCACGCATTATAAACCTGGTAAAACACAGACCAACATCACGTGCCGCCTAGTGATTATACGTTTCCGTGAAATCAAAATAACCTTTGAATGTGTCTATATGAAATAACATCATATTCTAAAAATAGTTGACTGCTCACAGAGAAAGTACATTTCTAGAGATCTGTGTTTCTTTGTCATATCAATAATTCATATTATTGCAGTGTCTCTAGCTTTCTTTCGCTTGTTTTATTTACATAACCGATAAAATTAACTTTGCTAACGTTTATATTAAATTAGCGATTCATGAGCTGTAAAAAAATATTTATAATGTTTCAGGCGATACATGAGATGAAATCTAAACACATAACTGCTGCAGACATCGGGTCGTTGAAATGAAACAAAAATAAGATGTCATGTAAGCTCATAAAGCTCTAGAATAAAAGCTTGGTCTGGGAATATTCGTGATATAAACACGACACAAAATCCGAGAATTATAGACTAGGATGTTTTAATTTGACAAGAGAACTTGTTTTTATCTATATATTTACCTTTACAATGCTCTCGGGCATTCATGAAATCCAGAAAGTTATTTTATTGGAGAAGAACTCGGTTGAAAAGCGAATTCGGGTAAACATTTTAGTGTAAATGATGTACCTTTTACCATAAAAACTTGTCTTTTCACACCTTTGAGATAATAAGCGAAGGAAGACACGTCGGAATAGTAGAAATTGCTGGTAACGAGTAATTTTTCCTTTCCTCACAATATTTTAAACCATTTTTGTTTTTTATTTTTAAATTTTGCACCTGCTTTGAAATGTCATCGGTCACTTTTTTTTTAAATTGGAATTTAACCCTTGTCATGCTAATCCCGGAATAATCCAGTTTTAGCAGGAGGTATAGACAAAGATCAGACTGCACATAAGTGCAGTCTGATCTTATTCTACACCTCCGTTCTGTCATTTTGAACCAGAGTTGTTTATGAAATTAATTTTCAAAAAAGGATTTTGACAACTGAACAACAAGTACTTCCAGTGGTTTCAGCCCTTTGATTTTGATACAAGTTTGAAAAGAATTTTATTCAGCATCACAAGGGTTAAAATGTATTCGTGTAGAAGAGTTTTAATTTCCTTACATCGCTCGAACTGAAAGATCGCCGGCCCCGTCAACTGGTACCCTTGGCCCAGCCCATTGACTCCAGCAGGAAGTTCCGGTTCGATTATAAACGATATTATTTTGCAAAATTTGTGTTCGATTGCATGTAATGAAAAAAATGAAATGGTTGGTTGGCGGTCTAAACGAGGTAATTTCAGTTGAATAAGCTGCAGTTACGACGTTTAAGTCGCGAAACTAACAAAAATATTTTAAAAAAATGGCGGCTAGTGTCGGGTTCAAAGCTCAGTTCAGAACTAAATTAATGAATTGTTTTGGACCGATTCCCTGATTGACAGCCGCGGTTGGTTAGTAACACCCAAACGCAAAAACTAACAAAACGTGTGACATATAGAATATATCATGAGAAATTTCTTTGTGATAAGCTAACTTTAATCCTCGTCTAGATTAGACGTTAATCAGCGCGAGCTTTCAAAATGAATCGGATTACAGTTTCCTTTAAAGACTGACTGCATATAAAGATGATGGATATTCGTGATAACTGTTAGCAGGGTAACTGTCAATCTCATATGAAATCTCGATGGCTCTCGTAGAGAGGTTATGAAGCACGAGATTTCAAAGACAATCTAGTTACAGATTCCGCCAAAGCCCTATCTTCCCCTCACAGAACACCAAAAAAAAAAATGGTTAAAAAACATACACCAGACCCAAAGGCATAAATAAATATGACGATTTAAAGTAAAAGATCAAATTAGTTCTACGCAATAAGTCTTTATTTCAAAAAAGATGCTTCGATATTCTAGATTTTAAACACCACAAATTAACTTTTCATCAATAAAACTATGACGTCAATGATGACGTTTTCACTTTCGCTAGTCATTTGTAAATTCTAGTCATCTGCCCAAGTGCATTTGGGAGTCAATCCCGAAGATGAGCGAATATTTCCGGTGAAGAATCATGTGAATTGGACACGGTCTCAAACTGTTAACTAAGATGAGTTGAAATCTACAATAAAGACCAAAAAACCCGTATTCCGTAGAATTTCACCCATATCCCCCTTTTGCATATTGATAATAAGAATACTCATTTTTGATAACGATAGATTGTTTAAACTTTTTGTCCTTCCTCTGGGGTAAGATCTGGCTTTAAAGACTGACGTCATATAAAATTTAAATGACATGGTTATTTTGAAATATATTTTTTCGTTTTCTGATCTTCAAAGCTATTCATAGTGGATTTGTGATCTATTCTAAAATTATTGATAGGGGGATCTGTAACAATTTTAACGCAGATTTCAGGATTCCTTTTGATGAGAAATTTTGTCCCAACGAGAGCGGTAGAGCCTTTCACAGACAGTTAGGAAGCGAGCCTTGACAAGCTTAACCAATTCCCTCACTATCCCGCCTTTTTCCGCACATCAAGAAAATAGCTTGAAGAAACTTTGTGAAAATATGAATAAATTGCTTGTTACAAGCATTTACTTCAATACTCACAATGTCTTCTGACCCAAAAAGAAAATGAAAATCTTCAAACTTGTTCTACAATAAAGGAAATTTCATGTTACGATAGAGATACAACATCCTGTATTTGCCTTGAGCTGCGAAGGAAATTGTTGATATTTCACGAGACCCAAGGTCGAGTGGATCCCCGCAGCGAGAAGCAAATATATAGGGAATATTACAACAGTGTCTTTTTAATGCGTTGTTATTGTGTTCGAGAATCGTGTGTAGGTATTTTTTATTGGATGAGACCGAAGGTCGAATCCAATAAAAATACCTACACACGATTCGAGAACACATTAACAACAAATAGAAAAACACACTGTTGTAATATTCCTTTTATTATATACCTTTTAGACATGACATTAAATTTTTTTAAATGATTAAGAAATAACCCACTTCCCGAAAAAAAACCGAAAGTCAATACACAAAGAGGTAGTCCGTGTTTATCGGTTATCGACGAAAATACGGGTTTTTAGTACACGCCGAATATTGATTTTTTTTTTCTGTCGAGCTGTATTAGATAGCCAGATTTTAATCCATATCTGTTATAGGTATATAATAAAAGATATTATATCGCAATCGTAACGTAATATTCCATTTATCATTTACCTATTTTGGTGAAATAATGAAACAAATCTGCATTTCTACAGTATTTCGGTTCTTCTTTACCATTCTGATTACGTTTATTTGCTTTATGATGTCATCTACAGAATGAAAATGACGTCATCTAAGATCTACAATACATGGAACCGTCTGTGTGGATTGTATATACTTACCAAGAAATATTCATAGGTAAAAATTAAAACCAAATATACGTAATCGGGTACCAAAATACTAACACTCAAACGTATCAAATTGAAACAAGAGGACTATGATGGTCCTAAACCGCTCCCCTCAGTATGATGGTTCGTGGCCTTACGATTTATTAAAAAAAAAAGCATAGCCCTCTGTCTTATCATTTTTTAGCTGATGTTTAAGGGTTTTCTTGTTTAATCCTAGGTATATTTATGATCCCACCATATAGCGCTAATTCCTGAATACGGGTAATTCTTCGTTTAAAGTATTTTGTTAGAAGGTCAATAGACATCAATACATACCAAATATCAAAGCCCTAATGATTTAGGAGGAGAAGATTTTCAAAGATACTCTTCTTTTTTCTTATCTAGAATCAGGAATTGCACAGATAATTTTCAAAGTACGGTAATTATATGAAGTATTTACGTTTAGGGTCAAAAGATGATGATTCATTCCAAACATCAAGGCTCTAGGCCAAATGGTTTCCTTCTTTATTCCCTTGTAAAACCATGGATCACACAAAAAAAGGGCTAACTTTTAGAATACGGTAATTCTTTGAAGGATCTTGGTAGAAAGTCATTAAACACTGATACATACCGTACTTTGAAAATTAGCCCTTATCTGTACAATTCCTGATTTTAGATAGGAATAAAGAAGGATATATCATATTTTATTAAAATCAGGGATCGCACAGAAAAGGGCCAATTTTCAGAGTACAGTAATTCTTTGAAGTATGTTGGTAGAGGGTCAATATGTGATGGTATGTACCAAATATCTAAGCTCTAGGCCTATGGTTAAGGAGGAGAAGATTTTTTAATAATTGTTTGCGGACGGACAGATGTACAGATTGACAGACGGACAGACGGACGCAGGACATTTACCGATCACAATAGCTCACCTTCAGCACGTTCAGCAAGTCGAACGATTGAAATGAAAAATAAGGATTTCGGTGTAATTTCTTGTAAATTCTGGGAAGTAAATAGCAAAATTGGAATATTTGTGTCACAAATTGACATAAAATCTTGAAATTTCTTTATCCTTTTTTCTATTTCTTCTTTTTTATAAATTTCGAACAATCGTCTCTTACGTACTTAAGTTGTGACCAATCTGACATTTTGTCGTCTAGTCATCGTTAATCACTATCATAAATAGTAGTAGTAAATGGGGTAATATCGATATAATCATTATTCTATATCTGTTGGTGGAATAATACTCTATATCAGTATAACACTGTAACAAGTGAGTATTTATATAAAAAATGGAAGTTATGAACCTGCAACAAGTATACTAGAATTGTTGTGGGAAATCAAATATGAGACAAAAATATAACAAAACCAGGTTTTCAATGGCTTCATCAAAGTCCATCAAGAATTGTACGAGAAGTTGCGCACACGCGAATTTTAACAAATAAGTTTTCTGACATGAAGACAAACAATTGTTATAAATTTCCGAAGAATGTAAAAGTAGTTGCCAAAACAAGTTCGCTGACAATACGTCTTCTTTTTTCCTGGCGTAGAATTGAATCACAAAACGCTGATAATATGCGCTAAGTCACATGAAGACAAATATTTGGTGAAAATTTCGTCAAAATTCGTTAACAAATGTAGGACAAGGTTAAATTAACGCCCTCCCAGCCAACCAACCGACCGCTCAGCAATTCGCCGAAGACATTCACCATCTATTAACCACAGTTTCCCTTCGTCGGTAAATTTTTATGGCAAACAGCTGGTTAGAAGAAAAAATAACACATATATGTAAAATATTACACTGAAACTGTGCATATCTATAAAGATGAAATATAGCATCATCTCATTTTCAGCCGACTGATTGCTTTGCTATTGTAATAAATCAAGCGTATTTCCGGTCTGAATTTACTTTATAAAAGGTCTATAAATACGACATTTTCTTTATAATCTGACAATCTCTTTTTGCAAAGGCGCCATTTATATTCTACCTGACAACGGTGATGGTCCCATTTGGCTCACCTGATAACGGTACCTCAAAACTTACTTAGATTGTTTTCAGAATTTTATAGAAAACAAAGAGTCACTGTTATTTTATGAAAGCTATAGATCAACCAATGGCTTGGAGATGGAGATTTTATAAGATTTTCTAAACACCTCGATTCATATGCTTTCACCCACTACACCAGACTTATCTTGATCTCAAGAATAATATGTTTTTATACATTTAAGTGGTGTGTTTATAAAGGGATTCCGCATGCACGATATGAAAGCTCAATGCCTTTAGTTTGGGGGGGGGGGGGATAGGACACTCATTATGATTCTTTCCCTACGTCCGAGTAAATTCTGAGAATCTACAGCATTTGGCTTATGTCGGTCAAAGAGTTATATTCTGACGTAATTTGGTTACTGTTAGGCATAGCGTTCACAATTAAAAGATCTGGGCATTTTTATTTTTGAAAGAAGAACATTTAAGAAGATTTTCTTTTTATTTTTATGTTAAATACCGTCTCACATACGAAGTGTTTAAATGATCATTTGCAGTATTTTTATAGAGTACCATGGGGCTATGTCGAATGCAAACTTTGAAAATCCTAGGCCTGTCTTTCGGACTGAAAAGCTTGTAACAGATTTCGTTCTTTAAATCTATGTTAATCTGAGAAATAGCAGTAACGGGTTATGCTGACCGCAGAATAACTAAACATTGTCGCAAAGCGGACTAATACCCCCAACAGCCCTTGTCAATTTACAAGTGCTATCCGCCAAAGGGCCGTAACAAAAAAAGGTCTTTTTAATTAAAAGGCCTTAAATCAGTCAAAAATAAATGGACCATAAACAATAGGATATGCACTTGTCTGACTTATACCGAGTGTTCTTGTGAAATTTGAATCAAATCCGTCCAATGGTTGCTAAGAAATTGAGCGGACGCGATTTTTCACCAAAGGGATATAACTCCGTCAAAAATCAATGGACAGTAATCAAAATACAATATGCACATCTTTGCTTGATACTGACTATAACAGTGAAGTTTGAATCATATACGTCAAATGGTTGCCCAGAAATTGAGCGGACACGAAAAAGCTACAGGCAGACGGACGGACCGACCGACGGACCGACCGACAAGCTGACTCCTATATACCTCCAAAACATAGTTTTTGGGGTATAATAATTGAAAGTGCTTTGGTAGAACACCATAGACATAGGTGCCTTCAAAATTTAAAAGCTCTGTGCCCTCTTGGACAGGAGGACAAGATTTTCATAAAATAGGCTACCCCTTTAACTCTTTTTTAAAGTTCTGGAATCCATATAAAGGGTTTGTGTTATCCTAAAGGTTATACTCTTCCGATTTTCACCAATAAAAAAAAAGCAAAAAGTGTAAGTTTTTGGCAGTGTCTAGGTCTTTTCACAAATTGCATTCGGACTCGAACCTGGGTACATCTTAAAGAGCGTTCATTTGCCTCGAAATTCATGCTAGGACAATAATATCATAAGCAATAAACTTTTCGACAAATTTACTTTGAACACAAAAAACATTGAAATTTCCTTAATTCAGGACGGCCTAACGCTTGGGTCGGACATTTCAAACCTCATTACAAAACAATAAATAGTCCCAACAGCAATCCATTAGCACCCATGAATACAGTACAGCAGTGGTCTGCCATTACGAAGAACAGAATTTTAGACTTCAAGTTATCGCCAAGACTCGAAAACACCCTGCCAAAAGGAGAAACATGAAAATTTTATGGAACTATTTTAGGGTAATACGGTTGTAGACTAAAATTCGGGGTGCAGTTAGACCTAAAGTGCCAATTTGAAGAACCTTCGCATAACAGGAAGGGAATTTTGCATGCGAAATTTGAAAGCTATGATCCTTTTAGTTTGGGGGGGTAGAAGAATTCAAAACATCTCCTTGATTGTTTCTACGCGAACTCATAGACAGGGCTTATGTTGATCCTAGATTGGTAATTTGATTTGTAAAGTACCACGAGGTAATGGTGCATGTAAAATAGAAACCATTGGCCTTAATTTGGAAGAAGAAGTTTTGTTGTTGTTGTTGTTGTTGTTGTTATTTTTTTATTTTTTTCATTCGCTTGCCGTACTAAACGGAGTTCTTCGTGGTTTCGGGCGTAATTAGTATTTCAAATTTAAATATTTCACTAATACTGCCATTAACCTTTTCTTGTATGTGATGATTTGAGTACCCACAACACAGGTTTTCGTTGAGAAATTTGGATTTGAGAATGCTGTTACCTCCTCTTATAAAGCCTTTTTTAAATCCATTCGAAAGAGCTTCACTTAAGAGTCAATTATTCAAACTTGGTTGGAATCTGGTGCTCAGTTTAGGAGATTTATGGTTGTTTTGTGGTTAGACGGACAGACGAACGAAAAACCGATGGCAACAGTTTGTTAGTTATTACTGAATTTATTCTTATAATATTCAAAAGTGTTTAGAAATTCCGATGATATATTCCGGATGAATGGGTCAGGTTTTGATCGATTTCATAGGTTGAATGAAAAGTGATTGCTTGAGGCTGCTAGAAACACATGCAGTCAATCTGAAATGTTGTTGTTGTCGTTGTTGAGCGGACACGAAAAAAGCTACAGGCAGACGGATGGACCGACCGACGGACCGACCGACAAGCTGACTCCTATATACCTCCAAAACATAGTTTTTGGGTATAATAATTGAAAGTGCTTTGGTAGAACACCATAGACATAGGTGCCTTCAAAATTTAAAAGCTCTGTGCCCTCTTGGACAGGAGGACAAGATTTTCATAAAATAGGCTACCCCTTTAACTCTTTTTTAAAGTTCTGGAATCCATATAAAGGGTTTGTGTTATCCTAAAGGTTATACTCTTCCGATTTTCACCAATAAAAAAAAAGCAAAAAGTGTAAGTTTTTGGCAGTGTCTAGGTCTTTTCACAAATTGCATTCGGATTCGAACCTGGGTACATCTTAAAGAGCGTTCATTTGCCTCGAAATTCATGCTAGGACAATAATATCATAAGCAATAAACTTTTCGACAAATTTACTTTGAACACAAAAAACATTGAAATTTCCTTAATTCAGGACGGCCTAACGCTTGGGTCGGACATTTCAAACCTCATTACAAAACAATAAATAGTCCCAACAGCAATCCATTAGCACCCATGAATACAGTACAGCAGTGGTCTGCCATTACGAAGAACAGAATTTTAGACTTCAAGTTATCGCCAAGACTCGAAAACACCCTGCCAAAAGGAGAAACATGAAAATTTTATGGAACTATTTTAGGGTAATACGGTTGTAGACTAAAATACGGGGTGCAGTTAGACCTAAAGTGCCAATTTGAAGAACCTTCGCATAACAGGAAGGGAATTTTGCATGCGAAATTTGAAAGCTATGGACCTTTTAGTTTGGGGAGTAGAAGAATTCAAAACATCTCCTTGATTGTTTTTACGCGAACTCATAGACAGGGCTTATGTTGATCCTAGATTGGTAATTTGATTTGTAAAGTACCACGAGGTAATGGTGCATGTCAAATTGAAACCATTGGCCTTAATTTGGAAGAAGAAGTTTTGTTGTTGTTGTTATTTTTTTTATTTTTTTCATTCGCTTGCCGTACTAAACGGAGTTCTTCGTGGTTTCGGGCGTAATTAGTATTTCAAATTTAAATATTTCACTAATACTGCCATTAACCTTTTCTTGTATGTGATGATTTGAGTACCCACAACACAGGTTTTCGTTGAGAAATTTGGATTTGAGAATGCTGTTACCTCCTCTTATAAAGCCTTTTTTAAATCCATTCGAAAGAGCTTCACTTAAGAGTCAATTATTCAAACTTGGTTGGAATCTGGTGCTCAGTTTAGGAGATTTATGGTTGTTTTGTGGTTAGACGGACAGACGAACGAAAAACCGATGGCAACAGTTTGTTAGTTATTACTGAATTTATTCTTATAATATTCAAAAGTGTTTAGAAATTCCGATGATATATTCCGGATGAATGGGTCAGGTTTTGATCGATTTCATAGGTTGAATGAAAAGTGATTGCTTGAGGCTGCTAGAAACACATGCAGTCAATCTGAAATGTTGTTGTTGTCGTTGTTTCCTCACAATAATTTTATTGTTAGGTTCGTCTATCAAAAACGAGCGTTCTGATTGGTCGAAAAATTTAATTCATACCTCCATGAACAAAATTTTGAGCACGCAGCCATTTTGTATGCTTCCGCATAAAATAGTTCCATACAAAAAAGGTATCAAAATTGTACAGCTTTTGGTTTTTTCGCTCGATGCTATTAAATTATAAGAAATGAAGAGAATGTTTTTTGTTTTCATGGAGGTATGAACCGAAAAACCTAATCACACTTCGCGTATTCATACAGTGTGATTAGGTTTTTCGGTTCATTACTCCATGAAAACAAAAAATATTATCTTCATTTCTTATGATTTAAAACCATCGAGCGAAAAATGCAACAACTTAACAAATTTTGATACCTTTTTGTAGTGAACTATTTTGTGCGGAAGCATTCAAAATGGCTGCGTACTCAAAATTTTGTTAATGGAGGTATGAATTAAAATTTTCGACCAATCAGATCGCTCGTTTTTGATAGACGAAACTAACAATTGAATTATTAACAATTGAATTATCAAATTGATAAACTCATTGATGTAGAAGAATTAGTCCTGCTTTCGCTCATGCTCATTCCGTGTTACTGAGCGACACCTCAGCGGGACTAAAAGTTGTGATGACTTCACCAGGTTGCTATGGAAATCACGTTCCGCAAAAACGGTGCACTTTGAAAGATTCATCCCCCCCCCCCCCGTCTAAAAAAAAAAGAAAACAACACATTTTGTCTATACTTGATTAAAGAAAAAAGTTCCGCCAATCGAGAAATACACTCAATGAAAGATTAATCGATCTAACTTTTATCCTCTATATGAAACTGTGTGGATTTAAATCATTTTTTTTTTTTTTTTTTTTTTAATTGTTTGCTTGCTCGCTCGATAATTTATTTAGTTAGTTTTTTATATAGTTTGTTTGTTTGTTTGGGGCGGCGGTTTTTGTTTGTTGACGTTATCATTCACTGATTCATTATGGTGGATTTTAGTCATCCTCGGACACTCCGGGGTCTCCTTATTTGCTACTCTATATCGATGAATTTTATTATTATATTGTTTTAATTCACGTGGACTCAAAGGCCCTAACGTCAGAGAGTATGCGCTCAAGAGGTTCTTGTTTAGGTTCTTTGTCTTGAAACTAATTGATCAGAAAGCTTGTGTCTATAATATCACTTTTTTTTTATTAAATGTTTGTATACTCTTTCTTTCTTTCTTTTATATTTGTTCGTTTGTTGCTGTTGCTTTTTGTCGTCGTCATCGTCGTCTTTGTTGTTGTTGATGGTGGTGGTGGTGATGATGATGATTTCGTCGTGTGAGGGATGAAAGTGATATTAGGGTTGTATTCTTTAGGGTCTTTTTTTTTTTTTTTTTTTTTTTGATATTTTTTTTGTGGGGGTTGTTGTTGTTGTTTGTTTGTTTGTTTTGTTTTGTTTTGTGTCACGCGTTCGCGCCCCACCGTCACCGAGTTGCATGTAATACGCTATTATCATATAGTTTAGCCCGGGTTCATTGGTTTGTAATTGTACGGCTAGCAGTAGTCTTTGTCTCGGAGACATTAAAATTAGTGGTACAAGAGTATGATGGCGACCATATTTAAGTTTGCGTCTCTTTACGTCATAATCAAACTAAGATATATATTAGTAAATAAGTGTGACAGTTTCAGGCCAAAGACTACAGTCAAAAAGATTTCTGAGGTTTTGAACTTGAAATGAGCTTTCTCTCCCAAAGTTTGGAGGCCAAAGTTGAACATCGTAACTTACGTGTGCTGAAAAAACATGAAAATAATAACTTTACGGGTTTCAAATAATCGACAGACAATCAAGTAGAAAAAGAGCTGGGGAATGACTAATTCTCAATTCGAATAGTTTGCAAAGGCTTAAAATAGCCAGATTCAAGAGCGAAAGATATTAAGTGGTATATTTAATACAAATATTGTGGTTTATTTATCTTTATAGAAAACACAGATTGTAGTATTAATGTACGATCGAATTAATCTAATTCAATCACTTTAGGTGCCGTAACAAAACGTTATCTTATGGAAAGTTGCGAATAGATTTAGCTCTTTCCCTCACAAGCCCGCTTTTTTACGACCCTGGGGAAAAGGGTTTGGAAAACATTGTGGAGAATTAAGGCATTGCTGTTTTTACCCCAAAAGTTAAAAAAATCATAAACTATATAATGTCGTCTGCAACTTCTTTCAATTGAGACCAGTCTAAAATTTTGTTGTTTGTGAATTGGTTAAATTGCAGCACGTGTGATTAAGAAATCTAAATAAAGATATTAGAACACCTATGTGGGGGAGTATTGAACACCGATTTTAACCCTTTTCTGTTTTTCAAATTTTTAGACTTGTCCAAATTGAAGGACGTTGCAGACGACAACTCAAAGTGAGTGCAGTTTGAAAAATAACTGGCCAACAGGGTAGAAAATATTGTGGGAAAAGAAGAAATTGCTTGTTACAAGCAATTTCTTCTTGTCCCACAATGTTTTCTCAAGTATAAAATAACAAGGCCGTAAAAACCAGTGATTGTACAGGAAATGGTTAAAACTCTTTTGTTGTCTGTGTATCTAAATGGTGTTGTGACATAGATTCTATAACAAGCGTTTTCATACCAGCACTAAATGCTGAGAACTAAACCGATTCGCAGACCACACTTTTTAGACTAGTCCAATTTAGAAGAATTTGTAGACGAGATTGGTTTGTTTGTTTGTTTGTTTGAATGGGGTTTTACGTCGCTTTCAACAATCTTTCAGTTATATCGCGGCGTCTGGAGCACCTAACAATGGAATCCTGGTATTTCCATTACATCCTTTCCTAGCCTCCAGCTGCTATCCCACATAGGTCTACGATTATCGACCCATTGGTGAGAGACAATTAGTCGGAATGGATGAGTGCCGCCGTCGGGGATCGAACCCGGGACATAGACGAGATTTGGAATTGATAATAGTCCGTTGTAAGTTTCATACCCACACTATTTTGCCATTAACCCATTTCCACACGATCCCGCTCCCCACGAAAAAAGAACTTTGGAAAACATTGAGGCAAGTGAAGACTGTTTGTAAGAAGCAATCATTTCATCTCAAACCCTATTTTTTTCTTCCAAAAGTCAAATATTTATGAAAAAAGTTCGACAACTTATGTGTCTTGTCGTCTGCAATCTATTTCATTTTCGACTAACCCTTAACTTGAGTGTGTCGTCCTGTAATAAATACCTAGATGTAGCCTAATCTACTGAGATCTCGAACTTCACTTACCTTGAATAAACGCTACAAAACAGTGTCACTTAATTTCGCCCTCCGTAATGACAAACGAAACACACACATAGAACAACATATAAACAAATTGTCATTTAGTCTTGTAACACACCAAAATATTGTGTAGTTTACTGCATAACTCGGTGTGATCAGCTCGAGTGAATTGTACATAGATATGTCGTCTGCACAATGGTATTTTCTCCAATATTTGAGCGCTAGAGAAGGGAAATAGCTCGCTAGCGGATATCGGCGAAATGAAAACCAATAATTATTTATTATCACGTTTTCCGTTGTATCTTTATATCTTAATAATCAAAATTATTCAGGATCTAGATATTATTTGTAATTTTTTAGCTCTACTGGCTGAAAGTCAGCGAGCTTTAGTCATGGCATAGCGCCCTTCGTACGTCCGTCCGTGCGTCCTTCCTTTCGTGTGTCCGTAAACTTTTACTTTAAAAACCTTCCTATTAGAAAGTACTGAACATAATTCAACCAAATTTCACAGAAATGATTCTTGATCGAGCCTTTATCAGATTTCTTCAAATAAGTTTGATTGGATGAAAAACATGGCTGTGAAAGGCGGACTAGTTTCCCTATGTGGTTTAAAGCTTTGAAAGTATTTTTCTCGGACACTAGACGATTCGATTTCAACCAAATTTTACAGAAATGATCCTTGATGACCCTTAATCAGATTTCTTCAAAGAATTTGATTGGATAAAAAAACATGGCCTAAATGGGCGGGGCTAATTTCCATATAAGATGAAGGCTTTGAACATTCTTCTTTTAAGAAACTAGTTGATGGATTTCAACCAAATTTGACAGGAGAATTCCTTGTGTTGATTTTTAACAGTTTATTTAAAAGAAATTTAATTGTACAAAAATATTACTTTAATTGGTGAGGCTCGTTTCCATGCTATATATAATGAAAACTTAAAAAGAAAAAAAATCTCAGAAATCAGTAGATTGATTTCAACCAAATTTCATAGAAATTATCCTTTGGACGAATTTGATTGAATGCAAAACATGACTTTATGGGTGGGACATAATATGTCTATGTATGGTGAAAATCTTCTCATAAACTTGTTGATAGATTTCAACCAAATTTACAGGAATGTTCTGCAGGTGACCGATTGCCAGATTCCTGCAAATAATTTTGATCGGTTAAAAGCATGGCTTTTATGGTTGTGGATCATTTCAATATATGGCATACAGTGAAAATTTTGTTAATACCTTTTCATCCGACTTGGTAAATGAAAAGTTTAAAATGCTTCTCTAGAACTATTTAAAAGAATCCGGTGACAAGATGTATTTGCCAGACAGTTTATTTTGAATTTCTATAAACACCATTTGCTTAACCAGTACATTAAGGCCTGCGGAGCGATACAGGTGCTCAAGCGCCACTAGTTTATTGGTTATTGTTTTGATTATTTCAGTTTAAACAATCGCTATTCGACAAAATTTAGACTGGTCCAAGTTGAAAGAAGTTGCATATGACATTCTTAAGTTGGTGGTATTTTTGGGTGGAAAACATTGTAGATAATAAGGAAATTGCTTGTGACAAGCATTTTCTTCATTTTCCACAATGTTTTCGGAACAATTTTTTGTTTGAGGGCGTAAAAAGAGCGAGGTTGTGTGGGAATGGGTAAACTAGTCCGCACCAATCTAGATCCAGATAAAAAAAAGATACCTAACAGACAACGATCAAATAACAACTAAGCTTGAATAAGCTGTAGTTACGACGTTAAGGTCGCCAAACGAACACACATTAGATGGGGGGGGGCTGTCACCGTTCACGTCAGATCTTAATTTGAATATTTTGATTGGTCAATAGATATTTTGCTTGACAGCGGCAATCCGATAATTGGGACTTAAAACAACTTTCTTCTTAGCTACATTAGAAAAAATAAGTAGATCGTTGACAGAATCTGTAACACTGCCCCTGGCACTTAATTCTTGTTAAAAGTCAAATCAAAGTCAAATGCAACTAGTAAAACTTATCATAACATCCACCTCTCAGCCATAGAAACATATAACTCGTATTTGAATAAATTTCAGACGACCGTTGCCTTTTACAATTTACCATTTAAAATAAATAAGGTTCCAAACGTCATCATTTTACTTGACTTGACTTGAATGGGGTTTAACGCCACTTTAGACAGTATTTCAGTCATATTGCGGAGGCTAGAGCACCTAAACATAGATTCCTGGTATTTCTTATCCAATTACTACCACTACAAACTTTCCGAATTTATTCAAGCTGTAGCTACGACGTTTAGGTCGCCAACAAACCATTTTGATTTTTTGTAACATGCTACTTGCCAGAAAGTTTGCAAATATCGCCGTTTTAAATCGGAGTGGAACTTCCTGTTGGAGTCAATGGGTGTGGTCAACAGAGTAAGTGGGCGGGGTCACTGATTGGTCACTTTTTAGCTCCAAAAAGCGAAATATCTTACCCTGAAAGTAACAAAGCGAATTTGCTGCCAGCTATGCGACCGAAAATCGAGCCTAGACGATCATTAAAGTGCGCATTAAATACGCCCAGGCTTCGAAAATGGCACAGACTGACAAGAGTCCGAATTTTGGCTTTTTATAGTCGAATTTCCGGATGCTATATCAAAGGTATATATGTTCGTAATCAAAAAAATTACCGTGACGAAGCTGTACTGATTTCGACCCATTTTTTTTTAAAATCGGTTTTGTGTAATTTCAAATAAAGTACAAATAAAAATTTTAAAAAAATACAGTTTCACCCTCAGGATTGTTGAATAAGTTACACATTTGTGACCCATGGAATTCGAAACCAATTCCAATACAATGACGCTTTTTGATGCCCTTCAAGGAAAGCTATTGGGAAAACATTGTCTAAATTGAAGAAATGAAGAAATTACTTGCAACAAGCAATTTCTTCATTTTCCACAATGTTTTCTCCCCGGAAAGATTAGAATATGTAAAATATCATAAACTTTGATAAAATGTGCCTGCAAGACCTTTCAGTTTAGACCAGTCTAATTATTTTCAGTCTGGAAATAGCTTAAACGAGATATAAATTGATTCCCATGCCTTCCATCCCTGAGAATAAATTCTGGAAAATAAATGGCGTATGCATAGAAAAAATCCCGTAAACCCCGGTCTGGTGCATCCATTAAACTTATGAAATCATATTATTATATTTTATCCATGATCCATTCTCGTATATTGATGTAATGCAGAACAAGTCTAGAATTGTCGTATCGCTGACCAAGCCCACTTGTCTCCGATTGAAATCTTTACTGCGTTATAAACGGTGTTATTTTTTAAATATTTAATTGTCATTAATTTGAAAAAAGAAGAAAGTAAAATGGTTGTTTGGCGACCAAAACGACGTAACTACATCTTGAATAAGATGTAGTTCTGACGTTTAAGTCGCCAAACAAACAAAATGCTTTTGACGTATAACCAATGTCAATAAAAACTGTCGACCAATCAAATCATTCATTAAGATCGGAAGTAAATCTCAATTTCCGAAGGTAATGTCAAGTATTTATGTTGGTTTGAAGATTTAAGAACCTTAACTAAAGCTTTATTAAGCTGTTTCTACATCGTTTATGTCGCCAAAAATCGATGCGTCTTATGTTCTTGGCCATACGTTGGCAAACTAACGCAGTTTGATATTTTATTCAAACTTACTTCTCGGGGGTCAGGCGAAGCCCGGGATCTACAAATTTGATGTATATTTACCACTACCCGCAGTTAAATGAAACCTTAGTCAGTCTTGAACTATAATCTTTTTCTCAGATTCTTATAAATACATTTTCGTTGATGGGCAATATAAATTTGATGATTTACGGATCGCTTGCCCCGCCCAATGACTCCGCTGGCCACGCCTTTATCTCTTAAATGAAGTATGTTGCTGAAAGAAGGTTTTTTGCACCCTTTCATCAAAAAAGCTTCATTTATTTAGTCCCAAGAGAGCTGCGACTGATTCTGCCCTTGTATTTCACGAAGTGGTATTTGCTTCAAGGTTCATATTAATACAGAGTGCTATCAAATATTCATATTTTATTGACGAACTGTCTTGTTATCCGATAAAATATCAATAATTTTATGTGCTTTCTAATCTTACATTCGCCAGTGAGTTATCAAAATGTCATAACTATGTCTTGTTTAAGCTGTAGCTATGACTTTGCAATTGACCAATCGCGGCTGTCAATCAAGAAATCAACCGACCAATCGAATCATTTATTCAGCTCGGACCTGGGCTTTCAACTCCGCCATTAGCAGCTAATTTTGTTAACCTTTTTTTGTTGGTTCGGCGCCTTAAAGGTCGCAACTACAGCATATTCAAGCTTTACTTACGACGTTTAGATCACCAACCAACCATTTACTATTTTGTTACATGCTACTAGCCATAAATATTGCAAAATAACCCCGTTAAAAATCGAAGCGCAACTTCCTGTGGAGTTAACGGACATGGCCAAAGGAGTAAGTGGGCGGGACCAGCTATTGGTAAATTGCTCAAGAATGCATGCACAATTGTTGATGCGCTGGCCACGCCCACTGACTAAGACATGAAATTCAACTTTGACGGCGTTATCTGTGACAAAATTTATGGTCAATTACATCTAACAGAGAACTAAAGTGGCTAGTTTTCGACCTAAACGTGGCTTAAAGAAGGTATAAACACGACCAAAATTGCTCAACATTAATGTCGGTTAATGTCGGAGTTCAAACGTCTAACCTAGTCTAAATGTATAATTTGAGTGGTCCAACCATTTTTGATTGACAATTATTATCCGAGAGTTTAATAAACAGTTTACCATCTAGTGTAGTCGAATAAGATGGCAAGTAGTTGCAGTAAGGAAAATATCTACCACATATTTGTGCAGACCGATCTTTTTCTACTCTGCACTCCAAAGAGTTGATATTTTGGGATCATTCTCATATAGTAATTGGTAATTACCTTGTAATCCTAGTAATAAAATCTGGAACAGCATTTGTTTTGTTTTGTTTTGTTCTGTTTTGTTCGTTTGTTTGTTTGTTTGTTTGTTTGTTTGTTTGATTGTTTGTTTGTTCGTATTTCTTTTCTTTCCGTTTGTTTTGTTTCGTTTTTGTTTCTACAATCATCAACATTATCATGATAGCTTATTTTATTCAAAATCACCTATGAACTAAACCACGAAGAGGGTTGTTCTTAACACTCAATAAATTGCCATTTTATGTCAGCAAATTCATAATGGCGAGGGAAAGTTAGAATGCCGCTGCTTTAATGGAAACTTGAAAATGCGCCTTGAGGGATTTAAACTTTAATTTTCATAGTGAACTTTTTCGAAGAAAGTAAATCCATCTCAATGCAAAATAATAAACACACACACACACACAATAATGCGGTTGCTGATTTTGCAAGACTTCTTTTATATGTGCTTGCAAGGTTTTAAACATCCTCTAAACTTTTAACTCCGAATTTTTGTTCTGCTATATTTCTTAATACGGTTCTTGAAACTTTTCCATTTGTTCCTTTTGGAAATTCTTCCATGATAATATAGAATTTGGGCAAAACAATGAACTCTTCGTTCCTATCAGTATGGATGTTACTTAAATAATCATGTATCATCGATTCCGTTATGGCACTTCCTTTGTGAACTAAAACGCATGCGCAAACGACTTGGTACATGCCTTTGTCCGATACCGGAACAATAACTGCATCTTTTATAACAGGGAAAGATTTCAAAGTGGACTCAAGAATAGCTGGTATAACAATATTCGAGCCACCTGAAATGATGATATCCGATATGCGTCCTTCTACATAAATATTCCCTTCCTTACTAATTCTTCCAATGTCATCGGTAAGGTACCAGCCATCTTTTGTTGTAGCTTTGGCCGTTTTCTCTTGGTCATTAAGATATTCCTTAAACAGACACGGTCCTCGCATACACAGTTCTCCCCTGGCACCGTGCGGCACAACGGCTCCTTTCTTGTCAATGACCTTGTATTCGCATCCAGGTAACGGTTTTCCGGCGAGATAATCCTCAAATTGTTGTGGGTCGTTCAGTGTGATTGAAACGCCGATCGAAGATTCTGTGCTTCCGTATTCCAGAATAACATGGCGACAAAGTCGGCCAATACATCTCCCAACAGACTTCGTAATCGGTTGTCCCCCAACCATGATAGTTTTCAGTGGCCAATTGGGCGGCAATTCAGCCTGAATAGTATGAATATCGAATTTTATTATTCATTTATCAATTTAAATATAACTGAGGGATATAAATATGTGAATAATTACATTAATGTTGGACCTTTTCACGCTTTATAAAGTATTCGCTCTAATCCTTGAAACTTCCCCTCTACCCTTTTGAGGCGATGTGTTGTTATTGTTTTATTTGTGTTTTGGGGAACAGCGATACATGTTATTTCATTAAATGGGTTGAATGGGGTTAAAGCCACTATTAACAGTCATATCGTGATGGCTTGAGCACCTAATAATGGATTCCTGGTATTTCTCACACCAGTACTACCACTACATCCTTTCCTAGCCTCCATTTGCTATCCCACTTAGGTTTACGATTATTCACCCATTTGTTGGAGACAAATGTCGGAAAGTATATGTGCCGCCACCTGGGATCAAACCCATGACATCGCATAGTTGAAGATTGGGGGTCAGATGTGCTACCGACTTCGCTATGACGTTCATCATTCCCTAACTTAAATACGGTGAAATATATATATATCTACAATGGAATGGTCCGTTTAGTTTGCAACTAATTAGGATTGATGAAATGAGTAGCTTCAATCAACAATTTTGTATTTGTTGTTAAAGGCAATATGAAACAACATCAATCTTCCATCGATCTATCCAAGCTTTCGACAAAAGTAGTCTAACAACAAGAGTAAAGCTCACACCGTGAAATTAATTTACTTACATGGCGTTTTTCAAGTTCTTGTATCATGTTTGGATACATTGCAGCAACAGTGCATCCTTCTTTATTTATTACGTCTATAAGGAATGAACTCCAATCTGTTGGTTTTGGACAAAATCCCGAAATAGTAACCCTAGTTTGACCTATGAATAATCCAATAGGAAATCCACCGGACCAGCTGAACGAACGCTCATAAAAGAAAATATCCTTTTCTGTGTAATGTTTAATCCTCAGAACGTGGCTTAGATTCAATAAACTTTGTACGGTGTGAGCGACAAGTTTGGGCACACCAGTGCTACCGGACGTCTGAAATAAGAATGCTATATCGTCGGGACTACTTGTATCAAATGGTAGCTCGGTCTGTTCCTTCTCCAACAGTTGTTCAATAGTGGTTCCGTAAAAGTTTTCTGGAGACTGAATGAAGATGAGATAACGTAAGTAAGGTATCTGTCGACTCGAAGCTCGTCCTTCCTCGGTGTAACAATCTAAAAGTCCTTTTAAAATTGTCCAGTTACTGTTTCGAAAACCTGGATCTAAAACGATCATTGAACAGTTTCCGATTTTCTTCATCAAGGCTATGACATCACTTCCGTCGTTATACGTAAACACCATACCAGCTACACGGGCACCTGCCAGAATAGCTCCAAATGTGACGTATAACCATTCCTGGCACGTTCTGTTAACAAGAGCCAAACATTCTCCAGGTTTGACTCCCATTTTGATCAAGACTTTCGCCATTCGGTATGATTTTACACACATTTCCTTCCACGATACTGTAACCCTCGATCCATCAGTCGAACAAAATACAACCGCGTCAGAATCCGGTTTTATATGAGCAAAGTATTGTAAGAAATCCCCAATCGTCTCGAATTTTGGAAGATCGGATGGAATATCTTCCCCTTTAAGATAGCTCATAATCCACTTTTAAAACTCACATGCACAATTTTCAAGGATAAAACGCCTTTTAGATAACGCGTTATCTTGAATCGTGAACCATTTAACCCATTCCAACACATGAAAATTTTAGACTGGTCCAAATTCAAAGAAGCTGCAGACGACAATTTCAAGTTGATGGAATTTTGAATTTTTTCGTCTTTTTGGTTAGAAAACATTGTGGATAATGATGAAATTGCTTGAAACAAGCAATTTCTTCATTTTCCACATTGTTTTCCAAAGTTTTTTCTTGAGGGGCGTAAAAAGGAGGGATTGAGTTGGAATGGGTTAAAGATGGTTTTGGGACTGAAGTTTTGCGCATTCACTTTGCGCATCAATGAATATTTTCGAATCAAGAAAAATTTACGAATGATGCTCCCAAAATCGTCCACAAGTTTAAAACACATTTCCCACGAATAAATGTGAATACGTTGTATTATCTATTGGTATTTTTGTAACAATGATAGCGCAAATCGGGGGGGGGGGGGGCAATATCACAACCCGAGGTCTATAACAATGATACAATTGAAGGCCATAATGGTTGTCTCCTCTTTTTACATATAACTCGAGCTATGTATAGATGTACAAGTTATTGTGAGCGATCAAGGGTCAATTTTGTCTATACAGGTGTAGACAAAATTGACTTTTGATCACTCACTTTAACTTGTAAATTATACTATGTCTGTCTTTTTGTAGTCAGAATTCGCTAATTTGGACAGTGGTGTATATAAAACAAGAGGCCGATGAGGGCCTGAGACGCTCTACTGGTTATCAAGTTTTCCGTTAAAGAAATCTGATATTTAAGGAAGTTAATTGCTCAAAGAAGAATGCATAAAGAAAAAAAAGGGACTTTATCCCCTTTATCATTTTAAGCAACAATCCTCAAGGCCCCTTTTCCCATGTTTCATGACGGATCCACTCCATTTCCAAAAGAAAGTTACCTTATGACCCTACAATCACTCTGTGAATATTTCATCAGAATCTGACAATAATTGTGGACTTAATCACATAAACTGGATTGTTTTGAATGAAAATCAGTAAGGCCCCTTTTCCTGTGTTTTCTGATGGATCAATTTCATTCCAAAAGGAACTTTCCTTACAACCCGACAATTGTCCTGTGAAATTTGAAAGACAACTTGATAAGGATTTTGATCTTCATCACATACACAAGAATGTTTTGCATGATAATCTGTAAGGCCCCTTTTCCTGTGTTTCGAATGCCACAATTATTCCATGCATCTTTGCAGAGAATCCAATAAAACTGTTGACTTTAATGTGTTAACAAAGATATTAAAATCAAGTTCTCATAAGGCCCCTTTTCCCGTGATATTTTACTATTGATTTTATCATTCTATGAAAGTTAAAAGTGAATCCGATGAAATATTGGGAATTCTTTATGTTTACTAGAATATTTAAAAAAATCATATGTCCCCTTTTTACACGATACTTGATGGATTGT
Organism: Fragum fragum; assembly: GCA_946902895.1. Lineage (NCBI taxonomy): Eukaryota > Metazoa > Mollusca > Bivalvia > Cardiida > Cardiidae > Fragum > Fragum fragum. The sequence goes on along the minus strand of OX336378.1, from coordinate 23,371,553 downwards.
ATCCAGTTCTGAAAAGAACCATCTAAGTATTTGTACAATCATTCTGTGAAATTTTGAAGTGAATCCGGTGAAATCAAGGGACATCATTGTGTTAACCAGAATATTTAAGAGAGTTTTTCATAAGGCCCCTTTTTATGTGACCCTTGCTATAGTCAGATCCACTGTCAAAATCAACAATTGGAATTGTTTAATCCGTGGAATTTATTGTGTTAATGAGTTTATAGTGAAATATTCATAGGGCCCCTTTTCTCATGATACTTTACAGAACAAACCAAATTTCAAAAGGAACAATTCTAATGAAGGTAGAATCATTCTTTAAAAGTTAAAGAGAATCAATGCAAACAGTGGACTGAATTGTGTCAAGAATTTTTGTAACTAAATTTTCATAAGGCCCCTTTTTCCGTGAAACTTAACAAATCAGACCCAATGTACAAAGGAACAATCCTAATGATAGTTTGAAGAAAATGATAAAGACTGAGGACTTTATTGTAATAATGATGTTTTGTAATAAATTTTTTATAAGGTCCCTTTTCTTGTGTCACTTAACTAATCAGACCTAATTTACAAAGGAACAATCCAAATGATGGTACAATCATTCTATTAAAGTTTGAAGAGATTCTGATAAAGACTGGGGGCATTGTTGTGTTTATGAGGATTTGGTAATAATTTTTCATACAGCCCCTTTTCCTATGATACTAGACAGATCAGGCCCAATTTGGAAAGAAACAATCCTAATGATGGTACAAACATTCTGTGAAAGTTTGAACAGAATCTGATGAAAACTGCAGACTTTATCTTGGTGTCAAATTTTTAAGATAAAATTTTCATAAGGCTCCTTTTCCTGTGATACTTGAAGGATCAGGTCTCATGCCAGCCTCAACAATCGTGATTATTGTACAATGATTCTGTGAAAGTTTGAATAAAATCCAATGAAAGCTCTGGACTTGGTTACAAGGATTATAGACAAAATTCTCTAAAGGCCCCTTTTCCCATGATACTAGACAGATCACGCCTAATTTGAAAAGAAAGAATTCTCATGATGGAATATTCATTTTGTGAAAGTTTTAACAGAATCTGATGAAAACTGTTGACTTTATTGTTGTACAATGATTTTAAAATTAAATTTCATAATGCTCCTTTTCCTGTGATACTTGACGGATCAGGTCTAATGCAAACATCAACAATTATTATTATTGTACAATTATTCTGTGAATGTTTGAAGAAAATCCGATGAAAGCTCTGGACTTTGTAACAAGGATTTATAAATGAAATTTTCATAAGGCCCCTTTTCCTGTGCTTCTTGACAGTTCAAACCCTGTTATGAAAAGAATGATAGTTATGACCTTCCAATCATTCTGTGAAAGTTTCAACAAAATCTGATCAAAGCTGTGGGCTTTATTGTGTTAACAGGGTTTTATTAATTGAATTTTCATATAGCCCCTTTTCCCATGTTACTTGATGGATCTGAACCAATTCCAAAGGGAACTCTTCTTACAAAAGTATAATTATTCTGTTTGAGTATAAAGACAACCCAATCTCATCTGTGGACTTACAAGCATTAATTAAGATTTTTTTAATTGAATTTTCCTAAGGCCCCTTTTCCTATGTTTCTCAATGGATCAGACCCAATTTGAAAGGAACAATCCTTATGATGGTACAATCATTATGTGAAAGTTTGAAGTCAATCAGGTGAAATCTAGGGCCATTATGTGTTAACTAAGATTTTTTATTAAATTTTCATGGGGCCCCTTTTCCCATGAAACTTGATGGATCAAACCTACTTCCGAAAGGAACAATCAACATAATGTAATAATCATTCTAGGAATGTTTGAAGAGAATTTGTTGAAAACTATGGACTCTATTGTGTTTACGAGGACTTTTTCAATCCAGTTTTAATCGGGCCCATTTTCCCGTGGTCCTTGACTGATCATACCAAATTTTGAAAGGAACAATTCTTATGATGGTACAATCATTCTGTGAAAGTTTGAAGTCAATCAGATGAAAACTGTGGACTCCAGAGTGTTAACAAAGATCTTTGAATTAAATTTTAATAAGGCCCCTTTTCCTATGTTTCTTGAGGGATCATATCCGATTCCATAAGGTAAAATCCTTATGATGGTACAATCATTCTGTGAAAGTTTGAAAAGAATCCGTTGTAAATTGTTGGCTCTAGATTATTAATGAGAATTTTTTATTAAACATTTCATAAGGCCCCTTTTTCCTGTGTTTCTTGAAGGATCATACCAAATTTCAAAAGGAATAATCCTTATGATAGTACAATCATTCTGTGAAAGTTTGAAGGGAATCCGGTGAAAACTATTGACTCCAGAGTGTTTAAGAGTATTTCTTAAAAGATTTTTCGATTAAATTTTCATAAGGCCCCTTTTCCCGTGTTTCCAGATGGATCATACCAAATTCCCAAAGGAACAATCCTAATGATGGTACAATCATTCTGTGAAAGTTTAAATACAATCTGATGCAAACTGTGGACTCTAGAGTGTTAAAAAGAATTTTTAATTAAATTTTCATAAGGCCCCCTTTCCCCTGTTTAATGACAGATCAGACCCATTTTCGAAAGGAACGATCCTTATGTTGGTACAATCATTCTGTGAAGGTTTGAAGAGAATCCAATGAAAACTGTGGACTTTATCGCGTAAATGAGGATTTTTAATGGAATTTTAATTAAATTTTCATAAGGCCCCTTTTCCCATGTTTCTTGACGGATCATACCCATTTTCGAAAAGAGGATCCTTATGTTGGTACAATCATTCTGTGAAAGTTTGAAGAGAATCTGATGAAAATTGTGGACTCTATCTCGTAAACGAGGATTTTTTAATTAAATTTTCATTAGGCCCCTTTTCCCATGTTTCTTGACGAATCATACCAATTTTCGAAAGGAACGATCCTTATGTTGGTACAATCATTCTGAGAAAGTTTGAAGAGAATCCAATAAAAACTGTGGACTCTATTGCGTAAACGAGGATTTTTAATTGAATTTTTAATGATTTTCATAAGGCCCCTTTTCCCATGTTTCTTGACGGAACATTAGAAATTTCGAAAGGAACGATCCTTATGTTGGTACAATCATTCTGTGAAAGTTTGAAGAGAATCTGATGAAAACTATCGACTCTATCTCGTAAACAAGGATTTTTAATTGAATTTTTAATGAATTTCATAAGGCCCCTTTTCCCATGTTTCTTGACGGATCATACCCATTTTCGAAAGGAAGGATCCTTATGTTGGTACAATCATTCTGTGAAAGTTTGAAGAGAATCTGATGAGAACTGTGGACTCTATCACGTAAACGAGGATTTTTTAATTAGATTTTCATAAGGCCCCTTTTCCCGTGTTTCTTGACGGATCATACCCATTTTCGAAAGGAACGATCCTTATGATGGTACAATCATTCTGAGAAAGTTTGAAGAGTATCAGATGATAACTGTGGACTCTATCGCGTAAACGAGGATTTTTAATTGAATTTTTAATTAAATGTTCATAAGGCCCCTTTTCCCGTGTTTCTTGACGGATCATACCCATTTTCGAAAGGAATGATCCTTATGATGGTACAATCATTCTGTGAAAGTTTGAAGAGAATCTGATGAAAACTGTGGACTTAATCGCGTAAACGAAGATTTTTTAATTAAGTTTTAATTAGGCCCCTTTTCCCGTGTTTCTTGACGGATCTGAACCAATTTCGAAAGGAACGATCCTTATGATGGTACAATCATTCTGTGAAAGTTTGAAGAGAATCCGATGAAAACTGTGGACTTTATCGCGTAAACAAGGAAAAGTTTAACGGATGACGACGGACGGACGACGGACGCACGGACGGACGCACGGACGCCGGACGGGAAAAAGCCATCGCTATAGCTCTAGTGGCCTTCGGCCACTAGAGCTAAAAATGATTTTTAGTTTCGTCTATCAAAAACGAGTAACAAGTAACTATTTGCTTTTTCTGCTCGATGTCATTGAATTATAAGAAATGGAGGGAACATTTTTGTTTTCATAGAGGTATAAAACGGTATTTATACAGTGTTATTAGCTTTTTTGTTTCATACCTCCATGAAAACAATTATATTCACCTCTTAAAGGGAGGTATCGGTGTTTCTGAATCCTAGATGAGAAAAAATTACCAAGTGCCGAAAATTAGACTCAAACGAACAATTAATACCTTAAGTTAGGTCAGGTATTGTCTTAGTCTTAATAGACCTAAAATGGCATTTTGTGGTTATATCGGAAAGTTTCAGCGGAATTCCAGATTATTTTTAGATATCACGGAATTCGGCTATCGACATCGAATTACCTCATTTGCATATGACCTAAAGTCGAATGAAGGTAACACATTACTGGCGAAACAGCCAACGTCCTATATCATATCACATGAAAGGACTGATCTTAGCAGACCCGCTAGCGAACATAACTCCTAATGAAGTAACGATGACGTTGGTTCGATGTAATTTGAACTAAATGCAAGGTTCCAGTGGTTATTCGCGCCACGTGAATGCCCTATAATCTTCGTAACTGACTCGGATTAATCTAAAAATAGATTAATAGACTACGTAGGCTATTAGGGAAATACCCAGCTTTTTTCTGATAAGCGACCTCATATTTTTGCAAAACTACCTTGCGGCATATTGTATTCAAATAGTTTATGAGAGGAAATAAAAATAATTAAAATCTGTGACATGAAAAAAACATCGATACCTACCTTTAAGTATTGAATTCACTGGTCACTATCGTATTTGAATTTTAATATGCTAATCCTGGATCGAATTGTAATGCAAAATAAGGCTGTCATGTTCAGCGAATTTTAAAAGTTACTTACAAGTGTCTTCCCCTTTCGACACTATCAGCTATATATGTACTCGATTGAAAATGTGCCACTTTCTCAAAGTCAACAAGATGACCCAATACTGTATATAAAATAAAAACTTTATTTTTGTTTATTTATAAGGGTGTTTTCATTTTTTTTCTTTTTCTTCTTCTTCTTTTTGAAAAAAGGGGAAAAATGAACTCATTTATAAAAAGAAATGTTATTATCGTTCCAATCTTATCTGAAGGCGTCATATTAATTCAAAGCGGCTCCTTAACGGAAAATTTGATATTGGAAAATTATCTGCTTTTCCAATGGTTATTAATATCATTTTCACAATTAATATTCTTTCGTATGTTAAATCTACTTAATTGGCTAGAAATTTAATTTGATGCGATATATTCCCTATGCTCTACGAAATCAGCTTAGTCGCCTTCTAACAAAGGTCCGAAAGCATTACAGCATTGAGAGCCAAAACTTTTCTTTCATAATCTGAGAAAAAACGGCTCTAAAGTTAAAAGGCGTATCGAAATATCAAGTCAGAATGAAAATAGTTGAAAACGGATAGAAAACATTTTGAGAAAAGGTAAAAATGCTTGTAACAAACAATTTCTCTATAATTGTCTAAACATTGTGGGGGAGAAAGAGACTGCTTGTAATAAGCACACATTCTTTTTCCACAACACACTATTACGTACCTGGTGATTACTATTTCTCAAATTAAATTTACTTTTTTATCTGCATAACCTTTGGGATGGGACAGGTCTAAAATTTCGTTAATCAAGGTAAGAAAAGGGTTAACGTACGCTCGAAAAAGTTCCCCCATATCCCATCTTTGTTTTCGTTTCGGATAAGGGGGGGTAAAAGGGGGTAATTTCCTCTTTGTAGAGACTCTGGTAAACCAATCATGCCTAGAAGCCTGTAACTACAGCTTATCTCAAGCTGTGGTTGCTGGCTCCTGGAGGCAAAAAGGCAATATTAAATATTACATAAAAAGTAAATAAATAAATGAATAATAAATAGATTAGTAAAAAAACTTCTATCCCTCGTTAATAATAATAATAATAATAATAATAAAACATTTATGATAATAATGAAATTATATAAGATTTTTTCATCGCCTTCAACTATTAAATATATATTAGTCCTTTCATCTTGGCTATCCGGAAGTCTTTACATTGTTTATTATATGCATTTGTATTACATTTGTCCATATTGTACAATAATGTACCTGGATGTAAATAAAAGATGTGTTCTGTTCTGTTCTGTTCTTTCTCAGAAATGTTGTTTTTGGTTGTTGCGGGGTGTTTGTTTGTTTGCTTTTTTGTTTGTTTGTCTTTAAATATTATTCCTTCGGATGAAAGAAGTCGGGATTGCGTGGTAATGGGTTAAAGAAAACATATACGTTTTGCTCACATTAAAGTCGCAAGACCGAGAAATTTGTTATCATTGTTTTGTATATTGATTTAAAGTGAAAATTTTAATAATTGACACAAAAGCGGACAAAATGGACTTCTATGAAAGTTAACCGACGGATCGTGAATGTCAATCAAATAGTTGATCGACCAATGAATTGTTGTTGTTGTTTTTTGTTTGTTTGTTTTTTGTGTGTGTGTGTGTGTATTTTCTTTTTTTTTTTTTTTTTTTTTTTTTCCTTTTTTATTTCATTTAGACCAGAAATTAACTTTGAGCTACGACATAATTATGTCTTGAGCATTTTGTTGGTTTAACTACCCAAAACGTAGGGACCCCAGCTTACTCAAGCTGCAGTTACGACGTCTATGTCTCCAACCAACAATTTTACATTGTTTTACAAGTTACTAGCCATAAATTTTGCAAATAGCGCCGTTTTATGTCCAAATTTAACTTCCTGTCAGAGACAGTGGATGGGGGCCGGAGAGCCGGAGAGCCGGGTACGTAAACGGAAATCTTCAAGATTTTAACTGTAACCCATGCCCACACTGCGACGCTTTTGGACGCCCCTCAACGAAAAATTGGAAGACATCGTGTATAAGAAAGAAATTGCTTATAACAAACAGTTTCTTTTATCTAACACAATGTTTTCTATCCAGAAAGTTGAAAAAAATCTAAAATTTCTAATGCTTTCAGTTTTTGTCTGCACCTCCGTTCATTTGGGACCAGTCTAATATTGTGCCGTCTATTAATGGATTAATGCACACGTGACGGTTACGATTTGTATTTATTTACGCAGATTTGTTCATATGATCTTAAATTTAAACAGTAATTTGAACAACAAATTGAATATCGACGACTGAAGATACGTAAAACGAAAGAAAAATAATGCTTCAGAAAATTTTATCCCCATATGAAACTTGAAGTTGTGTCGGAACTTTTTTTGTTTGTTTTGTTTTGTATCTGCTTCAGCTATTTTCATGTACAGTACTAGTAAATAAGACAAATGATATGCCATATCAATAAAATATTCTTTAGCTATTTTTCTGTTCAAATTAACAAATTAACTGGCCTACTGTATTCTCTTGTAAAAAAAATCAATTTTTGTTTACCCATTCCAAACCAATTCCACTTTGAATGTATTCCCAACCCCGATAAAAAAATTGAACTGCCATAAATTATCATAAGGTTCTCGCATTCCCTTTAAATATGACTTGTAAAGGACTTATGACCGGTTGACCTACATTAAAGTTTGATTTTAGTGGCTATCTGGATGGAAGTTTTTCCTGAAAGATATGTGACTTATCAGGCGAAAAGGGGACCGCGGGAACGCGGGACCAGTTCCCAGACTTTTCGCCTTCGACAAATTTTCAGATTCTAGAATGTTCACTCTACCTCACAGTATACATGTATTTATTTTCGAAATGCTAACTCTTCTTGACCTCAGCTTGATCAAATCCGTTTCCAAACGTTTGTTCTTCGGCGATCCCATGAGGTACTTTTTTCGATGGACGAGCTATATTTCTGAAAACTGATGAGCGATCGCCCTAACGAAATATAAGTCTGGAAAAATTTTATAGAAAGCGAGAAACTGCTTGCTCAAACCTAACAAGAAAGTTATATTTTATTTTCAATCAATTATGAAATGCCCACGGCAACGTCATCTAATTTGGACCAGTCTAAAATTTATCCTCTGTTTATGGGTTAATGCAATGGCCACTGAAAACGACGACTCCTTACCTTTTTAAATTTTCAATATTTCATTGTTATTTCGGTGGATAATTGCATCTTTTGTTTTGTTTTGCTTGTTCCATGAACATCCTTTATTCAAACGCTGAAACATTCTGAAAATCCTACCAAGCATTTTACTAGACATCTTTTATCATGCTAACGAATAAAGTAGCTACTAAACAACTCTGTTTTCGTACAAAGTCAATCAGAAAGAGACTTTGTCTCTCGGCTCTGGACAAAACCCAGACACGGTAACTCTTGTTTGACCGATGAAAAGTCCCATTGGAAATCCTCCAGCCCAGCTTTATCGACATTCAAAGAAGAAAATGTCGTCTTCAGTTAGATGATCAATCCGGAAAACCCGGCTTAAAGTATACTACGATATGTATGGGCAAGTAACTTTGGCAATCCTGTACTGCTTGATCTATGAAACTAATAAGCAATGCCGTCTTGGCCATGTTTTAGGCTTGCCTGTTCCAAACGTTGATTTATTGTCTTTTCTGTCAGGATCTCAGAAATTTGAAGAAATGTATGATTACGTAAAAAAGGGCAGCTTGATTCTACTAATATACCCGTCCGGCGAATGTGTATTTATTAATCTTGAAAATATTCAAATTACTCTCCTAAAACCATTACGGAACTAGTTCCGATTTTCTTAATCAATGCTATGACATCACTTCCGTCGTCATACGTAAACACAATAACAGCTACACGCGCACATGGCCCGAACTAGATGTGTACCCATTCATGGCACGTTTCGTAAGCAGAGCAACTCATTCTCAAAGTTTGACTCCAACATTTACTAATATTTACGTATGCTTTGGTCATTTGGTATGATTTTTCAGCTATTGTCTTCCAAGATACTGTAACTCTATAGGTCCATCTGTAGAATAAAACACAACCACGTCCTTATCAGGTGTTTTTGTTATACTGTAAATAGGTTTCGATCTGTATATAATTTCGGAAGAAATCGCTTTGCCTTTTACACACGACATAATTTTAGGCTGGTCCGACTGAAATAATTTGTAGACGGCAATTTCCAGCTGGTGGAATTTATAAATATTTGTCTTTTATGGAAGAAAACATTATGGATATTGATTGCTTGGAACAAGCAATTTTTTATTTGTTCACAATGTTTCAAACGTTTTTTTCTCTCACTCTCTCTCTCCCTCTCTAGGGGCGTCTAAAAGCGAGAAATGTCAACACCTCTTACCATGATCAGAAATTATCTATATCCTTTACCATAATAGATATTGTCGAGACTTTTTACCATGGTCAAAAATCGTTTGTTTTTGTTGTTGTTGTTGTTGTTGTTGTTGCTTATTGCAAGCTTTGATTTATGTATCCTGTGCCAGCTGTTGCCAGCAAAGGTATTTTTTTTTGTTTTGTTTTGTTTTGCGTCATCACTTTCCTATTTCGAATTTATCGCTTTTGCGACATTTGCCTGTTTTACTAGAGCCAGCATTTTATTCAAAAGCTTGTGGCAGGATCTGACGTTAGCAGCTGACATACCGTTAGATTTATGATCTATGTGTTTCCGCATGTTTTCCTTTAAATTGTACACATCAATTTCCTTTCATATCAATGTGCTGTTTGACATTTGTTTAAAAAACAGTTTTAAATTTAGTCAAAGTCACATGCACTTTAAATGTAAATATATTTCAGTTAAGTCCTATTATTCAGAATGCTGAAAGCAAGAACTCAAAAAGGTTTGCGTTCAAATTACGTGTACTGAAAACAAAAAATTATACTCCCTTTTTATTTCTCGATTCTTCTACCTGCTAAAATCGATGATGCATAGCTTATAGCTTTAACCCATTACCAGACAGTATAATTTTAAACTGGTCCGAATTCAAAGAAGTTGTATTCGTCAATTACAGATTTGGTACAATTTTGAAAATCTCGGATTTTATTTTGTGCGTGTGTTTCTGGTTTTTAGCAAACGAGATGGAAAATAAAGAAAATGCCTGTGACAAGAAATTTCTTTCTCTTCATCCTTGGTTTCATGAACTTTTTTCTTATGGTCGTAATAAAGTGGGAATGGTTTAACGCATTTAGGTTAGGTCAAATGGCCAATAAAACACAGGCATATATGGCAGTACGCTGCATGAATTACATCAACCTCCCATACTAAACGCAGGGTGTTCCAAAGTTTATGAATATTGTATGTCTAACACGAACGTCGTGGAAGTACCGCTGTCAGTCATCACTTCTGCCAAATTTATGATGCCAGAAATTCACATGTTGTCTTGTAGGGAGTCATAAATCTTCATTAAACCGAGTCAGCTTTTGTTTTTATCTGATTACATGACACTCTCTCTGGAATACCCCCTTGACTGTATTTGTTAATGTTGCTTTGGAACAGATAATAACTGTTGATTTAACCGAAATTTAAAAGAATTAAACGTTTAAGCAAACGTCACTCTTTTCCAAAAGTGGCTTCAATTGACGGATTGCTGGCTTTCCCACTGATTCCACTGGTCCCGCTCACTGAGATCCGATGCAAATGTCACGAGTTTGAGCCCATCATCACCGGGGTGTGATCGTGGGCAAGACACTCAATAGCCAGCCTCAGTCCACCCAGCTGTAAAAGTGGGTAGCAGTGGGTTGTATAAACTATGATCGAGTCACCTTTTTTATATAATTACATATGACACTCTTGAATGTCCCTGGAGACGCCGTCATAGCGCATTCGGTAGCGCGTCAGAATCCTAATCCTTAATTATGGGATGTCGTGGGATCGATCCCCGGAGGCGGCACATGTTCATTCTGACATTTGTCTCTCACCAATGGGTGGATAATCGTATACTTATACCTAAGTGGGATAGCAGCTGGAGGCTAGGAAATGATGTAGTGGTAGTACTGGTGAGAGAAATACCAGGAGTCCATTGTTAGGTGCTCCAGCCGCCGCGATATGACTGAAATACTCTTAAAAGCGACGTTAAACCCCATTCAATGAATTTAATGTCCCTGGCTATATAACTATAACTTGAATGTTGAGTTGTTTTATTTAAATAGGTAATAATTACGGACTTTCACGTAATATTACAAGAATTAAAGCGTTTAAGCAGAGGGCTCCCTTCTCCTACAGGGACTTCAATTGCTGAATAGCACAGAATTTGTTCTCCGGAAACATTATCCTTCGAAGGGTTGGTAATAGAGTAATCGAAATTTTAGGTAAAGTCATTTCGCTGTTAATCTCTTTCTGTGGAAAAGAATAAGAATTCCAATTCACGTTTCATTAAAACAGGATAAAATCTGTTATTATCTCCGATATAGACGTGTAATATTGGCTTCGTCTGCAACCTTATATAGAAGTTCGTAAATTAGATTTGCGGAACAATCTTCCTGCAATTTGTCAATTTATTTCTGCCTTTGTTCTGCGCCAGCAGCTGAGCTGTCACGTCTTTGCCAGACGTATTAACGCTTGCACAGACGAAGACTGAATGCGTTTTAATTCCATCATGTTTACTTTCACGATTTGATCATCAAACCCTTTGTTGTTGGTACTCATTGGAATGGTCTCGATGAGACGATTCCAGTGAGTACCCACAACATAGGGTTTGGAAGAGAGTTGACAGATTAAGATTCTCAACAGTTCGTCCTATCTACGATCCTACGCATACTTTTCTTTATTTGATAAATCTATATGCCTTGAACATACGGGCGCTATTTGACTATCAAACCCTTTGTTAATGGTACTCATGGGACTTTCTAGATAAGATCATTCCAATGAGTACCCACAATATAGAGTTTGGAAGAGAATGTACGGATTTAGACCGTAACTATTCCGTCTTATCTAAGATCCCGTGATTACTTTTCTTTATTTGATAAATCCATGTGCCTTGAAATACGGGTACCCTGACGAAAAAAAAACATATTTGAAGAATATAAATATACGCTACTCAAAACAGCTCAGCTCAACTACAATAACGAAAGTTTGGAAACCTACAGATAACACGGTGAGTATTTCTAAAGCCGGTTATTTTATCATTAGTTTGTGAACAGTATAGATATTAAGTATGGCACACTTGCGGAATAAAGACCAAAAGTAAATAGGGATATAAAACTAATTATAATACAGGACTTTTGGCATCGCTTCTGTGAAGTGTTTATGGCAAACACTAGCGGAGATGTTTTTCGATGAATATTGTGACAAGAAAATACTCATTATAACGCTCTATCAGAATATATCTCATGTTGCGTTCATGTAGCGTTCACGAAAATCTAATTGATGTTGCCTGTTGGGAAACCGCTGGGAATTCAATAGGGGAATGATCTATATTTGTTTTGACTGCTACACGCGGACATTCTGGTATAAGTGAAGATCGATTAGAAAAAAATTCTGAAGCATGCTGGTAGATTCTGGAGTTTACCGTAGTGAACAGAACCCTAGGGCACAGTTTGAAATGATTAAAAGTAAACAGTTCTCCAGCAAACTTAGAGCAGCTCACAAAATTAATTATATGACACAAGAAAAAAAATAACATGCGTGCATTGTTGCATTATGGTATGTCTTGAGCCCTGTAGAATATCTAGCTTTTGAAACTAGCTCGATTAAAGTTAATGTTAAGGGTAGGAGTGTGGACTTATCCGACATGACGTGTGCTTTTCTGCGTGCAGATACAATATATAGCTTTTAAAACTAGCTCGATTAAAGTAAATGAAAAGGGTAGGGGTATAGACTTATCCGACATGGCGTGTGCTTTTCTACGTACAGATACAATATCTAGCTTTCGAAATTAGCTCGATTAAAGTAAATAAAAGGGTAGGAGTGTGGACTTATCCAACATGACTAGTGCTTTTTCTACATACAGATACAATATCTAGCCATTGAAACTAGCTCGATTTAAGCTAATGTAAAGCTTAGGGATTTGGACTTATCCGACATGTGATTTTCTACTTGCGGAAAAGTTCACTTTTCAAGACCATTTGTTCGGGGACAAGTAGATACCAGGGCAAATTTTAGAATTGGTAAAAAGTAGGTCTCAAAGATAACTCATTGTATATTCGAGAATTATCATACAATTTATATTTAAGGTTAGATAATTTAGAGATATATTGTTTATGAAATAAATGCCTAGTTCCATTTTCGTCATTAACAACAATAGTTTGTTTTGGTATTTGGGGGCTACGATCTAATAGATTTCCTTGCACCGTTCAATACTTGTACATCAAGGCGTGTCAGAAAATCAGAACATTTCGTGAGTTCAATTATTGTACTTACTGTCGCTATATACCCCCTTTGTTAAAGATCGTGAAATAATTTCGACTGAAACACCACAATTAAAGGGAGATAACAAGTACAGTTTGACACTTCATACAGTATTTGAAGATAAAAAACGTGTCGGTCGAGAAATTACATCATGGCATCGTTTGCAGCGAATAGTACTAATTATTGTGTACCAAGTAAACACGTGAATTAAAGGATCGCTTGTACAGCCCGGAAAGCTCCAACAAGAAGTTAAACTTCGATAATATACGGCAATAATTTAATTTTTAGTTTCATCTATCAAAAACGAGCGTTCTGATTGGTCGAAAAATATTATTCATAACTCCATGAACAAAGTTTTGATCACGCAGTGATTTTGTATGCTTCCGCACAAAATAGTCCTATAAAAAAAAGGGTATCAAAATTTGTAAAGGTTTTGATTTTTTTTTTTTTTTCGCTCGATGCTATTAAATTATAAGAAATGAAGAGAATATTTTTTTCATGGAGGTATGAACCGAAAAACCTAATCACATATTGTATGAATCCGCTTCGCGTATTCATACAGTGTGATTAGTTTTTTCGGAATCCGCTTCGCGTATTCATACAGTGTGATTAGTTTTTTCGGTTCATACCTCCATGAAAACAGAAGATATTCTCTTAATCTCTTGAATATTTTGCGAAATTCATAACCAGAGGCATGTAACAAAACAGTAAAATGGTTAGTTTGTGACGCAAAAGTGGTCTATTAATCTTTAGTAACGACGTTTAAGCCGCCAAACCAACAAACATGCTTCTCCACAATGTCGACCAATCTTCAATATTGGATTTCAAAATGTACTTCCGTTTTAAATGAATAATTCGATCGGTCTATTGAGCATTTGACTGACAGACATGATCCATCAATCGCGGTTCTTCACTCCCTTTATTTCTTTATTACGGGATATCCGATCTCTAAGTAATACATGTGCAGACTGATCGCTGTCTACACCACTGCTTGTCTCTGTAAAGCCAGAGGTGTTATTTGGTAAATTCTTGAAATAAATATTAACAAACAATTAGTGTTGCCAGAGCGTTCAGTCCTTTGATTTCAATACGACACTGGAAAGGATTTTGTTCAGCTTGACAAGGTCTATACCAGTTTTCTAGAGGGCATTCATGATGAAGTAATTACAAAACGACAAAAATTTAGATTGGTCCGGATTCCAGAAGTTTGCAGACGATAATTTATACTTGAAATGATTTTTTGTCTTTGGAGTAGAAAATATTGTTGATAGTGATAGATAGTTTTATTTATGCACAAGCAATATTATTTGGCTTTGTCCGTATGTCAGTCCGTCCCTCCGCACTTCCCTCAGTCCGGCGTCCGTATGAACTTGCCAGGAACATTTTCATTCATTAATGGATGTACTTCACAATAATTTGGTATATTTTTAGCTAGCAAAGCTTAAGTTACCAGACAAAATTTTGAGGTGTTCTCAGAGTTCAGCGAGTGCAAACAGCCACTGGAGGCTTAACCAATACTCCATTGAATGCCTACGCCGTAGAGTGTATTTAAGGAATATTGCAAAATCTACCTGCAAGTTCTTCTCCTAGGTATTATAGCTCACTTCAGTATGTTGTGTATAATATGAGTCTGATCAGAGTCATCACTGAACGCACTGCTTGTATGGCCACATGAGTGAACATGAGTGAACTTAACTCAAATTATGGAGAACTCCTACAAAAGCATGTTATTTAACCCATTTCCACTCATCCCGCTTTTGAAACATCTCAAGAAAAAAAGCTTTGGAAAAGCTCGTAATTGCTCGAATAAAGCACTTACTTCAACGTCCCCAATGTTTTCTACCATACAAGACATTTTTTTTCAATTTCAACCAGTCTAAGATTTTGTCATGTTGTAATTGGTTAACTCTTGGATTGCTGTGGCTTCGTTAATTTATCATGTTAACCTTTGAAAGTAAGATTACTTGACAGTACTTTCATTACTTTGATTTCTCCGTCGTAAACAGATGTGCCATTTAATACAAATTTTAGGATTGCTACAGGGTCAAAGGTCATCGTAAAATGTTACAATTAAGCTTGGTAAGAGCATAACACCTCAATGATGAATGGGATTTATATAAATAGCATAATTGTCGATGGATGATGTCAAATAAACTTGGTTCTATTGGTTCTAGGCACTGTTATTTTTTCATTGTGAGTACATATATAATATGAAGCAAATTTATGAATATATTCAATATCAATTGAGCGCATGCGTGACATTTCCAACCATTACACATGTGCGCCAAGTAAAGACTCAGATCAGCCTGTGCATCCGCACAGACTGATCAGAGTCTTCACTCTGCGCTCTGTAGATAGATACTGACCCAAAGCATCTTTAAACAATCAGCGAATATTCTAAGTGCCCCGGATGGCTGTCCAGGGTGCTCAATGTGTACGAGTCACGCACATGCGAAATTGTTGGAAATGTCACGCACAGGCTCAATTGATATATTTTGGCTTGTCCAGGTCATTTCATATTGATTGAGCGGTTCTCCGTCATGAGTAGATGTTGTTGATGATGATGTTAATGTGGTTGTCGTCGTCGTCGTCGTCGTCTTAGACAATGCCTTCGTGAATGGCTTTCAAATAATTTGACAAGCTCAAATGTTAAAATTACACACATTTTGGGCAATGCCTATTTCGATGGAAGGTCTCAATACAACGAAGAAACGTATTGTCGTTTTGAATTGCTTTTAGATCGTCTTTAATATATGATTATTTGCCTGGCTAGTTATACGCCAAGAAAACCTTCGACGCTATTTGTCATGCATAATCTCCTAAATCACGTATCTCTCGACAAATAAAACTCATAAACCCCACAAACTAATTTATGGAGATGAGCGTGATACATTCCAATAAAACTTCTAAGTTCGACACCATGTTGATAAAGTTGATCTAATCTCCAACCCTAGTACTCTCTGGGGTATCTAATCTCTAACCCTAGGACTCTCTGGGGTACCATCAATTGTTTATAATTCATGCATGGTGACTTCATGTACAAACCATCGCGGTTTTATAGATACTCTGATTATGGCTCCATGGTCTAGTAGTTCGGTTCTTCGCTTTGGAAGCGGAAGGTTGTCATAGGTTCGAATCCCATGCGGAAACGGTTCCCTGTGTTGGAACTGGCGCGACATTTTGGAGTAGTTAGTTAAACGAATGGTAACCGTAGGCCAACCTTTGTCAGGATACCGGCACAGACAGAGTGTATAATGTCTGATGAGCCAATGACTGACCCCTTAAAAAGGTGTGTCACTAAAATAACGAAGGCTTTGCCATTGCCTTTCTAAAAAACAAGTAATATTCTGTGTCATATTTTTTTCATAGTACCAAATTTAACTTGATGATTATTGCTTTGCGTCCCACTTAACAACAATGGTGTAGGGGGGCATTAGTTTAGAGTCTCGAAGAATTGCTGGAACTTAAAAACTGGCAAAACTAAACCTTTTATGTACATTAACGTATTGACCAATTGCGATTGTCAATCAAATAACCAGTCGACCAATGAAATCATTGATTGATACCCCAGACATGAATTTTGATCTCCTACATTGGCCACCATTTTCGTTAACCTTTGTGTTGGTTTGGCGACTTAAACGTTGTAACTACAGCTTATTCAAGCTGTAGTTACGACGTTTAGGTCGCCAACCAACTATTCAACTTATTTGTTACATGCTACTGGCCATAGACTATGAAAAAAAACGCCGTGTAAAAATTGAAGCGGGTCTTCCTGTTGGAGTCAATGGGCGTGGCCAAGCAGTAAGTGGTCGGGGTCAGTGATTGATCAGATGACAAAATTTGACACTGGCCCTAATTAAAAGAAGTTGCTGGGGACCATTTTGGGTTGATGACATTTTTAAAAATGTACATTTTGGGGGGTAGAAAATATTGTGGAGAATAAAAGAGATACTTTTAACCAGCAATTTCTTGATTATCCACAATGTTTTCTCTCTTTTTATGCGTGTGTGTGTGCGCGCGCTGTTATAATCAGGTAATTGATCAATCGCTGGACCCGCCAACTGACTCTCCAGGCCCCGCCCATTAACTCCGACAGGAAGTTCCACTTCGATTTTTAACGGCGTTATATTGAAAAAAAAATAGGCCAGTAGCATGTAAATTGTAACAAAGAAGTAAAATGGTTGGTTGGCGACATAAACGTTGTATCTACAAGCTGTAGTTACGACGTTTACGTCACCAAACCAACATAAAAAGGTTAACAAAAATGGCGGACAATGACGAAGTTGAAAGCTCAGGTCCGGGCTGAATTAACGATTTAATTGGTCGGTTGATTCCTTGATTTACAGCTGCGAATGGTCAATTGTTGAGTGATCAAAACATTTTAATTTCTGATGTCAACTAGGCATGTTTTCTTGGATAACGCTCCTTTTATTTATTCCTTTGACGTCATCATAACAATTAAATCTTTCAGTGTCTTATAGTAACTTGATTTAGGCAGGTTTTCCGAGATAACCGAGAAAGGGTGTACAACTTCAAAACTTGACTCGCTTTTGTTTTTGTCATCCTTAGCAGCCCAGCCACAGTCCTGGCGTCTCGATACACCGAAATGAATACTGGATACTTTAAACGTAAACAGTCATTACCTTTTACTTCTTTTGAAGCCGACTTTAAGGCATATTTTTGTCAAAAAAGTTAATAAGCCCCATTTTTTATTGCAATCCTGAAAGCATTTTTGAGAAGCCTATTTGCTTTATTTCGTAATAAAATACGCGTCCAGAAATGCTTGAGTATATATAGTATCATAATAATGTTCCTCAGGGAACTGTTTAAACACTATACAAGAGTAATTTTGTATAGTGAGTATATATATTTTCGCATTTAAAAATGCAACAATCTTCACGTCACAAAAAGAATTACTGGGGGCACATTATTCGCGTCTTTATAATATGACCTACGACTCGGGAATGAAATATACCGTTGAATATTTCGGATATTACATGGGTGAAACTACACTAGTGTAATATCTATGTAAATGAACTGGTAATGCGTTTTTGCTATGAAAGTGAAAATAACGTCACGTAATGCATGTTATGACGTCATATTACATACGGCGCTGCACGTTTCTCCAAATATGTTATATCGATAAAGTTCGGAATTTTATCGGTTTTTGCGGTCAGGGGTGGTGTGTTTTGTATTTGTTTTGGGGATTTTTTGTTGTTGTTGTTGTTGTTTTGTTTTGTTTTGTTTTGGGGCAGAGCCTCGTTTTTATCTGTTTAATAAATCCGGTATTGCAATACCAACTATTCAATATCTTCCATTTGTTCTACCTCAATATTATTTAGTGCAGGGGAAAACGGACAGCATTTAACTCTTCATACACAATCTTTTGTTTTGACGCTTGTGAAGAATAGTATCCAGAAAATCATTGTTGAATAAGGAGAAATTGGTTGTGTAACGTAGCTTTAGATTTCTCGTATTGTTTTCTTCCCTTCATCGTCTGATCCTTCTTTGAAATATTTTTCACGGTCTTTTATTCTGAGCTAATCTAAAACGTTGTATTCTAGTCATACTGGAACAGTCAGGCAAAAGTAGCCTCCCGGGGGACGTGATACAAATATTTGAAAAACAGATAGAATCCAGTAGAGGTCAACCAGGGATATTATTTCAACAAATAAATATGAGCCTATGCGTGACATTTCCAACCATTTGGCATATGCGTGACTCGCACACTTTGAGCACCCTGGACAGCCATTCGGGCCATTCGAAGATTCGCTGATTGTTTCAAGAAGCTTTGGGTCAGTATCTATCTGCAGAGCTCAGAGTGAAGACTCTGATCAGACTGTGCGGATGCATAGGCTGATCTGAGTCTTTACTTGGTGCACATGTGTAATGGTTGGAAATGTCACGCATGGGCTCATATATGATATATTACAATGAATATTCTTGATCCTGAAAAATCTATAAAAATGGGGAAATTGTCAAACATGATCCAAGTCCAAGCACAGTCAAAGCAGTCTAACCAAGGTCGATACTTTTCGCAAAGTCAGGAGGTCCCTTTTCGCTTGACTGATCATGTATGGACTTGTCGAATTAAATTTCTTTTTTATACATGTTGAATTCGATGAGAAGCAGATATAATGTCTTTTCTCAGCTATTTTAAACCTTTACCAGACCTCAAAATTTTAGACCGGTCCAATTCAAAAAAGTTTTAGACGACAATTTTTTGTCGATTGAATTTTGAAAATAAACTTTGTCTTTTGGGGTAGCAATATTATGGATAATATAGAAATTGCTTGTGAGAAGTAATTATTTTCATTTTCCGCGATGTTTTCTCGGAGGAGTCAAAAAGCGTTATCATACTGTAATGGGTTAAGCTTTGGTGTATTATTTAAGCAGTTTTCGTTTCCGCAGAGATTTGGAAAGAAAAGTGGCACAGCATAACCAGCGGTTTTTTTTTTTGGGGGGGGGGGGGGGTTTGCGTTCTAGATTTGTTGATAGTGACTCAAATGGGGTCAAAATTTAGAAGCTGATCACAGATCGAACCCTAATTTCGGCTTCTAAAATATAACATCATGTTCTTCATATACATCTTTTGAGAGAAAAAAACAACAACCATAGCTCCTGTTACTTTAATGAAAATTATTTTTTAAGTATTTGATTTCGAAATAATTCAACCAATGAAATGTCTTTTTGTGTTATCTGCGTAGGCCTAGTTGACAACGGTTTGTTTGAAGGTCTTTTCAATGATAATGGATACAATTTATACTAATACAAAGTAAGTGGTATAAAGTGTTGGTTGTTTCGTTAAGAATTATGAAGTGCGATCCGTACTGAAACTTAATAAACATTTGTGATCTGAGTAATATTATATCCTGAATTATTGATACAATGATACAGTAGTGTTTGTCCTTCCTAGGAATGGCCTTAAATCTTGGTTTACCATAATAAGCTATATCTTGGGAAACCAACGTGTTAAATCACTGAGTTTATATTTAGTTTATGCTGGTAATTCCATCTTATAAATAAATCTCTGGGTTTACCAGTCGTTCACTAAAATTAGTCCGCCCAAAAATAGGTTAAATTATATAACAGGTTCAATGCGTCGTGTGCACAGCATAGAAAGACCACGCTACGTTAACCCATTACCACTTAACCCATTAACAGACGGCAAACTTTTAGACTGGTCCAAATTGAAAGGAGTTGCAAACGACAATGTCAAGTGTATGCAATTTTAGAATTTTTCAACTTTTGGGGTAGAAAACAGTGCGTAGAATGAAGAAATTGCTTGTTACAATAAATTTCTTCATTTACACAATGTTTTCCGAATTGTTATTCTTGAAGGGCGTCCAAAAGCGTTACTGTGTGGGAATGGGTTAACCCCGTTTTTTACACACTGAAGAAATAAGGCTTTGGAAAACATTTTGAGAAAGGGAGAAATTGCTTGTAACAAGCAATTTCTCCTTTTCTCAGTTTGTTTTCTACCCCATATGGCAGTGTTTTTTTGTTTTGTTTTGTTTTCATTTTAATCCCACTTTGATATATCGTCTGTAAAGTCATCCAGTGTGGACCAGTCTAAAAAGTTGTTTTTGAATGGGTTAAATGAAAATGATAAAGTAGAGTATTAATAGTCTCAATAGTTTATTTCCACAAAATAAGTTGCAAAGTGAATTAAATAAATTAACATTCACAACAAAATAATGAATACACCTAATGAAGCTCACAACATACAATATCACAATTACATTTGGCGCGGGGCGATGGGGGCTAGGCTCCCTCAAACATTTCAAAAGAGACAAAAGTCGGTTGCATTAAAAATCTTCACCGATTACAATAGAATGCGGTGTTTTGCATCAAGCAATTTCTTCATTACCCACCATGTTTTCCACCAAAAAGACATGAAGTAATGAAATTCCACCAATTTGGAATTGTCGTCTGTAGTTTCTTTGAATTTGGACCAGTCTAAAAGTTTGTTTTGGCGGGAATGGATTAATTCGACTTATAAATATTTTCCTCGTTGGTGATAACAGACCCCGGTCATGGTTCAAGCACTGTGGGGCTGGTGAGCGGATTTGGACGTTCGTTGAATTTTCAGACATTCGTTTTCTTTTTCATAAAAAGCTAGGCCGTACAAGGAATGTCGGTTAACATGATTTGTATTCGCACATTCACTAGATTCCTCTTGGACTCCATTTTCTCCGGCACGATCAGTATGACAGACTTCTTTTAGAGGTTGAAGTTCTGTCGAGTTTCGTCCATTCACAGTTTCTTCACTTCGGACTGGGGTTAGTTTAGGTCTTACTTGCCTTTTAATGACGAGGACGAAAATGATTATGGCAGAGATTAAAGCCAATAATGCGATTGGTGCCAACATGAAAATATTTTGAATCTGATCGTTGCCTTTTGCTGTTGCTTCGTGTTGCATTCTTGGTGCTTGGGTTTCAGTTGATATAGACTCTGTTATGACTGTAGTTGTTCTGAAAACTTCTCTCATAAAGAAATCTGGAATAACAGCAATAACAAGTTCGTAACAGATATACATTTTACTACTGATGAAAACATACCATTACTGTATCTTGGGTAAATCTGAAAAACGATCGAAACCTTTCTAGAATGGGCATAATTTTTAGACGTCTTGTTTAAATTCAAAGCGGTTGCGGCTGACGGTTAAAGCAGTTTTTAAATAAACTACAAATTCTATCAGTAGCAGAGAGAGTTGAAAAAAACTTACTAAACTACAAATTCTATCAGTAGCAGAGAGAGTTGAAAAAAACTTACTACAAACAAATTCCTCTTCTCCTATTGTTGTCATTATTATTAATATTATTATCATTGTGAGTGAACGAATCGCTGGCCCCAGCCACTAACTCCTTAAGGAAATTTCACTTTGATGTCAAAAGGCTTGATTTTTCAAACTTTATTGCTAGAAGCATGTAACAAAAAGTAAAATCGTTGGTTGCCGACCTAAAGTACAACTTGAATGAACTGTAGTTCCGGCGTTTCAGTCGCCAAACAAACAAAAGTACTTTTCCTTAATGTCGGCCAACGTCGAAGTTCTGATAAATGATTTTTTTTAATGACAGCCACGATTGGTCAATTCACAGGTTCCACATAGGTGTGTGTGTGGTAACAACAATACGAGGATCAATTCAAATTTAGCCATATGTACTGAAAATAAAAACCAAATTTGTGCAATACCATGTGGAGATAAAAAACTTTATCAATATTATTATTCAAACAATTTTAGGTTTTTGGGTTTTTTTAAGGAAATTATGCAAATGAAAAGCTAAATCACGCTGCATGAATAGTTTTAGTTGAAACTAAAATTAAATTACAAACTTTTAAATTATAAAGTCAAGCCCAAGCAACTTTTGAAATTTCCCTTACCTTTGCACACTTTCAGGCATACCGGCCGGTGTAGGGGCTCACACACATCACTGCAAGGTCGACAGATTTCCAACACTTCGTTAAAGTACTGCCCTAATATACATGTCTTCACTGTGCCCGCACATACACGGAAAATTTTGTCGAAGAAAATGGCAGATAAAATCAAAATTGTTGCCGATGTTGTCATATTTGAATATTGAAAGTGTTTCGAAGTTCCGAAGCTCATTTTTTACAAAAGTATACGGTTGAAATTATGGTTTGACTGTAAATAGCTTTCGGGATTTCCAATCAACTTCTAAAAATATATGAAGAGGAATTTCGATATTACCGATAATTTACTTCAATTCTTCATGTTCGCTGATCTAGAACCATTGTTACTCATCCCTGAATAACTTTTCGTTTGGCCAATCATCACTCAACACAATTTTAGACTGGTCAAAAATGAATTGAGTTCCTTTGATAAAACATTGCTATGCGCCAGGGTTACAAAGTTTTAGAGACTCTCTAGTAATAGCAAGTTCAAAGTCTTCTCCTCATGAAATATAAAATGAAGTACATTCATATTTTGTATGTAGCATTTCTATTTTTAACTATATAACTTAAAATTAAGTTTAAACAGATTAAAATTTGGAAAATCGCTCAATTTGAGCAAGCTAGATGTTTTTCTTCTTAACAGTTAGGCCTAGGGCAATTACATTTGGACTACTACTTAACCTGATAGTTATCTACATTTTTGTTGGAATTATTCCCTCAGAGTTTTATCCTTGTCTAATGAGTTAGATTTCGTAAGTAAAACACGCTCCATTGGAGCAAATTCAAAGGTCTTCTTTTCTTAAACAAGAGTAGTAGCATAGAATATTTATATATGAGCGCATGCGTGACATTTCCAACCATTACACGTGTGCGCCAAGTAAACACTCAGGTTAGCCTGTGCATCCGCACGGTCTGATCAGTGTCTTCAAGTATAGAACTATTTGATACATCTTGATTACATACTATCGATAAGATGCAAAAGATATTACGTTTTTAGAGGCTGATAACAATTGATTAACCGCGATTCGTAATTAAGAATAAACCGACTAATCAAATGATTTACTCAACCCGGACCTGAACTCCGCCTTTTTTATTTAACATTTGAGTTGGTTTGGCGACTTAAACGTCGTAGCTTATTTAAGCTGTAGTTACTATGTTTAGGTCACCAACCAAACATTCTAATTTTTGTTACAAGTTACTAGCCATGAATTTTGCAAGAATTAAAAATCAAAGCGTAACTTCATCTCGCAGTTAATGGGCGGGGCCTAGGGAGTCAGTGGGCGGGGCCAGCGATTGGTCAATTATATTGATGGCACAGTTTTTCTTAGACTTACTGTGTACAATGAAAACAAAAAACAATCGTCCTTGGGTTACACATACACCGTATATCCGACTGTTCAAGCTGAAATTGCAACGTTTTGGTAGCCAGCCGAATAAATATAAGTATCAATACATGTGACCCGTAAAATAAAATGACCATTCTTGATGAAAAATAATATCAAGAGCGAAAGTTGTATCCCTGTCAGTCTGCTCAATAGATACTTTTCAAACTTACAAGAATATGTTTCATAAGCACGGTTGTATCTTTAATCTCACACTGAATGAAGATAAAAAGAGAGACTGCAAGCCCTGTCCACTGAACTCGTACAAAATATTCGACTTTGATATCAAACAACTTTAATTTGTAAAACATATGGTCATACATAAAATTTTGTAAAATGACTGCAGGTTTTATTTGAGGGGGGACCTAAACGTCGTAACTACAGCTTATATAACCTGCAGTTACGGCATTTAAGTCGCCAACCCCAAAATATAAAAATTTGTTGCAGTTCAAAGCTCAATTTCTGTCTATACGATTGGTATTCATTGATAGTCGCGACTCGTAAATAATCACACAGCAGTTTCCGCGTTCTCTGCGGACACAGGTTGAGATAGTGGTTGTCTTTCCTCACGCCCCCTTGAGTTCAACGCTATATCCCCATCTAACAAAGGGTCTGTAACTTGGATAGGCCTCTTTTCCTTTTTTCTCATAAATTGGCACACAAGTTTGTATAATAGTAAAACTGCAGCGAAAGCTGAAACTACAGAAGTGGATATAGCTATGATAAGACTGAGATCTAGCTTTGAGGATTGCTCTCCATGCTTCTTTACCCCCGTTGATCGTGAAGCATTTGATGATATTTCTGTCTGTGAGTGGCTGTTTTGGTTTGTGTTCTGTTTGTCAAGAAAGCCTGTAATTAGATATTTTAATATTTTACAAAAAGTAGTGATCTTCCATTCCTGACAGGCTGACTAGAGAAAAAAAGCTGCGGAAAACATTGTGGAAAATGAAGAAATTGCTTGTAACAAGCAATTTCTTCATTTTCCAAAATGTTTTCTACCAAGAATGTTGAAAAAAATCCAAAATTTCACAAACTTTAAAATGTCGTCTGCAACTTCTTTCAATTTGGGCGAGTCTCAAATTTTCTTGTGTGGTAATGGATTGAAAATGAACACCGTTTTCGTATCAAAGACGAACTGTTAGGACTCAGTGGGTAGGAATAAGAATTCGTTAAATTATTCCTTTAGAGACAAAGTGTTCCTTTGGCTTAAAAATTAAGTTCACCAAGTACATTGTATGTTAACCCTTGTCATGCTGAAAGCGGAATTAGCAGGAGGTATAGACAAAGATCAGACTACACAGATGTAAAGTCTGATCTTAATGTATACCACCTGTTTGTCCCTTCTAAGCTAGAGTTGTTTATATGGTGAATGTTCAAAATGAATATTAACACACAACTATTGCTTCGAGTGCTCTTAACCCTTTGATTTAAATGCAATTCTGTGATGGATTTTATTCAGCATGATGAGGGTAAATGAAACAAATATGTTGAAAATGTGAAAATACACGGGAAGTACATGGGAAACCTAATGTGAAAGACCATGGGAAACTTAGTATGAAACGAATTACGGTTGAACAAAACTAGAACTTACGCTTGCAGAGTGTTCGACAATCTGTGCGTGTGATTGGCTCACAAACAAATGAGCAACTTATGCATGTTTCGAGTGTTTTGCTCCAATACTTGTCAATTGGGCACTTCTTGAGAGTCGTATAAAACACTGAGAAAATAAAAAATAAACCTTTTTATTATTAATAATTATATTATCTTTATCATTATTATTGTTGGTGTAGTATTATTATAAATCTAAACTCACTCTTCCATATTCTATCTACTACGAACGATCGTGAATTTTTTGCATTTGGTAATATAAATTAAGCCTTGTCATGCTGAATTAAAAATCATCTACAGAACTGAAGTAAAATCATAGGTCTGAAAGAACTTGAGGACCAATTGTGAGCAAATATTAATTTTTGACTTTTATTGTATGAATAACTCCGCCTATGTGCAGGCTGATGTTTGTCTATACCCCCTGCCAAAAGTAGAAATATTCAGGGTTCAACATGACAAGGGTTAACATTTTTAAGATTTGGTCAACTGACGGATCTTGATGTTAACCCTTTCCTGCACAAATCCGAGATTTTACGTCCCTTTGAATTTATACTTGAGAAAACATTGTGGAATAAGAAGAAATTGCTTGTCACAAGCAATTTCTTCTTTTTCCACAATATTTTTTACCCTATAGGATGGTTTCATTTCAAATATCATCCAATTTTTATTGTTGTCTGCAACCTCTTTCGATTTGGACAGGTCTAATATTTTGCAAAACAGGAAAGGGTTAAAAGAACAATCGATGGTCGAATCAAACCATATATTTTAGACTGGATGTGAACTTTGAACTCCGGTATTGATCGACATTTATGGTAAGCATCATTGTTGGTTTGGCGACACAAAGTAGCTACTTCTTATATAAGGTGATGTATGGACGTTTTAGGTTACCAAACCTACAACTGCATTTTTGTTGCATATTACGCATCATAAATTATATAAAATGAGCCTATGCGTGACATTTCCAACAATTTCACATCTGCGTGACTCGTACACATTGAGCACCCTGGACAGCTATTTGGGGCAATTAGAACATTCACTGATTGTTTAAAGAAGCTTTGGGTCAGTATCTATCTATAGAGTGCAAAGTGAAGACTCTGATCAGACTGTGTGGATGCACAGGCTGATCTGAGTCTTTACTTGGCGCACATGTGTAATGGTTGGAAATGTCACGCACGCGCTCAAATAACGTCGTTAAATAAATCAGTCGATCTTCCTGCCGGAGCCTAATTAGCGGGTTCAGGGATCCGTCAGTTGTAGTAGCAACATTAAAAAATATTGTTGGTTGCTTGAATCCAAAACTATTTTCTATAGGTCCGAAAAATTATATGAGCGCATGCGTGGCATATCCAACCATTACACACATGCGACAAGTAAAGACTCAGATCAGCCTGTGCATCCGCACAGTCTGATCAGAATCTTCACTTTGCGCTCTGTAGATAGATACTGACCCAAAGCTTCTTTAAACAATCACCGAATGTTCTTATTGCCCAGAATGGCTGTCCAGGGTGCTCAATATGTGCGAGTCATGCACATGCAAAATGGTTGGAAATGTCACGCACAGGCTCATATGTGATTTGTTTGATAATGTTTTAGCCCATTCCCGCACAGTTACGCTTTTGGACGCCCCTCAAGAAAAACAATGAGGAAAACATTTATAGAATGCAGAGATTGCTTGTATCATTATAACGGGAACGTAAAAATCAGTGATTGTACAGGAAAGGGTTAAGGAAATGCTTTCGCATAACCTTATTCTTTAAAACGAAAATTTATACTGATTATTCAAAGAAGTTGTAGACAAGAATTTCAAGGTGATAAAATTTTATATTTCTCTTTCTTACTGCGTAGAAAACAGTGCAGAGATTAAGATATCGCTTATACCGAAATGTTTCTTCTTTTTCTAAGCTGTTTTCTCGAACCCTTTTCTTGAAAGTCGTATAAAAATGTCATTCTGTGGGATAAGATGAAACAAATTCTCCTTTTCTTAAAAAGGTTTCCTACATCATATCGTAACTTAGTGTATCTTAGTTCAGCTACAAACGTTTTGAAATGTCGTCTGCGATTTCTGTATATTCGAACCGGCATGAAACGCTGTCGTCAGGTAATGAGTCAATCAATGTTTTACTTACCCAAACAATTCCTCTTGCAGTCAGACAAACTACCTTCGTAACAAATTAAATCACAGGGAACACAATCCTCGAGATCATCCTTGTAGAATTTATCGTAATCACAGTCCTTACTGGGTAAAGCTAATGCTCCCAGAACAAAAATGGTCGCAGACCACAAGACTTTAATCGTACACATCTCTCCTTTCCCCTTTCTTATTTTATTCAAACGGAGAGTAGTTGTAAATCAATTATGTCTTAACTGATTTTTAATTTTCATTTCCTAAATCACAATACAATCGCGGTAACCAGTTCTTGCCTGTGTGTACTAATATGATACTAAAATCAGTAATATATCATATCTATATCTTGTCTGTTAGTTAGTACATTATATTTTCTTAACCACAAAAAATGCGGAGTCATAACATAATGCACTTGTTTACACCATTTGATTTTCAAAGATAAAGTGAAAATACATTTTGAAATCTTTTTATTTCGACATCACATTGCGGTGTTATCAGTTTTATCATAATTTACATATCAACCCTTCTCCCATTTAACAACTAGTTCGACAAAAATTACATGTACATTATTAATAAGGCCTTTCTCAAACTAATTTGGTTTTATAATCTTTGAATACCCTTTGACTTTCTTATTTGGAGCCAACGGGGGATCATATTGACGGCAAAATTGTTTACAAATGAAGAGAAAGAATCGAAAGAGATTTCTCATTTACCATTTCAAGGTCTTCTGGAAGCTTCATTCGATGTTTTCAAATTTTTCATCACATGACCGGAACCGTATGAACCCCTTCCCCCTTTTTTTGATTGGACAACCAATTTCATTCATATCCACTCTATAAATTTTTAACCCTTTCCTGTTTTCAAAAAGGTTTTTCAGACGAAAATTTAAATTGGATTTAACCCATTTCCACATCATCCCTTATTTTAACGCTCCTCAAGAACGAAGCTTTGGAAAACATTGTGGCAAATGAAGAAATTGCTTGTAAAATAAAATTCCATTAACTTAAAAATTGTTGACTGTAGCTTCTTTCAATTTAGACTGGTCTAAAATTTTGTCGTGTGGGAATGGGTTAATTCGGAAAAAAAACATTCAGTAGAATAGAATATATTGTGGAAAAGGAAGAAATTGCTTTTTTATTGTTTGTTTGTTTGTTTTGTTTTTTTCGGTTGTAAAATCACAGTGAATTGTAATATTAGGATTGATCAGGAAAGTGTTAAGTTCAAGTTTGAGGAATTACAAACGCGAATTCAAAATGTATTAACGAGATTTTTCGTGCATTGAAAAGGACGCGCCAGAAGGAAAACATTGTGAGAAAAGAAGGAGTCATTTCCTGTGATAATTTCGGGAATCCAAAGTACATGTATATTTTTGTGCATTAGATTAACGTTGAAATTTTCAAACAAAAGAGCCATACCCGAAATCCCGTGTTTGACTGCTCCCATGGATGAATTGCTTGCCACCCCAATTGACAGAACGCTGGTCATCCCACTGACTCCAACAGGAAGTTCCACTAATTCAATATTTAACGGCGTTATTTCATAAATTCATCGCCAGGAACACGAAACAAAAAATAGGTTGGCGTCCTAAACGTCGTGACTACAGCTTGAATCAGTTTGAGTGGCAAACCACCAAAAATCTTTTACTTTTATGTCGGCCAATATCAAAATCCAAATTTCACCCACGGTCTAAATGAACGATTTGATTGGACAAATAATTCTTTTTTTTTTTTTTTTGACAAACGTGATCGGTCACTTGACCTCCGACTAGGAGTTCGAATTAGGTAATCAAAGAACGATAGCTCGTTTATGGCATGAGACATGACACAAACATAAAGCAAAACGTGTGTTTAAGACCTAAACGTCGTAAATACAGCTTGAAAAAGCAAGCAAAATGTTGGTTCATATAAATGTTCGAGACCAACATTCACTTTCGATCTACACGAATGATTTGATAATTAATCGCTTTTAGCTCACCTGAACACGAAGTGCTCTGGGGGAGCTATTGTGATCGGTCATCGTCCGGCGTCCGGCCGTCCGTCCGTCCGTTCACAATCACAAAAAAAAAATCTTCTCCGCCTAAACTCACCATGGAATTTCAACCAATCTTCACAGAAATGATCCTTAGGTCATGCTCTTTCAAAATACTTCAAAGAATTGAAATCCATGAAGAACTCTGGTTGCCATGGCAACCGAGTGAAAAAACTTAAAAAATATTTTCCTCCCAAGCCGTAAGGCCTAGAGCTTTGATATTTGGTACAAATCATCATCTATTGACCCTCTACCAAAATACTTCAAAAATTACCGTATTCCGAAAATTAGCCCTTTTCTGTGTGATCCCTGATTTTACTTAGAAATAAAGAGGGAAAACTTTATAAATCTTCTTCTCCTAAACCATAAGGCCTCGAGCTTTGATATTTGGTATAAATCTTTATCTATTGACCCTCTACCAAAATACTTCAAAGAATACTGTATTCTGAAAATTAGCCCTTTTCTGTGCGATTCCTGATTTTACATAGGAATTGAGAAAGAAATATTTTAAAGTCTTCTTCTCCAAAACGATTAGGCCTAGAGCTTTGATGTTTGGTACATATCATTATCTATTGACTGTCTACCAAAATACTTCAAAGAATACTGTATTCTGAAAATTAGCCCTTTTCTGTGCGATTCCTGATTTTACATAGAAATTAAGAAAGAAATATTTTAAAGTCTTCTTCTCCCAAACGAATAGAGCTTTGATGTTTGGTACATATCATTATCTATTGACTGTCTACCAGAATTACTGTTTTCTTAAAATAAGCCCTTTTCTATGTGAACCCTAATTTTAGATAGGAATAAAGGAAGATATCCTTGAAAGCCTTCTTCTACTTAACCATTAGGCCTAGAGCTTTGATATTTGGTATATATTGATGTCTATACTTCAAAGCATTACCATATTCAGGAAATTAGCCATATAGAATTAAAAGAGAAAATTCTTGAACATCTGCTCTAAAATAATTAGACAGAGGGCTTTGCTATTTTGTATATATCATAAAGCCATGAACCATCATACTCAGTAACAAGCAATTTCTTCATTTTCCACAATGTTTGCTACCTAGAAAATCCAGAAAATTGAAAAAGTGCAAAATTTCATAAACTTTAAATCGTTGTCTGCATCTCCTTTTATTTGGACCAGTCTAAAATTTTGCAGTGTGGGAATAGGTTGAATGAAATTATTCCTATGTAATAACCTGTTTGAAAAGTAAATTCAGGTTGTCTGAATAAATCAGGTGCTCAAGCACTTCTACTTTTATACAAGGAAATAGAGTTTGGTAGCATATTAGAAGCAAACTTTACATGTACACTCGCTATCAAGCAAAGATGAGCAAATTTTATTAGGGTCATGTTCCAATTTTTTTCTAAGAGTTATGGCCCTTTTAAAACATCTGTGTTGACTTTCTCTTCAATTTCGCGACAGATTTCATTCAAGTTTCACATGTGCACCCAGTACCATCCAAAGATGTGCACATATACTATATGGGTTACAGCCATTTTTTCGTGGAGTTAATTCTAAAAATCTGAAAAAAGCTTTGATCAACTGGCCAAATGTTTTTCTGTAACATGGAGCCATTTGGTATATTACCCACAGTCAGTAATAGTCTAGTTTTCTCATGAATATCTATGATAGAGCTGCTTTTATGGTCATTCATTAATTTCGTTTGTTATTTCTTTAGTGTAGGGGAATCTTCTATGGAGGAGGAATACAGGCAGTTAAAAGAGCAGCGAGAATGTAAAATCTGTAACGAACGGGAGGTCCAAGTTGTATTCATTCCATGCGGACAATTAGTGGCTTGCAAAGTGTGTGCAAACAAACTAAAGGATTGTCCCATCTGTGGGCAAAAAATCAAATCACATGTTCAAACTTGCCTGTCATGATCCCTAAATGAGTGTGAAATATTCATTCCATGCGGACAATTAGTGGCTTGCAAAGTGTGTGCAAACAAACTAAAGGATTGTCCCATCTGTGGGCAAAAAATCAAATCACATGTTCAAACTTGCCTGTCATGATCCCTAAATGAGTGTGAAATATCGGTTTAAAAGTTTATCTCCTCAATACAGAGAATAGCCCTTGGAGCTAAAAAGGACCTCCTGACAAGTACAGTGTGAAAAGTATCAAACCCTGGTTAGACTGTGTAGGCTAAATAAGAGCAAAATATTTGCTCTTTGATGATTTTTTTGAATCTAGAATGACCATTCTACCTTACTAATTGTAATTGTAGAAATTCTCCCTCTAAATGACTAATCCTTGACTGTATGTCTTTTTTAAAAAATATGTGCGTTAACGAAGAGATGAGAAGTTACTTTTTGCCTGACAGATCACAGAAAATTTCAGATAAAGTAAGATATGCTCCTAATTATTAATTTCCAAGAAAGTATGATATTGATGGAACTATTGAGAGTGTTGAGAAAAGGATTATTTCTAGTTTCTAAGGGTATACACTATATAACCCATTTCCACGCAATCCCTCTTTTTACACCATTCTAAAAGAACCTAAACCTGGTAGTTGTCTGAATATAGCAAGTTCAACTGAGCACAAAGTGCTCATGGTGAGCTTATGTGATCGTTGAATGTCTGTCCTGTTGGAAAACAAAGGAAAAGTGGCCTTAATGACATTTTTTTTGATAACACTCTAGAGGCCGCAATTTTGGCTCAATCTTCATGAAACTTGGCAAGAATAATAGGCAGGTCATAAGGATGAACCCTATTGATAATGGGAAGGTTCTGTTGGAAAACAAAGGAAAGGGGGCCTTAATGACAATTTCTTTGATAACACTCTAGAGGACACAATTTTTGCTCAATCTTCATGAAACTTGGCAAGAATAATAGGTAGGTCATAAGGATGAACCCTATTGATAATGGGAAGGTTCTATTGGAAAGCAAAGGAAAAGTTGCCTTAATGCCATTTTTTTTGTTTGCACCTTAGAGGCAACAATTTAGACTCAATCTTCATGAAACTAGACCAGAATAATTGTTAGGTCACAAGGATGAACCCTATTGATTATAGGAAGGTTCTAAGGGAAAACAAAGGAAAAAGTGGCTTTAATGACAATTTCTTTATTCTCTAGAGGACACGATTTAGACTCATTCTTCAAGAAACTTGGCAAGAATGATAGGTAGGTCTTAAGGATTAACCCTATTGATTATGGGAAGGTTCTTTTGGAAGACAAATGGGCCTTAAAGACAATTTCTTTGATTGCACTCTAGAGGCCACAATTTTGGCTCAATCTTCATGAAACTCAACCAGAATAATTGTTAGGTCCTAAGGATGAACCCTTTTTATTATGGGAAGGGTCCATTGGAAAACACAGGGAAAAGGACTTAATGACAATTTCTTTGATAACACTCTAGAGGACAAAATTTTTGCTCAATATTCAGGAAACTTGACAAGAAAAATAGGTAGGTCATAAGGATGAACTCATTTCTTATGTGAAGGTTCAATTGGAAAACACGGGAAAAGGGACCTTAATGACAATTTCTTTGTTTACACTCTAGCCACTATATTTGCTCATTCTACATGAAACTTGGCCAGAATAATTGATAGGTCATAAGGATGAACTCCATTGAATATTGGAAGGTTCTATTGTAAACACAGGGAAAGTGGCCTTAAAGACAATTTCGTTATTTACACTCTAGAGGCCATTATTTTTGCTCAATCTTCATGAAACTTGGCCAGAATTATTGTAGGTTTGGGGATGAACCCTTTTGAATTTGGGAAGGTTCTTTCCGAAAACACTGGGAGAGTTGCCTTAATGATAATTTGTTTGTTTACAGTCCAGAGGCCATAATTTTTGCTAATTGCTAGGTCATAAGGATGAACCCTATTGATTATGGGAAGGTTCTATTGTAAAACATTGGAAAAGGGGCCTTAATGATAATTCCTTTGTTTACACTCTAGAGGCCACAATTTTGGCTCGATCTTCATGAAACTTGGCTTGAATAATTGTTTGGTCATAAGGATGAAGTTTATTGATTATGGGAAGGTTCTGTTGTAAAACATAGGAAAAGTGGCCTAAATGACAATTTGTTTGTTTACACTCTAGAGGCCACAGTTTTGGCTCAATCTTCATGTAACTTGGCCAGAATAATTTTTAGGTCAGAGGTCACAGCTTTAGATTATTCTTCATGAAACTGGTTATACTTATCTTGCTCCAGTTACATTTTTTAACAGCAGATTATTCAGGTGAGAGATTTAGGACCAGTATGGTCCTCTTGTTTTTTCATCATTCACTTTCTTTTCAGATGATGCGAATTGCAGTCCGAAACGAGGACTGTCTTTAACTTAGATGCCTTTTTCAACTTAGACGGATGCGAAAGTAAGTGCAATCGTAGCTTAATTTGGTCGAAAACAGTTTTGGGGAACCCAATTGACCAGTCACGTCTGGTCAATAAACTAATCAGTCGAAAAAGAAAAATCATTCATTCAGAGTGGAAGTTTACATTGGCCGTCATTTATGTCAAGCGTTTTTGTTTGTTTGGCGACTTAAACGTCGTAACTACACCTTATTCAAAGTGTAGTTACGGCGTTTAGGTCATCAACCAACATTTCTATCTTTGTCACATACTAGTAGCTATATAATTTGCAAAAATAACGCCCTTTGAAATCGAAGTGAAACTTAATTCCTGATTTACTTGGCGGGGTCAACGGTGTAAGTGGGCAGGACCAGCGATTGGTCAATTGACCAATCGCTGGTCCTGCTCACTTACACCTTTGTCCACGCCCACTGACTCGACTCCGATAGGAAGTCCTGCTTCGATTTTGAACGGCGTTTTTTTCACAAAATTCATGGCCAGCAGCATGTTACAAATAAGTAGAATAGATGGTTGGCGACATAAACGTCGTAAGTACAGCTTAAATAAGCTGTAGTTACGACGTTTAAGTCGCCAAACCTGCTATCCCACTTAGGTTTACGATTATCCACGCATTGGTGAGAGACAAATGTCGGAAAGGTTATGTGCCGCCGCCAGGGATCGAACCCATGACATCCCATGATTGAAAATAGGGAGTCAGACGCGCTACCGACGGCGCTATGACGGCGGCCCATGATATTTTAAATGCCCTAAAGAAGTAAAGCTTTGAAAAACAATGTGGAAAATGAAGAAATTGCCTGTTACAAGCAATTTCTTCATTATCCACAAAGTTTTCTTCCAAAAGTAAAAAATCTAAAACTTCATAAGTTTTAAATTGTCGTCTGCATCTTCTTTCAATTTGTACTAATCTTTGCCCGTTTGGTAATAGGTAAAATGTATAGCCAGTTTTCGTAAAGAAAAGGAAAATCCGGGAATTCCTGAATATAAATACAGTAAAACTTACAATCGGAACTCGTCGTTCAACTCTACGAATCAAACCTCGGATGAACATCGTAGGACTAATTTTAACTCAACTGAGAACAAAGTGAGAGGTGAGCTATTGTGATCGGTCGTTGTCCGTTGTCCGTTCGTCCACAGTTTCTTTAAAAATCTTCTCCTCTTAAACCTGTCGGCCAATCAAGCTGAAACTTTGCAGGGAAGTTCCTTCTATGAAGCTCTACAGAAG
This sequence comes from Fragum fragum, assembly GCA_946902895.1. Classification (NCBI taxonomy): domain Eukaryota; kingdom Metazoa; phylum Mollusca; class Bivalvia; order Cardiida; family Cardiidae; genus Fragum; species Fragum fragum. The sequence continues at coordinate 23,336,278 of OX336378.1, read as the reverse complement.
TTTTTTTTTTTTTTTAAAAAATCATTCCGTGAAAATCGCTGGTTGCCGCGGCATTTGAAAATTGAAAATTTTAGTTAATATTTGATTTTTTTTTCTCAGAAACTACAAGGCCAAAGGCATTCATATTTCATTTGTAGCTTAATCATCTGGTTCTCTACCAAGTTTTGAAAAAAATAATCTCTGGAGTCAAAAATGACCCCGCCCCTGAGGTCCGAAGTTTGGAAAATGCTTAGTTAGAGCAAGTTCAAAAGACTTCTCCTCGTAAACTATTAGGTCTAGGATATTTATATTTGGTATGTTGCGTAACTAGATGGTTTTGTACTATGTCACTTTGAATTGTTCTCCTAGGGTCTAAAACGGCTCTGCACTATGGGTCCAAAATAGGGAAAAACCCAAAATTTGAATAAGTTAAAAAAAATCTACACTTTAACGCCGAGGGCATTTGTATTTGGAATATAGCATAGCCTGGCTGTTATCTATCAATACTAATTGAATTATGCCTGTAGGGTAAAAAACACCACTTCCCTGGGTGTCCAAAGTTTGTAAAATTCTAAATTAGACCATGTTCAACACTCTTCTCCCAATCTACAAAGTCTAAGGCATTCATATTTGGTATATAGCATAACCAGATGGTTCTCTACCATGTTTGTTAAAATCTTGGCCCTGGGATAAAACATGACCCTGCCCCAGTGGTCCAATATTTGGAAAAACGCCAAATTAGAGAAATTTCAAAAGTCTTCTTCTTTTAAATTATAAGGTGAAGAACATTCACATTTGGTATGTAGCATAACTAAATAATTTTGTACCATGTTACAGGAAAATATACCCTTAGGATCAAAAACCTCTCTGCTCGGGGGCTCAAAATTGTGTAAATTGCTTAATTGGAAAGAATTCTTCTTCTTTAGTATAAGGGCCTAGAACATTTATATCAATATCATAAAGTTATTGTTATCTACCATGTTTATATCCTTTAGACAACAATGGTCCTTCCCAAGGCATCCAAAGTTATGAAAAACGCTCAATATTAGCATATTCAAATATCTTCTTCTCTAATGAGTAAGTTGTAATGCATTCATATTTATAGTACATCTAGATTATACCCATTATGTCAAAATGGCCTCACCCCAGAGGCCCCGAGTTTTGTAAAATATTCAATTAAAGCAATACCATTTTTTTCTCCTCTTTACACTGATCAACATACAAAGAAGTTGCAGACGGTAATAAAAGTTGGGGTTTTTTTTTAATCTAAATACAAAGAATTCCATGATAGGAAACATTGTGAGAAATGGAAAAATGATTTGTAAATACTACGCTTTATCTTAATATTGATATTAATAAAGGACCTCAATATTGAATTTAAGATATATTTTCAATTGTAAACCAAAATATTGTTGATACTGTTTATAATTTAATTGTTAGTTTCGTCTATCAAAAACGAGCGATCTGATTGGTCTAAAAATTTAATTCATTCCTCCATGAACAAAATTTTGAGTACGCAGCCATTTTGAATGCTTCCGCACAAAATAGTTCACTACAAAAAGGTATAAAAATTTGTTAAGTTGTTGCATTTTTCGCTCGATGCTATTAAATTATAAGAAATGAAGATAATATTTTTTGTTTTCATGGAGGTATGAACCGAAAAACCTAATCACACAATGTATGAATCCGCTTCGCGTATTCATACAGTGTGATTAGGTTTTTCGGTTCATACCTCCATGAAAACAAAAAATATTCTCTTTATCTCTTTAATGAAAAGCTGTATTTACGACGATGAATCATTAGTAGTAATACGAAATGTTTAATCCGTTTCCAAACAATAGAATTTAAACTGGTTAAAATCAAACGAGGTTGCAGACGACAAAACAAAGTTGGTTTGAATTGAAAAATAAGGGTAGAAGACATTGTGGGAAAAGATGAAAAGGTTTGTTACTAGTAATTCCCTCTCTTCACACAATGCTTTCCATACCTTTATATATTTCAGCGTAAAAATGCGTGATTGTATGTGGATTGGTTAAATGATTAGAACATAGTTCAACCTATCACCAAACCATGAACATTTAGACTAGTCAAAATTAAAAGGGTTGCAAAGGCAATTTCAAGTTGATGAACTTTAAGAGAAAAAAAAAACGTTATTTTTCAAGTTAGAAAACATCAAGCATTTTCTCCATTTTCAACGATGTTTTCTAAAGCCCTTTTTAATAGCGTTGTTGTGTTGTAATAGGCTAAAAAGAGGCTTGTCGTTTACTTGCTACTTCTGTAAAATATGAAAATTGGGATACAGAGTGAAAAGCGTAGCCTCGATGTTAAAAATGATTCTTTATGTGTATGTTAAAGTTCCCCCTTTCTCAAAACGCTTTTTAAACCTATTTTCCTTGAGGACGTCCAAATTTTGGATAGTTTGGTAATAGATTAAACTATAAAGCCATAGGCATTCATTTTTATTGTACAGCGTTACTGGATAGTTTTGTACTAAGCCCAAAAACTTACATTTGTTTTATTTATTGCGCTCAAGTTGTTTTTTTACAAAAAAGTAGTGTTATACAGTTGCCTCAGGTGAGCGATTTAGGACCGTCATTGTCCTCTTGTTAAATCTTCACGTAACAAACTTAGAAATTATTCGCTCTTGAAAGCAAGTGTGGTAAAATACATCTCACAAACGCTCTATAAGAACTCTATTTGGGTTTCAAAGGAAACTCGATATCACAGTAAAGCGGAAAATATAAAAAAAATCAAAAGGATTTCTTTTCAGCCATTTTGAGTCTTCCGAACTCTCCGGCTTTAGCGAAATTCCCCGATTACGAACTGCTTTTTATTATCCCCCGCCGTTTCGGCGAAGGGGATATAGTAATGGTCTCCGTCCGTCATTCCGTACTTCCATCATTCCGTCCTTCCGTCACTAAACTTGTCCGGAGCATATCTCTAAAAGTATAATTGCTATCAACTTGAAACTTCAGAGATCGATAGATCTCATTAAAGAGAAGTGTAGTGCACAAGAACAACAACTCTTGCTTGCATAATTTTGGAGTTATAACGCTTTGTTTCTTGAAAGACTAAGATTTTGTCCGGGGCATATTTCTGAAGGTATAATACACGTAGCTATTAACTTGAAACTTCATAGGTGGATAGATTTCGTTGAGGAGAAGTACAGTGCATAAGAACCACAACTCTTGCTTGCATAATTTTTGAGTTATTGACCTTTGTTGTTTTAAAGACTTAGATTTTGTCCTGAGCATATCTCTGAAAGTATAATAGCTATTATCGAACTCATTAAGAAGAAATGCAGTGCACAAGAAGCCTAAATCTAACTTGCTTCAGCTTGCTATCAAGCTTTTACGGCGGAGGATGGCCATGTCCAACATGGCTCTTGTTTCACTAACAATGCATCGTTTCGTTACATAATGCTCCGCCAATCACACGTCCGAGGTCTGTTCCCAAAGTTTACGGGAATGGCTGAGTGTTCCGATTGTATAACAGATTAAGCGACCACTCAAGGATCGACCAAAGGACGGTCGCTTAAGAGAATCGTCGCATAATCCATTCCCAAAAAATTTAAGATTGGTCCAAAGTGAAAGAAAACGCAGACGACAATTTTAGGTTGATGAAACCTTAAAATTCGTTGTTTTTGGGGGTAAAAAACATCGTCGACATTGAAGAAATTGCTAGAATCAAGCAATTCTCCGATGTCCAGGATGTTTTTCAAAATTATTTTTTTAAGGGGCGTAAAAAGGAGGGATTGTGTGGGAATGGGTAAATATTTTTTTACGATATCATTTTGACGGATCGATTTGCTTGTATACATAAACTACTAAAGAATTCTAACTCAATCCAATGTTGTTCGAACTTACAAGAAAAGATTCTAAAGAGATCGAATAACATAGGATTTACTTAATGGTACATTTTTTACAAATTCTTCAACTTCTCAAGAGCTTATGCTGTTTTGGAACGGAATTTTGTTAAGGTCGTTTTATAAAAGTGATCGCTTAATGAAGGGGGTCGATAGTGCACGGATGACTGTAGTTGAAGAAAACAGGTCAAACAAAGGTCAATCAGGGCCACTACCTTTAATCAAAGTACTGAAAGTACTGTAAGCTAGCAAAGTATTTTTTGTTATGTAATCTTCTTTGCCTCTGTCTACAATGTTTCACAAAGCCTTTTTGGTGGGAATCTTAAAAAGCGGGATTGGATGGGAATGCTATAGCATGCTTTTGAAGGTTTTCTATACAATTTGAATACAGTTAATTCACGTGGCCAGTCATTTTGAACACAATATGCCCAAGTATACAGAAGAACTAGTTTTTGGCGTAGATATTCAGTGGTTAAGCCTCCAGTGACAGTTTGCACCCGTTTGAACCACGAGAAGACCTAAAATTTTTGTCTGTTAACTTAAGCTATCAAAGCTGACGCTTTGCTAGCTAAAAATAATGTATAGTAAGGTAACTGAACATTTTTTAATTCAGAGATACTGTATTATACGAAATGTTTCGAATGGTAAACGCAGCCAGATTTTATAACCATTTTAAAGGTCCTACCCAGTTGCTATTTTAAAGATTATCTATAATTAGTAAAAATAACCCAAAGATATACCAAAATACCTTTTTTTGAAATTCCAAAAATGCCTATCAACACTAAATTAAGCAGTTACTCCCAAAAATACTTTCTTTGCTTTGAAATACTTTCCTAAAATAGTTTGGCAAAGGTTAATAAGTAAACTCTTAATTTTAGGATCACTCCATAATATAAAATAATTTTATTACCTGCAAACGATGTCACAATTAATAGTCTCGCGGAAGACGTCTTTTTACCCATTCCCACACAACAAAACTTTAGATTGGTCCAAATTGAAGTTGATGCTTTTTTAGGTCACCTGACCGAATGGTCATGGTGACCTATTGCAATCATCGTTTGTCCGTCGTCGTGCGTCGTCCGTCGTCCGTCGTGCGTCGTCCGTTAACTTTTATACATTTTCATCTTCTTCTCAAGAACTACTGGGCGGATTTCAACCAAACTTGGTAGAAAGCATCATTGGGGGATGCCAATTCAAGTTTGTGAAAATAGGGGTTCTGGGGGTCATAGGGGCCCAAATAGGGGCCAAAAAGGGGTAATTTTTGGTACTTCTTTAAAAATCTTCTTCTAATAAACCGTTAATGCCAGAGCTTAAATATTTTGTGTGCATGACAACTAGGACAGGTATATTATAAATTGTGAAATTCATGCCCCTGGGGTCATGTATGGGGCCACACCCAGAGGTCAAAGTTCATCTTGTTAAAAAATTCACATTTTTTATCTTCTTCTGATGAAGTACAAAGCCAATTTCAAACAAACTTGTTGAAAAGCATCATTTGGTAATGGTTATTTTGATTTGTGAAAATAAAAAGGCTGGGGGGGGGTCAGGGGGCCCTAAAAGGGGACCAAAAGGGGGTCATTTTTGGTAACTTTTAAATATTTCACCTTCTTCTCAAGAACTACTGGGCAGATTTCAACCAAACTTGGTAGAAAGCATCATTGGGGGATGCCAATTCAAGTTTGTGAAAATAGGGGTTCTGGGGGTCAAAGGGGCCCAAATAGGGGCCAAAAAGGGGTAATTTTTGGTACTTCTTTAAAAATCTTCTTATAATAAACCGTTAATGCCAGAGCTTAAATATTTTGTGTGCATGACAACTAGGACAGGTATATTATAAATTGTGAAATTCATGCCCCTGGGGTCATGTATGGGGCCACACCCAGAGGTCAAAGTTCATCTTGTTAAAAAATTCACATTTTCATCTTCTTCTGATGAAGAACAAAGCCAATTTCAAACAAACTTGTTGAAAAGCATCATTTGGTAATGGTTATTCAGATTTGTGAAAATAAAAAGGCTAGGGGGTCAGGGGGCCCTAAAATGGGGACCAAAAGGGGGATTTTTGTTAACTTTTAAATATTTCATCTTCTTTTCAAGAACTACTGGGCGGATTTCAACCAAACTTGATAGAAAGCATCATTGGGGGATGCCAATTCATTTTTGTGAAAATAGGGGTTCTGGGGGTCAAAGGGGCCCAAATAGGGGCCAAAAAGGGGTAATTTTTGGTACTTCTTTAAAAATCTTCTTCTAATAAACCGTTAATGCCAGAGCTTAAATATTTTGTGTGCATGACAACTAGGACATTATATTATAAATTGTGAAATTCATGCCCCTGGGGTCATGTATGGGGCCACACCCAGAGGTCAAAGTTCATCTTGTTAAAAAATTCACATTTTTTATCTTCTTCTGATGAAGTACAAAGCCAATTTCAAACAAACTTGTTGAAAAGCATCATTTGGTAATGGTTATTTTGATTTGTGAAAATAAAAAGGCTGGGGGGGGGGGTCAGGGGGCCCTAAAAGGGGACCAAAAGGGGGTCATTTTTGGTAACTTTTAAATATTTCACCTTCTTCTCAAGAACTACTGGGCAGATTTCAACCAAACTTGGTAGAAAGCATCATTGGGGGATGCCAATTCAAGTTTGTGAAAATAGGGGTTCTGGGGGTCAAAGGGGCCCAAATAGGGGCCAAAAAGGGGTAATTTTTGGTACTTCTTTAAAAATCTTCTTATAATAAACCGTTAATGCCAGAGCTTAAATATTTTGTGTGCATGACAACTAGGACAGGTATATTATAAATTGTGAAATTCATGCCCCTGGGGTCATGTATGGGGCCACACCCAGAGGTCAAAGTTCATCTTGTTAAAAAATTCACATTTTCATCTTCTTCTGATGAAGAACAAAGCCAATTTCAAACAAACTTGTTGAAAAGCATCATTTGGTAATGGTTATTCAGATTTGTGAAAATAAAAAGGCTAGGGGGTCAGGGGGCCCTAAAATGGGGACCAAAAGGGGGATTTTTGTTAACTTTTAAATATTTCATCTTCTTTTCAAGAACTACTGGGCGGATTTCAACCAAACTTGATAGAAAGCATCATTGGGGGATGCCAATTCATTTTTGTGAAAATAGGGGTTCTGGGGGTCAAAGGGGCCCAAATAGGGGCCAAAAAGGGGTAATTTTTGGTACTTCTTTAAAAATCTTCTTCTAATAAACCGTTAATGCCAGAGCTTAAATATTTTGTGTGCATGACAACTAGGACATTATATTATAAATTGTGAAATTCATGCCCCTGGGGTCATGTATGGGGCCACACCCAGAGGTCAAAGTTCATCATGTTAAAAAATTAACTTTTTCACCTTCTTCTGATGAAGTACTAAGCCAATTTCAAACTAACTTGGTGAAAAACATCATTGGGTACTGATTATACAGATTTGTGAAAATTAAAAGGCTGAAGGTCAGGGGTGCTTAAAATGGGGACCAAAAGGGGGTAATTTTTGGTAACTTTTAAATATTTCATCTTCTTCTCAAGAACTACTGGGCAGATTTCAACCAAACTTGGTAGAAAGCATCATTGGGGGATGCCAATTCAAGTTTGTGAAAATAGGGGTTCTGGGGGTCAAAGGGGCCCAAATAGGGGCCAAAAAGGGGTAATTTTTGGTACTTCTTTAAAAATCTTCTTATAATAAACCGTTAATGCCAGAGCTTAAATATTTTGGGTGCATGACAACTAGGACAGGTATATTATAAATTGTGAAATTCATGCCCCTGGGGTCATGTATGGGGCCACACCCAGAGGTCAAAGTTCATCTTGTTAAAAAATTCACATTTTCACCTTCTTCTGATGAAGTACTAAGCCAATTTCAAACTTACTTGGTGAAAAGCATCATTTGGTACTGATTATACAGATTTGTGAAAATTAAAAGGCTGGAGGTCAGGGGTGCCTAAAATGGGGACCAAAAGGGGGTCATTTTTGGTAACTTTTAAACATTTTCATCTTCTTCTCAAGAATTACTGAGGGGATTTCAACCAAACCTTTTTCTAATTCTTTCAAACTAAATCACTTGTCTTGGTGCTCTTTTACTCAGGTGACCTTTAAGGCCCACTGGGCCTCTTGTTTGTTGTTGTTGTCCTTTTTGATAGAAAACATTGTGGATAATGAAGAAACTACTTGTAATAATCAATTTCTTCAATTTCAACAATGTTTTCAAAAGCTTTTTTCTTAATGGGCATGAAAAGGCGGGTTTGTGTTGGAATTGGTTAACCGACTCCCGCACTATCCCACTTCTTTATGCCTCTCACGCAAATAGCTTTTGAAAACATCTTGGATAATTAATTAATTGGTTGAATTGAATTTAACGCCACTTTTTACAGTATTTCAATCATATCGCGGCGGCTGGATTACCTAACAATGGATTCCTGGTATTTCTCACACCAGTACTACCACTACATCCTTTCCTAGCCTCTTGCTGCTACCCCACTTCGGTTTACCCATTGGTGAGAGACAAATATCGAAAAGGATACGTCCCGCCGTAATATGATGCAATTTCTTTATTTTCCACCATATTTCTATCTCCCCAAAAAACAAAGCTTTTCAGAATTTCCTCTTCTAAAATGTTTTCTGTACTTCTACTAGTTAGGGTCGTTTAAAATTTTGTCGTCTGGTAGTGGCTAAATCAGAGTTAAGATAATTTAATTTCTTGGGGTCTTTCTGAATACAAACACTTTCTTAACCCTTTCCTGTTTTTTGAAATTTTAGACTGGTCTAAATTCAACGGATTTTCAGATGACAATTTAAAGTCAAATTTATTTAAAAAATAATTATTTGGTAGGTTATAATAGTTATGAAAAAGAAGTAATTGCTTGTTACACGCATTTTTTTCTTTTTCCACAAATTTTCTCATATATAAAAACACGAGGACGTAGAAACCAGGGATTGTACAGGTGAGGGTTAAACTAACAGTAAATGGGGATGGATTTTCATAACTTAACAGTATTCGCATTTTAACTTCAAACCTTTAATCGAAAAACAAACATATAAAAGAGGCTTTGCTTCCAAGTATAGAGGGGCTATCTGCTTGCGTTTGCTAAATTTCGTCGATTGATGCAACTTCATTCAGCCCTTTCCTATATGGCAAAATTTTAGACCGGTCAAAATTGGAAGAAGCAGCAGGCGACAATTCAGATGACAACGATTTGGAAAATAACTATCTGGTGGGAGAGAACCATTGGTGGGAAAATAACAATTTCATCAAGCAATTTCTTCACTATCCACAATGTCTTCTATCCAAAAAAGGGGGAAATCCTTCAGACATGTTACAAAATAGAAAATTTTGAAAGTTTTGTTGACAAAGAAAACGTTTAGGAAATTAGTTATAACAGTACTAGAAAAAACGCATATTTGTTGATTTCTCAAAAGAAAATTGTGTTACTAAATATTATTACTTTTGTTTATTAAGCGCATTCGACAAGGCTGAGCCTAGCGAATGTCACCAACTTAAATAAAAAAATCGTACGACAAATATTAACGCATTTCTACACAACCCCTCCTTTACGCCCATCAAGAGCAAAGCTTTGGAAAACATTGTAGAAAATGAAGGATTTACTTGTATCAAGCAATTTCTTCATTATCTACTATGTTTTATATCCAAAAAGACGGGGAAAAAATAAAATTCCATCAACTAGAAATTCTCGTCTGCAGCTTCTTTCAGTTTGGACCAGTTTAAAATTTTGTTTTCTTGGAATGGGTTGAATGAAATTCACGTTTGTATAAAGAGATCACGGAACATGTTTGATAGACCCTTCAAGTATGAGATTGTTACTAAAATAAGGGTCAGGGTCACACAACACTTTCCTGGAGGTCCCCAGGCGAATTTGATCTGAGCGGTTCTTGTTCCTCTCGCCTTCTTATATTAAGTGTATTCAGTGCTATTTGTCCGACTTGAAAATCGTCTGTCACCTGTATTGGCTTCTTTTCTTCTCCGTTTGGCAGTAGTATTGTCTTCTTTCTCCCTTTGTACTTACACCGACATATACATGTAACCAGTGGAATACCAGTAAAGACCAGAAACAAAGCCACAACCATCGTAATTAAGAGACCAAACGTAACCGTCTTGAATGTATTCTTATTGGCGTTTGGAGTCTTCGGAGTTGAGATTGTTGTTGAAGTAGTGGAATAGTTAGTCGGTGTTGTTGTGTTTTGCACAATGATGCCTGAAAATGATATGGTGAACTTTTTTTAAACCTCTAGCTTTTTTGCGTTATTTTCTAAAATAAAAGAACGCAAGTAATGTGAACATTTTCGTTTCGTTTATAAACTGAATAAACTTCAGCTTATCAAAGGAGTAGTTATATATAGCGAGTTTTGCTGGGGTGGCGACGGCATGCTAACGCTAAAGTTATCGATATAATCAAAATATTGGATGATAATAAGAATCTGTTAATCACATTACAATTTGATATAGAAGACAATCCATATGATAGATATAATTAATTGGTTGATTTTATGTGGTGTATCGTCACTCTCAACAGTATTTTCAGTAATACTGCGGCGGCTAACCATGGTTTTCTGTCGTTTCACACACAAGTGCCATCAAAACGTACGATCTGAGCCAACTACTGCTCGTCCCGCCTAAGCACAACAATCAGGTCTTTCAGTGCTTTCAGTCGAATTATGTAAGAAGGATTTTATTTAGCATGACAAGGGTTAAGATGTGAACCTTCACGGTTAAAGTGTCCGACCGAAAATGCCACAGACAAACGGCAATAAAAATGGCTGATCTTGGTAGTTAATTCATTATTTCAAAAATGTTTATATAGCGGGGTTAGACAGACGAAATCTTATCAAATGAAAGAATTTCACAATCGTGTTTTTCGGAAAAAAAAATGTCGTCGGCCTACAAAAATAGAATAGTCACGGCTTGCTCCCATTACCGCAGGAGAAAAGTTATACAGGTCAAAACTGAAAAAAGTTACAGACAACATTTAAAAGTTAGTGAAATTTATATTTTTTCAAAATTCTGTGTAGAAGATATTGTTGAAAATGAAGAAAATGCTTGCTTTAAGCAATGTCTTCATTTCAAACAATGTTTTCCCAATAGCTTTCTTTTTCCTTGAGCGGCGTCAAAAAGCGTCATTGAGTGGAAATGGGTTGAGTTGTAACTACGGTGTACATCGTATCCAAATGACCTAAAGCAATTCAACAATACTTACGCTTGCATCTAGCCCGGTAGTCTTCTCGATTCATGGGATCACAAACAAGTTCGCATTCAACGCATCCCTCCAATGTCTCGTCCCAATATTTGTCAAAGGAACACTCTGTCAAAGTTAAGTAATAGGCTGTAATGATAACAAATGCATACAACATTACCACACAACAATATTTTAGACTGGTCCAAATTGAAAGGAGTTGTAGGCGACAATTTAAAGTCAGTGAAATTTTAGATTCTTTCAACTTTCTGGATAGAAAACATTGTGGAAAATGAAAAAATTGCTTGTTGCTAGCAATTTCTTCATTTTACTCAATATTTTCCCAATCGTTTTTCTTGGGTGTTAAAAAGCGTAATTGTGTTGGAATGGGTTAAAACATTCAAAGGAAATGAAAAGGTAATCAAGGATGACTTATGTTGCGCTGCTTGTAACATAGACTAAGCCGCGACCATAGCACAGTAGCACCGCGTAGGACCCTTAGTCATGGGGTCCCTGGTTCGATTCCAGGTCGTAGAAAACAACCTTTTCGACATTTGTCTCTTACCGATGGCTTGATAATCGTAAACCTAAGTGGGATGAGCAGAGAAATACCACGGAGTTATGGTTAGGCGCTCCAGCTGCCACGATATGACTAAAATACTGTTATTACTAACACGCCACACGAAAAGAAGAATAAACCGACCTATCAATAAATCTATTTAGTCCGGACCTGAGCATATCAACTCCGACATTGGTGCCATTTTTGTTTACCTTTATTGTTGGCTTGGCGACTTAAACGTCGTAATTACAGCTTATTCAAGCTGTAGTTACGACGTTAAAGTCACCAACCAACCATTTACTTTTTGTTATATGCTACTAGCGATACATTTTTCAAAATAACGCTGTTAAAATCGAACTGGGACTTCCTGTTGGAGTCAATGGGAGGGACCAAAGAAGTTAGTGGGCGGGGCAAGCGATTGGTCAATCATTAAACGTTACCTTTGCAGAGCCTCTCACAATCTGACCAGCTTCCTTCATAACAAATATCATCACAAGGGATACACGCTTCTAGATTCTCCTTGTAGAATCTGTCGTAACCACAGTCCTTTATCGGCAAGGCCACCAACATTCTCACTAGAGTCCATAGCAGTAAAACTAGGCTAGTCGCCATGTGAGAGAACGAAACCATTTTTGTGTGTACTGTAATTGATACTTGCGATGCTTAATAAAAATGTTTATTCTGTATTATTTCCTTTATCACAGTGTTGATTATCCCAACCGTATAAGAGGCGCGATCAAAACGTTAAAATATTCGTGTTTATATCAAAGTGTAAACACCTTTGTACTTTTTGTTTTGTACTATTATATATTCTCCTAAGCACAAAATTATCGCTGCAAAAGTCAGTAATTCTGTCAAATTTCAAGCTTTTTAATCGCTAGAGAAAACGGTTAATCTTTTTTTAATTTTTTGTCAAATTTCTTGTAATTATTTTAACGTGTTACTCTCTTGTAACTTTTATATCAGTAACCTATTCCCTCATTTGACATAATTGCATATGAATTATAAATAGAGGGGAATACCTTATCAGTGCTATTTTCGGTACATTTAATACTCAGCACACTTTTCTTGTATTTTGTTTTCTCACGTTGAATAAAAACATTTCGTGTGCATCGTTTATCAAGTAAACATATCAATAGCGTGTTTTTCACTTTATCTAGCTTATCTGAGATTGAAGTGCTCAGGGGTGTTCCATTGTGATTCGCTGATCATCGATCTGTTTGTCCGTCTGTACGTGAACAATTACAAGAAATATCTGCCAGTAGTTTTTAACAATGTTTTACTAATATAATCTTAAGGTCAAACCCTTCCAAAATACTTAAGAAAAATCTAATAAGCGAAAAACTCAGGTTGACATGACAAGCGAAAGAAAAAAACTTCAAATTGTTGGTCCAAAGCTTTCAAATTATTAGGCTTTTCTTATCGTATTCTTTCGCAATTCTACAACATATTACAATGGGATCTACACAAACCAATGGTTGTGGTTTCCCGGAAATAGAAATTGGAAACGTTAAGAAAAATATTATGCTATATAGAATTTTAGAATTATACATACGTCATTGTCATATGATCACTCATCAAAATATTTAGGGTTATCGAGATTTCTCTTTAGATTATCACCTCAGTAAGATCGATATATCTTTTCTTCGTGAAAAGCCAATGCTATTCAAAATTTTAGACTTTTCCAAATTCAAATGGGTAGCCGGCAACATAAAGTAAGTTCTATTTGAAAAATAACTATTATATATGATTGAAAGTTTTATGGGAAAAGAAAAAATTGCTTTTTACAATCAATTTCTTCTTTTAACCACAATGTTTTCCCAAGTGTATATCACAGGAACGTAATAGTCGGGGAATTTAGGGGATTAGATAACGTGAATTCCCACATGTTACTTTTTTGCATGACATCTATATCTTTTTAGCCCAGCGTTCAAAACGATCGATAGCTTTCAGGAAATGGTTAATACGTTTGTTTGTGTGTTTGAATGGGGCTAAACGTCGCTTTTAACAGTATTTCAGTCATATCGCCGCCACTGGAGCTTTTTAAAGCAATTTCTCGATTTTCCATTATTCTCTTTAGAGATCTATCTTGTAATTTGTCATCCGAAATGCCCAAATGGGCTTTTTACGAGCTGATACAGTAAATCTTGTATTAACCGACCATTCATGGCACGTCGAAAAAGTGGTCGCTTAAAAAAATGTTCGCTTAAAACACTTTTATGAGAAATATGTCAAGGATTGATTCGATTGCAAACTCAAGCTATAACATAAGCTTTATTTCTTGTTGTCTGGACTCATTAGAATCGTCTCCGACAAAATGGATTTATTGATGATATGATCATAGTAAATACAACCACTTCTTGTGTGAGCTTGTCATATTTCAATGGAATTTTGGTTGTGGTCGCTTAATGCAAGTGGTCCCCTAATAGAGGTGGTCGCTCGGGCAGGATTGATTGTAACACAGTTGTAGCAAAAACAATTTTATCAGGTTTATAACAATTTCTTCAGATTGATGTCTTCATAAGATATCGCTAATCTCGCGAAAATTTGTGGATTGGAAAAAGTCAATGTTACAATCTGGTTTCCTCTACCCTCTTGTCAGGTTTAGGTTTCGCTGTTATTTTTCGAGTGTTTTTCGTTTGCGAACCAAGACCCTCGAACACAAAGTAAGGTCAAAGAAATCTTCGTGACTTAAATTTCAAGAAAAGGGATCTTATGTTTAACCCATTAACAGACGGCAAAATTTTAGACTGGTTCAAATTGAAAGAAGTTGCAGATGACAATTTAAGGTTTAATAAATTTTGGATTTGTTCAACTTTATGGGTAGAAAACATTGTGGAGAATGAAGAAATTGCTTGTAATAAGCAATTTCTTCATTTTCCACAATATTTTCTAAAGCTTTTTTTTTTTCTTTGAGACGTCTAAAAGCGTCATTGAGATGGAATCGGTTTAACCACTATTATAAAACTACATATGATATACAAAATAACTATAAGATGAAGAAGGAACAATACCTCTGCACATTTCAGAACAGACCGGCCGATATACGTCATTGCAGGATCGGCAAATTTCTAAAACTCTATTTCAGTACTCCGATAACTAGCAGTGAACTCTCCTCTCTGTGTTTAACCCATTCGCACACAATAAATTTTAGACTGGTCGAAATTGAAAGGAATGGCAGACGACAGTTTAAAATTTATGAATTTTTTAAATCTATTCCCCCTCCCTTTTCTGGGTGGAAAAAAATGTGTAAAATAAAGAAATTGCTTGATTCAAACTATTTCTTCATTTTACACAATGTTTTCTATTTTTTTTTTTTTTTTTTTTTTTTTTTTTTTTTTTTGAGGGCGTCAAAAAGCGTCATTGTGTGGGAATGGGTTAAACTCAGAAATTTGGTCAAAGAAACGGAAAGAAAGTCAATGTGAGTAAACGTAAAGCCATTTTAATGTAAGATCTTACGTAGTTGCTATACTTCCTTGGATGTTACTTTGGGGTGAAGATTGATTTACAGTTAGAGTTAGATTAACCCTAAGATGCACCACAAATTCTTTTTTTGGGAGGAAATTCCAAAAATAACTAAACCGACCCTCGCGATGAAACACCTTTTCCTAAAATAGCATGGGGAAAAGTTTGCATGCTAAACCGATCCCCTACCGTTGAAACAAATTTTCCTAAACTTGTATGAGATATGTAAAAAAAAAAGTAGACTGTACTTTTGTGGTCACTTTTTATATAAAACCATTTCATTACTTACAATCGATCTTACAATCAATACCTAGGTTAATTTGTTTGGATGCATATGTCTTAACGTAATACCACTCTAATCCACTAAAAGGAATATACGTATGATTTTATTTGGCTGAATATGTTTTAACCCAATGCCACTCAAACCAACTAAAAGGAATATATAGGTATGAATTTGTTTGGCTGAATATGTCTTAACCCAATGCCACTCAAACCAACAATAAGGAATATACGTATGAATTTGTTTGGCTGAATATGTCTTAACCCAATGCCACTCAAACACTAATATATGTATTAATTTGTTTGGCTGAATATGTCTTAACCCAATGCCACTCAAACCCACTAAAATGAATATAGGTATGAATTTGTTTGGCTGAATTAGTCTTAACCTAATGCCACTCAAACCAACTAAAAGGAATATACGTATGAATTTGTTTGGCTGAATATGTCCTAACCCAATGTCACTAAAACCAACTAAAAGGAATATACGTATGAATTTGTTTGGCTGAATTAGTCTTAACCCAATCCCACTCAAACCATCTAAAAGGAATATATAGGTATGAATTTATTTGGCCGAATTAGTCTTATCCCAATGCGACTCAAACCAACTAAAAGGAATATATAGGTATGAATTTATTTGGCCGAATATGTCTTAACCCAATGCCACTCAAACCCACTGAGAGAAATAAATGTATGATTATGTTCGGCTGTTTAAGTCTAAACCCAATGCCACTCAAACCCACTGAAAGAAATATAGGTATGAATTTGCTTGGCTCATTATGTCTTAACCCAGTACCACGAAAACCAACTAAAGGGAATAAAGGTATGAAAAACATTGTAAAAAGGGAAGAAATTGATTGTAAAAAAGCAATTTCTTCCTTTACCACAAAGTTTCTACCCGAAACACGATTTGTTGTTGTTGTTGTTGTTTTCTTTTTCAATTTTATCTACTCATGATTACCATCTGCATAATACGTTGGAAAAAACATTGTTGGAAATGAAGAAGTAATACAATTTTTTTCCTTTCCCACTATGTTTCTTCCCAAAGGACATTCATTTTTGAATTTCGTCTTGGTCATCTTCAAATGCTTTTAATTTGGACCGGTCTCAATTTTGTACTTCCGAGATGGACACCTTGACGAGTCTATGTAACAGAACGCTTTTATAGTGATACTCGGGGTATCGGTGCAAACATGATGCTATCTGAAGATCATTATAACCAAAATATATTTACATTTATACAGAGAGAGAGGGGGAGAGGGGGAGAAAGGGGGCGAAGTTAACTTCATTTACAATACATGTATATCGCGAAGATTATTTTCTCTCTCTCTCGATAAAGTGAAAAGCCAAACCTCCCAACGGTGCTCAAACAAAAAAAAAAGCATCCTTTGATTTAATTTTCTTTTCAAATCGTTTATTTTTGCTTTTTTAAATCATAATTTTATAGTGTACAAAGGTATTCGAAAATTGAGCTGAAAATAGTCTAATGGAAAAAAAATCTACAAAAGTTATAGCACAACACTTAAAAATAACTTTTCCTGTTCAATTCCTGATTTTGACGTTTCTGGTATTTCATAATAAAGAAAAATTATAGAAAAAGAAGAAATTGCTTGTAACTGAATGGCTATTTTTCGAATTTAATCTTCTTTGTGATTTCGTCTGCAAAATTTTAATTCGGACAGGTCTAAAATTTTGCAAAGCGGGATAAGGGGTTAACAAATCGACAATTATTAATCGCTAGCCACGCCCACTGAGGTCCGAAAGGAAGCTCGACTTAGATATAAAACGGCGTTATTTTGCAAAATTAACGATCAGTAAAATGTAAGATAAATAGGATGGTTGGTTGGAGTGCTAAAAGCCGTAACTTGAATAAGATTAAGTTTGAACTTTGTTTGTTTGAATGGGGTTTTACGCCGTTTTCAACAATCTTTCAGTTACATCGCGGCGGCTGGAGCACCTAACAATGGAATCCTGGTATTTCTCACACCAGTACTACCATTACAACCTTTCCTAGCCTCCAGCTCCTATCCCACATAGATCTACAATTATCGACCCATTGGTGAGAGACAAATAGTCGGAAAGGATGAGTGCCGCCGTCGGGAATCGAGCCCGGGGTCTCTAGATTGAAAGATGAAGTTACGACGTTTAGATCGAAAAAAATGCTTAACATATATGCAGAGTTAACTCGGTCTAAATGAAAGATTTGTTTGGCCAATCGATTTTTCTAATTGACACCGCGGTCCGCCAATAGAATTTTCGGGTCCCTGTTAACCCTTGTCATGATGAATATATTACCTTACTGAATTGCTGTCAAATCAAAGGGCTGAAAGCACTGATAGAACTTGTTGTTCAAAAATAATTATTTCTTTTAGAAATCAACTTCATAAACAACTATGGAAAAGGAAAAGTACAGCAGGAGGTGAAGATCAAGATCAGCCTGCACATAAGTGCAGTCTGATCTTAGTCTACACCTCCTGCCAAAACCGGAATATTCCGGATTCAGTATGACAAGGGTTAATCACTGGTCAGTGATTACAATATAAAGGGAATATCATGCTACATAGCGATACAGCATCTTGTATTTGCTTTGAACAGCTGAGGAACATTTTGATATTTCACGAGACCGAAGGTCGAGTGGAATATCAAAATGTTCCTCCGCAGCGACAAGCAAATACGAGATGTTGTAGCGTTATCGTTACTCCATTTATGATAAATCTCAATTTTTATTCAATAGACTGATAAACCAAATGTATGTCTATAAGAATTTCTTCTTTAAAATTAACATCACGTTTATTCGCATTATGGCGTCATCTACGCAATGAAAATGAAATCTTGTTTGTTTATCTTTTCTAATGTGTCCAACTTTGTTTGTGTGGTGTGTATGTATTTGACCAAAATGTTTATAGGTATATAATAAATGTGAAAACAGAGCATTGGTCAAAATATCAAAACGTCTATGATCCACCAACGATAATTTGTCACCTGGTGTAGACCAACATGCGTCTACGCTCACATAATGCGGGTTAAAAAGTTAAATTGTCATATCTTATGTTACAAACACAACTAATAAATGACCGACAGAGGCTTAGAGATTATTTCAATACACTTTAGAGGGGATAAAATGTCACTTGTTTATAATAATGACACAATTAGCCACTGTATAGTTATAACCTATTAGCATTTACCTGTCACATATGAAGTGTTCTCGGTATCTAAGCTATAAAACCTCACTTTTCTAACTTGCTTTATATGAGAATGGACGAAAATCGGTCTTTATCAGATTACATATCGCGTCTAGACTGTACAGTGACCAATATTGTGATTCTTAAGGTTTTTGTAAGTATAACACCAGTGATGCTTTTAAATTACGGAAGTAGATAGTACTAGAGAAGTCCTAATCGACTATTTATTAATTATCGTATACTTTCGTATTTCTATTATTGAAGAAATCGTCGTTTTTTAAAGCTGAAGCTACGACATTTTGTACGCCTAAAGACGATATGTCGTCTTTGAGAGACCACAATATCGCAAAAAAAGGTTTATCCTAGACTGGTGAACTTGTCCCATCTACACTGTACCCCGATCGTAAGATTAGGACAGGCTAGCCAGTTAGGCTTTATCCAAGCTGAATTTACGGCATTTTGATAACCTATTGACGATATATCCAAACACTTCATTGGTGTCTACTAAACATATCAAAGCTTTAAACTGGAGAAAGAGTTAAGATACTGAATACAACCCGCGACATTGTTCTGTTAACTTAGTTCAAGAGTCACACGGTAATACAAAAATACGTACTTAGCCTTGGTTTAACTGAAAAATCACATGAAATAAAAAAAAACTTACTTAGCATTGGTATAACTGAAAAACCACATGAAATACAACAAAACAAACTCAGCCTTGGTATGACTGAAAAAAACCACATGAAGTACAAAAAAAATGTACTTAGCCTGGGTATAACTGAAAAATCACATGAAATACATGTGAATTCTAAACCCTTGTATAATGAAAGTTAAGATTATCTAAATACTGTGGGATTGCCCTATTTCTTTTTTCATTAATCTGTCCATCCCTTGAATTTCAATACATTTATTTTCATTATCATAAACCGCTCTGCCAGACCATATACTCGACTCGTCGTCCTCCTTTTCTCTAACTCCGCCTTCCTGCGCCTGGGCTATAATGCTGTCTTTTTTCAAAGGTTTCATTTCTGTCTCGTCAATTTTATTCGCAGTATTGGTGCTTCTATCGCCATTAATTTGGTTTCCCCTCGAGCGATATGGCAAACCGATTTTGATAAAAATTGCAAAAATCGCTGCAACAACAATCGCAGGTATAAGGACTACAGCAATGCTACTGTTTGAATGTTTAGGTAATTCAACCGGGTTTCCAAATTGCACAAGAAAGGATGCGTTTTTAAGCGTTGTTGTTTTGGTGGTAGTTGTGCTTTCTGTAATCTTCAATATCTCTGTTATATAGTAACCTGAAAAGATACAGAAATTATTCATTGACAAAGAAAACAACAATTAACTAATTCCCACACAATGACGCTTAAAGGCCTAGTTTAATCCTTCTTTATTTGACCCCCCCCCCCAAATGAGATATACAATTAACCACCCGCTGAGAATTTAACGACCTTATCTGATAAGGAAGCTATATACAGTATACAAGGGATTAAATCTGCTGTATTACCATGGATAAGCGTGGCTTACATTTGCACTTTCTTTGTAGCTAATTTGTCTTTTGAAATTAATTTTGAATTTTATTTGGTTATAATTGTGAATGAATATTAAAAACTCATTTTTAAGACTTTTGCAGAAGACACTGTATAAATACAAAATATTAAGATAGTGATATCATTACAGATCACAAATAGCAACAGGAATTACGTGGATAGACAACATTGAGAAAAGAGGAGAAAACATTGATTTTTCTGATTTCCCCTTTCATCTCAATATTTCAACACGTTTTCTCTTTTATTAAATCGAACTTTTTTAGTTTGTAAATCTACTATAATATTCAGGAAATACTTCAATATACTTCAATATTCTAGGACAGGAGATAAATCAAAAGGGAAAAAAGTATTTTTACCAGAATATTTACTTTACCACAATGTTTGAAGAAACTATTTAACCTCTTGAATTACAAAAAAAGAAATACATGTGTAAATTTCTTTCAATTACATTCAATCCAGCAATCTGCAACTAAGTCACTTTTATTTAGTAATTTGACATTGAATTGAAATTCTAAAGGCATATAAAAATGGTTAGATAAAATTTATAAAGATAACTCTACTTTTTTTTTTATTATTTTCAAATTCTCATCAGCATAAAGCTAAGGTGCAGCTATTGCATAATATTGACAAATTTTTACCATGGTCATCAATGGAATATACAAGATGATTAACCCCCTGGTGTGATTTACAGATAAGGCAATTAGCTTACCAGTAGGGGTTCAACATACACAACATTCCTTAAACTAGGTCTTTAAGTGCATGGGGGAAAACGCTTAGGAAAACAATATGGGCAATGAAGAAATTGCTTGTTACAAGCAACTTGCTCCGATTTGGACCAGGTATTTTTTTATTTTTTTGGTAATGGGTCAAATACCTTTTTGTTTCCGTATGTTTATCTTTTTCACAACAATAAAGGTTTGAAAATCTTTATGCTGAAAAAGAAAAATCTATGGAAATGCATGAATTATATGAATCTAAAAGAGATCGACTTCGCTCTATTTTTAGGTTGATTCTAACCAGACCATATGCAATTATAAGATAATGAATAGGTGGTGAGTTTTCATTGAAAAACAGAGGTTTGTTTTGTTTGATTTGATTGATTGATTGATTGTTTATTTTCTTGTTTGTTTGTTTTTTATTTATTGATTGATTGATTTGATTTGATTTTATTTGATTTGATTTGATAGATTGATTGATTGATTGATTGATTGATTGATTAAAATAATTAATTAATTAATTAATTAATTAATTAATTAATTAATTAATGAATTGATTGATTGATTGATTGATTGATTGATTGATTGATTGATTGATTGATTGATTGATTGATTGATTGATTGATTGATTGATTGATTGATTGATTGATTGATTGATTGATTGATTGATTGATTGATTGATTGATTGATTGGTTGGTTGATTGACTGTTTGATTGACAGCCCTCGGTACACATAGTTATTACACTTGCGTAATATCATTCATGTAATATTGAAATAATCAACGGCGTTTCGCCTACTCGCCATATTATAAAATCCAATGTTTCATTCCCAGGCTATTCTTAATTCATCACAATTATTGAACTTTCAGGTAGTGCGTAGGACTTCTAATCACTGGGTCCATATGTTTTCAACCAATGGGTTGATAATCGTAAACCTAAGTGGGATAAGCAGCTTGGGGTTCGAAAAGGATGTAGTAGTAGTAATTGTGGGAGAAATGCCAGGAATCCAATGCAAGGTGATCCAGCCGCCACGATCGACCTGCGATACTGTTAAAAGTGGCGTTAAACCCAATTCAATCAATCAATTGAACTTTTATTAACATGTGATCGTTATCTGTATTTTTGTAATAAAATGATGATGGATCTCGAATTGCTGATCGTTCAATTGTGCCGGAAGTAAATGCTGAACTCATACATTTATGTCAAGCATTTCGTTGGTTTGGCGACTTAAACGCCGTAGCAAAAATTTATTCAAGCTGCCCGACATTTAAGTCGCTTTTGTGTATATTCCTGGTCGAAAATATTACAAGCTTACATCAATGGTAATCTCTGTCGAACTGTAATGTCGGAGGTCAGCTGGCGTGACCTATGATCCTTCATTTATATGCGTGACTAGTGATCCTTCAGTTATACCTAAAGATTGATCCGTCATGCAGAGGGCTCCAAGCGAGAATTCCACAGAACTAATACGAAATCCGATATTATCCGGAACAATTCAATCATTGTTTATATTTCAAGATAAACTTACCAGCAGGTAACATGAACATTTGTTATTCAGAAATTCGAAAATAGCGTATTGTCTTGAACTGGACAGCTTGCTGGCTTTCAATAATATTTGTGGTAATTTTCAGTCGCTTGAGTCATTGACAGTAAATCCGCCGATGAAGATACCGCTTAATACGATATATCGATTGTTACGAAGGCTCTTTCAAATAGATATTCGGAAATAATCCTTTCTTTAGTCCCCCCAAGTATCGTTATTAACGGGGTGAATATATATTATAATAAAAGATAATAAATAATTTCTTACCTTCACAGAGTTTTCTGCACGGTGGTCTGGATAGAGGTTCACAGACATCGAGACATGGTCGACATATTTCCAAGTTCTTGTTCCAGTATTGACCGAAACGACATCGGCTAAACGAAGCAGCTTCAATCTTTAGGAGATGAAGTACCATTGAAATTAATGTTAGAAAAATGTGGTAAGTTGACTCCATCTTTATAAAACGTTATTCAACTCTTCTAAAAATTGCGTGGATCTTTTCTGGGGTATCTTTTTATAGATTTTAAAAAATCCAAGGAACCTGCTATAATTAGAAATAATCATTTCTCTGAACTAAAGATGCTTTATTTGAGCTTTGGGCTTGATATTTTAAGGTCTGGTTTGAAAAAAAATGTTGAAATTCAAAATGTGAAAAGTCCGTAAAAGTATAGCCTTGTGCGTTTAAAAACGAAACTACCAAAATTTTTTAACACAATCGACACGAGGCCATCACGTGTAATGCTTGAGGCTTCCATAGTGGAAATAACATTATTTGGGGGATTTTGCGAAAGTCTAAATATGAAATACTATGTTGATATCATGAGCTTTGTCTATTTTTACTCATTAAGATGATCTTGCTCAAACGACAACCTCTATTAAGCGACCACTTTCGTACAGCGATCAGCATCAAATCCTGCAATAAATTATGTATGGAGTTGATCTGATCCCACAAAGAGTGTATAAAGCGATGATTCTCTTTAACAACCTGATTTTGTCCTCCCTCGAGTGGCAGCTTAATACAAGATTAACTGTATTTCGTACTGCGCCATCAGTCGGACACAATTTAATTATGGCTAGCTTTTATGGCTTCTGTATGTCCATTATTCGTCGTGCGCCATCCGTGGCCAAAAAATTAATCATAATGGGCCTTTATGACACTTGTATCTCAATTGTTCGTCCAGCGCCACCCGTCGCCAACAATTCACTTAAAGTAAGCATATCTGATTCTTGTAAGTCCAATATTCGTCGTGCGCCATCCATCGTCAATAATTTAACTATAGTGAGCCCATATGACTCTTGTATGTCCATTGTTCGTCGTGTGCCATCCGTCGTCAACAAAATAATTATGGAGAGCCCATATGACTCTTGTATGGCAATTGTTCGTCGTCCCCACCGGTCTTCAACAATTTAGTTATGGAAAGCACTTATGATTCTTGTATGTCCATTGTTCGTCGCGAGCCATCCATGGTCAACAATTTAATTATGGTGAGCCCTTATGATTCTTGTATGTCCATTTTTCGTCTTCCGCCATCCGTCGTCATAATTATCAGAAGCTCTTACGACTCTTGTATGTCCATTGTTCTTCGCGTGCCATCCGTCGTCAACAGTTTAATTATGGAGAGCCCTCATGACTCTTGTATGCCCATTTTTCGTCTTCCACCATCCGTCGTCATAATTATCAGAAGCTCTTACGACTCTTGTATGTCCATTGTTCTTCGCGTGCCATACGTCGTCAACATTTTAATTAAAGTGAGCCCTTACGACTCTTATATGTCCATTGTTCGTCGTCTACCATCCGTCGCCAACAATTCAAACGTTTTTGCATTCTAGGGCTAAAACTTGGTGAATTTTTGGGGTCAGAATATTTTTAGCTTTTAGGATGAACCATTTTTGACAAAGCGCCAAAAAAATCGTAGATACAGCTTAAATTAGCTGTAGTTATGACGTTTAAGTCGCAGAACCAAGAAAAATGCCTCACATAAATTGCGGCCAGTGTCGGGGTTCAAATTTCAATTCCAATTTATATGAATGATTTGATTTGTCTATCGATAATTTGAATGGTTCGATTAGTCGATAGGCCTCGTCTTTCAAATATATGTGTAACAGAATGACCTTATGGGCCCTTCTCGTATGACGGACCTGATGTTATTTAATGCGCTTTATGCTTTAGGGAGCAGATGAAGAATGGAAAATGATGACGGATTCGAAGAAATTGGGGAAGAAGATTTGATTCTCCAAATTTATGAAGCCGCACACTTGGGATACAATGTGGGGTGATATTCTGGTTTCCCACATTCAAAAATCGCAGTAAGGGGATGGTAGAGAAAGAACGCAACAAAAACCCAGTCATGGCGAGGTTGAAACAGCATTGTGGAAGTAGAGGCGGGGTGGGCTCATATTCAATCATGTTGGAGTCATAAAAATGACATAGACGTCTATGATATTTGGGTCAGTGCGTGACATTTCCAATAATTTTATATGTCTGTGAGCAGGTGACACTACACAGCCTCAAGAGACACTCGGAACAATTGGATTGATTGATTAATTGATTGAATTGGGTTGAACGTCACTTTTAACAGTATTTCAGTCATATTGCGGCGGCTGGAGCACCTAACAATGGATTCCTGGTATTTCTCACACCAGTAGTACCACTACATCCTTTCCTAGCTTCCAGCTGCTATCCCACTTAGGTTTACGATTATCCACCCATTGGTGAGAGATAAATGGCGGAAAGGATATGTGCCGCCGCCGGGGATCGAACCCATGACATCCCATGATTGAAGATAATGAGTCTGACGCGCTACCGACTGCGCTATGACGGCGGGTCGTAACAATTAGAATATTTGTTGATCGTATAGATCGTATAAACTTTGAACCATTCGCTATCTGAAGAGCGCAAAGTGACTTTTAAAAGTTGCGTTAAACCCCCATTAATTAATTAATCAATTTGATTAACGTAGAAAACAGAGGTGGATATAAAGCGTGTAAAACACAATGATGAAACAATATGAAATTTCTTTCTTTCTTCGGAAGTCATCTATTTTCAAATTAACGTAGCTTTTTTTCCAGCGAGAAAAATGTCTAAGTAAACACATATTCTCCCTCTGAATATTAAGCATTACTATGACCCTTCTTAGCTGGCTTTCGAAGAAGCCTTTAATAATTTCCAATGACTTCTAATGTGTTACAGTGAGATTTGTATCTGCTTTATATTACATATCAGCGACAGATCTGCGTCTACCCCGAGACGTAAACTGCAAAGGACACAGAACAGTGTTGCATGGCAGATATATCTTCGAGATACTGCATGTTATATCTGAATAACTAACTTTGTTCAAAATTAGGAGCAAATACATTTCAGGATATTCTGTAATAATTATATTTTTAATTTCGTCCATCAAAACGAGCGTTCTGATTGGTCGAAAAACTTTATTCATAACTCCATGAACAAAATTTCGAGCACGCAGCGATTTTGTATGCTTCCGCACAAAATAGTCCCATACAAAAAGGTATCAAAATTTGTAAAGCTTTTGTTTTTTTCGATCGATGCTATTAAGTTATAAGAAATGAATACGCGAACGGATTCATACAGTGTTATTAGTTTTTTCGGTTCATACCTCCATGAAAACAAAATAATATTCTCTTCATCTCTTAATAGTATTTTTCCTTGTCTTGTAATTCAATATAATCGAGATAATCTTGTTCGAGTGACCACATCTATTAAGCGACCACATGCATCATGCGTCGACAATCAAAATTCCCTTTAAAAATCAAAATCTCACATAGAAAGAAATAGGGAATATTACAATAGTGTCTGTTTCTATTTGTTGTTATCGTGTTCGAGAATTGTGTGAAGGTATTTTTTATTGGAGGAGACCGAAGGTCGAATCCAATGAAAATAACTTCACACGATTCGAGAACATGATAACACCAAATAGAAAAACACACTGTTGTAATATCCCTTTTATTATATACCTTCTAGGACATGACATTTAAAAAAAATTATCTTAAATGATAAAGAATATCCAACTTTCCGGAAAAAAATGAACGTCTATACATAAAAAAGTAGTCCGTGTTTAACGGTACTCGAAGAATACGGTTTTTTGGTACACGCCGAATATTGATTTTTTTTTCTGTCGAGTTGTATTAGATAGCCAGATTTTAATTCATATCATTTATTGGTATAGAATAAATGGTCGTGTTTGCTATAAGCATAAAATGAATACATCCAATGTTGTTGGAACTCATTAGAAACGTCTCAATGTTTTTTTATTGGAGAATATTCCGCATACATGAATTAATTTATGTGAAAATGTCACACTTAATCACCATTTACATGAAAGGGTAAAGGATAAGACTAACTGAGACACGTCAGGCGGCAAGGGGCCTCCTAGGAGTTTCCTAAAACAAATATTTGAGAAAGAGATAGGGGCCAGCAGAGGTCAATTTGAGACACTAATAGCACGGTTTTTCTGCACTGCGCTCTGAAACTGCCAAGTTTCAAGTCAATCGGAAATAACGTTCAAGAGTTATGCTCCGGACAAAGAATTGGTTGCCGTCCGCATACCCGGACGCCACGGGTGATCCCATAATACGAGTGTTATAAAGTATCGTAGAGTAGAATGACCTTTCTATATTCAGAAATGGGAGAAAGAAAAGTTCGCTTTGTTTTGCAAGGGCGATATGTTTCGCACTTTCCAGATATCACGAGTCAGGCAGTATTTTTATCAATCATGAGTCTCTGGGTTTCCAGATTTATATTTGTAGCTGGCTGGTGATCTTCGCTGTAGTTAAGGTAAACCATGAAATCAGTGAACGTTATTAATGTCTTTGCCAATATCCTGCAAGGAAAGTCGATGGAAAAAAGTGTGAATGATTTTTAACATTACCCGCGCAAGCCCTCCTTTGGACGCCCCTCAATAAAAAAGATTTGGAAAACATTGTGGAAAATGAAGAAATTGCTTGTATCAAGCAATTTCTTCATTATCCACGATGCTTTGAATCCAAAAAGACGAGAAAAATTTAAAATTCCATCATCTAGAAATTGTCGTCTGCTGCTTCTCTCAATTTGGACCAGTCTAAAACTTCATTGTCTGGTAATGGGTTAAACATTACTCGCAGCTTTCATTCACGAATTTACCAAGCGACCCATGAAAATATTCATTCTGACCGGAATTGAGATTGAGATCTGAACTCCGACATTGGCCGCCATTTGTGTGAAACAATCGTGTTGGTTTGGCGACTTAAACATCGTAACTACAGCTTATTTAAGCTGTGGTTACGACTTTTAGGTCTCTAACCAACCATTCTACTTTTTGGTAAATGCTATTGGCCATACATTTTGCAAAATAACGCCGTTTAAAATCGAAACGGTCGGAACATCCTGTCGGGGTCAGTGGGCGTGGCTAAAGGAGTAAGTGGGCGGAGCCAGCGATTGGTCAATTTTTATTGAATTAGAATTTAGAACATTATTTCCAGTACGTTGTGAACAGCTTACACCAAGACGGTTGTGTATGTGACGTAACATATTGCGTATAAGGCGCAATAAATTCTGGACTCCCATATTTTAGAAGTTGAAATATTGTTTTAAACGGACCTGTAACTGATCAATGCCATAAGGCAACTAATGATCAAGTGTTTGGTTGCAGTTTTTGATCCGTGATAATTGACGGATCGCAGTTGTCAATCAAAGTATCTCCCGAACAAATCATTAATTAAGACTGGAAGTCAACTTTAACATTGGCCTATACTTATGTGGAGGTTTGGCGACCGTAGGCTAAACGTTATCAAGTTGTAGTAACGACGTGTAGGTCGCCAATGAACACATTTACATTTTTTAGTAAATGTTTCTGGCCATAATTTTTACAGAATAACGCCGTCTGAAATCGATGTGGAACTTTTTGTCGGAGTTCAGTGGGTGGGTCCAGCGGAGTCAATGGGTGGAGCCAGCGATTCGTCCTATATTTTAACGGTGGAATTCGTGGAATACAAGAACGAAGTTCAGAGAAATATTCACATCAAAGGAGACAAGGTACATTTGGATTGGTGTATGTTGGATAACATCTTATCTGTTCTTTTGTATAAGTGACTACCAACAATTGCACAATCAATCCGGGTTTCCAAATAACAAGACACTCCTGTCTACCTATTGCTCCCCGCAGTGGGTTCCCCCGATTTACAAACAGATGGACCGCTGAATTGCCCTTTCTCCTAGCATAGAGGATTTAACATTTTTCCTCAATCGTATCATGAACTATCGATTTTACACCCGGTCCCTTGTTGTTTTAATGTTTAATCACATTTTAAGGTATTGGAAGCATTAAATGAAAAGGGAGAGGTTTAGCAGAGACAGCAAACACCCATCCAGTTTCCCGTTGATTGTCCGTAGGAAAACCATCTGAAGTCTGCGACTAGTTTTAGTTAAGACCACAATATTAACCAATATAACCCTGAATCTAGCCTTAACTGTGCTCAGTTCTGTTTTGAATTGAAAGATGACAGACGACAATATTAAGTTAACTGCTTTGCCTACACAGCGAGTTGAATCTATCAAAATGAAATGAAGGTTTGCTTTCAACGCCAACTCGAAACGCGAACTATGTACTCCAACAAGATAGCTTGTCTAGGATACCAGACACCGTTGGAGTTTTGGGCCGCCGTGTAGAAAAAAATGAAATCGATATAAGTAGATAAAAACTTGAAGCTTGAAGTTGTAGCTACGACATTTGATATTGGTTTGCACATATGTACACGTAATGGAAAAAAACTGGAACTCCGAATGGAAGTAGCGATTTCATTGACCCACAAATTTCGATACAATGCAATTAAACTTACTTTTCTTGTTTATTTTGCGGAGAAACCCCGTTGTTACCGAAAATAGCTCGAAAGGCGTCATCTATCCTGATAACAATCAAATTCAAGTTATAAAAATTTTGATTTCTATATTCTATATTTGGTCGTTGTTTTACGAATGGTAATCTTAAAGTCTTCCCATTGAAAATAGCCGTTAATGTTTGTTTGTTTTTTGGTTAGTTGTTGTTGTTGCTGCTGCTGTTTTTGTTGTTGTCATTATATGTCGCGATGTTTTCGGAAAACATATTTCCGTAGCTATTCATCCGTTACGTGAGTGACGTCAACATTCATAACGTCGCTAACGACAAACAAGTTTGTGTTGTTGTTGTTGTTGTTGTTGTTGTTGTTGTTGTTTGTATCAACCTTTAAGTTTTTGACTGCCTCGACGGGCGAGTGGTAAAGGTGCTTGACTCGTGATCTGAAGGTCACTGGTTCGAGCCCCACCATCATCGGATTGTGTTCGTGGGCAAGACACTTAACAGCAAGCCTCAGCCAACTCAGCTGTCCAATTGGGTAGCAGTGAGTTTAAGCCACTGACTGTCTACCAGGGACGTGAAAATACCTGGATTGTGAGCGTTCGAGAGGGACTCTATAACCTTGAAGCTTTCGTCGCAATCGAATTAAATAAATTTGTATAAACTAAACTTAAAGTCAATTCACAAACGTGCCATTCTAGCCTGGTCTTTACAGTCGTGACTTGACAAGGGCCATAAATCAAGGGTTTGAATCCTGCTTGTAAGACTTTTCCCTTGGGAACGTTCTTGTACAACACATGTCAGAACAGACCCCCCCCATCCCCCCCCCCCGAAAAAATGTAAGTCCCAAAATACTGTGTCTATACAGACACTTACGATGTTTTTGCACTAAATCATCGATGTAGGTTAGCGGACTTTATTGATGCATAACGGAAAATGTCTTGATAATGTCGTTAATGCTAAACTTAGCCAATAATTTCGTAATACTAACAATCCTTATAAACTAGCATATCGTCAGAGCAAAATGTCGTAACTACAGCTTTAATTTACATGTCTCCTCTTCTTGTTATTCTAAAACACTTGTCATTTCAAAAAAAAAAAAAGAAGAAACAAAAAGAAAAAAAATGAAAGAAAAGAAAAATAAGGAAATTTAAACAGACATTAAAAAGAGTATAGAGTCTCTATAAACAGCGAAAGTATGACTTAATTCATAATGTTTATTGAATAAACTTTATCATTAATTTTGATGATAAAATACCATCAAGACGGGAAAGCAAATTTTCAGATGTAATTCATCCCAATAAATTGTCCGTTTAAATCTCTTTAACTTACCCCTTGTCATTCTGAATAGAATCCCCTGCAGAAATGATTTGAAATCAAAGGGCTGGAAGTACTGGATGCACTTATACTTGGTGAATAATTCAGTATTTTGAAAATTCATGTTATGAATATCTCTGACTTTAAAGAGACAAACAGGCGTTTTCTAGAGTGACAACAACTTGCACCCAACTGAATTATAATTTGAGTTTTAAAAAAAATCTTGTCATGACGTAGGTTTTTACGGGTTGTTGTTGTTGTTGCTGTTTGTAGAAGCACATAATTGACCCATTTCCGTGTTACCAGCAATTTCTTCTTTTACCACATTTTCTTCTTTTTTTTTTTTTTTTTTTTTTTTTTTTTAATTATGAAAACACTTTGGCGTCATAAACAGGAATTGAACAGGAAAAGGCTGGATAAACTAAATGTGAGAAAGTTTTTTGTTTTGTTTTGTTTTTCATCAGCATACAGCCGCCGTCATAGCGCAGTCGGTAGCGCGTCAGACTCTTAATCTTCAATAATAGGATGTCATAGGTTCGATCCCCGGCGGCGGCACATATCCTTTCCGACATTTATCTCTCACCAATGGGTGTATAATCGTAAACCTAAGTGGGATAGCAGCTGGAGGCTAGGAAAGGATGTAGTGGTAGTACTTGTGTGAGAAATACCAGAAATACCGGAAATCCATTGTTAGATGCTCTAGCCGCCGCTATATGACTGAAATACTGTTAAAAGCGGCATGAAACCCCGATTCAATCAATCAATCAATTCATCAGCATACACGGCAATTCATTCTGACCGTATAGTCGACGCTCTGAATACTACCGATTACATGAAATAATGACAGATATGAATGGTGATTCAAACCTCGTGCATATGATAAAGATAAAATCCCGTAGTGTCTATGCATATGTTAACCCATTCCCGAAGGTAATACCTAGGAAAGTCATAGAAATGACATAAATGAATGGTTATTCAAAACTTTTGCATCATCCACACGAGAAAAGGGAAAACGAGGTCACATTTTTCTCTAGATCGCTCGCTCATATTATAAATACAAAATCCGTTACCGTTAGGAGTTTCCATATAACCGTGAACCTAAGTTGGATAGCAGCTGGAGGCTAGGAAAGGGTGTAGCGATAATACGGGGTTACGAGTGAAATGTCACAACTTTTTCTAAACTTGTTGCTGTAGTTGCCTTTTTACATTACAAAACAACAAAACACTATCAAACAAAAAATCTGAAATCTGAAAAATACCCATACAATGCTATTTTGTGACATTTTCCTTCTTAGTGTTAATCACAACTTCATCCCGTTCGCTATCTTGCTCAAGCAGGATCTATAATAGAAACCGATTACTTTTTATACTGACATATCTAGCTATAGCGCGACTATCTTTTTCGCATTTGTTTAAACCAAAACGAACTTGCACAAGTTTTGACTGACTAAAATTGAAAGAGGTAGATGACGACAGTTTTATGTGTGATAGAATTGATTGAAAAGTGCCAAATCGGATAGAAAAATTGCGAGAGAAGGAGAAATTCATGCCGAAAACATGTTCTTTTCTCACAATGTTTTCATAAAGCTATTTTCTTCAAATAACGGGATGAAGTTGTGATTGATTAATATCGATTGGTATATGATATTTGAAAACCAATAAAAAGAAAAACTAACTCGTTCGCGAAAAGAAACGGGAAAGCCGAACGCAAGGGTTATTCGATTCAATCGGTTAAAAGGCATAATGGAAACATAACGTGGTTTCAGAATATTGTATTAATGCTTCAATATTAAGCCTATTTATAATAAACCTTACCACGTCTAATTTCCTTTGAAAATATCTGATTTCTAAGAAAAACACACCATGAATTAGAGAAAACCGAATTACAAGTTTGCGATCCATTTCAATAAATTGCCGTTCAGAATCGCTTTAACTTAATATTCCATGAAATTAATGTTTTCTGAAACTTTTGGAAACGAGAAATATTAAATTGTGATACATCACGCTATACATTTTTTTCTGTAAACGATACTTCTATACAAGATATGAAATGCAACAATTTACACATAAGACTTTTTAAATGAAATTGAACTACCTGGCAAGTGTGGACTTTGCAGCGGCCATAGCGCAGTGGTAGCACGTAGGACTCCCAATCATGGGGTCTCGAGTTCGATCCAGGGCCGCGGCGAATACCCTTTCCGACATGTGTCTCCCACCAATGAGTGGGTACTTGTAAACGTAAGTGGGATGACAGCTGGAGGTTCGGAAAGGATACTGCGGTACTGGAGTAAGAAATACCAGGAATAAATGCTCAGATGATCAAGCCGCCGCGGTATGACTGATATACTGTTAAAAGTGACATTAAACCCAATTCAATCAATCAATCAATATCCGACTGCTACGGCCTTTACATTTACAGACAGTCCGATGATATAAAACCCTTTTTGTCTATAATATTTTCAGGTTTCGTAATACAACCCTCATGCTAACTACACATGTAATGACAGAATGACTCACACGTTTTGATCTCGTTTTCATATTTCCTACATGGCTTTCCGTTCCATTGGGATCTCGAAAAACATTCAAACTTTCTCGTGATTCAATCATAATGTAGACCACGGCAAAGCCTCTACGACTTTGCCATCAAAGAAATAAATACGTCCAAAATGTATTGTATTTTCTGTGCGGACATCTATGGACAGATATGTTGAGCTTAACCAATGAGCCAAATATCCACTTTGCGCCGTGTACGGTAAAAGAACGCGTATACATTAAATATTCATTGATACATAAGAAGCAATAGCGTTCCTATTTACGGAGTCCCCCTGTAATCCCCATCGAAGACGACGAAGTCAGTAAGAAGTACAATTACAGGCGACCAATCAAAGAGAAAGAAAATATGAAAACTTTTATCGGTTGAGACACATAATAAGTTACAGAATACATGTATTGTAATAAAGGAAAAGATAATGCTTGCTCAATAAGATACAGAATACATGTATTGTAATAAAGGAAAAGATAATGCTACAGAATACATCTATTGTAATAAAGGAAAAGATAATGCTTGCTCAAGCAACCTTCTTTTCATGGACTGTTTTTTTGTTTTGTTTTTCGCACGAGGTAGAAAACTAATCAGTGTTACAAAAAAACAGATTCTCTTCGTGAAAGAATATAATTATTTGTTTAAGTTTAAGATCGATATATCTTTTATTTCGTGAACAACAAAAGCTATAGGGCCGCCGCCATAGCGCAGTCGGTAGCGCATCAGACTCCCAATCTTCAAACGTGGGATGTTATGGGTTCGATCCCCGGCGACGGAACATATCCTTTCCAACATTTGTATCTCACCAATGCGTGGATAATCGTAAACCTAAGTGGGATAGCAGCTGGAGGCTATGAAAGAATGTAGTGGTAGTACTGGTGTGAGAAATATCAGGAATCCATTGTTAGGTGCTCCAGTCGCTTTTAAACCCCATTTAATCCATCAATCAACAAAAGCTATATAGCATTAAATATATGTGACCCGTCATGCATGAAGGGACCATCTTGTAATTCAATGGAAAGATTGTTTGGGGGGAAACGCTCGGATCCAACAGATATTATTCAATGTAAATCATTTCGAAACAAGTATATACAGTAGGGAAGAATGACTATTCTTCATTAAAAAAAAATCAGCAAGTGAAAAGTTTCGATCCTGGTCGGCCTGCGTAAATTTCACAGACCCACCAGTTATTGATCGTTACTGTTCGCATTTGGTAGTTGACTCTTCTGTTCTATTTTGGTCTAAAATATCAATATGTTAATCGTGTGTAAAAAGAAAGATTACATAATGAGTCATTCCGACCCCCCCGGGTATGTACATAGTCTAAATATAGCACCCCCTGGGTTTTTCCCATTTTAGTATACAAATCATGTAAAAACTATGTGACCCTTAATGCGAAAAGTGTCAATCCGAAGATCACACAATACAAATATATGAAAATGTCTCGAATCCAACACAGGCCAGCCACAATTGGTAATTCAAGCGTGAATATTTACTATAATGAGATAAAATGACTGTTCTAAAAAAATATCAAGTTATAGTTACGACGTTACGTCAACAGCCAACTTTCTGCCTTTCGTTTTATTGCCGCCTATTGACTCTGTCGGACGGGAATGTACCGAGTTCGGTGGGCGTGGTCAGCGATCCGTCTGTTCTGACGGTAATTCGACTTTTTTTCTTACGTCCACATACAAAAATACCCTTTCTAGCACTGTCAGCATATTGGTAGCAAAATTGGTGACCAATCTCGGCTGTCAATCAAGGAATCAGCCGACTAATGAAATCATTTATTCAGCCCGGACCTGAGCTTTCAACTCCGTCATTGGCCGCCATTTTGTTAACCTCTTTTGTTGGTTCGGCGACCTAAACGTCGTAACTACAGCTTATTCAAGCTATAGTTACGACGTTCATGTAGCTTTCAACAATTACAGTTTTATGGTTCGTGTGACTGATCATAAATTTTGCGAAATAACGCCGTTTAATATGGAAGCCATACTTCATTTTAGCCCAGTTGGTAGAGCTCTTCACTTCAAACCTCAAGATCACGGGTTCGAGCCCTGGGTTTACCGTATCAATTAATTAACTAATTGTCCTTTGGGTGAGACGTTAAACCGAAGCCCCGTGTGACGTTACTTCCACCTAGCACATTAAAGAACCAGGCGGAGCTCTCATGCAGAAGTTTCGTCTTGTATCCTTGCACAATCCCCCGTAACAAACTAAGCGTCTTCTTTGGACGTCGCTCATATGGGAATGTGCTACGGTAGCGACGATAAATAAACGGAAATACAGACATGTCGAAGGTCAGTGGGCGTGGCCAGCGATCTGTCAATTTCAAAGCGGTAAATAAGATGCCACCGGTAACACTCAACATCACTTCTAAACGGAAAGTGTATTTTGTTTCATAGCACACTGTACTTTTGTGACATTTAACGCTTTCCAACACAACTAAATTTTAGTAAGGTCCAAATTGAAAGACGTTGCAGATGACAATTTCAAGTTGATAGAATTTTATATTTATTCGTCTTTTTTGGATGGAAAACATTTTGGACAATGAAGACATTGCTTGCTTACAAGCAATTTCTTCTTTTTCCACTATGTTTTCGAAAGATTTTATCTTTAGGAACGTAAAAAGGAGGGATTGTGTGGAAATGGATTATGAAGATGGGTTAATCTTTGTTGCTCGAATTACACTGACATACCTATATACTAGCAAAAGTGCGACTACCTTTTTTTTTTTTTATTTTATTTCTTTTAACACATAACCACATGGCAAAAATTCAGACAGGTCTAAATTGAAATAGGCTGCAGACAACACTTGTATGTGTGATAAAATTGATCAACAAGTGCCAAATCGGATAGAAAAGTTGCAAGAAAAGGAGAAATTGCATGGAGAAATTGCATGCAGAAAGCAAGTTTTTTTGTTCTTAAAATGTTTTTTCTATTTTCCTAAGTGCGTAAAAATGCGGTGTGAAGTTGTGATTGATTAATATCGATTTGTATATGATATTTGAAACCCAACAAAAAGACAAAAGTCCGTTTAAAACTCGAGACAAACTGGCTCACTCGCAAAAAGAAACAGGAAATCCAAACGTAAGGGTTATTCGATTTCTTCAGATGATAATCCATTAAAAGACATAATAGAAACATAACGTGGTTTCAGAATATTGTATTAATGGTTCGATAGTATGCTTATTGATAATAAACCCTATTACGCCTTATTCTCTTTGAAAATGTTTGATTTCTCAGAAAAAAAAACATACCATGAATTAGAGAAAACAAATTTACAATTTTGAGATCCATTTCAAGAAATTGCCGTTCAGAATCGCTTTAACTCAATTTTCCATGAAATTAATGTCTTCTGAAACTTTTGGAACCGGGAAATATAAAATTGTGATACATCACGTTATACTTTGTTTTCTGCAATCGATTCAATCTATAAAACTTATTAAGTGCAATATTTTGTACATTTAACTTTTGGAGTAAAAATAAACCATCTAGCAAAAGTGCATCTATCAGGGTCCGACTACTAGAGCTATTAGGGGTCGAAACATACCGCGATATATACAAGCAGTCCAATTATCCCTTCCCGTTTTTTGATATTTCAGACTGGTCCAAAATGAAAGACTTTGCAGATAACCATAAGAATTAGGTACAATATGAAATTTAACCATCTTATGTAGAAGAAAATATTGTGGGGAAAAGGAGAATTTGCTTATCGACAATGTTTTCTCAAGTATCAAATCACTGCAACGTAAGATCCCGGGATTTTACAGGATATGGGGTGAACAGATCCTAATCTGACTCTAATATTTTCATGTTTCTTAATTATCTACGCCGATATTGACAGATAGACTGACACGTTTTAATCTCATTTTCACATTTCCAACAATGTTTTCTCTTCCCGTGGGGATCCTGAAGCAATTAAAACTTTCTTGCGTTTCAATCAATATTAAGACCACGGCAAAGCATCCCCAACTTTGCCACCAAAGCAATAAATACGGTCAAAATTTATTGTACTTTCCGTACGGATATCTTTGCCGTAGACAGATATGGTGCAATCAATTAGCCAAATGCAAATGTCCACTTGACGCCGTGTACGCTAAAAAATGTATACGCATATTAGATATGTATTGTTACGTAATATTGGATTTCCGGAAACCCCTTTCAACCTACCCAATCCGATGAATTTAGTAAAAAGTACAATTGAAGGCAACCGTTGAAAGTTAAAGGAAAACTGAAACTTGCATCGTTTGAGACAAAAATTAAGATTCAGGATACATGTATTGTAATTAAAAAATAACAAAATGCTTGTTCAAGAATTTTTCTTCTTTTCACAGACTGTTTTTCTCAAGATCTTTAAAATAAATAAGTGTTAAAAAAACAGCTTCTCGTTGTAACACTGGTTTCCTTGTTGAAATGGCATTCGAATACATAGAGGTTAATCGTTTGTTTTAATATATACATAATATCGATTTATCGTTCATTTCGTGAACAGCAAAAGCTATATTTTCACGCAAGTGAAAATATAGTGTTTTGTTGTTGTTGTTGTTGTTCGCGACATGAAAGATTTATCGATCTAATACGAAAAAATAAATGATAGTTCTATATATTATATACAGGTTATAAATGATATAAATTAAAATCTGGCTATCTAATACAACTCGACAGAAAAAAAAATCAATATTCGGCGTGTACCAAAAAACCGTATTCGTCGAGTACCGTTAAACACGGGCTACTTTTTTGTGTATTGACTTCGGGGTTTTTTTTTTTTGTTGTTGTTGTTGTTGTTGTTTCGGAAAGTTGGTTATTTCTTAATCATTTAAAAGAATTTTCTTAATGTCATGTCCTAAAGGTATATAATAAAAGGAATATTACAACAGTGTGTTTTTCTATGTGTTGTTATCGTGCTCTCGAATCGTGTGTATGTATTTTTTATTTGATTCGACCTTCGGTATCATCCAATAAAAAATACCTCCACACGATTCTCGACCACGATAACAACACATAGAAGTAATATTCCCTATTTCTATAATGCCAAGAAAATGACGCCACCGCGTACAGGTATTACGTGACAACTCGATGACGTCATCAGTATCTTGAGACCCGCCTAAACGGACGCGCAATAGCTGAAAATGAACGAAAGCTGGGTTAAAAATTTTCAAAACAAAGAGTTTATATCATTTCGTTCTGGCGAAATCATCAAGTGACAATCCTTCGAGAAACCTCAAAAATCCACTAGAAAACTAGAGAGACCATCTTGGAATTCTATTAACATTTGGGAAAAAAAACACGCTAGGGTCAAATAAAGGTTTTTCTAAAAAATATATAAAGTAAGATAGAATGACCATTCTTTATTCAGAAAAATGTACCAAAGTGCACAGTTTCGATCCTGGTCAGTCTGTGTAGATAACACAGTTTCAAGAGTTATTGATCGATACTATTCACAGTTCTTAGTTAGTCCATCAGATACTGTTTTGGTCCTATGTTAATCGTGTGTCAGAAGAAGGAATCCAAGAGTCATTCGGACCCCCGGATACGTACATAGTCTAAATATAGCATCTACCTGGGTATTTCCTATTTTAGTATACAATTCAGGTAAAAAATATGTAACGTGAAAACCAAAAGTTCGATAATCATACAATATAAATATATGAAGATGTGTCGAATCCAACAATAACATTTGGTAATTTAAAAGTGAATTTATAATATAGTGAGATCGAATGACTATTCTACAAAAAACATCAAGTTTAAGTCACCAAACAACTTCCTGCCCTTTTATTTTGAGTCCAAGGCGACACTTTTTAATGTTGATTGATTGAATGGGGTTTAACGCCACTTACAGCAGTATTCAGTCATTTCGCGGCGGCTGGAGCACCTAACCGTGCATTCCTAGTATTTCTCACACTAATACCAACCACTACATCCTTTGGTTTACGATTATGCACCTATTGGTTGAAGCCACATGTCGTAAAGGATATTCAACGCGGCCGGGGATCGAATCCGGGACCCTACGACGAGGAGTCCTACACGCTACCTCTGCGCTACGGTCCCGGCCACGACACGTTTTAACGCCGCCTATTGACTCTGTGGGATTGGTATGTACCGAGTTCGGTGGGCGATCCGTGAATTCTGCCGATAATTCAAGTTTTTTCTTGCCTACATATATAATAATATCCTTTCTAGCACTGTCAGTGTATTGGTAACAAAATCGAATACTAGGTTTAGTTTTATATTTTGAGGATAAAAATCTTCTTAGGCTTGGACCTCACAATTTCGTTTGACAAGTCGGATAACTACATATATCACAGCTGTAAATGTTTCTGAATTATCTTCTAGTCCTAACATTATATTTTATAAAGAACTGTAATACGATCGCGGCTGTCAATCAAGTTACCAGTCGACCAATCATTTCATTCATTTAGACTAGAAATGAATTTTGAACTAGGATATTGCCGCCATTTTTTGTTAACCTTCATGTTGGATTGGTGACTCAAACGTCGTAACTACAGCTTATTCAAGCTGTAGTTGTACGTTTAAGTCGCCAACCAACTATTCTACTTTTTTGTGCATGCTGCTTGCTATGAATTTAGCAAATGATAAAACGCAGTTTACATTTGAAGTGGGACTTCTTGTCGGAATCGTTAGGCGTGGCCAACAAAGTAACTGGGCGGGGTCAATTGTAAACAAACAGTTGTTGAAATAATTCTAAACGTTTGGCA
The DNA here is from genome assembly GCA_946902895.1 of Fragum fragum. NCBI lineage: Eukaryota > Metazoa > Mollusca > Bivalvia > Cardiida > Cardiidae > Fragum > Fragum fragum. Next base: position 23,296,555 of record OX336378.1, on the reverse strand, counting down.
TTGCTGAACCACCGTCGAAAAAAGCGTTATGTTCTGTTCGTGTCAGAATAGAATGTACCGTTTTTAATTGGTCGTAGGCCAATTTATATAACCATAAACTCAAGATTGGGTCGCTGCAATTTACCAAAACTGCCTTTAGCCCAACTGGACGTATATTCTGACAGGAAAACAGAAAAAAATCATTTCATTTTACAACTTAAGAATTATCAAAAGGAGTAAAGGAAAACTGGACGGTCACACGCTTTAAAGATGAATGCTTCAAGGTTTTTCCGCTAGTGTTGAACGCGTCAAACCAACCACCCTTCCTTTCAATCATATCGAGGTGTAAACAAAGATGATACTGCCACTCAATTATTTTCCAGCCATAAGTTTATCAAAGTACTGAAAGTTCTTCTGGAGAGCAAATTTTGATCATTATGCTTTCAAGTTGTCTAAAGAATTCTCACAAAGAATAGTATCAATTGTTTTTTCCTTTGTTTATAATCAGCGCTGTTTAGGAACTTGTTAATTTCTGCCCAGAAACACAGAGGTTTTGAAATTTTCATGAACGTGCTGTCAGCATTTGCTCTTAAACTTAACTTATCATATTTCCATAATTTTTCTTTTTTGGCTTTATAAAAAAAGCTTGCAGGGATGATCTTACCATGATTATTTAACAATCGAGAATTTTTTAAAATTTAGTTTTCACAAAAAGTTGCTTTTTTGTCGGTACCCATGTTGCATCAAGGTCTTACGTTCGTGTAAAATAATATTAGTTCTAATTAACATTCACGGAAATATCATACAATAGGATAGAACCTACGTGTTGAAGTTGTTTTACCCTAATTCTAAAGTCGGAATGCAACGATATGTCCAATTTCTCAGTGAGGACCAATTACAGTGCGTACGGCACTTTGATATTATTATTCATTTTTTCCGCGGGGTTAGACAAAAGGTTGATCACAAAGGGCAGATACACATAATCTTCAGACTCCACACTCAAAATTGATTTTCGTGGATCGAAGTTTCTTTCATGATTCTGCTTGCAATTCTGTCCATTTTTTCTTTACTTCTTTACATAAAACTATTTACAAATTAAGAACTTGTCACGCCGGATCATACACATCGAATAAAATGACCATCTACCAAAAATGGCGTAGAAATACAGTAACAGAAATATATATTATTTTCGATCTAATCGCTTCTTTGTCTCGAGCTAAATGAATACCGCTACAATTTAATGCAGGATAATTTCAGACTACGCCGAAATTTTCAATTAATTGGTATGATTAGATCCGCGTAATTATAGATTTTCACATCTGAAAAATGTTGATACAGGGAGCCAATAAAAGAAACCTAATTTGATCTCAGTATAATCGAATACTGTTTCTACTATACGAATAAGATGGATACTTTTTTCTTCACATTCTACCTCGCTATTTTATAAATTTGGGATATCTGAGCCAGAGTTCACTGACCAGTTATATTTAACGGTTTGGTCTTTAATTTTGTAACGAGGGTTCTAATTGACCGAGGCCTGTGCCTCATCCAATCAGAGTTTTGCTTATGAAACTTTTAATTCGAAATGTACATTGAAATATTTAACGAATGCCAAGGCTTGTCTATACCAGACCTTAGCTGTCATCCTTCGATGGTCGTTATTCCATTAAATATAAGCATGACGATGTTGCAGCTAATTAAATGAATGAACGAATCAAATGAACATTTATTAAATGAAAATTTATAGAATGATTAAATAAATTAATGGTTTATTGAATTTATTTATGTTTTAATGAAGTTATTAATGAATAATCATTGATTGAACAAATGAATCAATAAATAGATGAATGGATTAATAAGAATGGATAAACGAACGAGTAAACGAAAGAGTGATAGACATTCAGTACTTTTGACTGATCTAGGGTTACCAGTGCATAGCAAATCGATTTAACCCATTCCCACACAATACCTCCTTTTTACGGTCCCAAGAAAAAAGCATTGGAAAACATTGAGAAAAATGAAAAAATTGCTTTTTATCGAGCAATTTCTTCATTGTCCAAAATGTTTTCTACCATAAAAGACAAAGTATTTTGAAATTCCATCAACTTAAAAGTGTTGTCTGCATCTTCTTTCAATTTCGACCAGTCTCAATTTGTGTTATGTTGGAATGTGTTAAATTGGTCTAACCCCTACTTTTAATTCCCTCTCCAAGTTTAGAGATATTTGTCCAATAGGCCCATCTATTTTGTGCGTGTTTCTAGAAAAATCCATCCGTCTTTTAAAACCCTCGATTTATTGTGAGACGATTCGTTTTCTTTTAAAGTAATTCCCAAGACAGTCATTTTCTCTAATTTAGCCGAAACTGTCAAAATTAATGGAGAAAATAATCTCCTAAATTTTAGAAAATGTAACCAGTGTCTGGGACTATTTTCTTTTAAAACAGATGTGGCCGTGGTTGGAACCCTTCATCTCTGCGTTCAACTTCATGTGCTTAGCCAGCTAGAAATGCTGAAAGCCATGCATCATTATAGATATGAGATGCAGAGAATCAGAAACACGTGTTCTGGAGTACAGCCACATAGAAAGAAACACCGGGAAACATAGACTGGAGAACCTGTCCCATCTAAGCTGCTCTCCGATAGTGTATCGCCAGATCAGGACAGGCTCGACAGTCAAAGGGGGACACGGAGAAATGGCAAAATTATTTTAAAAGAATAAAAGAGAGAGAGTAATGAAGTAAACAAAAAGTACAATGATCAGCAGGAATCATTGTTCGTCATTTTGTTGTTGAACAGTTGTTGGTGATATGGTGATGTGGTGGTGATTGTGGTGATGGTGGTGATAGTGGTGGTGGTTAGTTTGTTGATTGGTTGATAAGTTGGTTAGTATTTCGTTGGTTGGTTAATATTGGGTTGATTGATTGGTTGGTTGGTTGGTTGGTTGGTTGGTTATATGGTTTGCTTTAGTTTGTTTGTTGTTTTTCTTTTTCTTTCGGCAATTTCAACAGATGTTATATTGAAGTTTCGGTGAATAAAATCCTTGTCAGAATGCCGTTGAAATTAAAGCCCTGGAAGTACTGATAGTCCTGATTGACGATAAACAGTTTTTTATATAGGAAAAAAAGTTACGTCTTAGAATATCAAACAGGTGGTGAACAAAGATAAGACTGCACATATGTCCAGGCTGATCTTAGTCTATACCTCCTGCCGAGACTGGAATATGCAAGGTTCAGCTTAACAAACATGAAAGCCACCTTCAACACAAGAGTTTTGCGTAGTGTAATACTTAAATGGTAACTCCATCGATGTCCGAATCTGTTTTTGTCGGCGAATGGACTCGGGTTGCTAGTAATATATCAGTACTCCGTAGTCATTGTGAAGGGGTTGGCATTAACTAAACGGACTTTTTTTTTTACTTTAAGCTGCTCAGTTGTTTTTCGTGACTCCTTTATTTAACCCATTCCCACGAAGCCCTTCTTTTTACGCCCTCAAGAAAAAAAACTTGAAAACGTTGTGGAAAATGAAGAAACTGTTTTTATCATGCAATTTCTGCATTATTCACAGTTTCTATCCAAATAGACGTAAACGTTTGAAAATTCCATCAACTTAAAATGTCATCTGTAACTTCTTTCAATTCGAATCTGTCTAAAATTTCACTGTGTGTGATTAAGTTAAACCTGTTTCTGTGATAGTATTATCAATTTTATGATGCCACAATGTAAGATTTTTGTCTCAACACGACTAAACGCATTATAGTAATGGATTATCCCCAGCGGTTCCATTTCGTGTTTTATGAAATTCTATAGGATTTATTGCAACATTGTCGAATATATATTAGAAAAACTATTCCATTGCCTTCAAATTCGGCTGCGGGAATTCCCATTTCACTGTTTGTAATGTTTATGAAAGTATTTTACAATATGACCTACGGCGTGTGAGTGAAAAAAAATCGCAGATATCGCACTAGTGTAAAAACGATGCAAATGAATCCGATGCCTATGATAACGCCAAAATGACGTCACAATGCATGTAATGACGTCATATTCAAACGGCGTTATAATAATGGTTCGCGAATTATCCTATATCAATGACTTCAATTTAGTTTTAGTGATTCATCGCAAAATTAATTTCATATATCATAGAAATAAAATCCAAATTGTATTAAACTCGTCATCTAAATCAGATAAAAACTCGGTAGAGCCTCGTTTTTATCTGTTATATAGATGACTAATAACCTCGATCATTCATGACCAATATCCTCTTTGTATTACTGTGAGAAAAAGTGAACCGTCATTCCAAAATGGACATTTTTAGACAGGCTGTGGTTAAAACAACAAAAAAGGCATAACATAATTGTCGAAGTTTACATTTTGCTTCTAGTCTGAATAAGTTATTTGATTTGTCCATTGTTTTTTTTATTGAAGACGGCGATCTATCAAGTGTCAGACTAACCCGTCGATGTTCGGCGTTAAAATACTAAGCGTTCAAGAGTATAAAATGTGCTTGTACGGATATAATTACAAATACACGCACGTGAGAGGGTTTACCTTATACGCGTTTACACTCATATTTTAAAAGTGCCCGCTTTAAATAACGCGATGTAAGCGCTCACGCTAAAATATATGTGATCTGCCTGTATTATTTACGCGTGTATGCGTCTCTATGCTCAGATGACAATTGACTTTGACCCAAACGATACACCATAGATATTTATAAGAGCAGTTTTGAGCCTATCTCTCCACTTAGGCTTTGGTCATTACGGTATTCCATAGTTTATAATACACGTAATCATTCATCTTGGTTATACAGACATAACATGATTGTCTATATTTGATTGTCCGGACACTTTTCCCCAGACCAGCTCGTTGTCCCATAACCCATTTCCACGCGACAAAATTTCAGACTCGACCAAATTCAAAGAAGTTGTAGAAGACATTTTTTTGTCGATGAAATTTAAAAAAAAATATTGTATTTTGGGGTAGAAAATATTCTAACAATATTGTAACAAGCAATTTCTTCATTTTTCACAATGTTTTCAAAAGCTTTTTCTTTGAGGGCGTCAAATATCGTCATTATGTGGGATGGGTCAAATGGTTTGGTCAAACCGGAGGGAAAACGAAATGTAACTAAACTGAATGATTTGCATGACATTTGAGAGAAAACTTTTCAATAAAATACATCTCATTTTATTCGAATATATCATTGTAGATATTTATTGCTCTGTATCACGACCTTTCATCCCCAGACAAATAATTCACAATATATCATAAAATAAAACCCATTATTCTTGTTCATGATATCAAATAACATATAAATTGAATTCTGCTAAGAATCTGATATGGATACGTCTATTTTCGACGATATAAATACTGATGGTTCTTACACTTTAACTATTAATAACTTTTAATTTAATCCCACACAAACACGGTTTTTGACGCCTCTAAGAAAAAAGGCTTAGGCTTGGACCACACAATTTCGTTTGACAAGTCGGATAACTACATTTATCCTGTCACCTGCTATAAATACTGCCTGATAAAGGGGGGTATGATAAACTTGTTGATATCAGGTCACATGGTCACGTGATAAGCTTTATCATGTCACTTGATCACGTGACCGACCGGAACTATTTTTGCAGTGGTAGGGGTGCTTTCTAAAGCTTACTTTTAAGCAATAAATGTTTAAATCTTCGGCTAAAACTTATGTTCAACTAAAAACATTATTATCGACTCTCAACTTTCATCGGTCGAATTATACATCGGTGACGTAGAGATGACGCAATACATGACGCAGGCATTGTTTATTTCATGGAAGCATACACACAGCTTCTGAAAGCAGGATTTTAAAACATAAAAGGATTTATTGGATTAAGCATGGATATTATTTGAGTGAGAATACTTTTAGAAGTCGCGGCTAGGCAACTTATCTCAAGCTTTGTCCATCCTGTGATATTCTATCAGGGTGGCAATGACTTTGGGTTTGGTTTTTGCTGCATAACAACGAATCGCCAGAAAATCTTCGACACGTTAGTTGAGTGATCGACAAGATCGACAAATCTAGGCAAATTATATTCGATGATATAGGTATGTCATTATTGTTTAAGGTTTAATTTCTAGATGTTCTTGTTAATTCGTTCTTATTAAGTCTATTATAAATGAATTTGTGCGAGTTCTTTCAAAAGTCGACCCCGATGCCCTCACCCCAGCCGGGTCATATCACCATGTTCGGCGGAGAGAGGTTAACTTACATTTACTGATCATACACATTTTCAAGTCAAATTCTTTTAAAAGATGGTAACAGGATAAATAGAATAGATGGTTGGTGTCTTGATATGGAAAAGTTCATCGGGCTCGGCTTCGGAATTTATCCGGTTCGCCTTCGGCTCACCAAATAAATTCCTACGCCTTGCCCGATAAACTTTTCCATATCAAGACACCAACCATCTATTCTCTATATATTACAGCTGGCAATGTTTCTGAATTATCTTCTAGTTCTATTACATAGCTTTTATAAAGTACTGTAATACGATCGCGGCTGTCAATCAAGTTACCAGTCGACCAATCATTTCATTCATTTAGACCAGAAATGAATTTTGAACTAGGATATTGCCGCCATTTTTTGTTAACCTTCATGTTGGTTTGGTGACTCAAACGTCGTAACTACAGCTTATTCAAGCTGTAGTTGTATGTTTAAGTCGCCAACCAACTATTCTACTTTTTTGTGCATGCTGCTTGCTATGAATTTAGCAAATGATAAAACGCAGTTTACATTTGAAGTGGGACTTCTTGTCGGAATCGGTAGGCGTGGCCAACAAAGTAACTGGGCGGGGTCAATTGTAAACAAACAGTTGTTGAAATAATTCTAAACGTTTGGCATTGCTGAACCACCGTCGAAAAAAGCGTTATGTTCTCTTCGTGTCAGAATAGAATGTACCGTTTTATTATTATTATTATTCATTTTTTCCGTGAGGTTAGACAAAAGGTTGATCACAAAGGGCAGATATACATAATCTTCAGACTCCACACTCAAAATTGATTTTCGTGGATCGAAGTTTCTTTCATGATTCTGCTTGCAATTCTGTCCATTTTTTCTTTCTTTCTTTACATAAAACTATTTTGTCACGCCGGAATATACACATCGAATAAAATGACCATCTACCAAAAATGGCTTAGAAATACAGTAACAGAAATATATATCATTTTCGATCTAATTGCTTCTTTATCTCGAGCTAAATGAATGCCGCTACAATCTAATATAGGATAATTTCAGACTACGCCAAAATTTTCAATTAATTGGTATGATTAGATCCGCGTAATTATAGATTTTCACATCTGAAAAATGTGGATACAGGGAGCCAATAATTGAAACCTAATTTGATCTCAGTACAATCGAATACTGTTTCTACTATACGAATAAGATGGATACTTTTTTCTTCACATTCTACCTCGCTATTTTATAAATTTGGATATCTGAGCCAGAGTTCACTGACCAGTAATATTTAACGGTTTGGTCTTTAATTTTGTAACGAGGGTTCTAATTGACCGAGGCCTGTGCCTCATCCAATCAGAGTTTTGCTTATGAAACTTTTAATTCGAAATGTACATTGAAATACTTAACGAATGCCAACGCTTGTCTATACCAGATTGGATATCTACCTTAGCTGTCATCCTTCGATGGTCGTTATTCCATTAAATATAAGCATGACGATGTTGCAGCTAATTAAATGAATGAACGAATCAAATGAACATTTATTAAATGAAAATTTATTGAATGATTAAATAAATTAATGGTTTATTGAATTTATCTATGTTTTAATGAAGTTATCAATGAATAATCATTGATTGAACAAATGAATCAATAAGTAGATGAATGGATTAATAAGAATTGATGAACGAACGAGTAAACGAAAGAATGATAGACGTTCAGTACTTTTGACTGATCTAGGGTTATCAGTGCATAGCAAACCGATTTAACCCATTCCCACACAATCCCTCCTTTTTACGGCCCCAAGAAAAAAGCATTGGAAAACATTGTGAAAAATGAAGAAATTGCTTTTTATCGAGCAATTTCTTCATTGTCCAAAATGTTTTCTACCATAAAAGACAAAGTATTTTGAAATTCCATCAACTTAAAAGTGTTGTCTTCAACTTCTTTCAATTTCGACCAGTCTCAATTTGTGTTATGTTGGAATGGGTTAAATTGGTCTAACCCCTACTTTTAATTCCCTCTCCAAGTTTAGAGATATTTGTCCAATAGGCCCATCTATTTTGTGCGTGTTTCTAGAAAAATCCATCCGTCTTTTAAAACCCTCGATTTATTGTGAGACGATTCGTTTTCTTTTAAAGTAATTCCCAAGACAGTCATTTTCTCTAATTTAGCCGAAACTGTCAAAATTAATGGAGAAAATAATCTCCTAAATTTTAGAAAATGTAACAAGTGTCTGGGACTATTTTCTTTTAAAACAGATGTGGTCGTGGTTGGAACCCTTCATCTCTGCGTTCAACTCCATGTGCTTAGCCAGCTAGAAATGCTGAAAGCCATGCATCATTATAGATATGAGATGCAGAGAATCAGAAACACGCGTGCAGGAATACAGCCACATAGAAAGAAACACAGGGGAACATAGACTGAAGAACCTGTCCCATCTAAACTTCTCTTCGATAGTGTATCGCCAGATTAGGACAGTGTCGCCAGTCAAAGGGGAACACAGGGAAATGGCAAACTTATTTTAAAAGGATAAAAAAGAGAGAGTAATGAAGTAAACAAAAAGTACAATGATCAGCAGGAATCATTGTTCGTCATTCTGTTTTTGATGTTGGTGGTGATATGGTGTTGATTGTGGTGATGGTGGTGATAGTGGTGGTGGTTGGTTTGTTGATTGGTTGGTAAGTTGGTTAGTATTGGGTTGGTTGTTTAATATTGGATTGGTTGGTGGGTAGGTTATATGGTTTGCCTAAATGAGAGTTGTTGGTAGTGTAATACTTAAATGGTAACTCCTTCGATTTCCGAATTCTTTTTTGTCGGCGAATGGACTCGTAAGATTCAATCTAAGAAGGGAGAGTCTTGTTACCATGTACTAGCTGCGATATTGTAGCCCTCTTTCTGATAATCTGTTGGCGAGCCTCGCCAAAAGATTATCCGAAAGAGGGCTAAGATATCGCAGCTAACTATGTACAGATCCAAGTCAGCTTGCGGCTGCAAAATCGGGTACGACCTTTGGTATGACGTACGAGAGGACGGTAACAAGAAGGGAATCCGAAGATATGAAATTCACCATGATGTACTTTTGAAATTGTTGAACCCTTTCCTGTTAAATCCCTGGGGTTTTTTTTACGTCTCTGTGATTTTATAGGCCATAACTGAGAAAACATTGAACGTTTTCTACCCTACTGAATGATTATTTTCAAAATAAAATTCAAGTTAATAATTCGGCTACAAAACCTTTGAATTTGGAGGGGTCTAAAATTTTGCAAAACGTAAAACGGTCGAATTGTACTTTCATCGACTGGTCAAAACAGAGACTTAAAAAGTGGTTACAGACAATAATTCAGAATATTTTCTTAATGTATAATGTCTAAACTGAGCAGTATCTTTTAGAAAATATTTTAATAAAAAGGGGGAAAAGCTTGTTTTAAGCAATTTCTCCTTATTCTTTCAGTGTTTGCCGAGGCTTTACTTTTTCAATGCGTAATGATGCGATAGTGTGCGGTAACGGGTTGCTAGTAATATATCAGTACGCCGTAGTCATTGTGAAGGGGTAGGCACTAACTAAACGGACTTTTTTTTAAGCTGCTTAGTCGTTTTTCTTGACTCCTTTATTTAATCCATTCCCACGAAGCCCTTCTTTTTACGCCCTCAAGTAAAAGCCTTTGAAAACATTGTGAAAAATGAAGAAACTGTTTTTATCATGCAATTTCTGCATTATTCACAGTTTCTATCCAACTAGACGTAAGCATTTGAAAATTCCATCAACTTAAAATGTCATCTGCAACTTCTTTCAATTCGAATCGGTCTAAAATTTCACTGTGTGTGAATGAGTTAAACCCGTTTCTGTGATAGTATTATCAATTTTATGATGCCCCAATGTAAGATTTTTTTTCTCAACACGACTAAACGCTTTAAAGTAATGGATTATCCCCAGCGGTTCCATTTCGTGTTTTATGAAATTCTATAGGATTTATTGCAACATTGTCGAATATGAATTAGAAAAACGTTTCCATTGCCTTCAAATTCGGCTGCAGGAATTCACATTTCACTGTTTGTAATGTTTATGAAAGTATTTTACAATATGACCTACGGCGTGTGAGTGAAAAAAAATCGCAGATATCGCACTAGTGTAATAACGATGCAAATGAATCCGATGCCTATGATAACGCCAAAATGACGGCATAATGCATGTAATGACGTCATATTCAAACGGCGTTATAATAATGGTTCGCGAATTATCCTATATCAATGACTTCACTTAAGAGATGAAGAGAATAGTTTTTGTTTTCATGGAGGTATGAACCAAAAAACCTAATCACACTGTATGAATACGCAAAGCCTAATGATGATAGACGAAACTGAAAATTAAATTATTGCAAAATTAATTTCATATCATAGAAATAAAATCCAAATTGTATTAAACTCGTCGTCTAAATCAGACAAAAACTCGGTAGAGCCTCGTTTTTATCTGTTATCTAGATGACTCGTCTAATAACCTCGATCATTCATGACCACTCATTCAATATCCTCTTTATATTACTGTGAGAAAAGTGAACCGCCATTTCAAAATGGACATTTTTAGACAAGCTGTAGTTAAAACAACAAAAATTCATAAAAGAAATCGTTGGAGTTCGTATTTACTTCTAGTCTGAATAAGTTATTTGATTTGTCCATTGATTTTTTAGTGATGACGGCGATCTATCAAGTGTCAGAGTAACCTGTCGATGGTCGGTGTTAAAAAGCTGAGCGTTCAAGAGTATAAAATGTATTTGTGCGCATATAATTACAAGGGCACGCACAATATGAAAGGGTTTACCTTATACGCGTTCACACTCTTATTTTGAAAGCGCACGCGTTAAATAACGCGATGTAAGCGCTCACGCTATATATATATACGATCTACCAGTATTATTTACGCGTGTATGCGTCTCTATGCTTAGATGGCGAACAGTTGACTTTTGACCCAAACGATACTCCATAGATATTTATAAGAGCAGTTTTTGCGCCTACCCCTCCACTTAGGCTTAGGTCCTTACGGTATTCCATAGTTTATGATACACGTAATCATTCATCTTGGTTATACAGACACAACATGATTATCTATATTTGATTGTCCGAACACGTTTACCCAGACCAGCTTTTTCTCCCTTAGCCCACTCCCACACGACAGAATTTCAGACTGGTCCAAATTCAAAGAAGTTGCAGAAGAAATTTTCTGTCGATGGAATTTTAACAAAATTTTTTTGAATAATGAAGAAATTGCTTGTAATAAGCAATTTCTTCATTTTTCACAATGTTTTCAAAAGCTTTTTCTTTGAGGGCGTCAAAAAGCGCCATTGTGTGGGTTGGGTCAAATGGTTTGGTCAAACCGGAGGGAAAACGAAATGTAACTAAACTGAATGATTTGCATGACATATGAGAGAAAACTTTTCATTAAAATATATCTCATTTTTATTCGAATATATCATGGTAGATATTTATTGCTCTGTATCACGACCTTTCATCCCCAGACAAATAATTCACAATATATCATAAAATAAAACTCATTATTCTTGTTCATGATATCAAATAACATACAAATTGAATTCTGCTAAGAATCTGATATGGATACATCTATTTTCGACGATATAAATACTGATGGTTCTTACACTTTTACTATTTATGACTTTTAATTTAATCGTTTAAACCATTCCCACACATACACGCTTTGTGACGCCTCTAAGAAAAATAGCTTAGAAAAAAGATGCGAGAAATGAAAAAAATGCTTGTTACAAGTTTTTCTACCAAAAGGGCAAAGATGTTTTAGTATCATTAACTAAGAATTGTCGTCTGCAATACCTTTGAATTTGAACCAGTCTACATTTTTGTCGTATGGCAATTGGTTGATTCTTGTTCATGCTATCAAATATGATATAAATTGATTTCTGCTAGGAATTCGATATTGGTATTGATATATTTATTTTCGGTGATCTGAATATCGAAGACCCTTACTCTTTCCTCTTTTAATATATGAGCCTATGCGTGACATTTCCAACAATTTCGCAGGTGCGTGACTCTTTGAGCACCCTGGACAGCCATTCGGCGTAATTAGAATAATCGCTGAATGTTTAAAGAAGCTTTGGGTAAGTATCTATCTACAGAGCGCAGAGTGAAGACTCTGATCGGACTGTGCGGATTGACAGGCTGGTCTGAGTCTTTACTTGGCGCACATGTGTAATGGTTGGAAATGTCACGCATGCGCTCATTTAAGACTTTTCAAAATACTTGATAAATGAAGTTCTACTTAAAATTTGAAAGGGGTCACTTTTTATACATAAAAATCTAAATCCAAATTCACTTCATATGTCGCTTTGTCCTTGATTTTATGCGAACTGTATTTGCCCGAGTAGTGCAGACTGTCTACATGTTACATATTAACACATGTTGAAAAAATGGCTTAATACTGAAACCTATCTTGATTGGGGTTTTCTAAGCTTGAAAACGCTACTACTGCATGGAAGGGCCAGCTTTTATTAACCCGTTACCAGACGACAGAAGTTTGGAATGTTTAGATTTTTAGTGATTTTTAGTAGATGGATTCTTTTGTTTGTTTAACTTTTGCGGTAGAAAAACATTGTGAATGATGAAGAAATTTCTTGTAGCAAGCACTTTCTTCATTATCTACAATGTTTTCCCAGGATTTTTTTGTCTTTGGGGTTTCCAAAAGAGTTATTGTGTGTGGGAATTGGTTGATCAGGTATTGATGTCAGCGGTTAAAAACTTTATTTCCCACTCAATGACGCTTTTAGACGCCTCCGAGACAAAAAGCTTCTGAAATCATTGTGGAAAATGAAGAAATTGCTTGTTACAAGCAATTTCTTCATTATCCACAATGTTTTCAGCCCAACAAAGCCCAAAATTTCGTAAGCTTGAAATTGTCGTCTGCAATCCCTTTGAATTTGGACCAGTCTAAAATCTTGTTGTGTGGTAATGGGTTAATGAGAAATTTTGTCCCTACCAGAGCCCTAAAGCCATTAAGCATAAAGCATTCAAAATTTCAACTACCAAACATACCGATAGAAACACAAAGACGGAAGGATATATATATAAACAAATAAAGAGAGAGGGGATGGAGACTGAGATAAGTTTATGAGAGAGGTGAATAGACACAGACAAGGAAAATAGATAAATTGAGAGCTTAAAAGATATCGTGAGAGAGGAAGGTTGGTCGATCGTAAGAGAGAAAAATATATTTAAATAGACTGACAGACAGACAGATAGAGAAGGAAAGAGAGACCGAGACAGAGAACTAATTTACAAGTTCCTTAAGGCTCTAAGTAATCCTAGTTGTTAGAAAAGAATTGTCTTGTTTTTGATATATTTCCTTTGAAAATACCACGACCTTAAGATACGGGGCCCATTTATCATCATGTCAATACAAAACCAATTGTTTTTCATATCTATCTTGTGATGTCTTTCGCTCTGTAGGTTTACAAAATTGTGTGTTTGGCTGTTAGGGACTACAATATATGCGGTGGAAGACAAGAAAAAAGCCGTAAATACAGGAAAAATAGACCTCGCATAGGATAAAATATTTCGGAACTTATATTCTTTTAAATGATTTACAACCAGGACTTCTCTAAAGTTCACTGGATTCAATGATAGATGTAAAAATAGAAGCCTTACGTCTTCTTTGAAAACTATTTTTGCAATATTTGAAGATTCAGACGGTTCTCTTGTTAAAACAATTCATCAGATCTCATCAGATAAATCTAGGGTTTTAAAATTCATTTGATAGAATACAATAAATTCTTTTCAGTTGTTGTTGTTTGGAGACTTCACCGATTCGCGGATCGCTGACCCACGGCCATTGACTCCGACAGAAAGTTCAACATCGATATTTATCAGTGTTATCAGTTTGAAAAATGTATGGAAAGTAATATGTAACAAAAAAGTAAAATGGTTGATTATGGACCGAAGTGGCGTAGCTACAGTTTGAATTTAGAGAAGCTGCAGACGAAAATTTCAATTCAATGGAATTTTATTTTCTTTCTGCTTTTGGGATAGACAACATTGTGGATAATGAAGAAATTGCTTGATACAAGCAATTTCTTCATTTTCCACAATGTTTTCAAAAGCTTTTTTCTTGAGGAGAAATTGTGTGGGAATGGGTTAAACAAAGAACCTCCGAAAAGGCTTACACCTGTCACATTGTCTCATGGTGGAAACACTCGAGCTAAGTTTCTATAATTGATGAATCGCGACTGTCAATCGAAAATTGATTGACCAATCAAATCATTCACTTAGACCGTAGGTGAAGACCGTAGATGAACTTCAACATTGTTGTAGGCAATTTTTAGGATTTTTGGCAACATAAACGTCGAAGCTATAGCTTATCCAAGTTTAAGTTACGACCAACTCGGCATTTACTTTTGGTCATATGCCCCTGGCTGTATCTATTTTGTTTGTTTGTTTGTTTGTGTTTTTTTTTTTTTTTTTTTTTTTTTAAAGCATCATGTAAAACCCTAATTCGCTATTTTGACCAGTGATCTATATAAATGTACTTTAATCACTGTTCACTAAAGCGAATCCTGTTTTATTTACATGTTTAAATATATGTATGAAGTATGGAAAAGAAACATTAATTTGAGAGAAAATTATGAATTAGATAAAGTTTGTAGCATAGGAACTGATGATAGAATTTATTTATTTATAATAGTCTATATTTTAGTGTTTTTCTTTCATATCGTTAAAAAGTAAAGATTACAGTGGATTACACATTTTCGAACATTATTCTACGTTTAAAGGCCTCTTGTAAATATTTAGCTAGATTCTTAAGTGTTATTTTATTGTAGCTATTAAGTAGCCCAACTAATTTAAACATGGATGGTTTATGTCTAAAGTGTTTTTTAATATATTGTTTTCGCAAATCAGAATAAGATGGGCATAGAAGGATGAAATGGTACTCATCTTCAACTTCACCTGTGTCACAATAACTACAAATTCTTTGATTGTATTCTATTCGGTGTGCGCCGTAACGACCCGATTCTACTTTAAGATTGTTTGAAGATAATCGAATTTTTGCAATGCATTTAAATAGGTTTCTAGGTAATAATGTAATATACTCTTCGGTGACGAATGAGTCTTTAATGCTTTTGTAAATCCTTGTAAAATTGACTTCTTTAATCGAACAGGTCCAATTTTGGATAAATATATCAAGAACTCTCCTTTTAAAGATTAAAGGGAATGATTTATGATCAATATTTGATTGATAATTCCATATTTCAGAAAAACCAGTATTATCAAGAATAGTTTTTATGTTGGATACCCAATTACTAAAACCGCTATTATAATCATGTAGCATAGTCTGATAGATTTTTTGTATTAGTACATTTTCAGAATTAAGTAACTTACACCAGTATTTTATAATTCGTGTATGCCTAGATATAAACATAGGATGGCGACCTAATTCCCCATATAGACTCATTGTACATGTCGATTGTTTGACATTAAGGATATATTTAAGGAACTTGAGATGTGCCCTCTCAATCTGTTTATTCTTAAAAAAAACAGATATTTCACATCGACCGGACATAGACCGGACACGAATACTTTAACACAGGTTTAATCTTAAATTGGAAATACGCCTACCTACGGGGCATAACCTAAACCTTAAAGTTTGTAGACTGGTACAGGAAGAAATAACGTTTTCGATTGTGTTGTTACATTACAGGAAGGAAAGAACTAATAGACTGTTAATCAGTTTATTTCTGTCGGGTTATATTTTAACAAAATAGTTGTACCAAAATGCTGAACTGCAACATTGAACACGTGCGACTTTATGAGGACGGAACTGCCTACTAACTTTTTCCACAGTGTCAGAAGTTCGAAGTATCGACGAAGTTTCGGACAGTCGCATAAGTGGCAAACTTTGACATCGTGTCTTATCATTTGATGTAGGAAATGACCTCTAAGAACACTCGATTTACAATGTCAAAAGTGCAATCTACAAACAATGAAATAGTATTCCAAATGCAATTTCGTAGGATGTTTACACCTGTTCGAAATTATATTGCCGCGCAAGGTTTGCCCAGTGAATTCGAACCACGGTTCGACCAACATTCCTTACGATGTTTTTTTTCCTCAACAATTGTCCAATCACGGCTGTCAATCAAATAATCTATCGACCAATGAAATCATCCATTTAGACTGTAAGCTCAGGTTGAGCTCCGACATTTAATGAAACACTTTGTTGGTTTGGTGACTTAAACGTCGTAACTATAACTTATTCAAGCTGTAGTTACGACATTTAGGTTGCCATTTATTTGTAACATTATACTTGCCATAAATTTTTTCTGTTAAAAATCGAACGGAAACTTCCTGTCGGAGTGGGGCTAATGAAGTAAGTAGGCAGAGCCAGCGATATGTCAATTAGCAGCTGGTGGCTCGGGGAGAACGTTGTGGTTGCACTGATGTGAAAGACGTATGGAAGGCATGATTAGGTAGATCGGCCACCGCGATGATAACTGAAAAACCCTTGAAAGAGGCGTTAAACCTCATAACATCAACACAATCCGACTAAGCTTTAATACTTTTTCTGTCGAGAGATAGACCGCGATGGACTGTGATCAGCGTGCGGCAGCTCGCTTATTATTTTCAGGGTGCGACAGTGAGAGGGTTGACTGACACCCGCAAAATAATCCCTTGGCTGTGTTATCGAATATTCATTTATGCCATATGTAAAAGTGGAGGCATTCGAGCACCTCTATGGATCCAAAAGTCTGAATATACAAATATCTAATTTTCACATAATGACGATTTTGGACGCCCCACAAGAAAAATAATCGTAAAATGAAGACATTACTTGTAATAAGCAATTTCTTCATTTTACACAATGTTTATTACCTAGAAACTTAAAAAAAATTCTAAAATTTCATAAACCTTACATTGTCGTCTGCAACTCCTTTCAGTTCGGACCAATGTAAAATTTTGCCGTCTGGTAATGGAATATGGACAGAATGATCTTCAATATTTGCACTAAATTCAAAATTTGGAAATTTTAGCCCAAGGTATAAAATCCGTCTTTTCATTCTTTTCGTCTGATCACTATTTCTTAAAGGAATATGGTAATTGGTCAACCAAGGTTCATACTTGTAAATATTGGTTGAAACCAAGCGAACAGTTTCTCAGTAGTTTCTAAATACGCTATATATGGAAAAAAAGCCAGTATATTTCTCATCAGATCACCTTCTAGAAGGACTCTAGTTAATAATTTTCTAAGAAACATGCCGGTCTTGTGAACATCATTTGGTTGAAATCACGCAAATACAGTTTCTGAGAAGATTTTCAGGGTTATAAATGTACATGTATATATAAAAAAAATATAAAAAAAAGATTCCGTCCATACAAGCAACTGTTTTCCTCGGGTTATTTTTTTTAAGACTGTCTTATACTGGTTCGTTCTTCTTGGTAAAAGTTTAAACAGTTTCCAATAAATGACATATACATGTACATAGAAATAAGCCCCGCTATTAAATACAACATGTTATAATCCAATCAACGATTGAAGGATCTGGTTAACCCGTTCCCACACAGTGACGCTTTTGAACGCTCCTAACGAGAAAAACTATTAGGAAAAAATTGTGTGAAATGAAGAAATTGCTTATTACAAGCAATTTCTTCATTTTACACAATGTCTTCTATCCAGAAAGTTAAAAAAACTAAACTTTCATCGACTTTGAATTGTCGTCTGCAACTTCTTTTAATTTGGACCAGTCTAAAATTCTGTGGTCTGGTAATGGGTTAAGGTTTAGCCACACCTCATACTTGTGCCGGATTTCGGTTGTAATCGACGAATCGTTCGCCACTGCCATTCACCTCTGACAGAAAGTTCGACTTAGATTTTAACCCATTCCCACATAAAAAGGCTTAGGAAAACGTTGTGGAAAATGAATAGATTGCTTGTACGAAGCAATTTCTTCATTATCCATAATGTTTTCTATCCAAAAAGACGAAAAACTATATGAATAAAATTCAATCAACTTGAAATTGTCGTCTGCAGCTTCTTTGAATTTGGACCAGTCTAAAAGATTTTTGAGTGGGAATGGGTAAACAGCGTTATTTTCACATTATATGGTCAGATATATGTGACAAAACTATAATGGTTGACGACCGTCTTAGGTCATAACTACAGCTTATTCGGGAACAATTTTGTCTTTTTATATTTTGATTATTTATTGTTTTATCGAAGTATCATTCTTGTAACATAAAACTAAGACTGAAGTAATGTATTCCTTTCGCATTCAATAGCCATTTACGGCAGCAATTTTACACCATACACTATCAAAGAGTTATTTCAAAGTGCCACTATTTCTTTTTCTCTTGGTTACAATTCCCCGAAAATTCTTTTATTACATTAGTTCGTTACAGTAACCATTAACAAAACTCTCGTGAGGGGATAAAATGTAATAAAATAAGGAAACAAATCTATACAACGTGCGGGAAAGTATGTCCCAGGTGGCGAACTGTTAAAAGGAAAACGTATATTTCTAAAGAATTCATACAATCGTATTTCGAGCTCTTAAAGCAAATTCAGAAAATAGTGGTATGCTTTCAGGATGAAAGATGCTTTCTTGGAAATTCTTGAATCAAACAATTAATCAAACTTGCAGCAAGTAGGATGTCATTCGAAAAGGGTAAGACTTAGAAGTGCAAGCATCTCTTACATGTATCTGACTGCGAGAAAAGTGTAAAATAACGGTAGTTTAACCCTTTCATGTTTTGCAAAATTTTAGATGTATCCAAATTCAAAGGTTTTGCAGACGAAAATTTAGATTTAATTTCATTTGAAAAAAATAATCATTCAGTAGGGTAGAAAATTGTGTCGAAACAGAGGAAATTGCTTTTTACAAGCAATTTCTTCTTTTTCTACAATGTTTTCTCAATTTTAAATTTTCAGGGACGTAAAAACCAGGGTTTACACAGGAAAGGGTTAATCTTTTGTTAACCACCCCCCCTTTTTTTTTTAAAATTTTAGACCAGTCCAAATTCAAAGAGGTTGCAGATGACAATGAAAATTGGATGCGATTTGAAATGAAACCATCCTATACGGTAGAAAATATTGTGGAAAAAGGAGAAATTGATTGTTACAAGCAATTTCTCCCTTTTCCACGATATTTCTTCCCAGTATATAATTATGGTGACGTAAATTCCCGGGCCTGCACAGGAATGTTTTTGATAACAGAAATTCTAAATGGTACATGCTAATTCGCGGACCGCGGCTCTCTGACGAAGTATCAATCTATCAATCAAATCAATCATCTAGACCGGGAGTGAACTTTGACCTCCGAAACTGGGCGGCGTTTATATGATACATTTTTGTTGGTTTGGCGACTTAAACGACACAATGTACATGTGGTTCAGCTTATTCACGCTGTCTTCAGGTCAGCATCAACCATTTTTTCCTCATGTTACTTGCTATAAATTTGGCAAAATCAAGCCTTTTCATACCGAAGTGTAACTTCCTCTCAGAGCTCAGCGGAAAGTGCCAGGCTTTCTGTCAATTTTGCGCTATTTTGCCCTTTCCTTTTTTCAATACAGACGAAGTGCGGTATCATTATATATTTTGGTCAATCGAATCCTAGGTTATCTATATCTTCTCTTCGAGTCATATATCGCTAGATTTGTTTGTTTGAATGGGGTTTTACGCCGCTTTCAACAATCTTTCAGATATATCGCGGTGGCTGGAGCACCTAACAATGGCTTCCTGGTATTTCTCACACCAGTACCGCCATCACATCCTTTCCTAGCCTCCAGCTGCTATCCCACATAGGTCTACGATTATCGACCCATTGGTGGGAGACTTATAGTCGGAAAGGATAGTGCCGCCGTCGGGGATCGAACCCGGGACCTCTAGATTGACAGTCCGACGCGCTACCAACTGCGATATGACGGCGGCATATATCGCTAGAGGGTGACAATAAAAAAAAAAGCAACAACAACAAAGAAACTCAAGACTGCAGCGTACTCAAGCTCACGAAAATGTATTTGCCTGTCAAAAGTATGTATCATAGACACGGGTGGCCTAGAAATATTGAAATGCGACCTTCACAAGTATGCGCTGAATCTTTACCTACCCACGAGGTAAATTTTGTCAATTGACCTTCAACTTAGACCTTGACTCTATTCCGAGAGAATGAACTGGCATATAGCAGTGCTGTACGTCAGATGTTGAAAACAGAACTTTTGTGTATATTGTAGAAGTTTTAGTATATAAAAATATTTGACATTAGTCCTTTCTTGTACAAACTTTGGGGTTTACGTCACTTTGATTTTGTACATGAGAAAACTTTGTGGAAAAAGAAGACATTGCTTGTAACAAGCAATTTCTCCCTTTTCCTACAATATACAACCAGTGATTGAACATGAAGGGATCAATAAACTGTATTTAAGAGGTCTAAGTCACCAAACCAACAAAAACGCCTGGCATAAATGTCAGAGGTCAAAGTTCACTTCTAGTCTACATGAATGGCTTTATAATTGGTAAATCGACGTTTTATTTGATAATATCGATCCGTCAATTATCTGATATGTCAAGACAAAGTCGGACGGACGACCGGACTAACGTCAAAAAATCATTGTGATGATTATGTCTCGGTGATCGCAAACGATTAAAACTGGTATTTATACCAGGAGGTTATCGAGATAGGTTTTTGAACGAAATGAATGCTTATAATAAAATGCAAGATATCGTCGGTTGCTCACAAATCCCCACAACTACAGTCGCAACTTGAAAATAGTGGGAGATATATATCGGACTAAAATTGAAATCGACAGATTGTTTGCAACGCCCACTGAAATTCTTGGCTGAACGCCGTAACAACACCAAAGTGTAGTAAATAGAGGATAATCAACTGGTTATTCCAGATATGAAAAAAATAGTTAACGAGGATGCGTTGTTAGGCGTTGAAAAAACTAGTGCGGAGCATGAATTTTTTTAACGCCTAACAACGCATTCGAGTGAACTATTTTTCATATCTGGAATAACCAGTTGATTATTCTATCTATTATATACCATATTATTCTATTTTCTTATTGAAATATCGAAACCAATCTTTTTGATAGAGAGAAGGTCTATTGAAAAAAGTGCGGAAGAATACATGATTAAAGATTTATTATAGAGAGTGAAACTAAAAAGTTTTATCGCCACTCCAGTGACGTTATCAAAATTTATTACACTGAGACATCAAAAGATTTCACAGCAAGGTATTTAATAACAACGTTTAACCCATTCACACACAATGACGCTTTTAAACGCCCAAAAGAAGTAAGGCTTTGGAAATCGCCGTGGAAAATGTAGAAATTGCAAGCCGGTAAAATTTTAAAAATCAATGTCTTTTTGTTTAGAAAACATTGTTGATATTGAAAAAAAATGCTTGTAAAAAGTTTTTTTTCCCCACAGTGTTTTCCTATTTTTCCCCGAGGGCGTACAAAAGGCGTAATTTTGTGAGAAAGGGGTTCAAGATTTGGAATAAAAATGGCAAAATTCTGAAGAACTCATTTAAAAGGACAAGTCAAATGAGTATTTCTTCCATTTATATAAACCCATTACGACGCTTCTGCACGCATGTAATGAGAAATCTTGAACCTTAAATCAAATTAGATCTCATTTTAATGTCAGAAATTTATTCGGTTTGATTGTTATTGTGGAAATCATTGTTTTATCTTTGTTCCGTCGGTGAATTATGCCGCCCAAAGAAGTCAAATTTCTCCGTTAAAATTGCCAAGGATTCCGCGATGTCTGACTTTAATGCAGTCTAAATAGATTTCTCCAAACTTCGAGACATTTCCGTTAAACCATTACAACACAATAACGCCTTTGGACGCCCCGCGAGATAAACAAATCGGAAAACATTATGTAAAATGAAGAAATTGCTTGTAACAAGCAATTTCTTCATTTTACAGAATGTTTTCTACCAAAAAAGTTGAAAAAAAAATCATCAACTTAAAATTTTCGTCTGCAACTCTTTCCATTTTCAAGCAGTCTCAATTTGAGTCGTCTTGTAATGGTTCAAAGACTCGATTGTAAGCTTAGATATAGCTAGGTAGGTGTGAAGAGGTTGGGGTACGAATTCAGTACAGATGCAATGAATGTATCGCTGGCCACGCCCACAAATCTCCGACAAGGCGGTTCAAGTTATATACCAAAAAACGACACTAGTTTGTTTATGTGCTGAGGGACATAGAACATAGAGTAATTCATTGGTTTGTGAAATGTTAGTATTTAAAAAAAAAAAAAAAAAAAAACGGCTTCAGTATTTTTCATCCGCACTAGCCACTTTTAACCATTCCCAAACAATGGCGTTCTATGACGCCCCCAAGTCAAACAATTTCGAGCACATTGTGGAAAATGAAGAAAACGCTTGCAACAAGGAATTTTTTCATTTTCCACATTATTTTCTTCCCATAAAGTTGAAAAAACGCTATAATGTCATACACAAAATTTTGCCTTTTAGTAATGCCTTAAAATTGAGTATATAACTAAACTATTCCATATTCATCTGAATATTTTTTTATTAAAGCAGACGGCGAAATTTAAGACTGGTCCGAATTGAAAGGAGTTGCAGACGACTATTTAAAAGTTATGTTAGACTTTTTCAAAATTCTTGGGTGAAAACATTGTGTAAAATGAAGAAATTGCTTGTCCTAATCAATTTCTTCCTTTCACACATTGTTTTCCTATTTTTTTCCTACGGAGCGTCTAAAAGCGTCATTATGTGAGAATTGGTTTATTGTTGGTTTACTCTTTCAAAACGAGCGTTCCGATTGACCGGAAAAAAATTATTCAGACCTCAATGAACAAAATTTTGACCATGTAGCTATATTTGAATGCTTGCATACCAGAAAACTTAATCACACCAATTCCTGAATCCGTTTTAGGGCTCATACCTCAATGAAAACAAACAAATATTTTCTTCGTTTTTAATTGGTCGTAGACCAATTTATATAACCATAATTTCGAGATTGTGTCGCTGCAATTTACCAAAATTGCCTTTAGCCCAACTGGACGTATATTCTGACGGAAAAAACAGAAAAAAATCATTTCATTCTACAAATTAAGAATTATCAAAAGGAGTAAAGGAAAACTGGACGGTCACACGCTTTAAAGATGAATTCTTCAAGGATTTTCCGCTAGAGATGAACGCGTCTAACCAACCCTTTCTTTCAATCACACCGAGGTGTAAACAAAGATGATACTGCCACTCAATTATTTTCCAGCCATAATTAAATCAAAGTACTGAAAGTTCTTCTGGAGAACAAATTTGATTATTATGCTTTCAAGCTGTCTAAATAATTCGCCCAAAGAATAGTATCAATTGTTTTTTCCTTTGTTTATAATCAGCACTGTTTAGGAACTTGTTAATTTCTGCCAAGAAAAAGAGAGGGTTTTGAAATTTCATGAACCTGCTGTCAGCATTTGCTCTTAAACTTAAGTTATCATATTTCCATAATTTTTCTGTTTTGGTTTTATAAAAAAGCTTGCAGGGATGATCTACCCATGACTATTTAACAATCGAGAATTTTTAAAAATTTAGTTTTTCACAAAAAGTTGCATTTTTTTTTCGGTATCCATGTTGCATCAAGGTCTTACGTTCGTGTAAAATAATATTAGTTCTAATTAACATTCACGTAAATATCATACACTAGGATAGAACCTACATGTTGTGAAAGTAATAGAAATTAAAGTTGTTTTACCCTAATTCTAAAGTCGGAATGCAACGATATGTCCAATTTCTCAGTGACGACCAATTACAGTGCGTACGGCACTTTGATTTAAATGTGTCAGTCATTGCCGTCTAAAGAGGGACATTATTTTGACACCAGCAATATGCCACCTTTTCCTTTGACGGGTCACATGTAAAAAAGATATTTCAAGATTAGGCCGCTCTTCTTGCCATAGGCAGCTTTTCATATAGTCTAGACACTCGTGCATTTAATGCCAGAATTAAATTAGACTGGATGCCAGCTGATATCAAATATCATTTCCACGAATTGGACTATGTTTCTATCTCATTAATTTGTCTCCTCCAGATTGGCTCAAAGCTTTCTTACTTTCTCTCAAACGAATATTAAAGTGAAAGTTCATATCATATAACTACACACTCGGGCCGTGATTCATGGTTTACATCGGAACGAGTCAATTTTCTCTTAACCACGATCAACCTATAATTGCATGCATAATTTCTGTTAAGGCTGGATCTTGATTTAAAATTGATTTTTTTATAAAATCAATTTTCGTTGTGAAAAGAAGGGAAATTCCGCATTTTTAAACGAAACAGCGTGTGATCGATCCACCAAGAAAAATAAGGGACCCCCTAGACGAAAAGTATTGATCCTGGACAGACAGCGAGGATTGCGCAGGCTGACCAGTGTTGAAGCATTTCGCCGATTGTAAACTTTAAAAAATCTAATTGTTTTCAGAATGCCACTATGGCGGTTTCGGGGGAGGTAATTTAGTGATATGCAAAAAGAGACATATGTCTCTTTGTAAACCCACTTAAGGTTGAGAGTCCTCCATTCTGAATGAACTAGAAATTGTCACAAAGCAGACTAATACCCCCCAACAGCGCTTGTCCATATACAAGTGCTATCTATCAAAGGGCCATAACAAAAGAAAATGGACTTTTTAATTAAAGGGCCATAAATCAGTCAAAAACAAATGGACCATAATCAAAATACAATATGCACATGTCTGACTTATACAGAGTCTTTCTGTGAAATTTGAATCAAATCTGTCTAAAGGTACCTGAGAAATTGAGCGGATACCATTTTTCACCAAAGGGCCATAACTCCGTCAAAAATCAATGGACCGTGACCAAAATAAATATGCACATCTCTGATTGATACTGATTATATCAGTGAAGTTTGAATATAATCCGTCCAATAGTTGCCGAGAAATTGAGCGGACACGAAAAGCAACAGACAGACGGACGGACCAACCGACCGACAAGCTGAGTCCTATATACCCCCAAACATAGTTTGGGGTGCACATTTGTTGGCAGAGATGCGATAAAGACAACTACGAGACCGGAGTTGCCTTACCTATGGATCTGCCAGGCCAAGACTTGGAGCGAGTCTTCTCGGTGGGGAAAGTAATGTGACGGCTTCAGGGGGGGGGGGGGGGGTGATTTGTAGTGATTTTCAAAAAAGGAAACCCCCAGAGAGACACGTATATACGACTTTATACATTTTACACAAAGTCGACCATTATAAGGTCGAGGATCTTTCTCTCTGAATGGGTTTGCTTTGCCAATGGGTGATACACTTTGCAGCCACCTCAATAAGACCAGATTGGATTCTGATCTCGATTTCAAGTGTTGTTAAAATTACCAAACACACGAGAAGTTCATTTTCGCCTAACGCATGAGCAAGTGCGAATCTATTGTGTACCAGCGTCTGGGGAAAAGACCCGGGCGTCGAGGCCTAATTCTCTGGGCAAAGCACTAGTTTGTATCCTGAAGTCCTATTGACCCGAGACTTTGCACCGATGAGTGTTGCGATAACGTGAGCCATTGAAGGTAGGTATCGATGTTTTTTTCATGTCACAGATTTTGATTATTCTTATCTCCTCTCGTATACTATTTCAATACAATATTCTGAATAGTAGTTTTGCTTAACCCATTCCCACACAGGCCCTCCTTTTTACGCCCCTCAAGAAAAAAGCTTTGGAAAACATTGTGCAAAATGAAGAAATTGCTTATATCAAGCAATTTATTCATTATCCACAATGTTTTCTATCCAAAAAGACCAAAACATTTAAAATTCCATCAACTTGAAATTGTCGTCTGTACCTTCTTTCAATTTGGATTTTCACTGTGTGGGAATGGGTTAAATTAGAGGTCGTTTATCTGAATAAACAAGGGTATTTCCCTAATAGCCTGCGTAGGCTGTTAATCTATTTTTAGATTTAGTCGAGACAGTTCCGGAAAAATATTCGGTCATCTACGCGATGCGTAAAACCGTTGGAATCCCATATTCAGTTAGAATTTGCTCAAACAACGTCAACAGTACGTCATCAACACGTCAACAAGAGTTATGTTCGCTAGCCGGTCTTAAATTCCGTAAAAGTCAGTCCAAAACTGTCATAAGCGTTTACACGAATATAGACACTTACCATAGTATTGCGCCAACCATTTGATGTGACATAAGTTAGGACATTGGTTGTTTCGCTTGTCAATTTGCTACCTTCGTTGACTAAGGGTCATCTCCTAAAGTCTTCTATCCTTTTTGGTACTCTGTTTTCTATTCTAACCTACTTATAATTCTGATCTGCAACTCCTTTGAATTTGGACCAGTCTAATAAAAATGCTGCATGATAATAAATGTGTTAAGGAGTAAACGAACATGAGACTAACATGGAACAAAGTTTTACTTTTTATTTTATATCACAATGAAATAGAAGTTAGACTGTATCCATAATATTGCTTAACAATAGTCTGTGCCTGAGTAAAAATCCTTTTCAATGCTGTTAACCAGTCCTTGTTTTCTATTCTATTTATATTCCTGAAATAAAATAAAACAAGCTAAAATATCGAAAAAGGAACCTTATTATATCCTTTAAATAACTAGAGGCGCTTGAGCGCCTGTATTGCTCCACAGACATGAATGTACTAATTAAGCAAATTTTTGCATGATTTCAAAATAAACTGAATATAAGGAAAATAAATCTAAGTCATTGAAATCTTTGAAATAGTTCTAGCGAACCATTTCAAATTTTTCATTGTTTTTACAAAAGTCAAGTTATGTAAAATTCATTATGTAAAATTTTCACTGTATACAATTATAGACCTAACCCACCACCATAATAGGCATGTTTTTCAACCGATCAAAATTATTTGAAGGAATCTGACAAACAGTCATCTGAGAATCATTCCTGTGAAATTTGGTTGAAATCTTTGAACAGGTTTCTGAGAAGTTTACAAAATTTTCAGTATATACCATATATGGAAATTAGCCCTGACCATAAAAGCCATATTTTTCATCCAATCAAAATTCTTTTACATAATCTGATAAAAGGTCATCCAAGGATCGATCTGGTCAAAATTAGTTGAAAACCATCCATGCTTTCTGAGAAGAAGAATTTCAAAGCTTTTACCATATGTGGAAATAAGCACTGCCCATGAAAGCCACATTTTTCATCCGATAAAATAATTTGAAGATATTCAATACATGTTTAACCAAGGATCATTTCTGTGAAATTTGGTTGAAATCTATTCATTGGTTTCTGGGAAGAAGATTTTCAAAGCTTTTACCATATATGGAAATAAGCCCCACCCATTAAAGCCATGTTTTCATCCAATCAAAAGGGGTTCATAATAGGATCATTTCTGTGAAATTTTGTTGAAATCTATCCATAAGTTTCTTGGAAGAAGATTTTCAAAGATTTTACCATAAATGGAAATTAGCCCCGCCAATTAAAGCCATGTTTTCTTCCAATCATTTTTTGAAGGAATCTGATCGAGGGTCCCCAAAAGATCATTTCTGTGGAATTTGGTTGAAATCCATCGGACTGGTTTATGAAAAGAAGACTTTCAAAGCTTTTACCATATATGGAAATTAGCCCCGCCCATCAAAGCCATGTTTTTCAACCGATCAAAATTCTTTGAAGAAATCTGATAGAGGGTCACCCAAAGATCATTTCTGTGAAATAAGTTGAAATCTGTTCCGTTGAGAAGATTTTCAAAGGAAAAGTTTACGGACGGACAGACGGACACACGCACAATTGATACAATGCCATAACAGCCAGTGGAGCTAAAAATTGAGCCTGGAACTGACATTTCAAACAATTTCATATGAGCTCGATTGGTTTCTATATAAAAAAATTCAAATAGGTTTAGAGATTGACCATAGGTGTCTGTGAAATAATTCGATATTCATCATTTACCATTTACAGTATACACATGTATAACAGTGGAATCTTCTGAATTGGAACCCTGATAATAGCAATTCACTGTTTAATTGCATGTGACTCTATTCAAAAACATTAGATTTAGAAGACAAACAGTTCCTTTTAATAGCAACTTCAGGATAGTTGCAAAAAAAGTTTTGACAGATTGGTTTTGCCATTAACCCATTCGCACTCAGTGACGCTTTTAAACACCCCCAAGAAAGAAAGCTTTGTAAAACATTGTTGAAAATGAAGAAATTGCTTGTGTCAAGCAATTTCTTCATTATCCACAATGTTTTCTACCCTATAAGACAAATATTTTAAAAATTTCATCAACTTGAAATTGGCGTCTGCAACTCTCTTGAATTTGGACTGGTTTAAAATTTTATCAAGTGGAAATGGGAAAACAGGATTCTGCTTTACTATTTTATCAGTATGTGCATGATTATTTTCATAACATTAACTCTTTCCCAAACGACAAAATTCTGGACTGGTCAAAATTGTAAGAAGTTGTAGACCACATTTCAAAGCCTGTGTTATTTGTTAAATAATGACTGAAAATGGTAGAAAGCATTGTGGGAAATGGAGAAATGACTTGTAACATGCAATTTTTCCCTTTTCCAACTTTGTTTTTCTCATTTTATTTTACAGAGTGGTCAGAAGGTATTAATGAGTGGCAATATGTTAAACAGATTGAAAACAAATGCCTGTAGGATCGAAACTTTGTCCGGGGGGGCTTGATAGCCAGTGATCCAAATTGAAGAATTTTTAAAATATCTTTAGAAACTTCAAGCAAAAGCATGATTAAGTTACTAGCCAATTTATGTAAAAATGATTTTTCCCTAATTTTTTTACTTTTGATTCTAATACAACAAGAACCTTGATTGAATTGAATGACCGTCTACTTGAAATACTTAAAGGACGTTTTCTACCCAAACTTGCTTCAAATTTGTTTAACCTAATACAAACAAACAATGGTCTTAATTGCCCTGTTGAAGACTACATTGTTCGTTGATGAACTTTTAGAAATCTTTGCATTTTGGGATAGCAAACATAAAATGTTTATTCTAAAAAAAAATGTCTGCAATTAGCAATTTCTTTATTTTCAAAAAAGTTTTCCCCAAGCTTTTTCTTGAGGGCATGCAGAGGCAGAATTGTGTAGGAATCGGTTAATGGGAAGACTGAGCGTGAAGTAAAATGTTCTCTACTTCTGAACTGTTGTTCCAAGCAGTCTGCCGCTGTCATAGTGCAGACGGTAGAGCATCAGACTCCTAATCTTAATCATGGGATGTCATATCCTTTCTGACATTTGTCTCTCACCAATGGGTGGATAATCGTAAACCTAAGTGGGATAGCAGCTGAAGGCTAGGAAAGGGTGTAGTGGAAGTACTTGTGTGAGAAAAAACAGGAATCCATTGTAAGGTGCTCCAGCCCCGTTATATGACTGAAATACTGATAAAAGTGGCGTTAAACCCAAATCAATCAATCCAAGCAGTCTCCTTTTCAAGAATTCTTTTCTTCAAACAATTGTCCAGAGACATACAAAAGACGAATTGTGTGGTAATAGGTTAGGTTGAAAGCCTACCTTAACATTGATTTCAAAACTAGGTCAACTTGTTCCAGATTCTTGTCTTTAACTAGGTCATGTATGTACTCTAATAGCACTTCCTCGTCTTCTGTCTGTGGTACTAAAAACAAACACAATCTTTATACCTAATAAAGCTAGGAGTTAAACGATTCATGGTTTTCAAAATTTTAGACTGATCCAATTTGTACAAAAATACTGCCAACAATTTAAAGTGGGTACAATTTGAAAAGTAACAAACCTGCTTTTCTTCTTTTCCAACAATGTTTTCTCACGTATAAAATCACAGGGACATAAAAGCTAGGGATTGTGCATGAAAGGGTCAATCATCATCAGACAAAAATTTAACCAGCTTCAAATCCCAAGAAGTTGAATACAACATATTCAAGTTGATCAAATTTTAGGTGTTTTTTTTTCATTCTGTGTAGAAAATAATTTAAAATATTGGGTAGAAATCTAATAGTTAATTTGTTTGTTTCCTATTGTATACTCCCCTAGACTTTTCTTCACTTTTCTCTTGAAATTGTCATCTGAAGCCTCTTTCAATTTGGACCAGCACATCACATTAACATCTGGAATTTGTGTAGTTTGACCCAAAAAAGGTTGACAATATTTCAAATAGTGCTAAAAGTGCCAAATAGGATAAGAAACATAGTGAGGAAATGATAAATTGCTTGTTCTAAGGAATTTCTCCTTTTCCCACAGAGTTTTCCATGAGTGCATTTCTTCAGATCATAAAGCATCACTGTGTGGTAATTGACCAATGGTGGCTCTCAATCTAGAAATATATTGACCAATCAAATATTTCACTAAGCCTGGAATCGAGATTTAAACTGACATTGGCTGGCATATCTGTGAAACATTTTGTTGTTTGGCAACGTAATCCTCATAACTACAGCTTAAGTTCAAGCTATAGTTACGACATTTAGGTCGCCAACCAACAATTCTACTGTTTTGTTACATGCTAGTGACCGTAGTTTCTGCAAAATAATGCTGTTTGAGAACAAAGTGGGACTTCCTATCGGAGTAACTGTGTGTGGCCAAAGAAGTACATGTAATCAGGCGGGGCCAGCTATTGATCAATTGGTTAATACCTTCAGTTGAAGACACCCATTCTCTGATCATATTTCTGACTTCTCCTATCTTAACAGCTCCACATAAATTTACAGTATCGAGTTTAACAACTTCAGGTTCACTGTCAAGGTCATCTGTCGGAGCTACAGATTCATCTTCAGGGTTGGAGGTTCCATCACCATCTGCACTAGGAATAGTAAATGGTTCATTGTCTATCGTAATTGTTTCATTTTGTGTCCTCAGTTGTGCTTTTTCCTGAAAACAAGATACATGTATTTGAGACTAGAGCAAATGAGCGCATGTGTGAAATTTCCAACCATTACATATGTGTGCTAAGTAAAGACATCTGCACAGTCTGATCAGAGTCTTCACTTTGCGCTATATACTGACCAAAAACTTCTTCAAACAATCAGCGAATGTTCTAATTGCCCCAAATGACTGTCCAGGGTGCTTAATGTGTGCAAGTCACGCACATGCGAAATGGTTGGAAATGTCACGCACAGGCTCAAATAATTCTGAACTAGAAATGCGTCACAGACACAAATGTCCCTGTATAATAGCTTGTCACATAACCTTCAGATGTGACCTTGAACTTGGGAGTAATCATCGCAACTTAACAAACGACATTAGTACTCTTCAAGGGGAACATATGTGCCAAGTTATTTTGAAATCCATCAATCAATGTAGAAAATGTTCTCTGGACAAGAATTAGACATACATAGTAACACACCCACGCACTAACACACACACTCACAAGGTAACTCTATATGATCCTTATCATTACATGGCAGGAGCTTATAAATTTCAAAGTTGTATAATCTAATCTAAATGACGTTATCATCTACTAACCCTTCACACACAGTAACACACATTTCACTTAACTAATTTGACAAAATATTGCGGAAAAAAGATAAAGATAAATCGATTGTTACAAGTTTGAAATTTATAGATGTATTAATGGCTATGCTTGCTGAGCTTGGACAGGAAGTTCCACTTGGATACTAAACAGTTTTATTTTGCACAACTAATGGTAAGTATCATGTAACAAAAATTGAATCAGCTTTAGTAACAATATTCAAGTTGCCAAACCAACAAATTTACTTCACATGAAAATCAACCAATATCGGAGTACAAAGTTCACTTCCAATCTAATGAATGATTTATTTGGTATATTGATTCTTTGATTGACAATCAGTGAATTTTTCCTTTTTCATAGATATTTTCAGATATTTTACATCTAAGCTTAAAATATTTAAATGCACACAGGGTTCATACAGACAAGGCCAAGTAAAATTCAAGGACTTTTCAAGGACAAATCTTACCATTTTCAAGGACTTATTATTGAGTAATACAAAAGTGCCAAAGATCTAATTAGTTTACCCACCAGCCAGTCAAGTGCCAATCCGCATTTGACCCTAATTTGCAGTTAGCCATAGTTTGAGCTTGACCCAACTTCTGGTATTGAGTTTTGTAAACTATTTGCAATGGAGGATGGGTTTGACTTACACTTGTTCTAATTCTTATCAAAATGGACATCTAATACTGCGCCAATTTAAGTTGAAACAAATTTCTTTTACTATAATATGGGATGCATATATAAATCGAGACATGAACAGACTTTAGTTGCTGTTCGTATAAAGTCTGAATAGCTCAGCACAACGCTTTTATGAAATTATTTATCACAATTGAGTCCGTGAGACCGGGTTTGAAATTTGTAAAAAGAAAAGTCATGTCATTAATGTATGTTTTATAGTTTTTCATTCATAAGAAACGTAGTCGATAAAATTCAAACAAAAATGGAAATCCGCAGAATGCAGATAATTTGAATATAAACGAAAACAACTGCATAATAATATCACTCGTTCTGTCAATAAAGTTAAAGAAACAACGAATCATGAAATCTTACTTCAGGGTTGGAAAACGTGGGAATAATAAATCGCAAATCAACTACAATTAATAATTTGTGCACAAATTCTACTCTGGAAAAATAGTGCAACACGTAGGCCACCCACTCGAGTTTGTCTCGTCGGTCTTTTTGATGTACGTCATGACCCTGCGATCCCATAGAGTAGAATGGACTGACCCGACATTTTTGTGACGTCAGCTGTGTTTTTCCATCAACAAAGGCTCGTGTTGAGAGAAAATCACTATGACTGTGTTAGATTAACAGAGCTTTGGATAACAAGCTCATGAAAAAATTACATCATTACTATAGTTAAATCGTTGGGGCAGGTGGCATTGCCCCGGACCGATTTAAATATCCAAATTTTTGAAGCCCTGGATAGGAAGGATGTAGGATGGTAACTTTTCACATAATTGGGTTTTATTTATCGTACAAACCGGGGCGTATTATGAGGAAAAGATGTACGTGTTTTCCATCAATTCTACGTGATTCACGTACATTTCTACTTTTTCGGACACGCATCAAAGTGTGGCCACCATTTGGAAAGGGAAGCAACTCAAATTCCAATTCGCGCCATACACATTCAGCCTATACCTACATTATGGCGCTCTTGCAAGTCTTTTTTGTTTAATTATTATTCAAACGTGCCGCAATTCTTCTTAAATGCTCACTTTTGATTTTGAAACCGAATCTAACTGTCTGGAATACCAAAATAAGTGACATTTATGTGCTTTTCAAGGCCAATGGCTAATTTTCAAGTGCTTTTCAAGGCAAATTTAGTTTTCAAGAGCTTTTCAAGACAGCCCTTCATTTCAAGTACTTTCAAGCCTGTGCGAATCCTGGCACAGAAAAGAGTTAAACGTAGTAAATTCCCCTAAATTACCTTATCTCCTACTAGTCCTCCTAATTTAGTTTGATCTTTGAAGACAAGTTTTTTAGAACTGCCTTTCTTCCTACCCCTGCCACTTGGCCGTCCTTTCGGAACCTTGAATTGTGGACTCCCCTTAGCTGGAGATCTAAAATACAAAAGTTTGAATATGAATTTTTTTTGTTTGTTTTTGTTTTAACTACATGTATATGCAAACTTTCTGTTTATTAATTTTGCCTAGATAAAACAAAGATGAGTCCGTGAATCACTAATGCAACAGTATTTTTTTCAGATGTTTTACCCATATGAATGACCTTGACAACAAATGATGACCTCAATGAATGACCTAGACCACGTCAGAAGCAGATGTTCATCCATGAGAGGGACCTTTCTACCAAATATGAGCACTGTAAAATGAATGATGGTTTGTTATAGTAATGATTACAGCTTGATCATAATTATGAGCCATATTAGATGCTTATTGCTAAGAAACAACTTCATACCAAATCAGAGCACTGATCCTTTAAATCTTTTTTAGTTACAGTTTTCAGTTAAAGATAGTCAAACAGACTGACCACAGTAAAACATTGTTTTTTATGAAGGGGTATAAAATGAAACTCACAAAAAAAATAAGTGAATCCAGAGCTCCAGATAAAGGGAGTGACTTTGTTTCCAAAACATAAAATTTGTTATTCATCAACAAAACCCTATGCAGTGCATACTCATTGAAATTGCCTAGTCAAGATGATTTCAATGTGTACCAACAAAATAGGGTTTTAAAGAAAAGCAACAAATTTAGATTGTCATCAGTCTCATTCTCTCTCATCTGGAGCTCATCACCACAAGGAGAAATTTTGGACTGGTCCAAATTAAAATGACTTGCTGATGACATTTTTTTCAATTTCTTTAAATTCCATTAAAATCAATGGGCTGAAAGAAGCAGAGGCACTAGGTTTATATAAGTCAATATTTCTTTTGAAAATTATTTTTTCGAAAACAACCATGGCTTATAAAAGACAGACAGATGGTATAGACTAAGATCAGACTTTACTTATATGCGGGCTGAATTTTGTCTATGCATCTGCTAAAAGAAGAACATTCCAGGTTCAGCATTGCACGGGCTAACCTATTACTAGACAACAAAATGTTTAGACTAGTCCAAATTGAAAGGAACAGACAACCATTTTAACCCATTACCAGACCACCGCAGAAACAATAAATGAGCCTGTGCGCGACATTTCCAACAATTTTGCATGTGCGTGACTCGCACGCATTTGATCACCCTGGACAGCCATTCGGTGCAATTAGAACATTCGCTGATTGTTTAAAGAAGCTTTGGATCAGTATCTTTCTACAGAGCGCAGAGTGAAGACTCTGATCAGACTGTGCAGAGTCTTTACTTTGCGCACATGTGTAATGGTTGGAAATTTCCCGCACGGGCTCAAATAAAAGAAATTATACAAATACTCTACCTTTTCTTGGGTGATTTATGTGGTGACTTTGCTTGTTGTAGATTCATCATTGACCTGCCTGCATTGTTTCCTGTAGTTGTCTGCCCCTGAATAGCATAGGCTTGTCTGATCTCATCTTGTAGGGATTCTGGCAAGGCATTCAAACAGCTCATGTCAAGCTTCAAAAGTGATAAAATGGATGAAATGTGTTAAAATGACCTTGATAATTGATCTTGACCTTATCTGATGAACTTGACAATTCTATAGGCAGACAAGGAATCAGGACCCTCAAAAAAGAGCTTTTGAAAACATTGAGGATAATGCAGAAATTGCTTACCACAAGCTATTTCTTCATTGTCCACAATGCCATTTAGCAAAAAAGAGATTATTAAAAATTCAAACACCTTTAATTGTGCTCTGCAACTTCTTTGAATTTGGACTAGTATTAGAAAAATTCATGACCCTTTCCTGTTTTTTTTTTTTTTTTTTAAATTTAAGACTTATCCAAATTGAAAGAGGTTGCAGATGACAATGAAAATTGGAAATACTTTGAAATCAAGCAATTTCTTCTTTTTCCCAATGTTTTCTCAAGAATACAATTTCAGCGACATAAATTAATTAAAGATAAAGTTCAGTTTTTTGTCTATCTAAAATCCTGATTAGTTCTGATTGGCTGAAAAACTCATTTCATACAACCAAGAAAAATCTGAGTATGGAACTTAATCTTAAGCTTACAAGATAGGAAGAACTAGTCATTGCAAACTTCTTTTGGCATATAATTATTGGTAGATGGGTTTTTATGAACCCCCAAAATTTCAGACTGGTCCAAATTCAAAGAAATTGAATACAGCTATTTTTGCTAAATGAAATTTTTAAAATCTTTATCTTTTTGAATAAAAATGTTTTGAATAATGTAACAAGCAATTTTTTCATTTTTAAGCATAAAAAAGGATTCTTGTGGGAACAAGTCTATTGAGATTCTATTACCTGAAAATATTTCCAAACCTACCTGTGATGATGATGGCAGAGGGACAATTTCACTGTCATCACTATTTCTTGTTGCTAAAGAACTCTCATAGTTATTTCCACTTGTTTGTGAATCATGCTGGGAGTTGTCTGTCCCTGACTGCCACTGTGAACATCCCTGACTAGAGCTATTCCTCCTTTTAGTGGATTTCTTCCGGCTTTCAATCTCTTTTTCTACCTGTATCCGTATTTCTTTAGGCAGTTCTTTTAAAACATCTGGGTCAATCTGAAGATATTATTAAAAGACTTCCAGATTGAGGAAGAAGTTTTAATTTCAAAATATATGATTGCCTCATTTGTCCCTCAAATCCTATAATATGGTGGCTGACTGAATCGGCTGATTTTAAAAATTAACCCTTTCCCGTTCAATCCCTGGTTTTAATGCACCAGTGTTTTTATACTTGAGAAAATATTTTGGGCAAAGAAGAAATGGCTTGTAACAAGCAAATTCTTCTTTTTCCACAATATTTTCTACCCTTCTGAATGATTATTTTTCAAATAAAATTGATTTTATATTGTCGTCTGGAAAACCTTTGAATTTGGACAGGTCTAAAATTTTGCAAAATGGGAAAGGGTTACATTAATACCAACAACCTGTATTGATGTGAAATAATAGACATTTCTGAATACAGTATATATCAAAAGAAATGCCATTTCTTTTATTTTTCCTAAAGGATTATTGAGATTTAAAAAAAACAAACAGTGAAATTATCAAAATGATAAACTCACGGTTTTGGCAGATTTAGTTTTATGGTTGTAGGTCAATTGGTCAATGCCCTACTCGTGATCTGAAGGTCGCTGGTTCGAGTCCCACCGTCATTGGTGTGTGTTTATGGGCAAGACACTTTATAGCCAGCATCAGTCTACCCAGCTGTAGACTTGGGAAGCAGTGGGTTTAAGCAACTGCCTCTCTTTCAGGGACTTGAAAACATCTGGATTGTGAATGTTTGAGAGTAGCTCTATATGCTTAAAGCTTTCATCACAATCTAACTAAATTAAATTAGTACATGTATAAATTAACTGGTTCTAGAAATAGAGCACGAAAAACAAAAGGTCCATGGACAGACAAATTGACAGATGATCAGACATATTGAAACCAATATAACCCCCTCTACTTTGAAGTTGAGGGATATAAAAAGTTTTTTTTACTCAAAAATCTGTCAACAGTGTTTGGACCCTTGGTAAACATACATTTATGTTTAGAGATCCATTGTCACAACATACACTGCTGTTAAAGCCATATCTGCCCTCCAAGGAAGGAAAAATAGTTGAAATAATCTATCACTAAAGTAAACAAGGGCCTTCATAATATCGATAAGCAAAAGCAGGGTTTGAGAGATGTTCTCTAGAATGAGTATTTTGTGTTTTTCTTGTCGATTTCAATGAGTGTTTGTTTACATTTTGAAATGGAGACGAATTCACCCGATTCTTCACCAAAAATCTTCGCTTTTCTTCGGCATTGACTGTTATATGCACATGTGATGATGATTAAACTTTATGAACAATTTTGTTAATCTTCATGACCTAGCTTTTTGTTTGAATTACTAGCGAAAGTTAAAACGTCATCACTGACGTCATAGTTTTATGTGAACAAACCTTAAATTATGGTAGGTCACAATTTAGAATATCGAACGTTCTTTCATGCATTGCAGGCTAAGTGTGTAGAATTATGTTGATCTTCTAATTTCAAGCATCATATTTATGCTTCTGAGCCTGGGGCATGGCTTTCTTTTTAATATAATAGTGTATTTTGGGGGAAGATATGGCTATAAATAAATGCAGATGTTTTAACAAAAATTTGTATTTAGCCTCCCTTTTCTGTGATGCAGCTTAAACTGGCAACACCCTGATAATATGTGCAAGGTCAGGTGACTACAAACATTCTATGAGAATTTAATTAAGAGATGAAGAGAATATTTTTTGTTTTCATGGAGGTATGAACCGAAAAAACTAATCACACTGTATGAATACACGAAGCGATTAGGTTTTTCGGTTCATACCTCCATGAAAACAAAAAATATTCTCTTCATTTCTTATAATTTAATAGCATCGAGAGAAAAAAACAAAAGCTTTACAAATTTTGGTACTTTTGCATGGAACTATTTTGTGCAAAAGCATATAAAATCACTGCGTGCTCAAAATTGTGTTCATGGAGTTATGAATAAATTTTTTCAACCAATCAGAATGCTTGTTTTTGATAGACGAAACTGAAATTTAAATTATTTCAAAATGGTCTATAAATGTAGGAGGAGGTGTATTTACAAGATGGACACTACTTGTTCAGAGACATAATTAGACAACATTTGACATGGTTCAAAAGTTTGCTAACAAAAGTCTAGTTTATCATTTTACCTGAGAGGGGGAGGGAAAATAATCATCTTGTACCGTCTCTCTCCTCTCTCGAAGTTGTCGTGAACTTCCAGTTTCTGGTGTGTTAACATCTTCATTACTTGATTGACTGTGCACAGGAGATTTCAGGTCAGGAAAACATGGCAAAGGTGGTAAGTGGTTGGACAAAACTTGTCTCCTGTAATTTTTTTAAATGTACAACAATAGAAAACCTAAACCCATTGAGAAAATATTGTGTTAAATGAAGAACAAAGAAATTTCAATTTATAATACATTTAGTAAGTTCACCAGTTTGTGTTTTATATGCTTTTTATATACTTTGATCTGCCAAAGTTTTTGGAAGCAAGGGGACAGTAACCCCATGGTCTAAAAAAGCTAGGACATTTTACAAAATCAAAGGATGATACTAACAATCTGGCTACCAGGGCTTTGCAACCAAGGTGAGATTGGGACATTGATGATTTTTTGGCAACAATGGTGCATAAACACAGCCTTGGCTATCACTGAAATGCTCATCTGTTGGTTAATGATGGTAATAAGAAATAAATGCCCTAGCAACAGTAAATTTTCAAATGTGGCCTTATATCTTTACCTTGATCTTAAAGGATGGCCAGTATGAGACAAGTATCTTGAAAAGTTTTTTGAATAAACAGCAAAATGAGAAGTTTTTGCATTAACCCATTCCCACACAGAAACGATTTTTGACGCCCCTCAAGAAAAACAATTGAGAAACACTGTGTAAAATGAAGAAATTGCTTGATTAAAGCAATTTCTTCATTTCTCACAATGTTTCTTACCCAAAAAGATGAAAAAATCTAGAATTTCATTAACTTTAAATTGTTGTCTGCAACTTCTTTCAATTTGGACCAGTCTAAAATTTCACTGTGTGGAAATGGGTTAACTTGACCTTTGATTGGTGATCTTGACCTTTGATTGGTGATCTTGACCTTACAATCAACTGATGCCTATCAATGCAAGCAACCCTATTATCCAAATATGAGAGATGCATCTTCAACAGTGTTTGTATAATGGCAAAATGTTAAGTTTTTGAAATAAGTTTACTACTTGCACACTGACTGACTAACAGAGGGGTATTGGAAAACCAATATACCCCTGATCTTATTTTTGCGGGCCATGAGAAGACGTTACCTTTAGCAGATGACTTTTAACTTACCACTAAGAGAAAAATCTGATCACAAGGATAATACATGTAAAATATGAAATATCTGGCATTAAATCATGACCAATGTTTGAAGGATTTTTGGTGAACAATTAGGCAAACAGATTGGACAAATCCATATGCCCCTGATCTATTAATGCAGGGGCAAAAACATCAGATTAAAAACAAATATATATTGTACTTACCTGGAATTTGCAAGAAGTATACTGACAGCTGACAGTTTGCATTGCCTTTTTCATTAATGGTACATTATCTTAGTTTATGTAAAATATCTACCACAACATATATTTCTTAACCCTCTCTTGTTCAATCCCTGGTTTTAACATCCTTGTAAATTTATTATTGAGAAAACATTATAGTAAAAGAAGAAAATGCTTGTAACATGCAATTTCTTCTTTTGCCACAATATTTTCTACCCTACCAAATGGCTATTTTTCAAATAAAATCCTCTTTAAATTTTCATTTGCAAAACCTTTGAATTTGGACAGATCTAAAATTTTGCAAAACAGGAAGGGGTTAAATGATCATTTAAAAGACAGATAATGTCAAGAATATCTCTACTTTTCCAGGAAAAGATTTTTTTGCCTTATTACTTGCAATTCTCTTATCATGCTTGATGTTAAAGACAGGCAAATCAAAACCCTACAGCCCAATTAATTGTACTATAAATTTGAATACTCACTGCCCTAAATCTTGCAGCAATTCACTAGACTGTGCATCTATTTGTTCTACCACTAAATCTGTACTTGATTCAGTTTCCAAAATGCTGGACTGTGCATCAGTTTGTCCCACAACTAAATTTGAACTAAGGTAAGATGTAGTTACACAGTCTGTTTCAATATTCTCACAACCATCTGAGTCTTTACTAGTATTACAGTCTAGTCTAACATCCTTTGTAAGACTGTCATTTATTTTATCACAAAATGCTTTATTTTTACATTCATTTTCTTGAACATCCCTTGTCTTTTTAACTGCTTTGTTATCACTATGTTCTTCTGATTTATATAGCACTTGTTCACTTTCAACTGATGAGGAATCTTTGCTGGAGGTACTTTTGTTTATAGTGAAATTTAAGATACTCTGGTTTTTGGATAAATTTCCTTGATTCCCAATGATAGATGGTTCAAGCTTTTGTATCTGGATTCCAACCTGTAAAGGAAGTCAAAAGCAAATACTTATTAACATTATAGTTGTTTTATTCTCCAGCTGTTTCTCACA
Organism: Fragum fragum; assembly: GCA_946902895.1. Taxonomy (NCBI): domain Eukaryota; kingdom Metazoa; phylum Mollusca; class Bivalvia; order Cardiida; family Cardiidae; genus Fragum; species Fragum fragum. The sequence continues at coordinate 23,255,794 of OX336378.1, read as the reverse complement.
GAAAAGTGACCAGTTTCCTTTCACCTTTTCCTGTCTTTTTGAAATTTGAGACTGGTCCAATTTGAAAGAGGTTGCAGTAGACTTTATAATTGGAAGCAATATTTAAATAAAACCATTTTGTATGGTAGAAAATATTGTGGAAAAGGTAGAAATTGCTTGTTTCAAGCAATATGGTCTTTTTCCACAATGTTTTCTCAAGTATAAAATCATAACAACGTATATTCCCGTATCTGTACAGGAAAGGGTTTAACCATTCCCTCACAACCCCTCCCTATAAGGCCCTTCAAGTAAATAGGTCCAGAAAATAATGTGGAAAATGAAGAAATTGCTTGTTACAAGCAATTTCTGCAATTTCCCCATTGTTTTTTTCCCAGATAGACAAAAATTTTCAGAATTATAACAATTCAAAATTGTCCTCTGCAACTTCTTTCAATTTGGACAGGTCGAAAAATTCACAATGTGAGAAAGGGTTAAAAGGACCATCTCTGGCCTGGAGAGTATCTATCACTGTGCAGAATAAACAGGTCCACAACCTTAAACACCTAACTCTGCATCCATCGTTAACCCATTACCTGACGACTTCATTTTTCACTGGTCCAAGTTGAAAGATGATGCAGACAGATTTTCAAAAGACTTTTAAATTTAAACAATAATAACCCAGTTTGGTGGACAACATTTTGGAAAAGAAGAAAATACTTGTTGCAAGCACTTTCTCCTCTTCCAGTAATGCGCTAATTGATTTTTTTGTCAGGGTCGTAAAAAGTCACGATTTTTTGAATGGGTTTGAATTCCTTAAAGATTGGTTTAAACTCTTATTCTCTTATCATTACTACTATAATATTATTAGAAAGCTACCTCGGTCCCTGTATAGTATCTGTCAAAAACTCCTGACAGAGGCGGCATTTTTCGATTAAAACTAAAAAAATCCTAAATAATCCATCATACCCTAAGCTGTTGGTACTCATTAAAGGTTACAAATCACTGGCCTTGCCAACTGATCTACCTCATGGCAGATTGACTGAGGTAACAAATAACATTAATTTAACCCATTTCCACTCAAGAAAAATTTAGACTGGTCCAAATTGAAAGGAGTTGCAACATTTTAAAGTGTATGAAATTTTAGATGTTTTCAACTTTCTAGGTAGAAAATGTTGTGTAAAATGAAGAAATTGCTTGTGACAAGCAATTTCTTCATTTTACACAATGTTTTCTAAGTTATTTTTCTTGGGGGGCGTCCAAAAGCGTCACCGTGTGGGATTGGGTTAAATAATATGAGGTCAGGGAAATCAAAGGCAAATCATTGTTTGGTAACCTAAATGTAGTTTCCAATAAGCAGCAATTACAATGTTACCCCTTGTCATGCTGTATAAATCACCTTACTGAATTGCTGTAAAATCAAAGGGCTGAAAGCACTGATAGACCTTGTTGTTAAAAAATCAATATGTCTTTTGGAAATCAGCTTCATTAACAACTCTGGCGGGAAAACTACAAGCAGTAGGTGTAGACCAAGATCAGACTGCACTTATGTGCAGGCTGATCTTGGTCTATACCTCCTGCCAAAACTGGAATATTCCGGGTTAAGCATGACAAGGGTTAAAGTCCACTAACCAGAAAAATACTAACAAGAGAGCCATTGGCCCCCGGGTGCTCACATGTGATAAAGAAGCTAAGCCTTCTGGGTCAGGAGGAGAAGATTCTTAAAATTTTTAGGGGCTTTTGTTGTAATGGCAACCACAGTTTTCAACAGATTTCAGTTCTTTTTGGGATTCTCAAAGGGGACCACTTATGGAACACTCCTGCTTACTTTTATTAAGATTGGCCCAGTACTTTCAGAGGAGTTGTATTAAAAATCCTTCTTCATTTCTACACTTACTTTGTGCTCAGGTGAGCTAAAATCAAATTTCTGAGTTCAAAGTTCACTTCAAGTCCAAATGAATGATTTGATAGGTACATCGATTTTTTGATTGATGGTAATCCATCAAATGTTTTGATGACAACATTCCAATGTGTACCAAAAGCAAAGGATGCAGATGAGAAATAACATATCTATTTGGTTCTTTTTTCATTTGTTCATTCACCGAGTTATTTATCAAATAATTTCTTTATTCACCAATCTATTTGGAAAAAGGTTTATAGAGCCATGATAGCAATTTTAAACTTGACCCATAACCAAACAACAAAATTTCTGACTGGTCCAAATTGAAAGGAGTTGCAGATGACAATTCAAAGTTTGTGCAGCTTTAGATTTTTTCCAACTTTTGTTGTAGAAAACACTGTGCAAAATGAAGAAATTGCTTGTTTCAGGTAGTTTCTTCATTTAACATAATATTTTCCACAATGTTTTTCTTGGGGGCATCAAAAGCATGATTGTGTGAAAAAGGGTTAAACCCTCAAATATTTGCCATATGATACTGTTGTTTGCAGAGGGATGGCCAGTCATGTCCAACAACTTCAGAATTGCTATGCATCCATCAGTAAAGTAAAAGACTAGGAAAAATTTACAATGCCCTTAACCCTTTCCCGTTTTTGGAAATTTTACAATGGTCCAAATTGAAAGAGGTTGCAGACGACAATGAAAACTGGATTCCATTTGAAATGAAATCATCCTATATGGTAGAAAATATTGTGGAAAAAAGAGAAATTGCTTGTTACAAGCAATTTCTTCTTGTTCCACAATGTTTTCTTGATTATAAAATCACAGGAACGTAAAATCCCGTATTTGAACGGGAAAGGATTAAATGTAGACTCAGTCGGCTTCCTTTTTAATATGTTGCCTAGTCAAACAATATGAGCCTTACCCCTCTAAGATCACTTGCCACACATTTCTGCTGCTTAAGGATGGACAGACACTCCTGTCCAACAACCTTAGAATCGTCTGTAGCTATTGGTAAGGTGACTGATTTGGAAAAGTTATTGCAAATACCATGTCCTAAAATGAGGAAGCACAACTTTGGCAATATATGTAAACAACAAGAGCCATGTCGGACGTGGCCTTCCCCCGCCTTAAAAGCTTGATAGTAAACTGAAGCCAGTTAGATTTAGGCTTTCTGTGCACTGCATTTCTTCTCAAAGAGTTCAATAATAGCTATTGTACTTTCAGAGATATGCACTGGACAAAATCTAAGTTTTAAAAAACAACACAGGGCAAAATTAAGCAAACAAGAGTTGTATGTTTTGTGCACTGCATTTCCTCTCAACAAGATCTTTCCACCTATGAGGTTTCAAGTTAATAGCTATTATACTTTCAGAGATATGCTCCGAACAAGCTTAGTAACAAAATGACCAAATGACGGACAGAGACCATAACTATATCCCCTTTGCTGAAACGGTGGGGGATAATAATCAGTTCATTTTATCATAAAGATTAATAATGGAATGAGACAAGGATAAAATGTTTATTACAAAATTATTTCCCATAATACACTCAAAATCCACATTTCTGACAAAGTGACATGAAAATTATGCAAATCTTAAAAAAATAGAAGCAAAATAACCTTTAATCTTAACATTTGTGTCTCTTTTATGACTCCAGGAAGTATATGCCATTGAAATTTTGATTGATTGATTGAATGGGATTAAACGCCACTTTTAAAAGTATTTAAGTCATATTGTAGCGGCTGGAGCACCTAACCATGGATTCCTGATATTTCTCACTCCAGTACAACCACTACCTCCTTTCAGAGTATCTAGCTACTCATCCATCTTAGGTTTACTTGAAAATCTTATAAAAATTTAAAAATCACACAATATAATATTATATTGATAGCCTCCTTTATTATCATGCTTAATATTATGCTTAAAACTAAAGCTGTATTAATCAAAGGTAACTAAAAGGATATCCTAAAACTGATTTGTAATGTTGGAACCAAATAACTGAGTCACAAAACTGGCACGTGAATCAATATTAAATCCAAATAACAATAAATTTACAGAAGTTACAGTATCAATGTAATTGCCTTTGTCATAAGCAGATTAGGTTTATTTTTGTTGTTTTTGTTGTTGTAGTTATTGTTGTTTTGTTTTTTTGGGGGTGGGGTGGGGGGGAGTTACTCCATTAAATATTACAGGTCCTAACTGTTTCAAAGCCATTAGAACGTAATGACTGCCAGACAGACAAAAACTGAAAGTTTAACCCATTACCACATCATTCCACATTTTTACACGCCACAGAAATATAGCTTTGGAAAACATTATGAGACAATAAGTATATTTGTAACAAGAAATTACATTTTCTTCTTTTCTTATGATATTTTCTACCACATATGGCCCTTATTTTCCAATTTAAATCAACTATGTATTGTCTTCTGCACACTCTTTCAAGTCTAAAATTTTTGTTGTGTGGGAATGGGTTAAACGATATAGCCTTTATTTACCCATAAACTTTGATGTTGCTTTAGGGGCATCTTCTCGTCTGATCATCAGCTTCAATGTGATTGTCTTGCCCTTCATTTGTATGTTCTGTAGACGTGAACAAACCTCTTCTGATAGTTCTTGTATAAATTTATGGGCCTCTCTATCCTGTATAAATATATGTGAACCATAATTTCAATACGCGCCATCAAACAAATCAAAATGGCAAGTATTTAAAAAAGAGATTTGATTCAGAGAGATATATTAGTGTGTTTTAAAAAAAAGAAGGGTTACATACAATGAGGTAAAATGACAATTCTAAATTCAGAAAATCTAACTAGAGCCAACAGTTTATGCACACTGACCAGGGTTACCCCTTTTTATATGTGAGGAATACCATTACTCTTAAATATATAGATAATGCACTTTATTGCTACTTCTGAAACTCAAATTTTATAAATTATACATCTAGAATTTTTAAGACCCCCACCCCATCAGGAGAAAGTACTCCCTACTTACATGACAAGGGGAACAAAATGATCTAAAGAAAGATAAGGGAAATATCTGGGTAATGGGTTGAATACTTACACTATTAAATCTAATTCCGTAGTTGACTTCTGCTGACACAGATTTCCGCTGTTGTTCAATCTTTACTGGCCGGTCATCCTCCCCTCGACAATATTTGTACAATGATTGTCCAGTTTTGGGACCAAATTCCTTCTGTAATGTATCCATAGAAACCTTTTGAAGGTCACCACAGGTTATGACCTTCATGGCTTCAAATCTTCTTGTTAGAGACCAGCCTACACCTACAAAATACATCAACTAAGCTTTTCAATTGAATTCCAACTTGCTTTGAAAATTATTACCCTTTCATGCAATAATGATGCATCTATAATCAATTGGGATGAAATTAATTCACTGAAATATGATTGAATTCCTTCACCAGGTTTCTTGGAAAAAAGATTGTCTAGGTTTTCACTACATACTATATTATGGAAATTAAGCTCTGTCCATAAAAGGCATTTCATTTGGTTGTATTCTATTTAGTACTTTCTGAGGAGAAGATCTTTAAAGTTAAAGTTTATAGACATAAGGACATACGATGGACAGGCTGTCATGACATTAGGATGCTGGCCTAAAGCAAGTGGAGCTAAAAACCAATCAAAGTATAGTTTATAGATCATATTAACCAATCATCAAGCAACAAATTTTTAGATTGGTACAAATTCAAAGAAGTTGGAAACAACAATTTTGATTTGTCAAAATTTAAAAAAAAGCTTTATTTTCCAGGGTAGAAAACTTTGTTGGTAAAATGAAGAAAATGCTTGATACAAGTAATTTTTTCTTTCCACAATAATCATCTTGCATGAGGGTAGTCAAAAAACCAAATGTTGTTGGAATGGGTTAAAGAAATGATCGATGGCCACTGTCAAACAAAAAAAAAAAAATCCAAAGTCCAATCATATCATTCATTTAAACAGGAAGTGAATGTTTGCCTCTGCCATTTTTATCAAGCATCTTTGTTGGTTTGTAGACTAAAATGTTGTAAATACAGTTGTAACAACAATGTAAAGATCACTAATCAATGATTTGTTGTTGTTGTTGTTTTACCCCTAGCCATATATTTTACAAATTATTGTACTTTGCTACCTCAGTCATATTGCCAAGTCTGAGTTCAGTTGGCATGGCAGAAATCTGTCAATTTGTGGCACAACATGAGAAGAGAGATCATCTGAGAAGTATCAACCTTGTCATTTTGCAAATTGCAAAGGCTAACCAGACCAGGGTGAAATCATTTTGCTTAACTTAATTCCAAACTACAAATTTTTAGACTGGTCCAAATTCAAAGAAGTTGCACAGGAAAGCTTTAGTTTGATGAAATTTTGGAAGCCTTGTCTACTTTGTTGAAAGCATAGTGCATAAGGAGACAAGCAATTCCTTCATTTTACACATTATTTCAAGAACCCTTTTCTTGAGGTAAAATTGGGTAAAATTATTTCTCTTACAAAGCATGCAAGAACTAATTTCTTTTTTTCAATTTTTTTTAGATAAAATTTCAGACATGTTCCCTTTCCATTGTGCTGGTCACATTTAAAAAGACAAAGAATCCAATTTCTGACCTGGTATATCTTTAACAGACTGAGGCTTGATAAACTCTATCACCTGGTCACCTGGTAAATAAAACTGACCATTGGGTTTGGCCTTTCTTGTTGCCATTTTAGCCAGGAGAATGTTCGAAGCTGAAATATAATCCATAAATCGCATAATGCAACTAGAATGAAATTCCCTTTCCATTTGTATGAAATTAAATCGATGATGAAGATATAAGGCAGTTTCTTAGCCAAAGTCTATATTATTGGTGCATATGTATGGACTGATTTTGATATATGACCTTGAACTGTGACCTTGAGCTTTTCAAAATTATTCTAGGTTTTGTCTCAACTATGTCTGATACTAAACAGGGATGACATGTCAAGCCCATCAAAAATTTGACCTTGACAAATTTGTGTCAAAAGGCACACCTAGTCAAGAGAACAATAGATGTAGGAGATATGGTCTAAACAAATGGACTGACTGACACATTAAGGCACATACACCAATTTATTAGTTTAGAAAGTTAATCTGAGCAGAAAACTATAAATGTATAACATAAATGGATACCCTGCAAAAGGTCAATTTTGTCATATGACCTTCAGTTGCAACCTTGGACTAGGGCATATCCAACACAACTTTACAAGACATTAGTACCCTTCAAGGGGAACAACTGTGCTAAGTTGTTTTAAAATTCATTTAAAGATATGCTCCAGAAACACAAACTTTACCCCACCCCCTACTCCACAGAGGTAACTCTATATGCCCATCACAATCAAATTGCTGGGTCATATAAAGCAGACAAATGCACGCAAAAGACATGCAGATACTGCGAAGAGTCAGTAGACCTAATTCATTGGGGAAAACATCAATAATTAAACAAAAGTTTGCTTAATGGCATTACCTAATCCAGCTGAAGCACAGCACCCTGTTTTAGCATAAATCTCCTCCCTTAACATGGTAGCAAACTCATCTGGGGAAGCTCCTGTATCAGCCAACAGTTCTGTGCAGTCTACAAGCATTTCATCACAGCTCACAGCCTCAATATCATGGGAGTAACTGAAAGTGTGATGCTTTATTAACCATTTCCTGTTGTTTTTTTTTAATTTTAAACTGGTCCAAATTGAAAGAGGTTGCAGACGACAATGCAAATTGAAAGCAATTTGAAATGAAAACATCCTATGTTACAAGCAATTTCTCAAGAAGCGGTTTGTCCACAATTTTTTCTTAAGTATAAAATCACAGTGATGTAAAATCTCGGGTTTGTACAGGAAAGGGTTGAATGCAAATATTTTCACGACAAAATCATCAGAGGAGGCATACATATCAGCTAAAAGCTATCAAGTACAGAAATTGACTTTGAGCTCATCAAGGGAGGGACCCGTATTAGCCAAAAAATCATCAACCTAAAATTGTTGTTTGCAACTTGCTTAAATTTGAATTAATATATAGAGGATAATAAACTGGTTATTCCAGATAGGAAAAAAATATTTCACGAGGATGTGTTGTAAGGCGTTGAAAAAACGCGTGGGCAGCACAAGTTTTTTAACGCCCAACAACTCATCCAAGTGAAATATTTTTTCATATCTAGAATAACCAGTTGATTATTCTATTTATTATATACCTTATTATTTTATTTTTTTTATTAAGATATCAAAACCAATATTTTTGATAAAGAGAAGGTCTATTGAAAAAAGTGCAGATGAATACATGATTATAGATTTATTACAGAGAGTGAAACTGAAAAGTGTTATCGTCACTCTGGTGACGATATCAAAATTTATTACCCTGAGAAATCCCAAGATTTCACAGCAAGGTATTTAATAAAAAATTTTGTCTCCTGAGAATGAGTTTCGAAATGACAAACTTACCTTGCTACTGTATCATAGAGTATTTTAGAGATAGCTTTATATTGTTCAAAATTGTATGGGATGGTTTCTAGCTCGGGACAGATAGTTTTGGCTTTACCCATAAACATGCCGTTCTTCACACCTCTCTGTAATATTGAAATCCAAAACATTGAGATTACTCTCTTTACTCAAGTGAGTTTTTTCTATAACTTTTGGTTAGGACTTATAACTTCTTTCTGTTGAATCATATTAATTTGAGGTTAGAAATGGGGTAAATATTCAGTTGCTTAACCAATACCAAACAGCAAATTTCAGATTAGTCCAGATTGAAAGGAGTTACAGATGACAATTTAAAGATTATGAAATTTTCGACTTTTTTTAAATTTCTGGGTAGAAAACATTGTAGGAAATGAAGAAAGTGCTTGTTACTAGTAATATCTTTATTTTAAACAATACTACATTTCTTGAGGCACGTCCAACAGTGTCATTGTGTGGAAAAGGGTTAAATAAACATTTTGAAATCAAATTCAAATTTCATTTCTATTTCAACATATATTGAATTTGCTCACAATATGAATAAAGTGTACCAATGGTTTTGGAAATTACCCCTTAAAACTGTGCTTAATGGGTCATAACAGGTCAAATCTTGAGCACAAAAAAGTTGTCTAAAGCAATTACACAGCCTTGAGTTAAAATGTTTTCTCTTCTAGTCCCCTCGAGAAGCACTCCTTTAGAAGTGAAAAAAATTGGGTACATAATATTGCTTGAATCAATGACTTTTTACTGAAATAACTTTATTAGTCTCTTCAATTCTAGATGATAACAATAGTTTAGCAGATCAAATGAAAGATACAGTACAGCTGGTACTAGTTGATTAACTCATTACCAGATGGCAAAATCTTACGACTGGTCAAAATAGAAAGAAGTTACAGACACCAGTTTAAAGTTTCTGTAATTTTAGATACTTTAATTTTTCTTGGTAGAAAACACTGTGTAAAATGAAGAAATTGCTTTTTGCTTAATATTTGTCAATTTACAATGGAATATTGTCATTTTTTTTACCAGTCTTCTTTTACAGCAATTTCTCCTTTTCCTACTTTATTTTCAGTCCTTTATATTTGTCAATTCAACAGAATTTTAGAGCAAGTTCTTTCCATAAGGGCTTGTCTAAAATTGACAGATCTCAGCTGTCAATCAAAACCATCAAATCATACTTTTAAATCTTACATTGGTTGACATTTACACCAAGCATTTTTGTTGGTTTGGCAGATTAAACATTGTAACTACAACTTATTCAAGCTAAAATTACGATGATTAGGTCACCAACCAATCATTTCACTTTTTTGTTACATGTTACCGACCAAAAATTTTGCAAAATAACACTGTTTAAACATCTAAGTCACGCTTTCTGTCAGAGCTTACCTGTCTAGCTTCATAACTACAAGATGCAATCTCTGCAAAAGAATGGAATGACTCATTCGTTGGTCCCATGATTTCTGGTGAGTTTACATCATCTTCTGATTCTGAGTCTGATTTATCTGGAAAACCATGATCTGTATCTGCAATATTCCAATGATAATACATGTAATAATGTTTAACTCATTATCCCTCAATGGTGCTTTCTGATTCGCCTCAAGAAAAGAAAATTAGGAAAACATTGTGAAAAATGATACAAGCATTTTCTTCATTTCCCACAATGTTTTCTAACAAAAAAAAAAAGGTCTTAAAATTTCTTCAACTGAAGTTGAAAGTATTGGAAATTTCATAAAGTTTGAATTGTCGTCTACAACTCCTTTCAAATTGGACCTGTCCAAACATTTTGCCATCTAGTACTTGGTTAACACTGATTTTACACTTTTCCTGACTATTATTATCAGGATTGACCCATTCCAACACAATCCTGCATTTTTATCAACACAGAGAAAAAGCTTAGGAACACATTGAGTAAAAATACAAGCATTTTATTTCATAATCCACTATGTTTCTACCATAAAAAACTGAGGTATTTAAATCTCCACGAATTAACATAGTCTAGAACTTCTTTCAATTGGGACCAGTCTAAAAAAATTCTCATAAGGGAATGTTTTAACACTTTCCTGTACAAATACGGGAATTTACGTTGCGGTGATTTTATACTTGGGAAAACATTGTGGAAAAAAGAAGAAATTGCTTGTAACAAGCAATTTCTTCTTCTCCCACAATATTTTCTACCACATAGGATGGTTTCATTTCAAATCGCATCCAATTTTCATTGTTGTCTGCAAACTATTTCAAATTGGACCAGTCTAAAATTTCCAAAAACAAGAAAGCGATCCAACTGATACATGAACCTTAGTAAGACAGCCAACTGTGTGAAAGAGCCACTTTTTGTAAGTTGAAGGTGGCTATTTCATACAAGTTCATTCAATATATCTATTTCGTCGACTTACTACTGGTGTCTGGTTGCTGAGCAGATTTCTTGCCCTTCTTTCCTCCGGTCATTCTCCTCTTCTCCCACTGCATCGCTTCATAAAACATGTCCGATTCAGAATCGATTGTTGCTCCTTTCCCTTTTGAGTGTGTGACAGCTACAGGTTTCCCTGATACAGAATTAATGTCTCTTGAAAGCTAACAAAACCTAATTGCCTTATCTAACCCATTCCCACACAATGACACTTTCAGAAGCTCCTCAAGAAAAGCAATTTGGAAAACTCTGCGGAAAATGAAGAAATTGCTTGCTACAAGCAATTTCTTCAATTTCCACAATGTTTTCTATCAAGAAAGTAGAAAAATAAAAATTTCATCAACTTACAATTGTCTTATGCAACTCCTTTCAATTTGGACCAGTCTTAAAGTATCTTGTGTAGTAATGGGTTATGAAATTTACGGCACTATCACTTTGGGTGCAACCTATGAATCATATCAACTAATCCTGCTCTGCTTTTACACTAAACTCAAGAAAAATGACTTGATAAGCATTGTTTTCAATGAAGACATTACATATTACACATATTTTATACCCTAACAGACAAAGATCTATCTAATGCCACAAACTTCAAATTTTGTCATCTACAACATCTTTCATATAAGACAAGTCCACAATTCTGGTCATGATCTTTTCTCTCAATGATTTCAAAACCGATTTGGCATTTAATATACACACAGTTTAAAATTAACCCTTTCCTGTTTTACAAAATTTCAGACTTGTCCAAATTAGGGGAAGTTGCAGATGACAATCAAAAGGGATTGCCATTCCAAAAGTATTGAACCTACAGGGTAAAAATTATAACTGGAAAAGAAGAAATTGCTTGTCACAAGCAATATCTTCTTTTTCCACAATATTTTCTCAAGAATAAAATCACAATAATGTAAAAACCAGGGATTGTACAAGAAAGGGCTAAACTTTCAATTCAGACTTGTCTAAAATTGTGTACAGATAAGAAATTGACCTTCAAACTTTAAAAGGCTTCTATGAAACTGAACCGACATTTATTCCTTGCACAATCTTTTGCAATATTGATAGTAATTATAACATCTTGCCTTTCCACCTTGCATGATTATCAAAATTGCAGGATAATTTAATACCTCAGAAAAGTCCAGCTCAAAATATGAAATGTGGCCCTGATAAGTGACCTTGAATTTGATTGATGACCTTACAACTATCTGATGTCTATCAAGCAAGAAACCTATATCCTAAATATGAGCCATATATTTCCAACAGTGTCTGAATAACGGCAAAATGTAAAGTTTTTGCATTAACACAGTGCTCTCAATAAGGACCATTTTCAGGAATTTTTAAAATTCCAAGTTTCAATTTCAGGAAGTTTTCAAAATCAAGGAATATTTTTTTCACCCTTAACCTTACCCCATCCCTCCCTCCACCCCCAAAAAAGAAATAAAAAAGATGAAATGAAAAAAAGAAACATAAAGCCTACAGTACATTCTTTTCCATCCTTTACTTATAGTCCCTAAATTTCATGTCACATTGAGTGTAACTAGAGAAAACAATGTGGTAAAAGAAGTTTTTCTTGAGAAATTTGTTTCTTGTATAAAATTCCCCTTTCACTACAATATTCCTGCAACCTAAGCACTATCATTTTCCTAATAAGGGTAGATACATTTGGTAATTGTTATTTACAAATTTCTCAAGATTTCAAAATTTCTGATTTGTAGAATGTCTGAAAACAGACTGTTTGAAACGTTTTCGGTACGAAAAAATCGAGAAAGGATCATTCCGAGACCGTCTCCAGTCACATCATAGATATCCAAGTACATATGCTATGAATAACACTTGTGCAAATAAAAGTAACAGTACAAATGAAATGAAACTTATTGCAGAGTTGCATCTTTTAAGAAATTCCCTGTTTCGTTTCTACTAGTTGATGTTTACAGACAACACGAGTGACGTCATTGAATAGGGATCGAAGTCTAGCGAGATCAATCGGTAACTTCAATGCTTCTAGGACGGATATCATGTGTCATAGACCTATTTAGAATGCAAATTTGATGTATCCATCCCGCACTTGAAGACGGGACATGACATTTCGGGTGAATTCTGGCCCTGAACTTGGTTTATAAATTTGATCGGATGGCGATATTTGATGAAATCTTGTCTGATGTCCACCGGCCTGCTTGATTTTTGCTCGGCATGTTATTAAACGAGTGACCTCCAAAAAAATGGTCCAAGATGCTGTGACAGCTTGGTTACCAAACCGGCTATAATTGAGTACGTTCTATGTAAATTTACATCTACATAGGTCGTCATGGAGACATTTTGATAAATTCCTTGTGGATTCAATTTTACCCGAGGGTATGGCCAGAATATACATTCTTTTGTTTGTCTAACCCTTTATATTGAAACTTCAGAAAATGTCTGAGTCATGAATTCAGGACGTTTCCTAGAATCTGGCATATTAATTTACATCTGAGTCTGATTTTCTGAACATTTTTTCTGATTTTCTGGACGTAATATACGTTGACATCCCCTTATAGAGCACTGTTAACATTACTGCTCACAGACAGACCAATAATGGACAGACAGAAATCAGTAGAACAATATGCCCTCAATCTTTTTGCACAATTTCTTTGCACACAAAGTTGTTCCATAAACTAGATGGTTAACCCAGGACAACTGCTGTCAAACCCGCAAAGTTTTGTAGGTATTATGTTCCAGATAAGCACAATTTTAGTGTTTGACCTTGAGCTTTGACCTTGAATTTGAAGCTATCCAAAAAATTATTTCAAATGGCACATCTACTCATGATGGAGAACAATTGTGCCAATTTATTTTGAAATCCATCCATAATTGTAGGAGAAATGTTCTGGACAAGCACAATTTTAGTCTTTGACCTTGAGCTTTGACCTTGAACCTGAAGCTATCCAAAAGGTTCTTTCAAATGGCACATCTACTCATGATGGAGAATAATTGTGCCAAGTTATTTTGAAAACCATCCATAAGTGTAGGAGAAATGCTCCAGACAAGCACAGTTTCTGTGTTTGACCTTGAGCTGTGACCTTGAACTTGAAGCTATCCAAAAAATAATTTCAAATGGCACATCTACTCATGATGGAGAAAAATTGTGCCAAGTTATTTTGAAATCCATCCATAAATGTAGGAGTAATTGTCTGGACAAATTTGGACGAGAAGGACTAACTAACGCACTAGCGCACATACACCGACTGCTCATAGTGACAACTTTGTCTCACTCACCGCAAGCGGATTAGACAAAAACTATCAAAAACTGGTATTTTCTCTGTTTTCTTGATTTTTTTAAAATAAATACTAAGATATGAAGAAAATATCTATTTTGTTTTGATTGAGGTATGAAATGAAAAACCCAAACAAACTCCTGTATCAGTATGCTCCATTCCATACCTTGAAGATCGGGTCTATTCCTCAATCCAACGGACACAAAAAAGCAGTCCATATCAACATGCATCACACAGCGTTTAGGTTTTCCTGTTCGCCCCAGATATTCAGAATCCCCCATTGAAACATCTCTCTCCTGCACAAGTTTACGAAGTCTCTCTCGACCAGGGAAAGCCCCGCCTTCTTTTTGTAACTCATTAACATAGGACTTGAACTCTGCTTTCCATGTAGATAGATAATGGAGTCTAGAATTACTGTAGAACTCATTCAGAAAGTTTGGGTCACCAGCCTTGGCAGGAGAAAAATGTGAATGTCCATTCATTGAACCTCCATTTTGAGTTTTATGTGGTGAAACATTTTGATTAGTGACTTTTTGGGATGGCATTGTTCTATCCCTATAAGCAAGTTGGTTTGTCTCTCTGATGTCTCTTTCCGCTGGTTGGATATTTTCATCATTGTTATCAGACATTGTAGAATCTTTCATGGATTCAACAGAATTTTTAGATTGTAGACTGGACCCAACATTTGAAACAGTCGAATCACTAGACTGTTGTCTGGTTACTAATCCTCGTAAACCAGTCTGTAAACCTGATTTTGATGTATAAAGAAGGTAGTTGGAGTAGTGAAGAAGTTTCCCAGCTGTTATACTGAAAATGAGGAATAATTCAACAATCTACGTAATTAATGATTATTAGCATTATCAATACAGAAATTTAACCCCATACCACACAACATGATTTTATACCAGTCCAAAATAAAAGGAGTTAGAGAAAACAATTCAAATCTAGAGTGGTTTTAAGAACGACTTATCATTTTCAAAGAAAATAATATATCAGAATTGAGAAAATGCAGTTGTACAGGAAAGGATCAATTATGAGACTAGAAATTTCAGACTGGCCCAAACTGAAAGAAGTTGCAGATAACATTTCAAAGTATGTTGAAAAACAACAGACCCAAGAGGGCCTGTGACTCTCCACTGGCTGAATTACGTCCACCCACAAGATGTACTTCATTTTCCATAATGTTCTTTACTAATTATGAATTTGCTGTCTGCAACATCTCTTAATTTCAAAATTCTAATTATAACTTTTTTTTTTCTATTGATGGGCTAAATCAGCTCCCCCCATTTCTTTTATGGACCAAATTTCCATTATTTTTTTGTAATCAACCATCTGTGCATGTAACAGTGAGTCTTGAATCCAACTTTTATATAAGGTATAAGAGACTTAACTGATTTTGTATGACGATTTTACCAAATACATGTAGTAAGTTGGTCTCTTACACCACATTTGCCATATATGGAAATAAGCCCGCCCATAACATCCCGACTTTCTTTCATTCGTTTTCAACAATGTTTTCTTCTAAGTTCTTTAAGTTTCATCAACTTAAATCATCATTTGAAACATTTTTTTCCATTTGGACCAGTTTAAAACTTTATTGTCTGAATACTTTCTTTATCATCAACCAACAGTGCAAGTCATAATAACAAATCTTTTTTCATACTAAGATGCAAGATACAAGGGATGTTTGTTTGAATGGGGTTTTACGCCGCTTTCAACAATCTTTCAGTTATATCGCGGCGGCTGGAGCACCTAACAATGGAATCCTGGTATTTCTCACACCAGTACTACCATTACATCCTTTCCTAGCCTCCAGCTGCTATCCCACATAGGTCTACGATTATCGACCCATTGGTGAGAGACAAACAGTCGGAAAGGATGTGTGCCGCCGTCGGGAATCAAACCCGGGACCTCTAGATTGACAGTCAGACGCGCTACCAACTGCGCTATGACGGCGGCTTAAGATACAAGGGAGATAATTTACTTATTTGACTATTTAACAAAATGGTAAATGTTGTCTCCATTTGATCAATATAATATATCAACTTGATATTTATGCTATACATGGGGGAAAAGAGCCCCACTAAAATTTGTGTATTTTGACAAATCCAAATGACTTTATGGAATTAGGTAGACCTTGATGCAAGGAACTTTTCTGCAAAAGAACAATGAAATCAAATTAACAGTTTGAGAGAAAATGATTTTAAAAAGTTCTTCATGGAAGATAAATGTTTGCAGGAATCTGAAAGGGGACCATCTAAAGAACAATCCTATGAAGTTTGGTTAAGATCTAACCAGCAGTTTCTGAGAGAAGAACTGTTAAGAAAAAGTCTATACACTACAGACTGACGGACAGATGCACATCAGACACAACCACATGACATTAACTTGCTGTCCTTCAACCAGTCAAGCTAATCAATTTCAAGGGCGCCAAATTGGCCCTAAATTGCTCACCTGAGAATGATTTGAACTAAGCCCTACCCAGGGTTTTCCATCGACTTTCAAAACTGGGGGTCATTTTGCCATACTATGACCCCTTTCAAAGGAGATAAAGAAGGCTGCTAAGAATTTTTGGGGGTCATTCCTAAAAACTGAGGGTCCAAATTCAAAGAAACAGGGGGTCATTGAAAACACTGCCCTACATGCCACGCAGATGATTTTCAAAGAATAATTATACGATTACTCTAAGTCTGATAAGCCCAGCCCTGCCACGCTCATTTTTTTCGTGAATCAAAATTTCACTAACATGTTTTGAATAAGATCACCGAAAGAACATTCCTGCCAAGCTTCGTTGAAATTGGCCAAATGGTTACAGAAGATAAGATTTTTAAAGAATTGTTGATGACTTCCAATACATCACACACAACACATAAAGGGTGATCACAAAAGCTCACCTTGAGCACATTGTGCTCAGGTGATTTACAAAAAAAAAGGTAAACAAGAGGACCATGATGGTTCTAAATCGCTCCCCTGATTATGATGGTTCATGGTTTTATGATATAAACAAAATAGCAAAGCCCTCTGTCTAATTATTTTGGAGAAGATGTTTAAGGATTTCTCTTTTAATCCTAGGTATATTGATGATTCCACCATATAGCACTAATTTCCTGAATATGGTAATGCTTTGAAGTACAGACATCAAAACATACCAAGTATAAAAGCTCTAGGCCTAATGGTTTATGAGAAGGTTTTCAAAGTAATCATTATTTATTCCTAACTAAAATTAGGGATTGCACAGAAAAGGGCTAAATCTTTTTAAGTAATTTGGTAGAGGGTCAATAGATGATATGTACCAAATATCAAAGCTCTAAGCTTTTTTGTTTGGGAGAAGAAGATTTTCAAAGATTTCCTTCTTTATTCCTGTGTAAAATCAGGGATTGCACAAAAAAGGGCTAATTTTCAGAATACGGTAATCCTTTGAAGTATTTTGGTAGAGGGTCAATAGATGATGATTTGTACCAAATATCAAAGCTCTAGGCCTTACCGCTTTGGAGGAGAAGATTTTTTAAGTTTTTTCATTCCGTTGCCATGGTAACCAGAGTTCTTCATGGATTTCAATTCTTTGAAGTATTTTGAAAGAGCATGACCTAAGGATCATTTCTGTGAAGTTTTGTTGAAATTCCATGGTTAGTTTAGAAGAAGATTTTTTTGTAATTGTGTACGAACGGACCAATGGACAGGCAGAGGGATGAACGGACAATGACCGATCACAATAGCTCCCCCAGAGCACTTCGTGCTCAGCTTAGCTAAAAATTGTTGCTTTTCAAAGGAAATTGGGGTAGAGGAAACTGGTAATCTTTTAACCTATTCCCACACAATGAAATTTCAGACCAATCCAAATTCAAAGAAGTTGCATGCGACAATTTTAAGTTGATGAAACTTTTCAAATCTTAGTTTTAGGGAGCAGAAAACTTTGTGGCAAATGAAGAATTGCTTGTAATAAGCATTTTCGTCATTTTCCACAATGTTTTCCAATGCAATCATATTGAGAGGTGTTTTAAAGCTTCACTGTGGGAATGGGCTAAACCCCTTGGCAATCCATCATTCAACCCTTACCTCTCAGTGATCCATTCAGGCCTAACCACTTTCAATCCCTTCAGCTCTCTAACTTTACTGTCAGGTAAGTTTGTAGCAATTACATGTGTTACCCGAGTTCTGTATAAATAATGCTCATAGGATCCTCCATGTAACATCATTAACCTTTTGAGTTCATCTGAGGAGGGCTCTAAAAAAAGATCATTTAACCCATTCCCTCAAAATGCTGTTTTTTCACATCCCTCAAGTTAAACAATTTGGAAAACATTGTGACAAATGAAGAAATTGCATGCAACAAGCAATTTCTTATTTTCCACAACGTTTTCTACATGCAAAAGTTGAAAAATCTAAAATTTGCAATTTTTCAAATGTTGTCTGCAACTCCTTTAAATTTGGACAAGACTACAATTTTGTTGTCTGGTAATGGGTTAAATAGATAAAAGGCTCCATAGTATGACATGTGATATTTTTCTAAGAAATCATACTTTAAATGGATCTGGATCCTTGTCCTTATTTTAATCAAACTGGACTCATTCATTTTTCTTGAGATGGAATTACTTCGAGCCATAAAATGTATCATGGATTGTTTGATGAAATGTCCTAAAAGTCTAACTATGCATAAGTCTTCAATTTAACGAGGCCATGCTGGAATGCGAGTCAAAAGTTTTAATGAAATTAATGAACTCCCACACAGTCCTCTCTTTTTAAGAACCTTCAAGAAAACAGACCTAAAAAGCATTGTGGGAAATTGAAAAACTGCTTATTATAAGCAACTTCTTCATTATCTACAATGTGTTTAGGAAAAAAAAGGCACAGACTTAACTGAAAATTGTCTGCGGCTTCTTTGAATTTGGACCAGTCAACATTTTTATCAATTCGTAATGGGTTAAACAACACCTAAGACTTAACTTAGAAAACCTTTGCCTTTTAGAGTAGAAAACATTCTGGACATTGAAGAAATTGCTTGTTACAAGCAATTTCTTCTTTTCCAACAATGTTTTCTAAGGTATAAAAACTCAGGGACCTAAAATCCTGGGATTAACCAGGAAAGGGTTAACTACTTGTATTATACATACTTGTGTATCCATTGACATGTATTGTGATTCCATTAAATATCTTGGACCCACTTCCTTCCTTCTTCAGTTGTTGTGGGGCTTCCTTTTCAAACTGTTCTTTCAACTTCTGTCTCTTGGCATTCATGTAACCTCCCTTGAAATATTTGAAATTTTTTTGAAGAAAAGCAAGGGAGGGGGGGGGGGGGCTTACATGGTTCTTAGTTGCCTGGCTCTTTGAGCAATAGAAATTCAGTAAAACAAGGAAAGTCATTCTTACAAAATCAAAGGTACCTACTACCAAGTCCAGCCTTGAATTTTAGAATACTCTAGATTGCTCTTTGATCACATATATGTTCAATTTTTGGGTAAATATTGTTAGATATTTATGTATTTTTAATGCAACCCGCAAGTAAATATTCGATTCTGTCTGAATTTGAACCAGGGACCTCTCCTCCCCAAAGCAAGCGCTACACCACGTCGCTATAAAAGCCAGCTTGTACAGCAAGGCAGTATAAGCACCCCTTATACACTACCTGGCTACATACATCCCCCTCGACAATTAAGATTCTTCCACAAATCTTCTATATTCAACATCATCAACTCCCTAATCACATAACCACCATCACATGTGGGTTATTTATGGTGGGTGCCAAATGTAACCCGAAAATAAATATTCGACTTGTCGGGATTCGAACCAGGGACCTCTCCGTCCCGAAGCAAGCGCCCTACCACGTTGCTATAAAAGCTAGCTTGTATGGCAAGGCAGTATAAGCACCCCTTATTCACTAACTGGCTACATTATTAATTACAGAAATATCACAAAATGCAACAGCATCTACAATGTTAATAATGTGAAGGCCATAACAACATTTCATCTTTTCTATGAAAACAGTTGTGTTACAAAACTGAATGAACCTTAATCTAAAACCTTTATTTTTCACATCTTATTCAAACAATTTTCATGTTATTATAAGCTCTTATCTAAATTTACTTGACCCATTATTGGATGACAAAATTACAGACAGATCCAAATTTAAAGAAGTTGCAGACTATAATTTTAAGTAGCATAATTTTTTAAAGAAAGCTTCGTCTTTCAGGCTAGATAATGATAAAGTAATCAAAGTGTGGTGTAATTTAAAGAATATTTGCCTTTAAGCTTAGCATAAAAAACATTGTGGACATTTCAGAAATTGCTTTTTACAAGCAATTTCTCCATTTTCCACAATGTTTACTAAAGCTTTTTTACTTAAGCTTTTTGCACTAAGAAGTTTTGAAAATGGTAATCTAAGGAACATTTCTACAAAATTTGGTCCAAGTTGGCCAAATAGTTTAGGAAAAAAAGATGTTTAAAGAAAATGTTGACTACAAACGACATAAGACGTACAATGGACATCGAGTGATCCTAAAAGCTCAATTTGAGGTTTTTCTCAGTTGAGCTTAACAAATAAATTGCTTTTTACAAGCAATTTCCTTGTTTTCAAAATGTTTTCTCAAATACAAAAACACTGGGACGTAAAAACCCGGGATTGACCTGGAAAGGGTTAATACAGGAAACAGACCAGGATTGGTAGGACTAGTGATTGGCTAATGATTTATTACTATCAATAATCACTTGGTTCGGGCTTCAGATTACGATAATCGACTAAGTAATTCCGTAATCAATTAATCTGTTTGTAACAATATTATATCCGACATTTGTTACTTAGGCAAAATTTTACATCAGAATCATAATGCCATGTTTTAAGAATTGACTGCAGTTGCTGAATGACTCTTCCAGCTCTGAGTTTGAAACTTTTATATTTCATTTGGGGGAGGATGATGCAGGTTATAAACTCAGGAATGATTATTATTTATTTTTTCATAATCTATGGTCATATGATTGTTCTGAGGTGACAAATCTTCCCTTTGAAATTAAGCCTAATTAATATGAGCTACAGCAAATAAAGATTGCTGTTTGTTTGCACATGATTGTAATTTGTTAACAGTGGAACTCATTTGTTAACCCTTGTCATGCTGTATAAAGTACCTTACTGAATTGCTGTAAAATCAAAGGGCTGAAAGCACTGGTATAACTTGTTGATCAATAATCAATATTTATTTAGATCAATTTCATAAACAACCCTGGCAGGAAAAGTACAACCGGGAGGTGTAGACCAAGATCAGACTGCACTTATGTGCAGGCTGATCTTAGTCTATACCTACCGCCCAAACCGGAATATTCCGGGCTCAGCAAGACAAGGGTTAATATTTGCTTGACTTGTTGATTTTTTCTTGGACTCCTTGCAAGTATCAGCTCTGTGAGTCTGGGGGATTCACAGATGGCAAAATCTAGATTATTCACTGCTTGATATGAAGGTACAAATCATTGAAACATATGTCAAGTAAAATGGTGAGATCAATGTCACTAATTTGGTCTTGTTTACTCTTTGTTCTCTGTTAATAACCTTTTACCCAGAGAACATAATTCATTTTAACCCTGTCTTGAGGATGAACCAAGTCTCCAACAAAATCAACAATTTCAAAATCAAAGCTTACAAGTTTTAAAACAAATGATACAATTATCATTGCATAAATTGTAAACAAGAGCACCGCCTACAGGTGCCTACGCTTGGCTGTTGGGTGCTGGATAGTGGACAAAATGCATCTAGAGTTAACCCCTTGATAGTATAGGTTGCTCTTTTGATAGTGAACAAGTTAGCAGGGCTCTGCATAGTGGGCGACTCAGGCGAAGAAGTCACCTGGTTTCATAAAACTTCGCCTGAGTTGCTGATCAAAGGGAAGTCAAAGTCCCCTGGAAAGTATGGGAAGTCGCCTGGTTATGATAGGCGATCATTGTATTTTGCCTAGAGGATATCAAATCAGGGGACAGTAATTAAATTATACAACTGCTGATTGGAAGCCCTTTGATCAAGTGTGTATTGATAGACGACATGCTCGCTTTATTTGCATCTCGGCTGATTGGATGTTTGCAAGCTCTTATGAACTGCCAGAATTTGGGAACTTTTTGATATCAAACCCTTTGAAGATTCAATTATTTTAGTGGCACGTTATATTTATCTTATCAATATACGAGATTTGTTTCGTATTTTCAAGCAGCGAGAATAATGGCGTATATTATTACCAACGTCATGTCATTTGCCGTGTTTTATAATTCATTGATAATAGGAATAAAATCTTGGTGATAAAAACTGATTTGTCCGTAAAACTAAATTGAAAAAATATTTTTCAATGAATTGCTTGGACTCTAATTATTTACTTTGATTAAACAAATATAGAAAGGCTAAGACAAACACTCTACGGCTTCTACGATCTTTTCATAAGTAACATTGTTAGGATTTTATCCAATTCACTTATCTTATTTTGGTAATTAATCCATTCAATGACATATAATCCAAAACACTTAAACAAATGGTTCCTTATTAACATAGTTTCAAACTTAAACCTTCTCTACACAGTCTGTGATTTATGTAACATTACTCAGCTGTTATCTTTAATACCCCTTACTTACAATAACTGCAACTCAGTCAACATGAACTCCTTTTAAATCTATTATTCAAAAGCTTTTTATCCATTTATTGTTTCATACAGATGAAGTTGTCAGACTTTAACCCAATACCACACAATCTGCTTTTTTGATTTTTGAAGAATTTAAATGGAAAACTTGTGAGAAAAAGAAGAAGTGTTTGTAGCAAGCAATTGCTCCTTTTCCCAAAATATTTTTACCTTATGTGGTACTTAATTTCTGTTTTGAGCATATTCTGATTTGAAATGTGGCTTGCATCTTTTTTTCAATTTGGACCAGTCTGGAAATTTTGTCTTCTAGTAATGAGTTAAATGAAATAGTAATGTTTTCCTATTTTCTGCCTCAAATTAAACTCTGGTCATCTTAGTAAGTTCAGACCACATATACTTTCTTTTCAAATTATTGATTATTATAACTTTTGATAATTAACATTAAAATACCATGTATATATAAGATATTAGAGAAAATAATTTCAGAATCAGATTCCTATATTCTCGAACCGAAGAAAGAAGACAAAAAAAAACAAGGTGCCAAATTGTCACAAGATACGCCCGTCACACTGCTTAATATTAACTGGGGGTTTGAATAGAACTGAGGTTATTTTGAATGAATTTTTTTTGTCAAACAAAGTATGAAAAACAACAAAGGGCAATAACTCAAAAAATAGGCACGGTAGAGTTATGGTTCTTGTGCACTGCACTCCCCCTTGGTGAGATCTATACACCCATGAAATTTCATGATTCTAGCTATTATACTTTAAGAGATATACTCCGGACAAGATTCAAGTATGAAAAACAACAAAGGGCAAAACCTCAAAAAATAGGCTAGGTAGAGTTATGGTTCTTGTACACTGCACTCCCACTTGGTGAGCTCTATCCATCCATGAAGTTTCATGATTCTAGCTATTATACTTTTAGAGATATACTCCGGACAAGATTCAAGTATGAAAAACAACAAAGGGCAATAACTCAAAAAAAGGCAAGGAAGAGATATGGTTCTTGTGCACTGCACTCCCCCTTGGTGAGATCTATACACCCATGACGTTTCATGATCCTAGCTGTAATAATATACTCCGGACAAGATTCAAGTATGAAAAACAACAAAGGGCAAAACCTCAAAAATAGGCTAGGTAGAGTTATGGTTCTTGTACACTGCACTCCCACTTGGTGAGCTCTATCCATCCATGAAGTTTCATGATTCTAGCTATTATACTTTTAGAGATATACTCCCGACAAGATTCAAGTATGAAAAACAACAAAGGGCAATAACTCAAAAAATAGGCCAGGTAGAGTTATGGTTATTGTGCACTGCACTCCCACTTGGTGAGCTCTATCCATCCATGAAATTTCATTATTCTAGCTATTATACTTTTAGAGATAAACTCCGGACAAGACTCAAGTATGAAAAACAACAAAGGGCAATAACTCAAAAAATAGGCCAGGTAGAGTTATGGTTCTTGTGCACTGCACTCCCCCTTGGTGAGATCTATACACATATGAAATTTCATGATCCTAGCTATAATACTTTTAGAGATATACTCCGGACAAGATTCAAGTATGAAAAACAACAAAGGGCAATAACTCCAAAAATAGACCAGGTAAAGTTATGGTTCTTGTACACTGCACTCCCACTTGGTGAGCTCTATCCATCCATGAAATTTTATGATTCTAGCTATTATACTCTTAGAGATATACTCCGGACAAGATTCAAGTATGAAAAACAACAAAGGGCAATAACTCAAGAAATAGGCTAGGTAGAGTTATTGTTCTTGTACACTGCACTCCTGCTTGGTGAGCTCTATCCATCCATGAAATTTCATGATTCTAGCTATTATACTTTTAGAGATATACTCCAGACAAGACTCAAGTATGAAAAACAACAAAGGGCAATAACTTAAAAAAAAAAGGCCAGTTAGAGTTATGGTTCTTGTGCACTGCACTTCCCCTTGGTGAGATCTATACACCCTTGAAGTTTCATGATCCTAGCTATAATACTTTTAGAGATATACTCCGGACAAGATTCAAGTATGAAAAACAACAAGGGGCAATAACTCAAAAAATAGGCTAGGTAGAGTTATGGTTCTTGTACACTGCACTCCCACTTAGTGAGCTCTATCCATCCATGAAGTTTCATGATTCTAGCTATTATACTTTTAGAGATATACTCCGGACAAGATTCAAGTATGAAAAACAACAAAGGGCAATAACTCAAAAAAAGGCAAGGAAGAGATATGGTTCTTGTGCACTGCACTCCCCCTTGGTGAGATCTATACACCCATGACGTTTCATGATCCTAGCTGTAATAATATACTCCGGACAAGATTCAAGTATGAAAAACAACAAAGGGCAAAACCTCAAAAATAGGCTAGGTAGAGTTATGGTTCTTGTACACTGCACTCCCACTTGGTGAGCTCTATCCATCCATGAAGTTTCATGATTCTAGCTATTATACTTTTAGAGATATACTCCGGACAAGACTCAAGTATGAAAAACAACAAAGGGCAATAACTCAAAAAATAGGCCAGGTAGAGTTATGGTTCTTGTGCACTGCACTCCCCCTTGGTGAGATCTATACACATATGAAATTTCATGATCCTAGCTATAATACTTTTAGAGATATACTCCGGACAAGATTCAAGTATGAAAAACAACAAAGGGCAATAACTCCAAAAAATAGGCAAGGAAGAGTTATGGTTCTTGTGCACTGCACTCCCACTTGGTGAGCTCTATCCATCCATGAAATTTCATGATCCTAGCTATTATACTTTTAGAGATATACTCCGGACAAGATTCAAGTATGAAAAACAACAAAGGGCAATAACTCAATAAATAGGCTAGGTAGAGTTATTGTTCTTGTACACTGCACTCCTGCTTGGTGAGCTCTATCCATCCATGAAATTTCATGATTCTAGCTATTTTACTTTTAGAGATATACTCCAGACAAGATTCAAGTATGAAAAACAACAAAGGGCAATAACTCAAAAAAAAGGCCAGTTAGAGTTATGATTCTTGTGCACTGCACTTCCCCTTGGTAAGATCTATACACCCTTGAAGTTTCATGATCCTAGCTATAATACTTTTAGAGATATACTCCGGACAAGATTCAAGTATGAAAAACAACAAGGGGCAATAACTCAAGAAATAGGCTAGGTAGAGTTATGGTTCTTGTACACTGCACTCCCACTTGGTGAGCTCTATCCATCCATGAAGTTTCATGATTCTAGCTATTATACTTTTAGAGATATACTCCGGACAAGATTCAAATATGAAAAACAACAAAGGGCAATAACTCAAAAAAGAGACAAGGTAGAGTTATGGTTCTTGTGCACTGCACTCCCACTTGGTGAGATCTATAAACCCATGAAGTTTCATAATCCTAGCTATTATACTTTTAGAGATATACTCCGGACAAGATTCAAGTATGAAAAACAACAAAGGGCAATAACTCAAAAAATAGGCAAGGAAGAGTTAGGGTTCTTGTGCACTGCACTCCCCCTCGGTGAGATCTATACACCATGAAGTTTCATGATCCTAGCTATTATACTTTTAGAGATATACTCCGGACAAGATTCAAGTATGAAAAACAACAAAGGGCAATAACTCAATAAATAGGCAAGGAAGAGTTATGGTTCTTGTACACTGCACTCCCACTTGGTGAGCTCTATCCATCCATGAAATTTCATGATCCTAGCTATTATACTTTTAGAGATATACTCCGGACAAGATTCAAGTATGAAAAACAACAAAGGGCAATAACTTAAAAAATAGGCTAGGTAGAGTTATGGTTCTTGTGCACTGCACTCCCCCTTGGTGAGATCTATACACCCATGAAGTTTCATGATCCTAGCTATTATACTTTTAGAGATATTCTCCGGACAAGATTCAAGTATGAAAAACAACAAAGGGCAATAACTCAAAAAAAAGGGCAGGTAGAGTTATGGTTCTTGTGCACTGCACTCCCCCTTGGTGAGATCTATACACCCATGAAGTTTCATGATCCTAGCTTTTATACTTTTAGAGATATACTCCGGACAAGATTCAAGTATGAAAAACAACAAAGGGCAATAACTCAAAAAATAGGCCAGGTAGAGTTATGGTTCTTGTGCACTGCACTCCGTATTGATGAGAAGAATATAACTGCCAAGTTTAAAGTCAATTGGACTTAAGGTGACAGAGTTATGCTCCGGACAAAGAAGTGGACACCGCCGGACAACCGGACGCCCGGACACCACGGATGATCCCATAATACGTCCCGTCTTCGACGGGCGTATAAAAAAAAATTGTTCACAGGAATAAGATCTCTGTAATATGGACTGAAAGAAAGGATGAGAAGTACTTTAGTATTAGCTGCATACTATATAAAACAAAATATGCAGCTACTTGTAATGCTATTTTTTTTATTTTCCTATAGAAATAAGGAATACAGACAAAAAATTGCTTTTTAACCTGATCCACTTCTCCTGAAAGTTCCACCACTTCTCCCTATTTTGAAAAACTTCTCCCAATTCTCAGACTAGGGAGCAGTCTCTTCTCCCCAAATTCTTAAAGTCTGCAGAGCCCTGGTTAGTGTGCCAAGTTTCAAGTGAATGCCTTTAGTAGAACAAGAGATGTCACAAAATGTCAAAGTTTTCAGACAACGATGACAACCAAAACTACGACACCATGGCTATAGCAAAACCTCGATTTTCTCCAAAAAGCCGAGCTAAAAATCAAAGTAGCAGGTAGAAGTGGTAATGCCATAGCATAATTTATCTATATTATATAGGGTACTGAATTGATTTCGAAGACACCGATTATTATAATCGATCATCAGTTGTTTTTTTCTTCCAATTAAAAAACGATAATTGATTATGATTTGAAGCGGATTGCCCAACACCCGGTGGGACTTACTATCAGGATACCTACCCAGCCATCCCAGCCATCTTCCCTTGGACGGACACGCCCCCTTTGTCCTCTTCGACTCATCTCATAATCTGTAATAATCTATTGTCCTTATTGTAGAAACTGTAAATTAATGTTCCTACACAATCCCACTTTTGCTAACACCTCTGAAGAAAAAAGGTTTAGAAAATATTGTGGTTAATTAACCCTTGCCATGCTTAACCCGGAATATTCAGGTTTTGGCAGGAGGCATAGACAAAGATCAGCCTGCACATAGGTGCAGTCTGATCTTAGTCTACACCTCCTGTTTGTATTTTTCATGCCAGGGTTGCTTATGAAATTAAATTCCTTAAAAAAAATTGATGATTGAACAACAAGTACTAACAATGCTTTCATCACTTTGATTTTAATGTCATTCCAAAATGAATTTATTCAGCATGACAATGGTTAAGTAATTACTCCTGTCATCTGCAACTTATTTCAATTTTTGCCAATCTGATATTTGTTTAGTGGGATTGGGTTAAAGTAAACATTATTAAGCATATTCCTGAGAATCTAGAACATCAATGTTCTGTCTTTATTCTTCATAATTTGTCTTGCCAAGTGATCAAAAGTAAAGGTTAAGTTCACGGTGTTTCAATTTGTTTAGATTTCAAATGAAGGAAATAATGTCTCTCAAATTGAGGATTACAATGTTGAAGATCATTCAGTATTGTTCTTAATCATCATGGATTTTCTGATTTCAAGAAGTTGAGATTTGACAAAATGTATCTTTTAATTTTTCCCCCATTTGATTTGAATTTCAGAATGGTACTAAGTGAAAGAGGACTGACAAAAAATGACAATTGGATGCGATATGATATGCAACCATCCTACAAGTTAGAAATATTGTGGAAAAAGAAGAAATTGCATGTTACAAGTATCAAATCACAGGGACATAAAATCACAGGTTTTTACAGGAAAAAGTAAAAGTCTTCAATCATACAGATGTTGTGTGGCAATATGAAGGAGTACGACATTGAGAAGAATACATAAAGTGGTTAAGAAGATGGACAAATGCTACGTAGAAATACAGGGCAAAACACTCATAATGGGCCTTTTAATCAGCAAGAGATTCTTATCAATTTAAATGTAGAAATTGGTCTGCAATAAATAAACTTGACTAATTACGATACTTTACAATAGATCAATAGTTCATTCCATAGATCAATAGTTCATTCCTTCTTTTTTGCTGAATTGTTTATTTTTCTTTGCCCGTCTTTGAAAGTGGAGGGAAATGAAAAAGGGGCACAACTATTTTTGCGAGAAACTAACAAAAGGGGAGGGAACCTTCTCCCCCGTTCATTAAACAGACGAATTATTTGTATCTAGTGCTGCCCACGAAAAATCAACCCATAACAACACAATTCCGCTTTTTTACGCACTCTATGATTATAGTCATTGAAAACACTGTGAGAAAAGTAGAAATCGCTAGTTGCCATATCTTTTTCTCACATTGTTTTCTACCCTATCTGGCAAATATCCAGTTTTTATTTGCACAAACTTTGAATTACCTTCTGCAGGCCTCCTAGCAGGCCAAAACAAAAATAAAGATTTTTATAAAGGCTCCAATGTATGAAAATAAAGGCCTTTAGTGTAAAATATGAAAAAATAAAGAGTGAATAAAGGCTATTTTCGTCAAAGTTCTCATTTCTTTATTAAACCCACAGTCATACCAAAGTCATTTTTTGATGTTATATACTGTTTGAATTATGCAATATAATACATACCTTATTTAATGTGTATACCTATTTTCTCTGCATATTTATATCATACATAGCTCCTGTTTTACAGTGTAGGAAAATGCAGAACAAAATCCATTACTTGCTTTAAGCTAGCACGGCAACCAGTCAGAGCAAATATAAAGGTTTTGAGTGAGAATTACAGGCTATTTTGGCGTTTTAAAGGTTTTCTGGGGAAATGTAAAGGTTTTAAAGGTTTGCTCTGAAATTAAAGGTTTTTAAAGATTTTAAAGGTTTCACTAGGAGGCCTGCTTCTGTAATAGCTTCAATTTTGGACTAGTCTAAAATTTTGTCGAGTGGGATCTGGTTACTGACCAAACCAAAATTTTGTAATAGATCTACCTTTCAGTTTGGACTAGTCTAAAATTTTGTCAACTGGGAACGGGTTAATGACCAATCTGAAAATTTTAGAATATCTTTGTTTGTGGGTGACTGAAATGTTGCATCTACAACTTGTATAATAATATTCAAGCTGTAACGGTTTGGCGGTTTACGCAACATACAGCAACTATAGTTCTTATTCCGGGCTTATTCACGTAGAATGTAGTGTTCATTATGCCCAAGTGAAACTTGTAATGTATTTTCTTTAACCGTGACTGCTTATCGACTTTGTACACACATCAGTCACCCAGTGATAATGGACAATCGTCTGATCTGATCGGTTACTGATAACATTAAATTTTACATCATCCTCACAGGATATCAAGGTAATCTTTTCCGAATGTTCAGTTTCTGAGATAAAATAACATTTGTAGAGAAATAACATTAGTTTCTTTTACTAATCAAAACACATATTTTTCCCTCCTGTCGAAATCCCACATTTGATAAAGTAATTTGTAAATGTTGTGAGGGTTAAACCAAACCATACAACCAGTAAATTTCTAGTTTTGGAAACATTTGTTTAGAAAGAAAACGCCTGAACAACGTTCATTTAATCCTCAATAGTTCATACAACACCTATGGCTTCACTAGAATGAGGTAAGTACCATTTGAGAGACAGACAGACAGACAGAGACAGACCATGAGAGAGAGATTATTGAATTCCTTTGCTAAAATTGCTATTGAAATATAATCATTGTCATTCTGCCCTATTGCACGAACTGAATAACCAATCATTTTTATATATAAAAAAATACTTATATTTTTGTGCCCTACCATGGAAAAGGGTACCATCTGGGAACTCCACAAAAATATTTGAAAAAATAAATAGGATCCAGTACAGGTCAATCAGGGATAGCATTTCGAAAATGATTATATAGAAAGGTAAATGGGTTATTTTACATTGTCTGACAAAAAGAAATCTTGGTTAAATGTACACCTTTTTATTTCTATTTTTTGCAACACAATATCAAATTAAACTTAAAAATGATACAACATCGTGGAAAAAAAGTACTTATTTCTTGCATCCAAGAGGTAAAAAGGAAAATCATTGTAACCGATCATGATTCATTATGCAAAGTTACAACTTCTTTTGACTGAAACTGTAGGAGGAGATTTTTAAAATAAAAGTTTACGAACGCACACATACACGGAGAGTCACACGACAGACACAATGCCATGACAATAGCTTGCCTGCTTTCACCCAATGGAACTAAAAATCCAAACTTGTGTTTACATTGGTCATAAATAAATACAAATATTACTTTTCCGTTCAATTTTGTATTAAATGTAAAACAGATGAATATTCTGAGCAATACCGCTAATTATTGAGCAAATATTACGACAGCTAGAGTAAAATTAAGGATTTTCTATAATTTGACCTACATTTTGAACCAAACATGAACCATTTTTTTCCAGAGCTGGATGTTTTCATCATCAAGATAAACATTCTGGACAATCTTTACAATAATTGAACAAGTTTATTACCCTTAGAGGCATAAAATCAAAGTACTGAAAAGTACTGGAAGCTAGCAAAGCATTGTTTTGTTCAATAATCTTCTTTGTCAAACGTTATCATGATAAAGAAACGAGGTTAAAGTAACCAAGGAATTAACCAATTCCCACACAATCCCTCTTTTTACGTCCCTCAAGAAAATAGTTGCGGAAAACAATGTGGAAAATGAAGAAATTGCTTGTTACAAGCAATTTCTTCATTTTCCACATTGTTTTCTACCTAAAGGGATAAATATTTTATAAATTTCAACAATTTGAAATTGTCGTCTGCAACTTCTTTTAAGATTGATGTGCTCTAAAATATGAGCTAAAATACCTAAGAGATGAACTGGCATGCAGAGTTTGCAATATTCTTGAAATACACAAGAACTACTTTTTATGGCGCAGGCATTTAATGGATTTATTGGTTAAGCCTACAGAGGTACTTTGCACTCATTGAACTTTGAGATGACCTCAAAATTTGGCCTGTTAACTTAAGCCATCAAAGCTGACACTTTGCTAGCTAAAAACCATTCTCTTTGATTTGACTTAGTAACATACTTTGTGCCCTAATTTTTAAAACTTGATTTAGATATCGTCAAGATAAACATTCCGGAAAAATTGAAGAGAGGATAAACAAAACTTTTGATTTGACAAATGGACTTACTTTTTTATCAAGTCTGGCCAATTTCATAACTTGACCTAGATATGCATTTATCATAACCTCTAGACAATATACACATTATCCTTTGGTTTGATCTAGTGACCTACTTTTCTACCAAGGCTAACTTGACCTAGATATACATTGAAAATCAAGGCCTTTTAGTAGATATTCCATTTGAAACAAATTTTGGAAGGCCTTCAAGCTTAAGGTGAGATGGTAAAATTGAGATTGTCCAGAATAAAGCTTGCCTGGGAGATGTTGTTCAGACCCATTCCCACACATTGACACTTTTAAATGCCCCTCAAGAAAAAACAATTAGGAAAACATTGTGGATAATGAAGAATTTTTTGGTCACAAGTAATTTCTTAATTATCCATAAAGATTTCAAACCAAAAACACAAAAAATTCTAAAATTTCATAAACTGTGAACTATGGCCTGCAACTTCTTTGAATTTGGACCAGTCTAAAATTATGCCATCTAGTAATGGGTTAAAGAAATTCTTGACGCACAAAAGACGCCAGATGGACACTGGACAAAAAGTGATCAAAATAGATCACTTGAGCACTTTGTACTCAGGTCAGCTGAAAATGTGACCTTAACCTTTGACCTACATGAGCCAAAAACAATAGAGCACTTCATTGCATGAATTTTCATGGTTCTAGGTTCTAGTGTTAGAGCAAAAAAACAAAAAGTCTACGGACCAATAAGCAGAAGGATTGAGACAAAGTGAAACTGATTTATCCTTTCTACTACTTAGGTGGGGGTATAATGAAAATAAGTATCAGATTTATTAGAAAACAATGGAGAAACAGGAAAAAATTATTGTCGATCATTTTTTCCTTATTCCACAATGTTATGCTGACACTATTTTTAGGGTCTTCAAAACGAGAGTAATGAATGGTCAGAATATAACCCAAAACAATTTTTTACCTAGTATTTAATTGAGGTATATAAATTCACAAATTCTATAAACAATTTTATTTCATGAACAACCTACAACAAAGAACCATTTAATTGCATTTAGTGAACCCAAAACCTGATAAGGAAAATCAAAATTTCCAACTGTTGATAAAATATCCTTAAACTTATTGTAAATTAAAGCATGAAATATGTTTTGTTTTCTCTCTACTCACTAACAATTTATTACTTCAATGAATCAAGAATTTATTTTAAAACAATAGCAAAATGTTAAGTTTTTGCATTAAGTTGACCTTGACAAGTGGCCTTGACCTTGATGGATAACCTTAGCCTTATAATACAAATGATGCCTATCAATGCAAGGATTCTATGCCCCAAATATGATCTATGTACATGTATCTTCAACACTATATGATTCAATTTTTAGTTTCGTCTATCAAATCGAGCGTTCTGATTGGTTGAGAAAAATTATTCAGAACTCCATGTACAAAATTTTAAGCACGCAGCGATTTTGCGCAATGTCCTCAAGATGATACTATTATAATGTCAAAAAGAAGGTTTGCGCATTGGCTATTTGAACTAATGACCCTAGGATTGAGAGCATAAAGTGTTAACAACTGAAATAACCCAACAACAATAGACAAGCATGTGTAAACAGTAAAATATCTGACATAAATCTACACCAATTTCATAAATGAGATCTAATTTCTGTATGTGGACATAGTACTATTATAAGTCATCAACTGCAAAGACAATTTTAAGAATGTGATAGTTTAAACCTTTCCTGTTTTTTTAAATTTTAGTACGGTCCAAATTGAAAGAAATTGCAGATGACTATTTCAAGTTGGTTGAATTAAGAAAGTCCTTGTCTTTTAGGATAGAAAATCTTGTAGACAATGAAGAAATTGCTGGTAACAAGCAATTTCTTCATTGCACACAATGTTTTCCCAAGCTGTTTTCTTGAGGAGCGTCAAAAGGCGTCATTGTATGGGAATTGGTTAACCCCTGTGTAATGTTACCAAATAGTAAAATTACTCCATAGTAATATTACCCCTTAGCAAAGTTAGTTGCATGAAAGAAATGATACAACAAGATGTGTTTGTGAAACACAATGCCTCCACAACAGGACTTAACTATGAAAAGTGTTGTTGACTTGCACATGAGTTTTAATGGAGTATCTTAGTGAAAGCGACAAGGGAATTTTTTTGGCATTTG
This sequence comes from Fragum fragum, assembly GCA_946902895.1. Taxonomy (NCBI): domain Eukaryota; kingdom Metazoa; phylum Mollusca; class Bivalvia; order Cardiida; family Cardiidae; genus Fragum; species Fragum fragum. The sequence goes on along the minus strand of OX336378.1, from coordinate 23,221,868 downwards.
ACCTTGGTATAAGACCTTGACCTTATCACATGACCTTGACCTTAGGAGATGCGTATAATGCAGATGTATCAGCATGCCAAATAAGAACATTGTATCTTGAATAGGCTGGTAGTAATTGGCAATGTTAAGTTTTTTGGTTAAGTTTTGAAGACGAACAGACAGACCAACAGACAGACAGATGAACAGAGAGACAACAGTAAAACGATATACCCCCGATCTTTTGATAGTGGGGAATAAAAAATAATGAGATTCTATAATGAGCAATATCAACATATTTGAACAAAGACCATGTGGTAAAATTATGCACGTAAGTAAACAAAACATGAAAGCCATCAAAATGCATATTGTATGTTACCAAGAAAAACATGCCTAAATGACAAAAAGAAAACATTTTTTTTTTCCATTTTCTCAAATTTTAGAATAAACTATCTTTCTAATTCAAAAAAAAGAAAAATCAATATCTTAACCCTTTCCAGTATAATCCCTGGTTTTAAGTTTCTGTGATTTTTATAATAGAGAAAACACTGTAGAAAAGAAGAAATTGCTTGTAACAAGCAATCTCTTCTTTTTCTATAATATTTTCTAGTCTACCAAATGGTTTATTATTCAGATCAAATCCAATTGAAATTTTCGTTTGCAAAACCTTTGAATTTGGGCAGGTCTAAAACTTTGCAAAACAGGAAAGGGTTAAAAACTGACACTGTTACAACTGTTTAAGTACATTAACCCATTCCCAGACAACACATTTTTTTGACTGGTCCAAATTTAAAGATGTTGCAGAGGATAATTTATAGTAGATGTAATTTTTACCGTCTCTATTTTTGGGTAAGAAGCAATATCTTCATTTTCCAAAATGTTTTCCCAAGCTTCTTTGCTGCAGGGGAGTACAAAAGCAGAATTGTGAGGGAATGGGTTAAAGCATGATAATTTTGTTCTGTGAGGACATTACTGATCAGTTCATATCAAAAACTTGCACAAAATGAATCACATTTAATGAGATTAATTTAATGTGAATTTTCGGTTTCATTGAAAAATATATATGAAAAATCACCTTTAAAGGATCATTAGTGTATTCTATACAATTAATTTTGTAAAGATAAAACTGCAATAAGTGAAGCAATTTGAGGGGCGATCTGTGTAAAGTGTACAGACAATGTTTTTCAGTTTCATTGAACATTAACACAAATAAGCACTTTTAGAGTGATTATACATGTACAAGTTATACTGTATTTTGTCTATACCTGTCACTCTGATCACTCACTATAACTTGTACATCTATAGTTTGTTCTGTGTGGTCAATATTTTCAGTTCACATTGAATATAGTTATGGCAAAAATGAAGCACTTTGGGATGGCCATTAATCTTCATTGTACATTTGTGTATATGGACCATTTGAAACACTTTTTTTCAGTACAAAATGAACATGATTATGCACCAAATCATGAAAGAAGCACTTTTGAATACCCATTTATCTATATTGTATATGGACTAAATGAAGAACTTTTTTCAGTTCAAAATGAACATGGTTATTATTGTGACCTTGACCTTTGACCTAAAACAATGCACCACTTCCTTGAATCATTGGCAACAATTGTATGAAGTACATGCATCATGGTTGTAGGTAAAGAATAACAGTTTGGGAAACATCATGTAAAATTAAGAATTTGCTTGTAACAAGCAATTTCTTCATTTTACACCATGTTTTCTATCTAGAAAGCTGAAAAATCTAAAATTTCATTAACTTTAAAATGTTGTGTGCATTTTTTTGCAATTTCGAATTGTCTAAAATGTTGCTGTCTGGTAATGGATTAATGGTGTGAATTTTCAATTAGGAGAGAAAAGATGCCATCTACATAATTATAATGAAATAAGTAGCACTTGAAAGCTTTTTAGCACAATTTGATGCAAACATAAGAAAACATAATTATTACAATTTTCAAGAAATAACAAAAAATTATACATGATAAACAAGTTCAGGCATATAGCTTAACCCATTCCAACACAGGGATGCTTTTGGTCACCCCCTCAAGAAAAAGAACTGAGAAAACATTGTGGAAAAAGAAGAAATTGCTTGCAAAAAAATAAATTTCACAGAGTTTAAATTGTTGTCTGCAACTTCTTTCAATTTCGGCCAGTCTAAAATTTTCCTGGGGGATAATGGGTAAACTTAACCATTTCTGACCCTCATATAGTTATATGTGGTCCAAAAACACCAGAACAGTAAACTCTGCTTGAAAAGGATATTGCCTAACCAACTATCATGGAAAACTTTGAGGGAAAAGGAGAATAAGCAATTTCTCCTTTTCTCACAATGATTTTGGCATCTATTTTCCAATTTTACAGCAATTCAAACATTTTGTCTGCAATTTCATTCAAATTGGACTAGTCTAAAATTTTGTCATCTTATAATACATTTCACAAAAAAATGATAATATACCCATACATGGTCCTTAACCCTTGGATTTCGGCAAAATATGCAGGATAAGGAAAAATTACCTGTAAACAATTTCCTTCCTTCCTTTTAAGTTAACCCTTTCTTTTCAATATCTGGATTTTACATCCCTATGATTTTATAATTGAGAAAACATTGTAGAAAAAGAGGAAATTGCTTGAAAAAGCAATTTCTTTTTTTCCACAATGTTTTCTACCATACTAAATGGTTATTTTCCAATTTAAATCCACTTTGAGTTTTCATCTACAAAACCTATTAATTTGGACAGGTCTAAAATTTTGCAAAACAGGAAGTGGTTAATACTTTATCTCAAGGACTTTGATACTGTTATTGTAAAGAAAAGATAGACTTTTCCCTTTCAGATTTTCTTAGCCCTTGTCCATCTGAATATTTACCAATTCTTCTCACAAACTAAAATAACATGTGAGTAGTGTAGACTAAGATCAGGTTGCATGTCTATGTCCACTAATCTCAGACTATACACCTGCCACAGCTATTGTCAGAACAGGAATATTCTTGGGTCAGCATGACAAGGGTTAATTCCAATGGAATCAAACTTGTAGCATCATTTTAACATTTTCCAAGAACCATAGCCAGTAAGGCCATTCTAATGTACATCCCATTCTCAGCCTGTCTGAAATATGCTGCTCTTGGATCTGTGTCAAATGTAGCACTGAAAAGAGATAAATTTAATTTACCCATTCCAACACAATCCCACCCTTTTTTATGCCCCTCAAGAAAAAAGCTTGGAAAACTGTGTGAAAAATGAAGAAATCGCTTGGTGCAACTATTAATATTCACAATATTTTCTACTCAAACCATCAAAGAATTCTAAAATTTCATCAATAACATTATTGTTTGTAGTTCTTTACATGTTGTCTTCAGGTAAGTTTATGACTTCCTCACAAATGTTTATTTTTCTTGGATTACACCCAATACCAGATAACAAAGTTTCAAATTGGTTCAAATTATAAGAGGCTGCAGATGATACAGAAAGATTGTTTAGATTGAGGGAAAAAAAAGCAATTACAAGTAATTTGTTCTTTTCACACTATTTTTGCACAGAGTTATTTTTTGATGCTTAACATATTTGTGTAGCAATGGGTTAACCCATTACCAGAAGACAAAATTTTAGAAGTTGCAGACAACATTTTTAAGTTCATAAAAAGTTACTTTCATCTCTCTTTGAGGATAGAAAATATGGGAAATAAAGAAATTACTTGTTACAAGCACTTTATTGAAGAAAGGTCATTCCACTTCACATAAATCTTTCCCACACAATCTGGTTTTTACCTCCACAAGAACAAATATTTGGAAATTATAGACAACTATGAAGAAATTGCTTGTTAAAAGCATTCTGACCGAAAGACAGGTTTGAGAAATTTCATCAACTAGGATTTGTCGTCTGTAGCTTCTTACAATCTTGACCAGTCTAAAATGCTGTCATCTGGCAGTGTGCCAATAGGGTCAGCATTCACTAACCAACTTTACTTCATCAAGTATTTCCTGTTTTGCAAAATTCAAGACTTGTTCAAATTCAAAGATTTTATAGATGAAAATTAAACTTGGTTTTGATCTGAAAAAAACAACAACCCAACATTCAGAAGGGTTGAAAATATTGAGGAAAAAGAAGAAATTGCTTGTTACAAGAATTTTTTTCTTTTCTGTAATATTTCCTTAATTATACATCCACGGGGACGTAAAAAACAGGGATTGAACAGGAAAGGGTTGAAGTTCAGTCTTTGAATTTTATCAAGAAGGGTTGATATTGGACAAGACATGTAGTACCAAAATCAAAGACCTCATTATACACTATGTAACCCATTTCCTCACAAATCAAACTTTTTATAGGAAAATGAATTATTAGGGAAATATCGTGAGAAATGAAGGCATTGCTTCAAAATAAGCAATATCTTCATTTTCCAACAATGTTTCCGATCCAAAAAGATAAAATACATTCAAAATTTCAAAACTGAAAATTGTTTGAATTTGGACTAGTCTTAAATTTTGTCAAGTGGGTTTGGGCGTATGAGTCGACTTTTGTGTCTGGTCGACTTTACTTTCAAAACAGTTGTTGTCATAGATCTCTTTTTTTCATGTAAATTCATCTACGTGAAACTTTAAAATATTAAAATTGCAATTCGAATTCCATTTATTAAAAAAGAATCTCCCCATTACCAGAGGACAAAATTACAGACTGGTCCAAATTCAAAGAAAGTGCAGGCTACAACCTTTAGTTGATGAACTTTTAAAATACTTTTTTCCAAAAGTCTTTTTTCTAGAGGAATGATTGTATGGGAAGGTTAAGGAAATGAGTCAACCCATTCCCATACAATGAGGCTTATTCACGCCCTTCAAGAAAAATTGTTGGGAAAACATTGTGAACCAAGCAATTTCTTAATTTTCCACAATGTTTTCAACCCAAAAAAGTGAAAAAAAACTAAAATTTCATAAACTTTGAATTGTTGTCTGCAACTCCTGTCAATTTGGATTGATTGATTTCTTTTAACAGTATTTCAGTCAAATGGCAGCGGCTCGAGCACCTAACAACGGATTCCTGGTATTTCTCACACCAGTACTACCACTAAATCCTTTCCTAGCCTCCAGATGCTATCCCACTTAGGTTTACGATTATCCACCTGTTTGTGAGAGACAAATATCGGAAAGGATAAGTGCTGCCACCAGGGATGGAACCCCTGACAACCCTTAGATGAAAATTGGTCTGATGCACTACCCAATGTGCTATGACAGAGGACCTTTCAATTCGGACCAGTCTAAAATGTTTGTGTGGGAATGGGTTAAGAACATGGGAGGTGAACAGAGAGGCAATGGTAAAAAATAATCCACAAATCCTTCAATGAGGTAGCAATAGAGAGCATTAAATACCTGATCTCCAAATTACGAGGTAAGGGATGCATCACCACCATCCTTGTTTTAGCCTTCGTCATCAACTCAGGGGTGACAACAAACTGGCCACAAACCTGGAAAATATTCACAAAGAAATAAAATTTCATAATTACCAACTTGATTTGTTTGTTTGAATGGGGTTTTACACTGCTTTCAACAATCTTTCAGTTATATCGCGGCAGCTGGAGCACCTAACAATGAAATCCTGGTATTTCTCACACCAGTACCGCCATTACATCCTTTCCTAGCCTCCAGCTGTTATCCCACATAGGTCTACGATTATCGACCCATTGGTGGGAGACAAATAGTCGGAAAGGATGAGTGCCGCCGTTGGGGATCGAACCCGGGACCTCTAGATTGACAGTCCGACACGCTACCAACTGCGCTTTGACGGCGACACTTACCAACTTGAATTGAGGATGCACTGTAGGGATTTAACAAAACTAGAGATGGTCACTGAAGCTTAACTTCAACATTTAATCATTGTATTTGCAAAGTTGAAAAAAATTAAAGTACAAGTTACAGTGGAATATTTTTAATTGCAATCCTGATAATAGCAATTTACTGATTGATTGCAACCAACTTTATGCACAAATATTAGATTTAAAGAACAAAGAGCTCCTTCAAACCCTTGTCATGCTGAACCTGGAATATGGTGGTTTTGGCAGGACGTGTACACCAAGATCAGCCTGCACATAAGTGCAGTCTGATCTTGGTCTTCACCTCCTGCTTGTACATTTCCTGTCAGATTTGTTTATGAAATTGATTTCGAAAAGAAATATTGACTTTTGAACCACAAGTTCTATCAGTACTTTCAGCCCTTTGATTTTACAGCAATTCAGTAAGGTAATATATACAGCATGACAAGGGTTAATAGCAACTTCTGGTTAATTGCAAATTGGTGTTGCTATTAACAGTATTCAACAGGGCTGTAAATGTGTATACCGACTTCGACTTGAAATTTGACTCAGATAATACACAGTGTTATTTTGAAAATTACGGTCAGTTACGTGTAACAAAAAAGTACAATGGTTTATGGGCAACCTAAACATTGTTGTTAAAATGATAAAGCTGCTGACGCAATAAAAATACTCTTTATATATTTCAGAGAACAAATATCATTTCTGTTCTTAACTTATTCCCAAACAACAACTCTTTCTTGATGCCCCTCCAGAATAACAAATGGGAAAGCATTGTGTAAAATGAAGAAATTGTTTGCAACAAGCAATTTCCTCATTTTCAACAATGTTTTCTACCCCAGAAATTTGAAAGAAAAATCTAAAATTTCATAAACTTTATGTTGTTATCTGTCAGCTCCTTTCAATTTGGGAATGGCTAAATTTTTCCTGCCTGGTATAAGTTAATTAATGATTTGATTGGTCAAACAATGATTTCCATTCATAGCCACAATCCATTTAACCCATTCCAACACAGAGAGGCTCTTTGATGCCCCTCAAAAAATAAGTGGGAAACATTGTGTAAAATGAAGGAATTGCTTGCAACAAGCAATTTCTTCATTTTATACAATTATTTCTTCCAAGAAAGTTAAAAAGATCTATAATTTCTTAAACTTTAAATTGTCTTCTGCAATTCCTTTCAATTTGGATGAGTCTAAAGTTTTGTTGTCTGGTAATGAGTTCATGTTTATGCGGAGTAATGTCTTACTTCTTCATAATGAGACATGGATGTAAACCTCTCCTTCTGTATACGGGTCATGTAGAGTACATCTGTCTCTAGAATTGCCTCTTCTAGTGAGCTGAAGACCTCTTGCTGAATTCCTTTCTTCTTCACAAAGTCTACAATCTCATCTGGCATCTTCAGTGATTGGGGTGATACATAACGGAGATTGACACGGTAGTGCGTCAACATTTTAGCAAGCGAGTGAACTGTGCGGCCATGTTTTAGGTCCCCAACCATTGTAATCTGGAAAGTGTCATTTCATTAATCTTGTTATTCTTGTTATATACAAGTTTCAAGTTTTGACAGAATACAACCATCGCCATTGCAAATCATCTAAATTTTAACCCATTCCCACATAATAACACTTATATACACCCCTCAGTATAAAAGGTTTGGAAAACATTGTGTAAAATTTAGAAATTACTTGTTACAAGCAATTTCTTCATTATCCACATTGTTTTCTAACCCAACATACAAAGATTTTTAAAATTTCATCAACTTAAAATTGTTGTCTGCAACTTCTTTGAACTTGGACTGGTCTAAAACTTTATTGTGTGGGGTGGGTTAACCAGTGTCATGCTGAATAAAGTCCTCTAAATAAATGCATTTAATTCAAAGGTCTGAAAAGACTTAAGTACTTCTTGCTGGTTTATATCTCTTTTGAAAATTCACCCTTAGAACAACTCTGCCATAAAAGGAACACACATGTGGTCTAAAACAAAATTGGACTGCACATCTACCTTCTGCCAAAACAGGAAAATTCAGGGTAAAGTATTAAGCAAGGGTTTACTAACTACCCAAATTGATTTCTTATTAGAATGACTTTGATAGATGACTCTAACTAAACAGAAAACTTCTTACATCTACCAAGCATTTGGATTCACATATCAAAAATACCATTAAAGTAATCAAAAGTTTGAATAATCTACTTACTGTCAATCCATTGACTGTACCAATTTCCTCCCTAATAGTGAACACATCCAGTAAAGCCTGTGTGGGATGTTCTCCGGTTCCATCTCCAGCGTTGATCACTGGCTTAAGACAACTGGATGCAGCAGCCTGAACTGCATTAGGCTCTGGATGACGAATGACCAGGATGTCACTGTACCCACTCATCACTTGGACAGTATCTATTGGAGAAAATGGAGGATGATTATCTAACTCATCATAACAACCTTACAGGCACTCTCTCATTTTAACCCGTTTCAAGACAGTAACACTTTTAGATGCCTTTTAAGAAAAATCATTTGGAAAAACATTGTTGAAAATGAAAAAGTGTTTGTGAGAAGCCTTTTCATTTTCTACAATAATTTCTAACAAGACAAATGTAAAATCTACAATTTCTACCAAGAAAGATAAGGAAATTTGAAATTCTATCAACTTGAAATTGTGGTCTACATTTTTTTTTAATTTTGGACTAGTATAACACTTTGTCATATATTTTTTCAGGGCTTATGTGAAAGTAGTTATTTGATCAACCAAGAGCAAAGCTATCATAAGGGATGAAAATAATGTCATTTCATTCACCAATATCAGTACATGTATAATAAGGAATATGTTTTGTGTGGAGAGCTGATTGTGCCATCAATATATTTCACATAAAAAATTGTAATGAATATATACATCAACCTTTTTTCAAAGTTTGGGTAAAATTGTTGTACATATAATTTCTTATTTTAAAAACTTTCTCTACTACAAATACCCAAGTTCAAAAGATTCATATCTCCTCCTTTTTCATAAATGTATCATGAAACTAACCATCAATAGATTCTCCTTTTTTCACAGAAGAAGTCCCAGCATCAAAATGTACAACAGACCCTCCAAGTCTTGTCATGGCCGCTGAGAATGAGCAGCTAGTTCTGGTACTCACTTCGAAAAACATTGATGCCATAACTTTACCCTGTAACAAATATACAAGTAATAATGTGACAAGCAAACTAATTAAATACTTTTGAACTTAATCATGCAAAAAAACAACTCTGTAGTAACTATGCAAATGTAGCTGAGGCCTATGCCAAAGATTTTCAAAATCACAACAAAATCATTTATAATTTGCGTAAAATGACTTGTTGGAATAGTTTTAATCAATTAATTCTTGTCATAACATTGGCTAAACTAAAACTAGAGGCGCTTGAGAGCCTGTATTGCTCCACAGGCATGAATGTACTGATTAAGCAATTTTTTTCATTAGTTTAAAATAAACTGAATATAATGAAAATAAATCTAAATCATTGAAATCTTTGAAATAGTTCTAAAGATCCATTTCAAACTTTTCATTGTCTTTAAAAAATTCAAGTCAAGTTATGTAAAATTCATAATGTAAAATTTTCACTGTATACCATATGGACATAACCAACCACCATAATAGCCATGTTTTTCAACCAATCAAAATTATATGAAGGAATCTGTCTATCAGTCATCTGGTTATCATTCCCGTGAAATTTGGTTGAAATCCATCGACAGGCTTCTGAGAAATTTACAAGTTTTCAGTATATACCATGTATGGTAATTAGCCCTGCCCATTAAAGCCATATATTTCATCCGATTAAAGTACTTTGAAGGAATCTGATAAAAGGTCACCCAAGGATCGATCCTGTAAAATTTGGATGAAATCAATCAACTGGTTTCTGAGAAGAAGAATTTCAAAGATTTTACCATATATGGAAATTAGACCTGCTCATTAAAGCCATGATTTCTATCCGATTAATATTTTTTGAAGGAATCTGAAAAAGGTTCACCCAAGGATCATTTCTGTGTAATTTGGTTGAAATCTATCAACTAGGTTCTAAGAAGAAGATTTTCAAAGCTTTTACCATATATGGAAATTAGCCCTGCCCATTAAAGCCATGTTTTCATCTGATCAGATTTCTTTGAAGGAATCTGATAAAGGGTCACCCATGGATGATTTCTGTGAAATTTGGTTGAAATCCATCCACCGGTCTCTGATAAGATTTTCAAAGTTTTCACCATATATGGAAATTAGCTCTGCCCATTAAAGCTTTGTTTTTCATCCGATCAAAATTCTTCGAAGGAATCTGATAGAAGGTCACCCAAGGATCATTTCTGTGAAATTTGGTTGAAATCTGTTGAGTACTTTCTGAGGAGAAAATTTTCAAAGTAAAAGTTTGCGGACGGACAGACACAGGCACGCACGACAGACACAACGCCATGACAATACATGTAGCTCCCTGGCTTTCAGCCAGTGGAGCTAAAAATTGAAGTCATACTATTTACCCTTTCCTGTTAAATCCTTGGTTTTATGTCCCTGTGATTTTATAGTTGAGAAAATATTGTAGAATAAGAAGAAATGGCTTGCAACAATCCAATTCTTCTTTTTCCACAACATTTTCTACCCTATTGAATGGTTATTTTCAAATTAAATCCACTTTGTATTTAAGAGATGAAGAGAATATTTTTTGTTTTCAAGGAGGTATGAACCGAAAAAACTAATCACACTGTATGAATACAAGCTCAAAAATTTGTTCATGGAGTTATGAATTTTTTTTTTTGACCAATCAGAACCCCCGATTTTGATACACGAAACTAAATATTAAATCATTTTTGTCTGCAAAACCTTTGAACTTGGACAGGTCTAAAATTTAGCAAAACAGGAAAGGGTTGAATAAAATTTGTGTTCATAAAATGAATTAATCAAACTTGTCATTGATTACCTACACCTTAGCTAGTAACATAAACACTTATTTATTGTCATCTTTTTTTTCATGGTAATGAACACTTTTAAAATTGTGTATTTGCCAATTTGCATATAAAAAATCCTTTTATTCTTATGATGCTGAACAAAATGAGAGGCCCTGATAGGTGAATCCAGTTAATCACAACACCACTTTGACAACAATTTTGTTGCAATTACCCAGAAGTAACTATCAAAAGAAGCAATTTATTCTTTGAATCATATCTGTGCACAAAGTCAGTTGCAATTAACCCTTTCCTGGACAAATACGGGATTTTACGTCACTGTGATTTTATACTTGAGAAAACATTGTGGAAAAAGGAGAAATTGCTTGTAACAAGCAATTTCTCCTTTTCCCACAATATTTTCTACCACATAGGATGGTTAGATTTCAAATTGCATGCATTTTTCATTGCCGTCTGCCAACCTCTTTCAAATTGGACCAGTCTAAAATTTCCAAAAACGGGAAAGGGTTAAGCAGTGAATTGCTATTATCAGGGTTGCAATTTAGAGGATTTCACTGTACTTCTTTTGTTGATTATTTTAATGAATTACATAGGTTTGAACATCAAACAGGTGGAGTAGTTTAGGATTAGATTGCACACATCTGCAGGCTAATCTTAGTTTATACCTCTTGCCAAAGCAAAAATATTCTTATTTAGCATCACAGAGGTTAATATTGGTTGATTGACTGAGAGGGGTTCAATGATGCTTGTAACACTAATTCAGTCATATTGCCATGGCTGGAGCACGTAACCTGGTATTTCTTACACCAGCACCATAACATTCTTTCCGAGCCTGCAGCTGCTCATCCAACTTTGATTTATGATTATCCACCTATCGGCCAGAAAGGATATTTGCCGCAGCCAGGGAGGTTACTATTGAAGTGGCGCTTCTACTACATTGTGTCTTGTTTGTGTGATGAAATTCTTTACCTTTAAGATATAGTCCAGTTGTCTGTCTTTCTGTACACAGGCACGAAAATGGTGAGCCAAGTTAAATAACTGGTGAAGCTGAAAAAAATAATTCATAAAACATTATGAATCATTGATTCCTGGGGATGTCTTGATTTCATTTGTTCTAACCAAAAAAGCCTTATAGATAGAACATTTTCGCTCATTACAGGCATATTTTATCCACTCATGCTACCTCACAAACCATTATATATACTTTTTTTAAAAGCCTTCTCTATGAGGAGCTTAACCCATTACACTATGGCAAAATTTTAGACTGTTCCAACTAGAAAGGAGTTGCAGACCACAATTTTAAGTTTATGACATTTCAGATTTTTTCAATTTTCTTGGTAGAGCAACATCGGGTATCATCGGCTGTCGGTAGTTATCGACAATTTTTCAACCAGTTCTTTGTTTCAAATAAATACGAGTACTTTCAATGTATATGACGTAAAACACAACGTTAGCTTTTTATCTGTCCCGATAGCATTTCAATATATGTGGTTTTAAATTCACAAGAAGAAACCACAAAATATCAAGTTCAAAATTTCGTCGCGTAAATGTAAAGGATAAGAACAGTGGCGTTTCTGAAGTGGAGTCACACAAGTTATATCATACTCAATTTGGCTTATTTTTGGTTATAAATACGTTTTATATATGGAATAATTTTCGTATCCCATATCGAGCGTGTTTTGGACATCCCTATTAAGAATAATTAAGATGTCGGTAACTGCCGACACAATTTATTTGCAGAGGTATTTATCGACAGCCACAGATATACATAAAAACGAACAAGTAATGAGACATATTCCTGCCATAAGATAGGAAAAGGGGGAAGATCATGATATTTTATCAATGCCATCACGGTGGATTTTTATCTAAATGACCATTTAGGATAGTTTACGTTAATTAGTGTGTTGCTGTGGTAAAACTGGTAGCAACCAAAACGGAGACACATTGTTACATCAATCATTGGAACAGCAAATATAACTTTGCTGTTGTGTTGGAATTGTAAGCCATTTAAACAACGAATGCTCAAGATGACCGTGAATCGTATGATTTTCTTGATTTTTTCAGAATAGTTTCGAACATTTTTACTAAGTCACCCTCCCCTCTCTTTCTCTCTTTCTTGCTTGCTCGCTTGCTCTCTCTCATTCGGACACGAGAGAGAAATATGAAATGCCTTTTTATACTTCTACAGAAAACAATCCAATCATGGCAAACTTGTACTGATTCACGTAGCAGATCCTAAAAACATGGGGGTCTTCTTACTATTGATCCATAAGCCTAACCATTGTTTATTAGACTCAAGGACTTTACCAATGGTCAGCTTATAATGCAATAATCGAGGTTGAATTTTTGAAAAAAAAAAATGTCATAGATTAGCTTAAATTTCATAGAAACCTCGATTCAACTGAAGGCCTAAGCAATAGTTGTCCTAAGTTATCATTTTAAAAAAAATCTTATTTCTAGAAGCAGAAATACGCTTCCGTAGCTTGACTGAATCGATTTAGCCATGAAATGGTCCAGATTAAGTCATACCACATTTTTATTGCATTGAAGACAAAAATTATTGAACATGTCGATAAATGCCGAAATATGCCGATAACACCCTCCAGACACTTACATTGTAAGAGAGTTAGTATCTGATACGCGTGTCGTGTAATAGCATTCTATGACGTCATGCCAAGAGGGTTTCCTTAAAATAAACCAGTTTTGACTTCCGTTTGCAATCATAGCGGGTATCGTCGACATAGTATGTACCAAACAGTTAAGTGGTCGAAAATACCCGAAGTTGCTCTAGAAAACATCATGCAAAATTAAAAAACTGCTTGTTTTCTTAATTATTTTCTTGAGGGGCATCAAAAAGTGTCACTGTGTTGGAATGGATTAAAAAAAGTGATTGTTTACACAAGGGTTCGGGCATATTTTCCAAATTTAGAATAATAATTCAACCTGACTATAAATTCTTTTATGAAATGCCAAATCATGTTGACCTGTGCTAGAGTTAATCTTCTTTTCAAACAATTGTATTCCAGGATAGTCTCTTTAACCTGGAATAACCACATGGCATAATTTTAGACTGGTCCACATACAAAGAAGTTCAGACGAAAATTTCAAATTGAGAAAATTTTGAATATCTTTGTCTCTCAGGGTAGAAAACAAAGTTGAAAATAAAGAAATTGCTTTTAACAATTTCAACCTTGTTTTCCTTACACCTTTCCTTTCTTGAGGGGCGCAGAAAAGTGGAGTTGTGTGGAAATGGATTAAATTTGATTGGAGTTTATGTTGAGGCTTCTACCTAACATTGTTCTTGTTTTCTTGAGTTTTTGTATGCTCAAAAGCATTGCTTCCTGGCAATAGATCAAGACGCAACAATATTCTTTTCCTATGACCTAATTTAACCCATTCCTAAACAAAACAGCTTTTTTACTACCTCAAAAAGAGATTGAGAAAACAATGTGACCAAGAGCCATGTCGAAAATGGCCATCCCCCACAGTAAAACAGGGTGCCCATTCACGTACTGCAGTACGTAATTCACGTACAACTACGTCGGTTCACGTACAAATCTTACACCAAGACGTGCATGAACGTACAGAAAAATAAATGAACGTAGAAACAAAAATGCCATTACGTGTGTGTTCATTTGAAATGATTAGCGTATAAAACGAGAAACCCTACGTGCAAATTTTTCCCTAAAACCCCCCAAAACTGCAAGCAAAGTAGAACAAAACGCATCTGGAGCGATCAGCTGATTTCCCTTTCGTGCGACAGGAACCAGCTGGTTTGTTTTCATATAGAGAATGGGGAAACCAGCAGTTGGAAAAGTTCGTATAATGCGGATCCTGATGGCCTCACCAGTTTGTTTTGAAATAGGCCCAAAGTTGCTCTAATTTTCAAACTAAACACAAGATATTCACGTGTTTTTGGGCAAGATTGACAAGAACTCGTGATATAGAATCTGATTTTGAAATCAGTTTCTCTCGTAAGTTCCGTTGTACATGTAAGTCAGGCAGGACAAAATTGAGCCGTTTGTTTAATGTTGTAGTTTTGTTTTGGCTACGTAAGTTGCTGTCTGCAAAATGTCGTAACAAAACCTATTCTATTTCTCAACAAATGGTGACTTTTAGACACTTATAAGACCATTTGATATTTTCTGTACCAGAATCGTTTTAATACCACAGTTTGATCTTAAAATGAGCAGACATGCCTGGTATGGCCTGCTCCAAGATGACATTCTCACCCTTGTAATTAACTTGCCATGGCTCTCATATTCCATTCAACCCGTCCAAAATCCAATAATTAAGAAAAAGTGAATTGTCAAAAACCAGGTTTTCAAAGAAAGTTTATTATCTGTCCCTCTAAATTCATCTGAAACTTGCACATGACGTGTGGTACTTCTTTACTGAGTAATAACAAACTATATAACTACAACATTGTCTGTCATTTGGTAAAGGGTTCAGATTCGCATTGTGTACCCTTACATCTGAAAGTAAAGGGTACACTGTACCCCCAGATTTTTCTTTGTACCCCCACTTCAAAACCTAGGGGGTACATGTACCCCCAAAATAAAAACCCAGTGGGCGCGCTGGTAAAAGCTTGATAGTAAACTGAAGTCAGTTAGATTTAGGCTTCTTGTGCACTGCATTTCTTGTCAATGAGTTTGATAATAGCTATTATACTTTCAGAGATACGCTCACGACAAAATCTAAGTGTTTAAAACAACAAAGGGCAATAACTCCAAAATTATACAAGCAAGAGTTGTGGTTCTTGTGCACTGCACTTCTCCTTAACGAGATCTATCCACCTGTGAAGTTTCAAGTTAATAGCGATTATACTTTCAGAGATAATCCCCGGAAAAATCTTAGTCATTAAAACAACAAAGGGCAATAACTCCAAAACTATGCAAGCAAGAGTTGTGGTTCTTGTGCACTGCTTTTCTCCTCAATGAGATCTATTGACCTTTGAAGTTTCAAGTTGATAGCAATAATACTTTCAGAGATATGCTCCGGACAAGTTTAGTGACAGAATGACAGAATGACGGACGGAGACCATTACTATATCCTGAAACAGAGGGGGATAAAAATGGACAAATTACTTGTTTCAGGCAATTTCTTCATTTTCCATATTTGACAGAGATATTGATTTTAAATACTTTAACAACTTGAAAGTGTAATCTGCAACAAGTCAAACTTTTTTTTTATAAGTCTAGTAATGGGTTTATCCATTCCCCTCAAGGAAACCAATTAGAAAAACAAGCATTTTCTTCAAATTCCACAAAGTTTTCTACCCCAAAAATTGAAAGAATCTAAAATTTTATAAACTTTAAATTGTTGTCTGCAACTCCTTCAATTTGGACCAGTCTGAAATTTTGCCGTCGAGTAATGGTTTAACCCATTCCCGCATGTTAATGCTTTTTGCCGCCTCTCAAAAAACAATTGGCAAATCATTGTGTAAAATGAAGAAATTGCTTGCAACAGGCAATTTCTTAATATTCCACAATGTCTTCTATCCAGAAAGTCGAAAAAGTCTTAAATTTCATCAACTTTAAATTGTCTTGTGCAACTCCTTTAATTTGGACCAGTCTAAAATTTTGTCATATTTTAACCCACTCCCACAGTGATGCTTTTAAATGCCCCTCAATATGAAAGCTTTGGATAAATTGTGGAAAATGAAGATATCACTTGTTCAAAGCAATTTCTTTCATTATCCAAAATATTTTTTACCCCATTAGACAAAGATTTTAACAATTTCATCAACTTCAAATTGTCGTCTGTAACTTCTTTGAATTTGGACTGGTCTAAAATCTTATCATAAGGGAATGGGTTCATGGTTTAAATCCTACCTGATCCTTTGTAAAGGTCTGTACAGACAAAATATGATGTCCAGTGAGACCTGGTATAAAATGGGGCATCGCCTGCATGGACATCATAGCGTGTTGAGGGGAGAAACCAAACATCTCTTTACGAGCATATTCTCCAGCTTCAGGCCTCACACCATCTGAAATATTACAATTAAAGGTTTGACAATATTTTTTTAAAAACATTCAACATTTTTTTGAGAACTACTTTGTTTACCTGATTTTTTGTAAAGTAAGAAAATTGATTCTTAAGGGATTAATACCTTTAATACCTTAACCAATCTCTCACAACAAATTTTGGACTGGTCCAAACGAAAGGAGTTGCAGACGATAATTTGAAGTTTTATGAAAATAAACAAGCAATATCTTCATATGACACAATGTTTTCGCAATTGTTTTTCTTTAGGGGAATCAAAAAGCATCATTGAGTAGGAATGGGTTAAAAAGAAATGAAAATAATCATAATACTAACTTTAGAATCTGCATTTTGTAAGGTTAAATATATATTTAAATGTGAAATGAATCTATCAGCTCAGCTGCTCAATTGCTTGATATTAAGTAAAAATTTTAGTGAGAAAAGGGGCATAATTTAGTCAAAAATACATTTGGAGTATTAAGAGTTTCCCGCCTTGGTATAGAATCTAATAGTGAGCATATATTCAAGGGGGGGGGGGGGGGATTGGGTTAAGTAAAGGTTATCAAATAAAAGTTAAAAATAACAATAATTGTTTGTTAGCAGAATAAGTGTTAGGCTTATGAGGCAAGTATTCAAACAGGATTAAGACAAAACTTTATTTTACCAGTAAGATTGAATGATTGGTACAAGCATTTTCTTCATTATCCACAACAGTTTCCAAATTTTTTCCCAGGGGGCTTCAGAAAGGGTCACTGTGTGGAAAAGGGTTGATACAATGCTCTGAGAAGTAGTTTTGTGAATGTAGAGATAATTTATCAAAATAAAGCCAAGTATTTCCCCAATTGTATACATAGGCTTATAATCTATTTCTAGATTACACCAAGACAGTTGCAGTGCATTGGGACATTCACAATCTGTTTCAATCGGGCATTTAGTAAAAATTTGCTCAGAGCAACATATGACATCATCAGGATTATGTTCGCTAGTTGGTTTTCAATTCTGTAAAGATCAGTCCAAAACTGTTGTACAGGTTGATAGACAATTACAGACGTTTTGCAATTAGCTATTGATAAGACATAAATTAGGAAGTTAGATATAGCCCCTTTCACTTTATCTTCTGTTGAATTTTTGTCATATGCAAATGAGGTCATGCAGTGTTGACAACGGAGTTTACTGTCAAGACAAACAATATAACATTTTTCTAAGTCATTTGAAAATGTGATTACAATGTGTGCAAGATTTTTCTAAGAACTTCTCTTGTGTTTGACTCCAGGTGACCAATTTCCAAACTCATTTATGTTCTTATGAAGACATCTATTTTGACTAATATATAGACTGGACAAGCGAAAAAATGTTGTAGCTAGATAATATTCTAAGACTTTACCTAGTTTATCAGCCTTAACCCATTCCCACACAGTGACGCTTTTGGATGCCCCTCAAAAAAAAAAATGGAAAAACATTTTGTAAAATGAAGAAATTGATTGTTACAAGCAATTTCTTCATTTTACACAATGTTTCCTACCCATAAAGTTGAATAAATCTAAAATTTTATAAACTTTAATTTGTTGTCTGCAAATCCTTTCAATTTGGACCAGTCTAAAATTTGCTGTCTGGTAATGGGTCAAGATCACATTTTGATCTCATTCAAGATTTCTTTCAGACCGGCATTTGGAAAAATTCCAGGTCAATAGAGATAAATTTTAGTTTCTAGAGCCTGCACAAGGATTTTCCAATTAGTTCTAATTGCCAAAGATTTTGTCAATACAAAATTCTATCATTTTTTATTTTGGGTGAGCACAAGTTTTGGCTCTAGAGTGACTTCAATGTTTACAAAGAATTGACCTCATCCCCTAGATTTTTACCCATTTTTAAACAGAACAAATATAATATTAATCCTTTCCGATTGTCTTAAAACTTTAGACTGGTCCAGAATCTTACATCTTATATAGGGAGGATGTTGCAGACATGAATTGTAATGTGATGTTCATCAATTTCTATGCTATCCGTACTCAAAGTAGTTGTATCATCATTAGATTCTAGTGAGTATAAACAATGAATGCAAATTGGGCAAGTAAAGAGTAGTGTATTTTCGCAAAAGGCTCCTGCTCTACTATGGTTGCTTTACCCAGTACAACAATCCCGCATTTCGATGCAGTGACAGATCACAGCTAGTTTTATAGCTTCCTGGATATCATCAGTACTAGGCTGATCATGCCCAAGGACATACCCAGTGTGATCAGTTGTGCAATCAGGAATTGAACCCACTACCCTTGACTCCACTCAGATTACAAGTCTGCTGCCCTAATCACTGAGCCATGCATAGCCTGTTGAGGCTGTTGAAGTGCGGGATTGTGTCATGATGGGTAAAAGCAGGCATAACTGTCTTCAGTGCCTGCTGAAAAAGTAATAATATAGGATTATTGATGGTAAAAGTGGTTTGTAAAAAGCAGCAAAACATCAGTTTAACCCAGAATTTAGACTGTCCAAATTGAAAGGAGCTGCATACATAAGCTTATAGTTTATGAATTTTAGACTTGTTTATAACACATTGTTGGAAATGATGAAGTAGCTTGTGAAAAGCAATTTCTTCATTATACACAATGTTTTACCAATTGCTTTTTTATTATGGGTGTCGACAAATGTCATTGTTTAGGAATGGGTTAACATGGGTGAACTAGTTACTCTGGTTACAGTTTAATAATGGAGGAAGGTTTTAATGTGACCTGTCACACAGAAAGGGACCATCTTGGATTTTAGTGCATAAAGTAAGAACCCTGGTCAGTCTGCTCAGATTGGGCAGACTGACTAAGTTCAAAACTTTTCCCCTCTCAAAAGACTTCTGAACAGTTTTATTTTGAAATACCAACTCTGGCTGACCTGTGATAGATCCCCTCTCTTATTTAAGATATTTGAATTGAACACTTCATTCCATGATGGTCACTTATCACATGATCGGTGACAATATCTAGTGTGATTTTCTAAGCTGGAAAAACAGAGGTCAATAGGAAATCAAAACATGTTATGAAAGCATGGAAATCACGCAATAAAAACCTAGTAGTCCTGGTTTGGCTGGAGACAGCGACAACTCCAACATTGGACGCCCTATACAAAGAGAATGCTTTTTGTAACAAAATCTGAGAAACTTGTCTTATCTTTATAAAAGTATCCACTCAATCAACAGGCCAATTAACCCATTACCACATTGCAAAATGTTAGACTGGCCCAAATTCAAAGAAGTTGCAGACAACTATTTAAAGTTTATTAATTTTTTTTTTTCAATTTTCTTGGTAGAAAACATTGTGGATAATGAAGAAATTTCTTGTTACAAGCAATTTCTTCATTTTCCACAATGATTTCCAAAGCAATATTTAGCCAGTAACATGTAACAAAAAAGTAAAATGTTTTATTGAATAAGCTGTAATTACAACCTTTAAGTTGCAAAACTAAACAAAATGCTTCATAAAAATGTCACTTCTGGCAAAACGAATGATTTGATTGGTCCAATAATTCCTTGATTGACAGCCATGATTGGTAAATCAACTCTCTTGAAAGCTGAGTAAAACCCTTTCACAGAAATGCATTAATATCAAATGGCGGAAATCATGGGAAGCACTTGTCGGATTTTGTTCATTAACCCATTCCCACACGAGAATATTTTAGACTTGTACAAATTGAAAGGAGATGCAGACGACCAATTAAAGTTCATCAAATTTTGGATTTTTCAACTTCCTGGGTAGAAAACTTTGTGTACAAGCCCAAGCAATTTCTTAATTTTACACAATGTTTTCCCTATTGTTTTTCTTGAGGGGCTTCAAATGTCACTGTGTGGGAATGAGTTAAACAGGTCTTTTAACCCATTCCCACACAGTGACGTTTTTTGAAGCCCCTCAAGAAAGACAAATTTTGAAAACAATGTGTAAAATGAAGAAGGTTCTTCATTTCATACAATGTTTTCCATCCAGATAATTGAAAAAATCTATAATTTCATAACAATTATATTGTTATCTGCAACTCCTTTTAATTTGAACCAGTCTGAAATTGTGTTGTCCGGTAATGGGCTAAAAGGGACAATAAGATTGTACAAAACTCAGATCAGACTGCACTTATCTAGACAAATCTTTGCCTATACTTT
Organism: Fragum fragum; assembly: GCA_946902895.1. Taxonomy (NCBI): domain Eukaryota; kingdom Metazoa; phylum Mollusca; class Bivalvia; order Cardiida; family Cardiidae; genus Fragum; species Fragum fragum. The sequence continues at coordinate 23,201,055 of OX336378.1, read as the reverse complement.
GCGCCAGAACAAGAATATTCTGGGCTCAATTGATATATTACTAGCCACACTTACCTCAGACAGGGCTTTTAGACAGAAACATCAGCCGAAGTTTGTTTCTATTGATTAATTGATTTGGGTTAAACGCCACTTTTAACAGTATTTCAGTAATATTGTGGTGGCTGGAGCACCTAACAATGGATTCCTGGTATTTCTAACACCAGTACTAGCACTACATCCTTTCCTAGCCTCCAGCTGCTATCCCACTTAAGTTTACGATTATCCACCCCATGGTGAGAGACAAATGACAGAAAGGATATGTGCCATCCCCCGGGATCGAACCCATGACATCCCATGATTGAAGATTGGGAGTGTTATGCGCTACCAACTGCGCTATAATTTATGCTCAGGAAAATAAAACATAAAGCCAATCATTGGTTGGTGACCAGAACATCCTAACTACAGAATGAATAAGCTTTAGATTTAAGCTATAGTATGGACATCAAGGTTGCAAATGAGCTAAAATGTTTTACATAGCTGACAGAGGTCAATAATCATTTCTGGTCTAAAGGATTAAATTGATTGGCCAGTTGATTTATTAATTGTTGACAGCTCCAGTCTATGAGTTCCAATTAATACCAAAAACATTGGTTTCAAATGTCAGACAATAATTTTTAACAGTTTGAAATTAATCCTTTTCTGTTCAATCCCTGGTTTTTTACATTCCTGTGATTCCATAATTGAGAAAACATTGTAGAAAAAAAAAGAAATTGCTTGTAACAAGCAATTTCTTCTTTGTCTGCAATATTTTCTACCCTAATGAATTATTTTTCAAATTAAATCCACTTTAAATTTTTGTCGGCAAAACCTTTGAATTTGGACAGGTCTAAAACATTGCGAATCAGGAAAGGGTTAAGATACTTCCCTCTCCATAATTCTTTCTGACAGATTATTGAGATTTCTCTGTGGATTACTACTTGATAATTCCACCAAAATATCAAGAAATTCTCTGAATAATAAACTCATCATTTTGATAGGCTTTTGTTTTTAATTTTGCTCCATTAGAAGTCATCTCAGTGGGAAGATTAACTAGTGATGTTGTTTTGTTGTAATGGAAATCACATGCAAAAATGACACACTTTTATCCTATTCCCATACAATCTCTCCTTTTTACACCCTTAGGAGTAAAGCTTTGAAAATCATCTTGATAATGAAGGAATTGATTATAACAAGCAAATTTTTCATTATTCACAATTTTTTCTACCGCAGACGACAAAGAATTCTAATTTTTCCTCACCTAAAATCTATTGTCTGCAACTTCTTTCAATTTGGACTAGCTTAAAATTTTGTCATTTGGGAATGGGTTAAGAGATTAATCCAAAAACAGTTAGATTTGGTATCTTTTTTTTAAATTCTCTAAGTCAAAAGATTATCTTATTTTTCTCTGCTGTTCTAGTGAATAAATATAGGTAAATAAAGCATCTTACCATACATATAGGGTGCTGGGTCTAGATTACGCAATGGTTTAGGCATGGCTGGGAAACCTCCCGCTGCTCTTTCGTGGAACCTAATGACAGGGCTTGGGGGTTCGGACGGGGGCTGTGAGCGGAGAGCAGGAGGAATAGTTATTGTCAGTTGTCCTCCGACGGCTGGGGGTCCTGGAGCTACAACTGGTATGGACCTTACATCACAACCATAACCCGGCTTAACTAGAACCTGTGAATTAGAAATGAGCCAAGAAATGCATTTTCAAGCAACTTCACAATCAATGTAAATCTAAGTGGTTTAACCCATTACCAAACAGCATAATATTAGACTGGTCCAATTTGTTGCAGACAACAATTTAAAGTTTATGAAAATGTTTTTTCTCCTTTTTATCATTTTTTCAACTTTCTGGGTTTGTTACAAGCAATTTCTTCATATTACACAATGTTTTTGCAATTCCTTATCTTGAGGGGCGTCCAATGGGTAATGGGTTAACAGCCTGAGTATTTACAAATTGCATTTGAAATGTTTGCTTAATTTTCAAAGAAACACTGGAGTAGTCCCTGTCCAATATATCTCAAGGTGAAGCATCTGAACTGGCTGCCTGGTTGCCACTTTCAATTTTAAACGATGTACTTTTGCAAAATCTGTGGCCAGTAGCATGCAATAAAATTGTAGAATGTTTGGTTGGCGACCCAAAGGTCAAAACTACAGCTTTAATAAGCTGTAGTTACAATGCTAAACATAAATGGGGGTTAATGAAGGGGTTCAAATTTACCGGTTAACTTCCAGTCTTATAAATGATTTCATTGGTTGACTAGTCATTTGATTGACAGCTGCAATTGGTCAATTATCTATAATAGCTTGGAGTTTCTCAAATGAAATCTAAGTTGATTCATACATTTATCAGATCCATTCAGTATATATTCAGTGAAATTTTAAAAATCTTTGTTTAAGCTGTATACCATTTCATGTTTGCTAAATGCTCCAGTTACACATTTGGGGATTCAGAATTTCAGACTAATGAACCCATTCCCACACAGCAAAATTTTAGACTGGCCCAAATTGAAAGGAGTTGCAAGTGAGAATTTCAAGCTTATGAAATTTTGGATTTTTTCAATTTCCTGAGTAGAAAACATTGTGGAAAATGAAGAAATTGCTTGTGACAAGCAATTTCTTCATTTACCACAATATTTGCCCCAAGCTTATTTTCATGGGGGCATCTAAAAGCATCACTGAGTGGGAATGGGTTAAAGAATCTTTGAAAATGGCATTGAAATGGGAATGCATGCAGGTGGGAGACCATTTCATATTTTACTTTGATTTCTAACAGCTGCACAATATGTTAAATTTGTTTAGTGAGGAGCTAATTGACTATTAGCCGCTGTCAATCAAGGAATCAACCAACCAATCAAATCATTTATTCAGCCTGAACCTGAGTTTTCAACTCCAACATTAGCCCCAACTTTTGTTAACCTTTCTTGTTGGTTTGGTGACTTATACATCTTAGGTTCAGCTGTAGTTACCACATTTAGGTTGCCAACCAACCATTTTACTTTTTTGTTACATGCTACTAGCCATAAATTTTGAAAAATAACGCTTTTAAAAATCAAAGGAGAACTTCCTGATTGAGTTAATGGGTGGGGCCTAAGGAGTCAGTGGACAGGGCAAGTGATTGATCAATTTCAATAAAAGGTTGATGTACCTCTCCATCAATATAGGCCACTTCCCCTCTCAGCACAACCCTATGTACCATTCCTCTCACACTGTGACCAGCAAATGGAGTCCACTGGGCCTTTGAAAACTTCATCGCTTTTGGTATAACCCAGGTAGTCTCGAGATCCACCTCAATGTAAGTATCAGGCTGGTCTGGAAGGTTGAAGATTTTCTTTGGGTTTGTGTGAAGCCTCTCAATGAGGTCCTGTAATTAAAACATCATTTACATGTTTTAACCCATTACAAGATGACAACATTTTTGACTGGTCCAAATTCAAAGATGTTGCAGATGACAAATTTTAGTTGATAAAATTTTGGATTGTACTTTTTGGGTAAAAAAACAAGCAATTTTTTCATTTTCCACAATGTTTCCAAATCTTTTTTTCTTAGGGGAGTCTTAAAGTGTCATTATGTTGGAATGTATTAGCCCATTTCCTCATTACAAAATTTCAGGCTTGTTCAGATTAAAGAGTGTAGACAATAATTCAAAGTTGGTGAAATATCAAAAACCTGTCACAAGCTATTTCCATAATGTTCACAATGTTTTCCTAAGCTCCCAAACTTTATTATTAAGGGGCGTTAAGAGCATCATTGTGAGGGAATGGGTTAACCGATTACGAGATTGCAATATTTTAGACTGGTCTGACTTGAAAGAAGTTACTGACCATAATTTGAAGTTTATGAAATTTGAGGTTTCTTCAACTTTCTTGGTCGAAAAAATTGTGTAAAATGAAGACAGTGCTTTTTGCAAGCAATTTCTTCATTTTACACAATGTGTTCTCAAGCTTTATTCTTGAGGGGTGTAAAAAGTGTAGATTGTATGGAAATGTGTTAACCCTTTCCTGACTTTGAAAATTTAGACTGGTCCAAATTCAACTGATTTTCAGACGAAAATTTAAAGTCTAACTTGTTTGAAATGTAATCGCTCAGTAGGGTAGAAAATATTGTGAAAAAAGAAGAAATTGCTTTTTAAAAGCAATTTCTTCTTGTTCCACAATTTTTTCCCAATCATAAAATCACAGGGGCGTAAAAACCAGGATTTAACCAGGAAATGTATAAGATCATTCCGGTTGTCCCTTTTTGAATTATGGATCAATTTATTTTTGTAGCCACAATACTAGTATTTAATACACTGATAAGAATCAAATGCATCGTGATAAATGGAGAAATCGCTTGTCACATGCAATTTTCCTCTGATCAAAGAGTTTCCACTCATTTGGTCAATTTGTCACTTGGCTTTTTTTTTTTTCAATTTTGATATGTTTGAATCGTTGTCTGTGACCTTTTTGAATTGTACTAGAATTTTGTTATCTCGTAATGGGTTGCAGATAACATAATAAGGTCAGATCAGAAAAATTTGTATCAGAACAGTTAAAAAATATTGTTAAACTATTTCCTACACTACTATAATTTTCAAAAGCTTTGGAATGTGTGATAAATTGTTTGATAAGTATTACAAAGATTTTAAAATTGTTCAAGTTAATCCATGTCATGTTGATTAAAAAAATTTCCAGAACTGCATTAGAATGAAAAAGGTGAAGGTACTAGAAGCATTGGTTGTGGGTCATTATTTCTTTAGAAAATTAAATGATATTAACAATGTTGACTTGAACCAGACAAACAGGTGTAATGTAGACTAAGATCAGACTGAACACGTGTGCAGGCGAATCATTGTCTATACCTCCTGTTAAAACAGGAATATTCCCAGATCAACATGACAAGAAGTAAAAGACAAACCTTGTAGTTACATCATTTCTGTGCATGTTTGATACATAAAGACCAAAAATTTCATTATGTGATAATTCTGAATTGCAGGACAGTGTTTACAGTACATAAGGAAATAAAATTTCCTTTTTGCTCTCCTTTCAGTGAAATCAAACTGAAAGGACAAAAAATTGTAGTTCACTGAATTGATGGTCCATTTTGATTTGATGCTCAAAAAAAGTGATTTTGTAAGATAAAACGTGAAATTACCCCTTTTTCAACAAAACTTTGACTGCAAGATCAGTGATGAGTTTTGACCCATTCCCACCCCCTTTTTTTTACACCCCTCACGAAAGAAATAAGAAAACCAAAGTTGACAATAGACAAGAGGGCCATTGGCCCTGGGGCGCTCACCTGAGATAAAGGCTCTTTTTCTTTCAACAGTCTAATTTCATGTTAAGGTTAGGATTATAAAACAAGTGGGCCACAATTACATATTATAAAGACTATGAACCTGGGGATCCAAAAGTCTAAATTACAAATTCCAAGGCTTTAGTGCTGATTTGAAAGAAGGATAAAACTTTTTCCATAGGTTATAATTTCAGAAATAATAAAGAAGTCTGTGAACTGATGCTTCATGCCTATACCCCCCCCCCCCTGGGTCTGCCCCTGGAAACCCTAGGATCATGATTTTAGCTATTTTGTAAGAGATCAATATACTGATGCTTCATGCAAAATATCAAGGCTCTAAGCCTTCTGGGTCAGGAGGAGAAGATTTTTTACAGATTATTTTAAAATTTCACTTTTGTTGCCATGGCAACCAGAATTTTTAACGGATTTCAATTCACTATGTGCTCAGGTGAGCTAAAAAGCGCTTGTAACAAGCATTTATTTTTTTACCTTAATGTTTTCTACCCAAAAATGGCAAAGATTTTGCTTGAAATTGTCATCCACAACATGTTTAAATTGGAAGCAGTCTAAAAATTTCCCATCTGGTATTGAGTTAAACTATTGTATGGGGACATATATGAACTTTCATTAGTTCTACACTTATAAATTGATCATGCATAAAAGGAATATCATGTAATAGCTGTGTTAAAAAAATTTGTATTTGATATGAGCCATATAGGAAATACTTCACAGCAAGAATCCAATGCAAGGTTTTGTATGACTACTATACCATAGTATTCCTTCCATTTATCTTAACTAACAAATTTGGATAATTAACCCATTACTAGACTGCAAAATATTACACCGGTCCAAATTGAAATGAGTTGCAGAAAACAATTAAAGGTACATAAAATTTTAGGGTTTTTTTTACATTTCTAGATAGAAAACATTGTGGAAAATGAAGAAATGACTTGTTTCAAGCAATTTCTTCATTTTACACAATGGTTTCTCAATTGCTTTTCTTGAGGGGAGTCAAAATGCGTCACTGTAGGTAAAACATAAAAAGAAGCTTACAAAATAGTCTAAAATTGACCTTTTTTTCAATTAACCCATTCCCACTCAGTGACGCTTTTAGACGCCCCCAAGGAAAAGAGCTTTAGAAAACACTGTGGAAAATGAAGAAATTGCTTGTTATCTCTATGTTTTCACAAGTCACTTACCTCAAGTGTCAATCTACCTTCTGATACAGCAGTCAATAGTAACGGCATCATAGTTTCTAGACCAGGAAAACCTGGGGGAGGCTTAGAACTATTTTTCTCGTCATTTGTATGTGGAGCTGAAATGTTTATAGCTCATTCATTAATCTTTCTTATTAACATCAACCTTCATGGTACACATTGTTTTGTATATAATGCACATATTTTCAAACTCTGTGTGTGTGTTCAGTTCCTGTATAACTAAAGTAAATTCACCTAATACCAACATCATTCATTTATTGACCCCCCCCCACCACCAAATTTAACCTATTCCCAGACTGCAGACTAGACTGGTCCAAAGTGAATGGAGTTGCAGACGACAATTTAAGTAAGAAATGTTAGATTTTTTCATTTACACAATGTTTTCCTAATTGTCTTTATTGAAAAAGTCTAATTGTGTTGGAATGAGTTAACCTTATCCAAAGGCGGCTACATTTGTGATATGAAAAGTTGAATATTAGCGTTTTTGCTGTTATGTGATGTAATTTCGTCATTTGAAGGGCGCTTTTTTCCTTCAATTTTCTCATGATCAATGCAAACTTGGGTTCATCTTTAAATTCTGAGATAAGGTTGGATTTATGAAATTTTCTATTACTTCTCTTGTATATCTTTTAATTATGTACTATAAATTTAGCTTTCAACATGCTATTCTTACTTTAAAAACTTTTAAGTGTTAAAAGCGCCTTTCTATTCAAGTTCTGTTAAAAACAAATGTGTTGATAGTCAGGAAATATTAGCCACAGCCTCCCAAATATTGACACAATCTGAAAAACTACCATGAAGATTCAGCTAAAGTAATGCACTCTAAAGCAGTAACAATGAAATTGTCAACAAGGCCCCTTTTCCCTTGATATCAGTCAGAATGCCACAATATTCAATGTGGATTTTTCTCATAACCATACAAACATATACAGCAAGTTTGAGAAAGATTGGGCCAAAATTGTGACGTCTAGAGTGGTAACAAGGAAATTGACGTCTATAATGCTACCAGGAAATTGTCAAAAAGAACCTTTTTCTCTTGATATTGGTCAGTTATGTCACCATTTTCAATAGTCTTCTTCCTCATAAATATACAACCATGTTGTGCTCAGGTGAGCTCAAATCAAGCATTGAAATTTCCTCATAACTTGGTTCAAATTTTCTTTATTTGCAAATAAATGGGGTTTTAAAATTGGGATGAGTGTCGATAAAAGGACAATGTTGTAAATGTTTTCACCCTCTTTATTGTTATCCTGTACTTGATTGAATTAGAAGTACAGAATACTTACTCAATCCAAAAATAGACCAATTAAAATTATTGTTACATAATTCTTGCAAGCGCTCAAATAAATGATACATCTGAAGCATTCAATTACACATGAAAGCTTAAGATGTTGATAATCTGCGAATTTAGTCTATTTTCCTCTGTCATCAGGACAGGGTCCTTCAACTATAAAGTAAGCATTGTGAAAAAAGAAGAAATTGCCTGTAACAAGCAATATCTTCTTTACCCCACAGTGATTTCCAAATACATTTTTCTTAGGAGCATCAAAACAAGTGATTGTGTGGCAATGGGTTACTCCCTACTCAATTCAACATTTCAAAAACTTTTAAAACATCATTGAAAAGAAGTAATTGCTTTTAAAATGCAATTTCTTCATTGCATACAAAGTTTGCTACCCTATAGGATGAAGTTTTTTTCACCTTTCACAAAATAATAAGAGGCCCATGAGGGCCTGAGACGCTCTACTGGTTATCAAGTTTTCCGTTAAAGAAATCTGATATTTAAGGAAGTTAATTGCTCAAAGAAGAATGCATAAAGAAAAAAAAAGGGCTTTATCCCCTTTATCATTTTAAGCAACAATCCTCAAGGCCCCTTTTCCCATGTTTCATGACATATCCACTCCATTTCCAAAAATAGTTACCTTATGACCCTACAATCATTCTGTGAATATTTCATCAGAATCTGACAATAATTGTGGACTTTATCACATAAACAGGATTGTTTTGAATGAAAATCAATAAGGCACTTTTTCCTGTGATTTCTGATGGATCAATTTCAGTCCTAAAGGAACTTTCCTTACAACCCGACAATTGTCCTGTGAAATTTAAAAGACAATTTGATAATGATTGTGATCTTCATCACATACACAAGAATGTTTTGAATGATAATCTGTAAGGCCCCTTTTCCTGTGTTTCGAATGCCACAATTATTCCATGCATCTTTGAAGAGAATCCAATAAAACTGTTGACTTTATTGTGTTAACAAAGATATTAAATTCAAGTTCTCATAAGGCCCCTTTTCCCGTGATATTTACTGTTGGTTTTATCATTCTGTGTAAGTTAAAAGTGAAACCAATGAAATATTGGGAATTCATTATGTTTACTAGAATATTTAAAAAAAAATCATAAGGCCCCTTTTTACATGATACTTGATGGATTGTACCCAGTTCTGAAAAGAACCATTTAAGTATTTGTACAAGCATTCTGTGAAATTTTGAAGTGAATCCGGTGAAATCAAGGGACATCATTGTGTTAACCAGAATATTTAAGAGAGTTTTTCATAAGGCCCCTTTTTATTTGACACTTGCTATAGTCAGATCCACTGTCAAAATCAACAATTGGAATGATGGTACAATCAATCTGTTTAATCTGTGGAATTTATTGTATTAATGAGTTTATAGTGAAATCTTCAGAGGACCCCTTTTCTCATGATACTTTAAAGAACAAACCAAATTTCAAAAGGAACAATTCTAATGAAGGTACAATCATTCTTTAAAAGTTAAAGGGAATCAATGAAAACAGTGGACTGAATTGTGTCAAGAATTTTTGTAACAAAATTTTCATTAGGCCCTTTTTTCCGTGAAACTTAACAAATCAGACCCAATGTACAAAGGAACAATCCTAATGATAGTTTGAAGAAAATGATAAAGATTGAGGACTTTATTGTAATAATGATGTTTTATAATAAAATTTTTATAAGGCCCCTTTTCTTGGGTCACTTAACCAATCAGACCTAATTTACAAAGGAACAATGCAAATGATGGTACAATCATTCTATTAAAGTTTGAAGAGATTCTGATTAAGACTGAGGGCATTGTGTTTATGAGGATTTGGTAATAATTTTTCATACAGCCCCTTTTCCTATGATACTAGACAGATCAGGCTCAATTTGGAAAGAAACAATCCTTATGATTGTACACACATTCTGTGAAAGTTTGAACAGACTTTAATGAAATCTGCAGACTTTATCTTGGTGTAAATTTTTTGAAATAAAATTTTCATAAGGCTCCTTTTCCTGTGATACTTGAAGGATCAGGTCTCATATCAGCATCAACAATCGTGATTATTGTACAATGATTCTGTGAAGGTTTGAATTAAATCCAATGAAAGCTCTGGACTTGGTTACAAGGATTATAGATAAAATTCTCAAAAGGCCCCCTTTCCCATGATATTAGACAGGTCACGCCTAATTTCAAAAGAAAGAATCTTCATGATGGAATAATCATTCTTTGGAAGTTTTAACAGAATCTGATGAAAACTGTTGACTTTATTGTGGTACAATGATTTTAAAATTAAATTTCATAATGCTCCTTTTCCTGTGATACTTGACGGATCAGGTCTAATGCAAACATCAACAATCATTATTATTGTACAATTATTCTGTGAATGTTCAAAGAAAATCGGAAGAAAGCTCTGGACTTAGTAACAAGGATTTATAAATAAAATTTTCATAAGGCCCCTTTTCCTGTGTTTCTTGACAGTTCAAACCCTGTTATGAAAAGAATGATAGTTATGACCTTCCAATCATTCTGTGAAAGTTTCAACAAAATCTGATCAAAGTTGTGGGCTTCATTGTGTTAACAGGGTTTTATTAATTGAATTTTCATATAGTTCCTTTTCCCATGTTACTTGATGGATCTGAACCAATTCCAAAGGGAACTCTTCTTACAAAAGTATAATTATTCTGTTTGAGTATAAAGACAACCCCATCTCACCTGTGGACTTACAAGCATTAATTAAGAGTTTTTTAATTGAATTTTCCTAAGGCCCCTTTTCCTATGTTTCTCAAAGGATCACAGGGTTCTCCCCAGAAATTTTTGAAGGCGTAGTGGTAAATGCACCGCATAACAGCCTGTTAACATCTTGATATGACTATACATAATAAAAGTCATTAAAATTGTTTTTAGCTTGTTTTTAGCTTGTTTATTGACATCTTGTTTTTATTGAGAGTTATTCTTGAATAACACACTTCAACTTTTTCATTATCATAAAATGATTTCTCTACTCTGAGGCTGATTTTGATACCAATCAATTGTGACATTACTCAGCTTATTTTACCTCTCAATCCTATTAGTTAGAAAGGGCACTAAGTTGTCCCATAAAAAAGGATGTGAAAAAGGAAGAAATTTAAAGAATATACCCAAAAGCAACAAAAATACAGTGAGTCAAATAAAATTAAGGTATCAACTGATCAAATGAAAGAATGAATTGCAAAGTCTCACAGGAATGAGTGAAAAAAGTGTCAACTGCTTGTCTATTAGATAGGAATGGCTTTTCATGTTTGGCCATTTTAACAAGTCTGTCCAAAAATCATATTCTTGAGGACTCTTTTAAAAAGTGTGGAGCGTTGGATTGAAAAAAATGCCCTTCATCAGGAAAAAAATTATCAACTTGATCAAATTTATAAACCAAGTGTCCTTACTCTTCTCTTCTTTAAGTGATTTCAGCACTTTGATTTTCAAAAGAGGTTTTTGTTTTCATATAATTATAGAGTGAGTTATCTTTTCCTGGTTCTAAATAATTATCAAACCATTACTTTTGATAACACCCCCCCCACACACAAAACCTAATATTGGTCTGAGGCATTCTTTTCATGGGGAGCTTTTAGCACTTTGATTTTTATGGAGGTATTATTTCTTTTCTAGAAAAAACATGAGAGGGAATGATATCATTACATGATTACTTAAATTATAATAATGTTTTTTATCAAAATTTTAAAACAAATTTATTGGAAAAAAATGTGTTGAACAAACCAGGGTACGAATATGTGAGATAATACCCTCCATGTTGGATGAAAATAAATGGAATTAATCAAAAGGTACATGTATGTAATTTCAAACTGAGTTGAAAACAAGAGCTAAGCATAACTAGGATGGCTTCTATCCCAATCTATTATTTTGACAAATTCTCGTAATGAAATAAGATCGAGAAAAGGGCTTGTTATAAGCGAACAATTTATGAAATAAACCAACTCAATGAATCTTTCTTTCAAAAATTAAGTTTTAAACCACTATGGCTTTTGTTTGATAGTTGTCACATCAAATAACATTATCTTTTGCTTTAAATCGGCCAATCTCAGCGGAAGTGACAATATTCCGAAACTGGGTCGCCATTTTGAATTCATTGTTTACATATTGGTACCCATAATCCTTGGTGACTGAAAGCGCGGTACCAGTGGGAAATGCGAGAAAAAAATCAATAATCAGCAATTAGTAAGAGTGTAAGGGTCTTATCAATAGAGATGTTATGTAATACGTGGTATACAACACTATAGGTAAAGAGCCTGTCGTGTCCACGCTTCTGCAACCAATATTAATGGTTTGCTTGACCCTTTCTTCAGCTGGAAATTAAGCTGTATCGGTGACAAAATTTAAGCGTATCGGCGATCTGAAGGCGTATCGGCAAACTCTCTTAATTAATGAAGGTGTATCGGGGCCGATACGCCATAAGGGCCTGGGGAGAACCCTGGATCAGACCCAATTTGAAAGGAACAATCCTTATGATGGTACAATCATTATGTGAAAGTTTGAAGTCAATCAGGTGAAATCTAGGGCCATGATGTGTTAACTAAGATTTCTTTATTAAATTTTCATAGGGCCCCTTTTCCCATGAAACTTGATGGATCAAACCTACTTCCGAAAGGAACAATCCATTTAATATAATAATCATTCTGGGAATGTTTGAAGAGAATTTGTTGAAAACTGTGGACTCTATTGTGTTTACGAGGACTTTTCAATCCAGTTTCTATTGGGCCCCTTTTTCCCGTGGTCCTTGACTGATCATACCAAATTTTGAAAGGAACAATTCTCATGATGGTACAATCATTCTGTGAAGCACTGAAATCAATCAGATGAAAACTGTGGACTCTAGAGTGATAACAAAGATCTTTGAATCAAATTTTAATAAGGCCCCTTTTCCTATGTTTCTTGAGGAATCATATCCGATTCCAAAAGGAACATTCCTTATGATGGTACAATCATTCTGAGAAAGTTTGAAGAGAATCCGTTGAAAATTGTTGGCTCTAGATTATTAATGAGAATTTTTAATTAAAATTTTCATAAGGCCCCTTTTTCCTGTGTTTCTTGACGGATCATACCAAATTTTGAAAGGAACAATCCTAATGATAGTACAATCATTCTATGAAAGTTTGAAGGGAATCTGATGAAAACTGTTGACTCCAGTGTGTTAAAGAGGATTTCTTAAAAGATTTTTCGATTAAATTTTCATAAGGCCCCTTTTTCTCATGTTTTTGACGGATCTGATCCAATTTCGAAAGGAACGATCCTTATGTTTGTACAATCATTCTGTGAAAATTTGAATTGAATCTGATGTAAACTCTGGACTCTAGAGTGTTAACGAGGATTTTTTAATTAAATTTTCATAAGGCCCCTTTTCCTGTGTTTCTTGACGGATCATACCCATTTTCGAAAGGAACGAATCTTATGATGGTACAATCATTCTGTGAAAGTTTGAAGAGAATCCGATGAAAACTGTGGACTTTATCGCGTAAACGAGGATTTTTTAATTAAGTTTTAATAAGGCCCCTTTTCCTGTGTTTCTTGACGGATCTGACCCAATTTCAAAAGGAACAATCCTTATGATGGTACAATCATTCTGTGAAAGTTTGAAGGGAATCTGATGAAAACTGTGGACTTTATCGCGTAAACATGGGAAAGTGTAACAGACGCATGACGGACGGACAGACGCCAGACGGGAAAAAGCCATCGCTATAGCTCTAGTGGCCTTCGGCCAGTAGAGCTAAAAATTGTCATCTGCAACTTCTGTCATTTTGGATCAGTCTAATTAACTTTTTTGTTAAAAAGTATTTTGGAAAATAAGAAAATTGCTTGTTGTTAGCGATTTCTTCATTTTACACAAGGTTTTCCCAACAGTTTTTTCTTGGAGGCGTCAAAAAGCATCATTGTGTGGGAATGAGTTAATGATCAAAAGATCTATAGTTCGACTCCCTAGATCGGCTATCAGTTTTGGTTCTTGGTCTAAAGATTGGGCCAGAGTACTGGTGTATTCCCAAAGAAGCAGAATCCAGGGGGTTAAATCTGAGTTGAAATAACTTGTTTCAAGTCAATTACAAATAAAAAGTTTAACCCATTAGCACATAATCCCATACTTGCACCCCTCTAGAAAACAGTTCAGGAAAACAAAGTTGATAATGAAGAAATTGCTTATTATCAGCAATTTCTACATTTTGCATGTATTCTACCCAGAATGACAAAGATATTTAAAATTCTATCAATTTGTAATTGGTGTCTAGGATTTTTTTCAAGTTGGATCAGTCTAAAATTTTCTTATTTGGTAAATCAATACTAACCATGATCTGTTGCAAAACAATCAATGATGGCCATATTTTCCCAGAGGGCATCTTGATCCTCTTTTGTCACCAGACATGGCTTCACTTGACCCCTCTCGTTACCTATTTTATGAAGGTCATCAGAGGTCAAGAACAGATGATGTGGGGCTACCTCACATGTGACCTGGATGCCCCTTTCCTTGGCTGCTTTAATTACCAAAATCTACAAAAGATATAATCAACCTATTACCACATGACAAAATTTTAGACTTGTCAAAATTGAAAGAAGTTACAGATGACTATTTTCCATTGATGAAATCTTATTTTTTTATCCTTTGAGGTAGAAAACATTGTAGATAATGAAAACTTGCTTTTAACAAGCAATTTCTTGATTTTCATCAATGTTTTTCAAAGCTTCTTTCATGTGGGGTGTCAAAACGTTTGTGTGGGAATGGACTTACTGGTATTACCCCTCAAAGAAATATATTCAACCTATTTCCAGACAACAGCAATTTGAACTGGTTCAAATTGATACAAGTTGCAGACAACAATTTCAACTTCGTGAAACATGATATGTTTGTTTGAATCGAGTTTAATGCCACTTTTAAAAAAAGCCATATTGCGGCCCCTGGAGCACCTAACAATGGATTCCTGGTATATCTCGCACCAGTGCTACCATTACACCCTTTCCTAGCCTTCAGCTGCTATCCAACTTAAGTTTATGACTATCCACCCATTGGTGAGTGACAAATGTCAGAAAGGATATGTATCGCCATCGGCCCTGTACACATGTCACCCAATGATTGAAGATGGGTCGTGAAATTTGAAGATTACCAGTCTTTCAGGGAAGAAAATATTGGCACAAGCCATTTCTCCTTTTTCACAAAATTTTCTACCCCATTTGGAACTTATTTTTCAATTTTAGAAACCCTTAGTGTGTTCTGCAACCTCTTTCAATTTGGACCAGTCTAAAATTTTGTTGTCTAGTAATGGGTTAATGAAGGAGCACTCTTAAAAAGTTACAAGAGAAAGATAGAAATTACAACAGTAAACCAAAATAGTACTCTTTTTTTTAAATAAAAATGTAATCTATAAAATTCTCAATATCAATTAGTTGAATACAAACCAATTGTATGAACTATAAATACAAATTTGTTAGCTTGGAGAAAACGAAGGTATTGCTGGTGTTTGTCTGCGTTAGCATCTTTATTGTCCAAAAACATTGACATTTAGTAATAATTTAATTGTTAGTTTCGTCTATCAAAAACTAGCGTTCTGATTGGTCGAAAAATTTAATTCATATCTCCATGAACAAAATTTTGAGCACGCAGTGATTTTGTATGCTTCCGCAAAAAATAGTCCCATGCAAAAAGTATCAAAAGATGTAGGGTTTTTGCTTTTTTCGCTCTATACCATTAAATCATAAGAAATGAAGAGAATATTTTTTGTTTTCATGGAGGTATGAACCGAAAAACCTAATCACACAATGTATGAATCTGCTTCGTACAGTGTGATTAGTTTTTTCGGTTCATACCTCCATGAAAACAAAAAATATTCTCTTCATCTCTTAAATATCTCTGGTATTACTAAACATTTATGAGATGAAGAGAATATTATTGTTTTCATGGAGGTACGAACCGATAAACCTAATCACACTGTATGAATACGCGAAGCGGATTCATACATTGTGTGATTAGGTTTTCGGTTCATACCTCCATGAAAATAAAAAAATATTCTCTTCATTTCTTATAATTTAATAGCATCGAGCGAAAAAGGCAACAACTTAACAAATCTTAATACCTTTTTGTAGTGAACTATTTTGTGCAGAAGCATTCAAAATGGCTGCGTACTCAAAATTTTGTTCATTGAGGTATGAATTAAATTTTTCGACCAATCAGATCGCTCGTTTTTGATAGACGAAACTAACAATTAAATTATATCAACTTGAATCTTGGAATATATGATCAATATCAAAAGAGTAATCTGTACCACAAAGGGGGATAACTCTTAACCTGTTACAAGGTGTCAAAATTTTAGACAAGTCCAAAATTGAAAGAAGTGGCTGACGACAATTCAAAGCTATGAAATTTTGGACTTTGGCCTTTGGGGTAGAGAACATTGAGAGAAATGAAGAAATTGCTTGTAACAATCAAATTCTTCATTTTTCACAATGTTTTCCAAAACCTTTTTTCTTGGGAGATGTCTAAAAGCATCATTGAGTTGGAACGGGTTAATACATTTCTGAAAGAGCTATGCTGCTTGTACTCACAATCTAGTACTTGAACAACAGAGCATTGGCATCTACATGCAGACCTTTTGTAAAATATTGGGTCCAACAAAAAGTGACAGGAATTACCTCTTCCTTTCTTGCTACATGACAGATATGTACAGATCTCTTATAGAGTTCAGCCAGTAAGATGACGGCCGCTGTGTGGGTTCCTTCAGCATGACAACAAAGTGTCAGGTGTTTTGGCCAGTGTTCAAAATGCTGTAATTATTACAAAGTACATTAGTAAAGACCTCGTAAACAAATACCAGATTACAAATTTTACAAAGGACCAAACTGCATTGGAAATTAAGTACGTAATAAGGCAATAAGGTCAAAGAACATTAAGACAAAAGGAGAAATCCACAAAGTTTTCCATAACTTTATTTCTCTTGAGTGTCAAAAAGCGGGAATTTTGGTAGTTGGTGAAAAGTGTTCTATGAGGACAGCTGCCCTTAGAGTCCCTTCTGCATGATAACTTAACCATTACCCGACGACCAAATTCTAGACTGGTCTAAATCCAAAGAAGATGCTGACCACATATGATAATTCATGAAATTTTAATGACCTTTGTTTTTTCGGGTAGAAAACATAGTGGATAATTTTCCACAATGTTTTCTCACAGGTTTCTTTTTGATGGGCGTCAGAAAGTGGATTGTGTGGGAATGGGTTAAGGTAAAATATTTGGGCAAATGTTCAAAATGCTGCGATTACAAAATACATCACAGTTAAATGATGATCTTTTAAAAATTTGAGCCACAAGATGACAGCTGCAGTAGGAATCCCTCATCTATTACTTTATACGGTAAGGTATTTTAACCAGAGTTAACCAGAGTGAAAAATGCTGTAATTATTACAAAATTTATTAGAATTAATCTGTGAGAGATAAATTGTGTGGTGTATAGATAAATATTTAGAATGATGCATTTAACAAGTTAATTTGTTGTGCACAATTTTGAGTTGTCCATGAAATATCCCCTTTTGTCTTTTCACCTAAAATTTGATTAAATGATGAATACATGTATACTAAAATATAGACAACAAATGTATCTTGTTAATTTGATTACTTGGTGCAAAAGGGAACCATTTGGTATTGTAGAGGGTAAATGGCATAATGGCCCCTGTAAATCGAACACTGGAATAGTTTGACTTCTTGTTCCAAACTAACCAAGATAAAAGATTTCAGATTTTAATTCACAAATGTAAGTTTTCATGCAACTTACCTTCATCCAAACGGAAATATCGTCCAGTTTCAACGTGGTGAAGGTTTCGTTTAGATACATCTTCAATGCCGCAGCCTGTCCACCAATAGCAGGTAAAGTCGAGTAATTGTTCTTACTGGCCCCCACAAACACACCAAAATCACAGCGAGCACCAGCACGGGCTAATTTCTAGATTGTAATAATCAAATAAGAGCCCATATTTCAATATAATACTAAATAATAATAAAAATGTTAAATGAAAGACAAACAGATTGCTTCATTGTAATTCTATGAATCAACCCATTCCCACACAGTGAGGCTTGTGGACGCCCCCAAGAAAAACAATTTGAAAAACATTGTGTTAAATGAACACGATGTTTTCTATCCAGAAAGTTGAAAAAATTTAGAATTTCATAAACTTTGAATTGTCGTCTGCAACTCCTTTCAATTTGGACCCGTCTAAAATTCTGCCGTCTGGTAATGGGTTAAAGAACTTGGGAAATTCTAGCCTACATATATATAGAACGATCAGAGCATAGTGTTGCACTGTTGGTCAAAGACACTGTTTTCACATATAGGTACACTTTTGAGACATATACGCTTAAAGAAATTATAAGGTCTTGTGGCATGAAAATATTGTTCATCATATTCATATTTTTAAATTGACTTTGAATAGTGTAATAATATTCTGCATACACATCTTGTTTATGTTAACTTCTTAACCCATTCCTACACAGTGACACTTTTAAACACCCCCTCAATATAAAACTTTAGGAAAACATTGTGGAAAATGAAGAAATTGCTTCTGACAAGCAGTTTCTTCATTGTCCATAATGTTTTCCACCCCAAATGACAATCTTAAAGATTTCATTAACTTAAAATTGTCGTCTGCAACTGTTTTCAATTTGGACTGGTCTAAAATTTTATTGGAGAAAAATTTTCATTGATGCTTTGAACATATTAGATATTTCAATTCTGATAGACAATGCTGACAGATCGCGGCCATGCCCACTGAGCTCCGACAGGAAGTTTGCTTCAAATATAAAAGAGCATCATTTTGAAAAATTTAGAGTCAGTAACATTTTTACAAAGTGTTGGCCACAAATAAACCAACAAAATGCTTCACATCAATGTCAACCAATGTCAGATTTCAAAGTTCACTAAATGTAAGATTTAATTGGTCAATTGATTCTTTGATTCCATCGATTGTTAATAGCATTCCTCAAGAAGGTTCAAGGACTATTACCTGTGTAAGAGCAAAAGAAGATTCATCCACACAAGGAGGATTTGTATTTGGCATGGCCAGTATAGTTGTTACCCCACCAGCAAGAGCTGCAGCAGTACATGACGACCAGTCTTCTTTATGGGTGGCTCCAGGTTCTCTTACATGCACATGAACATCTATAAAACCTGAAGAAACAATAATATCAGTATAATTCATTGTCAATCCATCCAATATGGCGTCAGTACTCAGACAGTCTGAAAACAAGAGGCCACAGAGGACCTGTGTCTCTCTATTGGTTGAAAAACATCCACTAACGCATTGTGGCTCATTTTTCATTACATTATTTACCCTTTAGACAAACATTTTTGAAATTTCATAAGATCTGCAACATCATTCTATTTCAAAATTTCAATTGTTTATTGATTGGTTAAATAACAAATCCAAATATTCTTATGGAATTAGATAGATGATGGGGCAAATGTTATTTCTGCAAAAGAGCAATGAACTCTAATGAACAGTTTGAGAGAAAATAGTATTCAAAGGGTTTCTACTTTGGTTACCATGGCAATCAGAAATCTTTATAGATCATTGTTGTTTGAAGATCTAAAAGAGAACCATCCAGGGAACAATCCTGAGAAGTTTGGTTGAGATCTGACCAGCAGTTTCTATGGAAGAATTTGAGATTTTTACGCACTAACAGAAAGATACAAGATCAGACAGAGGGACAGACAAAGGATATAGCAACATGACAATAACTCCCTGGCCTATAGCCAGTGGAGCTTAACCCATTCCCACACAACAAAATTATAGAATGGTCCAAATTGATAGAATTTTCAGACGACAATTTAAAGTTGATGGAATTTCGAATTTCTTTGTCTTTTGAATAGAAAACATTGTGGATAATGAAGAAATTGCTTGATACAAGCAATTTCTTCATTTGCCACAATGTTTTCCAAAGTATTTTTCTTGAGGGGCCTAAAAAGGAGGGCTTGAGTTGGAATGGATTAAACAAATTCATTATGGGATGAAATCAGTGTCTGTTTGGTGGAGTATTTACCATGGACAGCAGAATATTCATCTTTGAATTTCTTTGTGACATAACCTGGTAATGATCCTGAATGAATTGCTGGTAAGGATCACTTTCCGCAATTACTACAGGACCTATCTTAAACCAACTTTGATTTGTCATTGGCATAGTTCTGAACAATTATCCTTTGATAACAGTTAATCCTTGTCATACTGAGTCCCGAATAGTCCAATTTTTGCTAGAGGTATAGACAAAGATCAGTCAGCACATATGTGCAGTCTGATCTTAGTCTACACAACCTATTTGCCCTTTAAAGTAAGAGCTGTTTATAGAATCAATTTACAAAGGAATTTTGTCTCACAACTAGTGATTCAAGTACCTTCATCCCTTTGATTTTAATGCATTTCTTAATAAAAGTATTTTATTCAGCATGACAAGGGTTAAATGATTCCCACATAAGAAAAATTTAGACAGGTCCAAAATGAAAGAAGATGTAGACAACAAATTTAAGGTTGATGAAATTCTAAATTCTAAATTCTTTGTGCTTTGGGGTAGAAAACATTGTGGACATATTAGAAATTGCTTGATTCAAGCAATTTCTTTTATGTCAACAATGTTTTCCTAAGCTTTTTCTTGAAGGCAGTAAAAAGGCAGGATTGTGTGGTAATAGGGTAACAATTACCTGGTAGTCTAATCACCCTCTGTGAAGCAATACAATCAACATGTGTCTTCAGTGGTGGTGGACCTTTCAGCCTTCTTAAAGCCTGTAATATAGATGAATTAATTGATAACCAGACAACAACTTTTTGGACTTTTCTACATTCAAAGAATTTGTAGAGGACATTTAAGTTAGTGTCATACAGGGTAGAAAAAATTGTTAGACAAAGAGAAATTGCTCGAAACAAGTAAGTTCTCTTTTACACACAATATCTTCCTTAAGTATTTTTCTTACTTAATATTTAGTGTTCTGTCAAATAAAAAAGAATATGTATCACATATAATCCAGTTTATTTAGCAAAAATGCAGAGGTTTAAGGGGTGTGTGTTTTTGTTTGTGGTAGTGTTTTTTTTTTACTTTTTACGCTATACCAATTTCATGATTCTGTCCCTTAAAAGAATTGCAACTTCATTCACAACTTGAAACAAGAGCCATGTCGGATATGGCCATCCCCTGCCGTAAAAGCTTGATAGTAAAATGAAGCCAGTTAGATTTAGACTTCTTGTGCACTGCATTTCTTCTCAATGAGTTCAATAATAGCTATTATACTTTCAGAGATATGCTCAGGACAAAATCTAAGTCTTTAAAACAACAAAAAATTATGCAAGCAAGAGTTGTGGTTCTTGTGCACTGCACTTCATCTCAACGAGATCTATCCACCTATGAAGTTTCAAGTTAATAGCTATTATACTTTCAGAGATATGCTCCGGACAAAATCTTAGTCTTTAAAACAACAAAGGGCAATAACTCCAAAATTATGCAAGCAAGAGTTGTGGTTCATGTTCACTGCACTTCTCCTCAATGAGATCTATCGACCTATGAAGTTTCAAGTTGAAAGCAATTATACTTTTAGAGATATGCTTTGAACAAGTTTAGTGACAGAAGGACGGACCGACGGAGACCATTACTATATCCCCTTCACTGAAACGGCGGGGGATAACAAGCTATTTCTCTTTTTCACACAATGATTTTCCTAAAGTATTTTTCTTACTTTAGTTTTAGTGTTTTGTTACATAACAGAGATTTAGTTCAATTAACTAATTTCTGGATTATTAAAAATGAGCTTTTGAAATATAGAACCTGGAAATTACATTTTATGATTTTATCTTGACATCTTAATATTAAAGGAAAATCTCATCAGACTCTTCAATCTAAGGATGGTTACGTAATATTTTTTTAATGAAAAATATGGTATATATCCTTGTTTTCTAATAGCTTCAATAGTATAGGGAAAACAATTAACATGTTGAGCCAGTCAAATATTGACCTTGAGCTGTGACCTTGACCTTCAAGCTATCAAAAAAATAGTTTCAAATGGCATATCTACTCATGATGGAGAGCAATAGTACTATAATATTCTGAAAGCCATCCAAAAATGTAGGAGATATACTCTGGGCAAGCCAAATTTGAATGTTTTACCTTGAGCTATGACCTTTACCTTGGAGAGCATTTGCACCTACTTATTTTAAAATCTATCCCAAAATGTACAAAGATATGCTCTTGACATGCTCAATTTGAATGCTTGACTTTCAGCTATGACCTTGACCATGGATAGCAACTGTGCTTCGCTATTTGAAATCTCTATCCATAAATAAAGGAAATTCGCTGTAGACAAGCTCAATTTGAACTTTGACCTTGTGCCCTGATCTTGACCTTGGAGTAATCTTAAAGTTGGTTTCAAATGGCACATCTACTAAAGATGTAGAACAACTGTGCCAAGTTATTTCACCCTTAAATATACAAAATATCCTTTGAATAAGCTTGAATAAGCTGTAGTTACAATGTGTAGCCAAATCAACAAAATTCTTCACATTAATGACAGCAAACATCGGTTCTCAAGGTTCATTACCGGTCTAACTGAATAATTTGATTGATTCTTTGACAGCCATGATCTGTCAATTATGCAAACTAAAGATGTTTGATATCTCACTCAATCTGCATTGTTGGAGATCTGGGGATGTGAATAACAGATGGTTAATTTCATCCTATACTTTAATACTACTTACCTCTACAACTAGTTTGGTACATTTCACATCTGTTATCAGGGGTACAGAGTAGTCTATGGCCATTCTCCGTGTTTTGTAACCCTGGGTCACAAATGATGATGCCCTTTGACTTCCACTCCTCAAGGGCAGATTTATCACAAGGTCAAACTTGTGTTCTGCTAGATAATCAGCTATAGTCTGCTGGTTACCATTTACCTTTCTGTCACCAGTATCTTCATATGGCCAATCTATTGGTTTCACCTGCATCATTAATGAAACAAAATTATTTTGTTACTTGAATAGCAATAAACATAACAAAAATTTGACACAGTTTTCAATCGCAATGAATTCGTTGCCTGTTTCTGTCAATTTGGACCAAAAAGCAGTATAGTGTTAGAATGGGTTAAAGAACATAGATTTTTGGAGACTTAAGCTTACAAATAAGTAGCCAAGATTTTAAATCCATCAAATGTAAGTCCCATGGACCCTCCAGGGATCAATCTCAGAGAACAATCTTTTCTTAAGTTGAGCCCTAGAATGTCATAGCTACCAAGTAATTTGTTTAATCAACAACTTTGAATCTATTGATTATTGAAGTGTGACCCTATAAGGTCAATATTTAAATGACAAACAAAATGTACAATTTAACCCATTACCTCAAATGATGTTTTCTGACTTCCTAAAAGATATAATCAGGGAAAACTGTGGGAAAAAGAGAAATTTCTTGTAACAAGCAATTTCTTTTTTTCTCACAATTTCTTCTACCATATTTGTTACTTATTTTCCAATTTTAGTGCTATTTGAAATGTTGTCAGCAACTTCTTTCAAGTTAGCCTTCAGGGTCAGGAGGAGAAGACCACCAGGATCATGATTTTAGCAATTTTAGCAATTTTGGAAATGATCAATATACTGATGTTTCATGCAAAAATATCAAAGCTCTACACCTGCTAGGTCAGGAGGAGAAGATTTTTAAAGATAGTTTTGAAATTTCACTTGTTGCCATTGCAACTAGACTTTTCAACAGATTTGGATTATTTTAACTATTCTTATGCAGGGCCACCTGTTGAACATTTCTGCAAAATTTTGTTTCAAATTTGCCAAAAGGTTAGGGAGGAAATGTCTTTTAAAAATCGTTGTTTATTGCTATATAAACCCCATCCATCCCTGAGGTTCGTCCCAAGGGTATGATTTTAGCAATTTTTAAAGAGGTCAATATACTGATGTTTCATGCAAAATATAAAGGCTCTATGCCTTCTAGGTCAGGAGGAGAAGATTTTAAAAGATTATTTTCAACTTTCACTTTTGTTGCAATGATTACCAGAGTTTTCAACAGATTTCATTTCTTTAAGCTATTTTAAAGGAGTCCACCTGAGGAACATTTCAGCCAAATAAGGTTGAAATTAGCCAAGTGGTTTAGGAGGGGGTGTAGTTTATAAACAAGAGCACCCACTATGGATGATTCCGCTTGGCTATTGAGTGCTGGATAGTGGATAAAATGCATCTAGAGTTATCCCCTTTGATAGTATAGGTAGCTCCTTTGATAGTGAACAAGTGTGCCAAGTTTCAAGTGAATGCCTTTAGTAGAACCAGAGATATTGCAAAATGTCAAAGTTTTTCGCACGGCGACGATTACAACAACAATGACGACAACACCAAGACTATAGCAATAGTCAGACGACTGACGATGCACAGAAGCCGGAAATATGGTGATCACAATAGCTCACTTGAGCACTTCGTGTTCAAGTGAGCTAAAGCTTGTTAAAAAAGGGACTCCCAAACCTTTAGCAAGTTGACTAAACACTAAAGCCATGCTCGTCATAATCAACATGTACAGATAGAATACAAACCTTTAGAAACATATCGCTCTGTAGGTTAGAGTTAGAATATACTTACATCAAATCCATGCTCATTGTAGAAGTCTGCAGTTCCCATACTTGCATACAGCACATAGCCCATGTCAACTAAAGACCTCATGGTTGGAATCAACTCTGTCTTGTGCTGAAATTTTAAATAAGTTTTTTATTAGATACCATCTAATATAGCACCACAAGTGCTTGTCACGACCTTCAGCTGTGACCTTGAACTTGGAACAAAAATTTACCCGTAATACTAGTACTCATCAAGGGGAACAACTGCAGTAAGTAATTTTGAAATCCATAAATGCAGAAGATAAGCTCCAGACAAGAATTAGACACATACACTCACCCACAGACTAACCAGCACACCTGCCCGCAAACGCACTCACTCACAACAGACATAAGTAACTAAATGCTTGTTGTCATTACATGGCCAGGGAACAAAAATAAGTTTAAAGTTTGAAGAAAGCAATAAAACACCAATGTTATCAATATGGGAAGGGGCACATTAGTCCTTGCCCGTACAATCTCCTTTTTTACGACCTTCAGCTATTGTATTCAAAACATTGTGGCAGAAGGTGAAATTAATTGTTGCAAACAATTTCTTCTTTTGCTACAGTTTTCTACCCTTATCAGCTCTTATAAAGCACTGTTCAATTTGTTACCTGCTAAAGGGATAATCAAACCTTTCAGGTATGACCTACCTTAAAACTGCCAACAGAGACAAGGATATTTTTCTGTGGGATTTTAAATCCTGTTGCCATCTGGGCCTTGAGATAGGCCTCGTATCTGTTCTCCCCAAAACAGGCCACCTCTCCAGTACTTGCCATCTCTACACCCAACAATACATCTGCACCATGTAGGCGGGAGAATGAAAACACTGGCACCTGCATAGGTAAGGAATCAGAGTTCTGTGCTTTAGAGCAAGGATTCAGAGTTTTGTATTTAATAGCAAGGAATGAGAGCTTTGTACTTAAGAGCAAGGAATCAATGTTTTGTACTTTAGAGCTTTATCTTATTAAAATGAAAAATTAGCTTTCACCCTAATGTTAAATTGTAGGGGCTAAAATATCAGTTTGAACACTGTTTTAACCCATTCCCATACAATGACACTTTTTTATGTCCCTCAAGGAAAACAAAACGGAAACATTATGTAAAATGTTTTCTACCAAGAAAGTTGAAAAAAACCCTTAAATTTAATAAAATTAAAAACTTAAAACAAAGTTAATAAAAGACAAAATTTAAGACTGGTCCAAATTGAAAGGAGCTGCAAACAAGAATGTAAAGTCTATGAAGTTTTAGAATTTTTCAGCTTTATGGGTTGAAAATATTGTGGAAAATGAAGAAATTGCTTGAACCAAATATTTTACACAATATTTTTCCAGCTGCTTTTCTTGATAGGAGTCAAAAAGAGACATTATGTGGGAATGTGTTAAAACAAAATTATTTAAAGAGGAATATTCAAGCAATTTTTCACATTACAAATTGAAGAATATCAAATCTGTCAGCTTTTACGAATCCTTCTTACCTTGGTAGCAACTCTTCCACACCCATGTAAGACATCAATAGCTTCCACTGTCTCTCCCATGATGACCCTTGTTGCCATGGCAATAAAGTCATGGTCAAGAGCCTTCGAGACAAACGGAAATGACCTTGACACCCTGACATTACACTCAATGACCTTCAATTGGTTATCCTGCATTTCAGAACAAAGAGAAATACTCTGAAGCATTATACTTAATACAGAAATTTAAAATGAAATATAGTAAATATTGTGAAATAATCTGAACTTAGATAGAAATTTTGATGATTGATTTTTTATTAACATTAACTTAGAGAATAAACAGAGGATAACTTTTTGTTTCAGTTTTTTTTTCATTTTTCATTGAGAGAACAATAAAAGTTATACTTGATGCAAAATGAGACATTTGAATGCTTTTTTAAGGCGAGATCTCTAAGGCAACAGTCATGTACCCCAACCACTAAGCCATGCAGACAATAATTCAAGCACTTAACATATTATAACGAGTCCAGAATGTTATTTTAATGATTTAATCATACCTTTGCAATCAGTTGTATATTAAATGGTCCAGTCACTTCCAAGGCCCTACCAATAGCACAGCAAATCAACTTGATCTTTCCAAGGGTTTCTTCATTCAGGTCTTGAGGGGGTGTCACAAGGGTTGCATCTCCAGAATGGACCCCAGCATTCTCTACATGTTCTGATACGGCCATACATACCACCTCTCCATCACTGGCAACAGCATCCACATCTATCTCCTGTTCAAATATTCAAAATAACATGAGCATACTTTAATATAATTCAAGTTTTAGTTTGGTCCATCAAAAACAAACATTCTGATTGGCTGAAAAATTGGTTTCAAATTCGAATGAAAACAATTTTAAGTATGCAGCTATTTTTTATGCATCCGCACAAAGTAGTTCCATAATAATGTCTCAAAATTAGTAAAACATTCCTTTTTGTTTCGGTCAAGGTTGCTAAATAATAATAAACGAAGAGAATGTTTTTGTCTTCATGGAAGTATGACTGAGTGAATGGGGTTTAATGCAACCTCTAAAGTATTTCAGTCTTATCATGGCGACTGCAGCACCTAACCATGGATTTCTTGTATTTCTCACACCAGTACTAGCACATCCTTTCCAGGCCTCCAGACACTCATCCCACTTAGGTTTACGATTATCTACCCATTAACAGGAGACAAATGTCAGAAAGGATAATCGCCATGATCGGGGATCGAAGCCAGGACCTCATGATTGAGTGTTAAAAACTGTGCTATGGCTGCGCTAGTGGAGGTATGAAACAACAAGATGTGTTTGTGAAACACTATGCTCCTGAAACAGGATTCTTTAGAAAAAGGTGATTTTTAATTGTTTTTTTTTTTCTTTGTTTTAGGGAAAAGGGTTAAAATTTGACCTTGACCTATATGAAATAACCTTCCCCAGCTGCGCCTTGTTGAGACCTATCTACATACCAAATATTAGCATTGTAACTTAATCAGGGTTGAGGTTAAAGGAAAATGTTTAGTTCGCATGTTAAGTTTTGCAGACAGACAGATGGACAGACAGACAGACAGACGGACACCGGTAAAACAATATGCCTCTGATCTTATTGATGCAGAGGCATAAAAAATGTGTGAATATGCAAAGCAAATATTGGTGCTCAAAGGTCTTTTCCTATCTAAATGGAAGCTTTGATTAGTTGACTGATTCTTTGATTGGCAGCTGTAATCTGTCAATTTCATGGCACTCAATATTTGCACTTCTTGCACATGAAAGTGTTAGAAATTTGACAACAGTCTCTTTTTGTATTACAGTAGGCCACATGATTTTTCACACTGTTTCCAATAAATAGGTTGATCTTACCTTAGCCTCAAGGATGAACTTGGATATTACTACTGGATGTTCTTTAGACACGGCTGCAGCTTGCAGTAAATATTCCTCAAGGTCAGTTATAGTATGGGCAACATTCATTGCAGCTCCGCTCAATACATAAGACGGTCTCACAAGGACTGGAAAGCCAACTTCATCACAAAACTCTTTCACATCCTAAAAACGTATTTTAACCCTTGAGATGCAGAACCAGGAATATTTCTAGTATGACAGGAAGTGTAGACAGAGATCAGCCTGCACATATATGAAGTCTGATCTTTGTCCTCACCACCTGTTTATCCAATTCAAGCAAGAGTTGTTTAGGAAATCAATTTTGAAATAAATTTTTATATAATCCAACAAGTAATATTTCCCGTGCTTTCAGTCATTTATTTTTAATGCATTTTTGAAAATTTGTTTGTCTGAATGGAGTTTTACGCCGCTTTCAACAATCTTTCAGTTATTTCGTGGCGGCTGGAGCACCTAACAATGGAATCCTGGTATTTCTCACACCAGTACTTCCATTACATCCTTTCCTAGCCTCCAGCTGCTATTTCACATAGGTCTACGATTATCAACCCATTGGTGAGAGACAAATAGTTGGAAAGGATGAGTGCCGCCGTAGGGGATCGAACCCGAGACCTCTAGATTGATAGTCTGACACATTTTTGAAAAGGATGCTTGGCTTGCCTTTTAACCCTTTGTAACCAGATGACAAAATTTTAGACAGGCGGAAATTGAAAAAGGACGCAGATACCCATTTAAAGTGGATTAGAATTGAAAAATAAGTGTCAGGTTGCATAGGTAAGATTGTGGGGAAAAAACACATTTCTGATTACAAGCAATTTCTCTCTTCCAACCATGTTTCAATAGCTGTATTTCTTCCTAGAATAGTAATTTTAAAATAATCCATAACCAGTCAACAAAATTTTAGATTGATCAAAACTCAAAAAAATTACAGATGACCAACTTTTGTTAATGAAATTTCAAATATATCTGACTTAAGGGGTTGAAAACATTCTCGAAAATGAAGAAATTGCTTGTTACAAGCAATTTCTTCATTTTCCACAATGTTTTCCAAAATTGTTTACTTTGGGGCATCAAAAAAGGGTCATTATGTGGAATTAGGTTAATAAATAAATTTACTTAGAAATAAAAGAATTATTTAAAATATTGACATCTCAGGTAACACAGGCATTGTATACCAATTTTACATGATTTGTGAGGCTTTAACCCGTTCCCACACAACAGAATTTACACTGGTCTAAATGAAAGAAGCTGCAGACAACAATTTCAAGTTGATTAAATTCTATTTTTTTGTCTTTTTGGTTAGAAAACATTGTGGATATTGAAAAAATTGCTTGTTACAAGCAATGTCTTAATTTCCACAATGTTTTCCAAAGCTTTTTTTCTTAAGGGGCAAAAAAGGAGGGATTGTGTGGGAAAGGGTTAAATATTGGTTCTGATCAGATACATCTACTATTCAATATTCTGTGGTCTAGTGTTGGGATAAGGTCCTCATAAGGGTCCAGGGTTCAAATTCCACAGGGACCAGAGGAAATTTTCTAAGCAATAAAAATTAACTCTTTGTTGCTCCTCTCCATGCAAGTGTATAAATGGGTACCTGTGAGGGCTGTAAGTCAAAGTGCTGTGAATGCAAGGGACCCCTTACGTAAAAAGCTTACTTTCAATTTAATGACTGGGGGATTTAAGTGGATACACTAAGTTTAGAAACAGACTATAACCCCACTTTAACCCATTCCCACACAATGATGCTTTTTAAAGCCCCATAATATAAAAGTTTTGGAAAACATTGTAGATAATGAAGAAATTTTTGTTACAAGCAATTTCTTCACTATCTACAATGCTTTCTATCAAAAAAGACAAAGACTTAAAAAAATTTCATTAACTTAAATTTGTTGTCTGCAACTTCTTTCAATTTGGACCAGTCTAAAATTCTGTCATTTGGGATGGGTTAACTTGACTTAAACTCTGAACAAACAGAATTCATTCTCCACCAATATAATGTCTTGTCTTGCAAGTATAATTCTGCTAGAGCAAAAACTTAGTATTTGAACTTCCATAACTTCAAATTGATTTCAAACATGCAAGCCAGTCATGAAGTCTTTCTAGAATAACCCTTTCCTGTTTTGCAAAATTTTAGACCAGTCCAAATTCAAAGGTTTTGCAGACGACATTTAAAAGTGGATTTAATTTACAAAATAACCATTGGGTAGAGTTGAAAATATTGTGGAAAAAGAAGAAATTGCTTGTGACAAGCGATTTCTTCTTTTTCCACAATATTTTTTCAATTATAAAATCGTAGGGATGTAAAAACCAGGGATTTACCAGGAAAGGGATAAATCAATGTTTTTTAAAAGGCTGTTTGTCTCACCTCAAAGGTAGACAACTCCTTCCATCGTGGCTGATGAATACCCATGTTGTCCAGCATTCTAGAGAACTTGAATCTGTTTTCTGCATTGTCAATACTCTCTGCCAATGTGCCGAGGATTTTAGCCTTATTACGTTGTAGAGGCATGGCAATGTTGTTTGGAAGCTGTCCACCCACGGACAGGATGATTCCCTCTGGGTTCTCCAATTGATAGATGTCCATTACGGTCTGTAGAACACAATATCTTTATCATTTAATTCCATTTTCCTCCTGCATTCTAATTGGGTGCAAATTTTGTTTCATTCTTCTATCAAACAAAAAATCAGTATGCTTGCGCACAAAGTGGTTCCATAAAAGGCTTTTTAAACTTGGACAATCTTTTATACATATTTTAAGGATAAGCACTTTTTTGTTTATAAAGATTTATTAAGAGAAATAAAGACCATTTTTTGTTTTGCTTTGTTTTCACAGACATATGAAAATGAAAACCTGCTCACATTAAAAGTGATAAAGTATTTAGTTTTACACCTCAATAACAAAGAAAAAAATATCTTCTTCTATCAAATAGAATACAAAACTCCTACCAAAGCTAAATTCAGATTGTAAACATTGTAGCTTTAACCCTTTTTAGATGATTTGTACTTAATTCTAGCAGAAAGATCTAAGCAATCAACAAAAGAAATGTGAACACTTTATTACATGCATCCTTTTTTGCAGTTGTTATAATTGATGGATCAAGTTTGAATGGGGTTTTTACGCCGCTTCAAACAATCTTCCAGTTATATCGCGGCGGCTGAAGCACCTAACAATGGATTCCTGGTATTTCTCACACCAGTACCACCATCACATCCTTTCCTAGCCTCCAGCTGCTATCCCACATAGGTCTACGATTATCGACCCATTGGTGGGAGACAAATAGTCGGAAAGGATGAGTGCCGCCATCGCGGATCGAACCCGGGACCTCTAGATTGACAGTCCGACGCGCTACCAACTGCGCTATGACGGCGGCTATTTGATGGATCAAGATTGTAAACCAATCATCAAAAAATTTACAAATCAAATTATTCATTTAGACTGAATGTGAACTTTGAACTCCAACATTGCTTATTCAAGCTGTAATTACAATGTTTAGGTTTATGATCCTTAACCCTTTCCTGGACAAACCCGGGATTTTATGTCACTGTGATTTTATACTTGAGAAACATTGTGGAAAAAGGAGAAATTGCTTGTAACAAGCAATTTCTCCTTTTCCCACAATATTTTCTACCACATAGGATGGTCAGATTTCAAATTGCAAGCATTTTTCATTGTCGTCTGCAACCTCATTCAAATTGGACCAGTCTAAAATTTCATAAAACAGGAAAGGGTTAAAAGAATCTGATGAAGGGTCACCCAAGGATCATGCCTGTGAAATTTGGTTGAAATCCATCCACTTGTTTCTGAGAAGACGATTTTCAAAGTTTTCACTATACATGTGTATATGGAAATTAGCTCATTAAGCCATGTTTTTCATCCGATCAAAATTCTCTGAAGGAATCTGATAGAGGGTCCCCCAATGATCATTCCTTTGAAATTTGGTTGACTTCTTTTCAGCACTTTCTTCAGAGAAGATTTTTAAAAGTAAAAGTTAACGGATGGATAGAGGCACAATGCTACACACTGACAATAGCAATGGAGCCAGTGAACCTAAAAGTGCTTCTCATAACTGTTTGCATTCAAATTTCACTTCCAATCTGAATGAATCATTTGATTAGTCAACTGATTGTTTGATTGACAGGGGAAATCAATCAATTTCTCACCTCGAAACTGATTTCATCAAAATACAGCCTATCACACATGTCATAGTCTGTGCTCACTGTTTCTGGGTTATAATTCACCATGATGGTCTTTCTGTTCATCTGAAAATAGTTGATAATTGATCTATACACTAACCCTTGTCATGCTGTATAAATTACCTTACTGAACTGCTGTCAAATCACAGGGCTGAAAGCACTGATAGAACTTGTTGTTCAAAAATTAAATTTCTTTAAGAAATCAACTTCATAAACAACCCTGATAGGAAAAGTACAAGTAGGAGGTGTAGACTAAGATCATCCTGCACTTAAGTGCAGTCTGATCTTAGTCTACACCTCCTGCTAAAACCGGAATATTCCGGGTTCAGCATGAAAAGGGTTAACAACCATTTAACTACAACACTTAACTCATTCCCACACAGTGACGCTTTTAAACGCCTCTCAGTAAAAAAGTTTTGGAAAACATTGATGAAAATGAAGAAATTGCTTGTCACAAGCAATTTCTTCATTCTCCACAATGTTTTCTACCACATTAGACAAAGATTTTAAAGATTTCATCAACTTTAAATTGTGGTCTGCAACTTCTTTGAATTGGACTGATCTAAAATTTTATCGTGTGGGAATGGGTTAACTAATTACCAGACAGCAATTTTTAGACTGCTCCAACTTCTAAGGGGCGTCAAAAAGCATCATTGGGTGGAAATTGGTCAATATATTCAATAATTAACAGACTACAAAATTACTGACTGGTCTAAATTGAGAAGAGTTGCAGAAGAAAATTCTGACTTGATGAAAATTTAAAAATCTTCGTCTCTCCTGGTAGAAATTGTCGTGAAAAATGAAGAAATTGCTTGTTACAAGCAATTTCTTCATGTTCCACAATAATCACTTAACCTTTTTTCTAGGGTCTAAAATATTGGAACTGACTGGGAAAGGGTTAAACCCTCTTCTAGACAATTTTCAAAACCTCGAAAAATGCTTGTATATTTAAGATATGGGAAGAAAAAAAAAATTCTTGTAAAAAAAATTTCTAACTTTCATGCAATGTTTTTTACCTTAAAGGTTCTTGTTTTTCTGTGAAAAAAAAAATTCACACAAAAAGGCTTTACAATGCCATTCATTACATTATCTTTGGAAAACATTGTTGAAATTGAAAAAATTGCATTTTACAAGCAATTTCTTCGTTATCCGCATTGTTTTCAACCCAAAAAGACAGAGATTTTAAAGATTTCATCAATTTACAATTGATGTCTGCAACTTCTTTGAATTTAGACTGGTCCCATATTTATGCTGAGGTAATTGGTTAAATGGTCAATATTGACAGATTTCGTCTTTTTTTTTATCCCTTTCTTCTTTGAATAATGAACCAAGGTAAAATGTGTTTCCAAATTTAATTGTAACCAGTACAAGAGTACTTGAAGCTGATCGGAACGGTTTTTTTTCAAAAATGTGACCATAATGCGGTTTATACCTAGTCAGACACCTAATCATAGGGTCCGGAGTTTTGATCCCTGGTTGTGGCAACATATCCTTTATGACATTTGTCTTCCACCAATGGGTGGATAATCTTAAACCTAAGTGGGATGAGGAGCTTATGGCTTTGAACGGATATAGTGGTAGTACTGGTGTGAGAAATACCAGGAATCCATGGTTAGGTGCTCCAGCTACCGCAATATGACTGAATTACTGTTAAAAGTGGTGTTAAACACCGTTCAAGTCAAACTGAATCACCCTAACCATCCAGCCAAGCAGAACCCAAGGAAAAGAGTAAAATAATAATTCTGTAGACTTGCAGACTGCATACCTTATACTTCAATAGACAAAGTAAAAAGCATGAGACAAGTAATCATTATGTCACTATAATGAAGCTTTATCTAGAACATTAATGTTCCCGTAACCCATTCCCACTCAAGGAATTTTGAGAAGAAGATTTTCTCCCTTAAACAAAGGTATATACTTGATCCTGAAATAAAGCTTATTCACTTGGTTGCCATGTCAACCAAAGTTCTTCAAAGATTTCAATTCTTTGAAGTCTTTTGAAAGAGCATGACCAAAGGATCATTTCTGTGAAGTTTGGTTGAAATTCCATAGTTTGTTTATGAGGAGACAATTTTTTGTAAATTAAGCATGGACAGACAGGTGGACGAAAATCAGACAATGACCAATCACAGTAGCTTATCCAGGGTACTTTGTACTCAGGTGAGCTAAAAAATAATAAATTTTAACACTTATGCTTAATTTGGCCAAAAACTTACCTTCCTGAGCTCCCTAATACAGTTCACAGCACACCAATCAAACTCCACACTGCTTCCTATCCTATAAACACCACTTCCGATAACCATCACGTAACCGCCGGGAAATTCAAGGTCATGTGATGACCCATTGTACGTCAGATAAAGGTAGTTTGTCTGAGCTGGCCACTCCGCTGCTACAGTGTCTATCCTTTTGACATATGGGATAATACCATGTTCTCTGCGGACTTTTCTTATCAAAAAGTTTGAGCTGAAAAAATGATGCAATAACTAATAGCATGAAAGTAAGAAGAAAAATACATTTATACCAAACTTAATCTTGTATTTATCACGAAGATAAATTCTCATGTACTCATATATAATATTCAAGAAAATATATTTGGAAAAGAAGAAATAGCTTTTCACAAGCAATTTCATCTTTTCTGAATTAGTTTTCCATCCCATATAATAATGAATTTTCTAATTACAGCAACATCAATTTGTCGTGTTAGAATAATCTAAAATTTTTGTAGCCTAGTGATTGGTTAACATAAAATCCCATGTTTTTGACAATACTGAAGAATAAAACATTAAGGATAACCTTGTAGAAAAGGAGAAATTTACAAGCAATTTCTCTTTTCTCATAATGATTCTGAAATTAAATGTATTAATTTTCAAATATACACACTTTGAAAAGAAATCTTCAATCTTTTAACCCATTACCAAACAACAAAATTTAAGACTGGTTCAAATTGAAAGGGGTTGCAGACGACAATTTAAAACTTATGAAATTTTAGATTACATTTACTTTTGAGGTAGAAAACATTGTGGATAATGAAGAAATTGCTTTTAACAAGCAATTTCTTCATTTTTCACAATGTTTTCCAAGGCATTTAATCATGGGGGTGTCTAAAAGCGTCACTGAGTGGGAATGGGTTAAACATGTGTCAGCAGGTCATTAACTCTCTCCATTTATCTTGCAATTTGTTTAACCCTTTCCCGTTTTTGGAAATTTTAGACTAGTCCAAATTGAAAGAGGTTGCAGACGACAATGAAAACTGGATGCCATTTGAAAAGAAACCATCCTATGTGGTAGAAAATATTGTAGAAAAAGGAGAAATTGCTTGTTACAAGCAATTTCTTCTTTTTCCACAATGTTTTCTTGAGTATAAAATCACAGGAACGTAAAATCCTGTATTTGAACGGGAAAGGATTAACAAAATTCTAGTAGCCGCCATCATAGCGCAGTTGGTAGCGCGTTGGACTGTCAATCTAGAGGTCCCAGGTTCGATCCCGGACGGCGGCACTCATCGTTTCCGACTATTTGTCTCTCACCAATGGGTCGATAATCGTAGACCTATGTGGGATAGCAGCTGGAGGCTAGGAAAGGATGTAATGGTAGTACTGGTGTGAGAAATACCAGGATTCCATTGTTAGGTGCTCCAGTCGCCGTGATATAACTGAAAGATTGTTAAAAGCGGCGTAAAACCCCATTCAAACAAACAAACAAACAAAATTCTAAGTACAACAGCATGTAAGAAGAGCTTGGACATTCTTATCTATTCAGAAAATCCGACCTACCTTTTTACACAGTTAGCAATCTGTACATCAGAAAAACCAAGTTGTTTGGCTGTTTTCAACATCTCATAGGGGATTGCTTTGGCCTAGAACAGAAAATGAAACGCACAAGAATTATAATATACTTCACAGTCCAACTTTCTGCTTAATAACTTGCCTGTGTGACCCTACCCCTACACAACCTAATTTACCTATTACCACACAATCCCTCATTTTTATGCCCCTTAACCCATTACCAGATGGCAAAATTTCAGACTGGCTCAAATTGAAAGAAGTTACAGACAATACAAAGTGGATTAAATTTGGAATTTTTTCAACTTTCTGTGTATAAACATTGTGGAAAATGAAGAAATTGCTTGTTACAATCAATTTCTTCATTTTCCACAATGTTTTCTAAAGCTTTATTCCTTTGGGGCATCTAAAAGCGTCATTGAGTTGGAATGGGTTAAGATAATTAATGAAAACATTGTTAGTAAAGAGAAAATTCCTTGTTAAAAGAAACTTCTCCTGTACTCACAAGGTTTTCTACTCGAAATGATTATTATTTTTCAATTGAAGTGAGCTGTGAATTATCGTCTGCAACTTCCGCCTATTTGGACCGGTCCAATTTTTTTATCTGATAGAATGGTTTCATATCATCAATGTAACAGAATCAAATATAAAATTGGCAGATGATATGAAAATATCTAAAATCATGAAATTGCACCTTAGTCCACTACCAAATGACAAAATTTTAGGCTAATTCAAATTGAAGTTGCATTCAACACCTTGTAGTTGATGGTATTGTAATCAAGGGTGCCATAGTCACAATATACGCCGCCACTTTGCTTCTGTTTCACGAAAATAATTGTAGACACTACTTATTTTGACAGAACCAAATTCAAAACATTCGCAGACTACCTTTTTGAATTGTCAAGTTCAAACAGTTTGTTATGATTGATTGATTGAATGGGCCCAGAGACTAAGTGTCAAGGGGCATAATTTTTGCAAAAATCAATGAACCATAAAATCCTTGATCCATGTACACGTACAAATTATGGTGATGACATTGACCAAGTTTCATTTAAATCAAGACAAAAAGTTAGGAGGAGTTGCGTTCACAAGGCTGCAATTTCAATAAACCCCAGATACTAAGTTTTAAGGGGGCATAAGTCAGGGAAAAATTAATTAACCATAAATTCTTTACTTCATGCACATCTACCAATTTAGGTTATAACATCCACCAAGTTTCATTTAGATCCAGCCAGAAACTTAGAAGGAGATGCATTCACAAGGCTGCAATTTAGATAAGCCCCAGATCCTAAGTTTAAAGGTGGCATAACTGAGGCAAAAATCAATGAACCATAAAAACCTTACTTCATGCTCATCTACCAATTTAGGTTATAACATCCACCAAGTGGATCAGGGATCGCCCAGAAAAGGGCTAATTTTCAGAATACGGTAATTCTTTGAAGTATTTTGGTAGAGGGTCAATAGATGATGATATATACAAAATATCAGAGCTCTAGGCCTTACCGTTTGGGAGGAGAAGATTTTTTAAGTTTTTTCACTCCGTTGCCATGGCAATCAGAGTTCTTCATGGATTTCAATTCTTTGAAGTATTTTGAAAGAGCATGACCTAAGGATCATTTCTGTGAAGTTTTGTTGAAATTCCATGGTTAGTTTAGGAGAAGAAGATTTTTTTGTAATTGTGAACGGACGGACGACGGGCAATGACCGATCACAATATCTCCCCCAGAGCACTTCGTGCTCAGGGGAGCTGAAAAGTTAACGCATGAAGCACGACGCACTATGACGGACAAAACACGATCAGAATAGGTCACCATGACCTTCAGTCAGGTGATCTAAAAAATACCATTCAGGGTAAAAACATTGTGAAGAGTAGAAATTGCCTGTTAGAATATTAACAAAAGGCCCATAGAGCCTTATCGGTCACCTGAGTCCAAAGAGCCCACAAACAAATATAAGTCCACCAGATTATGCTACATACTAAATATCAAAGCTCTAAGCCTTTTAGTTTGGGAGAAGAAGAGTTTTAAATTTTCATTATATAAGCCATATGTAAAATTCGTGATGTCCGGGAATGGGCTAATTATAACCCTAGGGCCATAATTGATAGCATATTTATAGAGATCCATCAGATGAAGCTACATACCAAATATCAAAGCATATTGATAGAGATCCACCAGATGATGCTACATACCAAATATCAAAGCTCTAGGCCTATCTGTTTGAGTGAAGAATATTTCTAAAGTTTTCACTATATAAGCCTATGTTAAATTTGTGACATCCGGGAATTGGCTGCTTTCAATCCTGAGGCAATATTTTTCACAATATTGATAGAGGTTCACAAGACGATGCTGAATTACAAATGTCAAAGTTCTAGGCCCTCCTGTTTGGCAGAACAAGATTTTTACAAATTTCACTATATAAGCCCTTTGTGAAACTTGTGACGTCCGGGAATGGGCTTATTCTGTCTCTTGGGCCATGATTTATACAATCTTGATAGAAATTCACCAAATGATGCTACATACCAAATATAAAGCTCTAGGCCCTCTAGTTTGGGAGAAGAAGATTTTTTAAATTTTCATTATGTAAGCCTATGTTAAACTTGTGATGTCCGGGAATGGGCTAATTTTGACCCTGGGGTTATAATTTATACAATTTTGATAGAGGTCCACTAGATGATGCCACATACCGCCCCCCTAACACCGCCATTTCTTGACAGATTTTTTTTCTTGTACAAACTTGATAGTCCTTCCCCTTAAGACTCTAAATACCAAATGTGAATCTAATCTGACAGCCATTTCATGACAAGAAGATCTTTATAGATGTACCCTTTTTTGGCCCCTTATGGAGCCCCAAGGGGGGAAAACTCCACGACACGTAGTAATCTGAAGCGCCTTCCCATAAGGATGCTTCCTGCCAAGTTTGGTTGAAATCCATCCTAGGGTTCTTACGTAGAAATCGAAAATGTAAAAGTTAACGCATGACGCACTAACAGCTCCAAAAGATATCTTTTTTTTTAATTTTTAAAACAAATCAATCTTACACTGAAACAAATACTTTCCTCTGTGAATCAATATTTAGTTCTACAAATAATAAAATCAAATATGTACCTTTCCCTGATATGCCTCCATTTTCTTACAATGTTCTGTGATATTTTTGAATTTATGTAGAAACCACTTGTCAATCTTAGTCAGTTCGTAAAGCCTGTCGACTGTGTAGTCTTGGTGTAGGGCTGCTGCTAGCACTAGAATTCTTTTATCAGTGGGCTCCTTCAACTCCTGCAATAGAAGAGATAACTTTTGTCCTGCTTACACATAATAAAGCTTCCAACGACCAATCACGACTGCCAACCAAATTATCAGTCATTCGCTTAGACAAGATGTAAGTTTTTAACTCAGACAATGGCAACCATTTTAGACTGGTCCAAAATGAAAGGAATTGTAGACAATTTAAGGTTATGAAATTTTCGACTTTTTATGGATAGAAAACATTGTTTGAAATGAAGAAATTGCTTGTTAGAAGCTAATTCTTCATTATACACAATGTCTTTCAAATTGTTTTTCAGGGGGGGCATCAAAAAGCCTTTGTGGAAATGGGTTAAGGAATAATATTTAAGAAACATATTGGGAGACGGTGAAATTGCTTCTTACAAGCAATTTTTTTTTTCATTTTTTTTACTTTGCTTTCTACCGTATTTGACTTTTTTCTACTTCAAAACAATTTTTAGTCAACATTTGTTACCTCATTTAATTTTGACCAATATTTTTTGTTGTCTGGTAATGTGTCAAAGTAGTGGAGAATAAGATCAGACTATTTAAATGTGTAGGCTAATCTTTGTCAAGCTTCAAGCCAGAGTAGAAGAATAGAGTAATAGTATTTGGGCTTTTAATATTTTTGAATTTTTTTGGTTATTTTCTTCTCGAGTTATTTTGAAATCAGAAGATATGCTCCATATAAGGTCAATTATGTCACTTAACCATTTCCCGTTTTTGGAATTTTTAGACTAGTCCAAATTGAAAGAGTTTGCGGACGACAATGAAAACTGGGTGTCATTTGAATGAAACCATCCTATGTGGTAGAAAATATTGTGGAAAAAGCAGAAATTGCTTGTTACAAGCAATTTCTTCTTTTTCCACAATGTTTTCTCAAGTATTAAATCACAGGAACATGAAATCCAATATTTGAACAGGAAAGGGTTAACTGTTACCTCCCGAAATAGGATTTTTGCATAAATCTTTTATGCATCAAGGGGGGAAAACAGTGCCGAGTTATTTTGAAATCTATCTATAATTATGGAAGAAATGAGATGGATATTGTCATTTTTTCACTTGACCTTCAATTGTGACCTTGACATTTGGAGCATCCAAACAGACTTTTTGCATGACATAACTACTCTTCATGAAGAACGACTTTGCAATTTCTTGTATAAAATGAATTGAATGAATAATACAGGTACTACACAGAATAAGGTTAAAGACTTCAGACTAACAATCACTTACTGTTTCACAAACTTTATTTCCGTTGGGATCGAATCCGATCACACTCTCGTCCATCATGCGTAGCGCCTTCTGAAAGGCCTCCTCAAATCGTCTCCCTATGGCCATTACTTCTCCCACACTCTTCATGGAACTTCCGATCTTCAAGAAGACAAGATGAGGTTGTGAATCACAAATGCTACTAGTTTGTTACAGGCTATTCCTCTGTTTCTTACAGTTTTCTATTGCAATATTTTCTCAGCATGTCAAAATCAAGAATAGTGAGGAAATGGGTAAACTATTTACCACAATACTTAATTTCACGCCAGTCCAAAATTCAAGGAAGTTAGAGACAGCAATTTTTGTGTGGATGAAACTTAAAAAAATTCTGTCTTTTTGAGTAGAAAACATTGTAGATAGTGAAGAAATTGCTTGTGAAAGCAATGTCTTCAGTTTCCACAATGTTTTTTCCAAAGTTTTTTTTTAGTGGCATTAAAAAGTGTCATTGTGTTGGAATGGGTCAAGTGCCAGTTAGTATATCCAGACATCTTCAATTACTATCTCTTACAGTGGTTATATTTATCAAACACATAACTCCTTTAAACACTCTGATCTAAAGATTGACAAAATTGTTTGAGTGATTACAACACAAGCATTTTTAAGCCCTGAAAAAAAAAGCAATGATAACAGAAATACAAGAAAGGGAGAAATAGCTTGTAACAAGCAATTTATCCTTATCTCAAAATAGTTTCTGCCTTTATTGGCATTATTCACTTATCAATTTTTATACACTTTTAACCAATTCCCACACAAACAAAAATGCTTGTGAAAAAATTGTCTAAAAGGAAGAAATTGCTTGTTACAAGCAATTTCTGCATTATTCACAATGATTTCTATCCTAAAAGACAAACAATTCTAACATTTCATCGACTTTGAACTGTAGTCTGCAAATTCTTTGAATTTGGACCTGTCTAAAATTTTGTCATGTTGGAATTGGTTAAATGTAATCTGTATAGTCTGTTTCAATTTGCACTCTCAAGAGGAACCATGGCTTAGATCATACCATGAACCTTATTTATCCTTCTCAATGCTTTTACCTTGATGTATAAATTGCGTTGTTGTTTTGTTGTTTTTAAGTGTTGTTGTTGTTTCTTTCCTTTTCCTAATAAACAAAAATAATTCTTACCTTGGATGAAACTCTAGAAAATTTCTTCAAGTCCCATCTTGGTACTTTTACGACACAGTAATCTAAACTAGGCTCAAAACAGGCTGTTGTCGAGTTAGTGACATTGTTTTTCAGCTCTGGTAATGGAATATTGAGTGACAGTTTGGCAGCAACATAAGCCAGAGGGTATCCTGTAGCTTTACTGGCCAGGGCAGAACTTCTTGACAATCTAGCATTGACTTCAATGATGAAATACTGAAATGAAAGATATTGCATCAATCAATTGTTGTGAAGATGATATGTAAAATTTGATCAATTTGCTCTTTTGTGCCTATTCTGCCAATTATAACACAATGCCTCGTTTTGATGCCCCTGAAGATAATATTTATAAGCAATTTATCCATTTCTCATAAGGTTTCCTATTCTATATGGCACTTATTTCTTCAATTTAAGTAAACTTTGAAATGTTGGTGGCAACTTTTAATTTGGACCCGTCATCTGGTAATGGGTTAAGCTAAGAGTAAATTTGAACATAGATAAAACTACTTCAGAATGATAAATAATATGAGCTCAATTGCAGGAAACCTGTGAACCATTTTCGTTTTTCCATGAAGCAATAAAACAAAGCTATATTATCTTTCAATGAAAGATAACTCGTCCTTAAGTGAACAATAATGCTCTGTATAATTTGACTAAGAGTTCTCTGTTATTCAATGGAAAGCATGAAAAACTCTTTGTCAAGTAAACATATTCTGTTTATAATATACAGCCCTCTTGAGATTTAGTTTTGAGTTCATACTGTATACGATATGCTCCAACAATCTCTAGAAATGATGTCTGATGACTTTAATGGCTGATGAACTCAGTAGTTATTAATCTTTAAATCATTCAAATTTTAGTTATATCTAACAAAAACAGGCGTTCTGATTGGTCAAAAAAAAATTAATGAACAAAATTTTGAGCATGCAGCCCTTTTTTATGCTTCCGCACAAAATGGTCACATACCAAAAGTATGACCATTTGTAAAGCTTTTGCTTTTTTCATTCGATGCTATTAAATTATACAGTGTGATTAGCTTTTTCAGTTCATACCGTCATGAAAAAAAAATCTCTTCATCTCTTAAATAGACACCATTTTATATCAACAAACACTAGACCTACCTCTTGAGATTCTGGGTTGAGAGCATACTGTATATTACACTCTCCCACAATCTTTAGATGTCTGATGACTTTAATGGCTGTCGACCTCAATAAATTGTACTCTACATTTGTAAGGGTCTGACTGGGGGCCACCACTATAGATTCTCCTGTATGGATCCCCAAGGGGTCAACATTCTCCATGTTGCATACCTAAATAGAGAAACATGAAAAAATAACCATTAATATAAGCAGCAAACTAAATAACTACAGCTGATTTTGAAAGATGAAGAATCTTTTCATCTTTTCCTGGTTAATCCCTGGTTTTTTACGTCCCTGTGATCTTATAATTGGCAAAACATAGTGAAACAAGAACACCGCCCAAGGGTGCCAATGCTCGGCTGCAGGTGCTTGATAATGTAGAAATTCTAAGTCAAACAGGGGCATAACTCTTACAAAAATGCTTTTAAAGTTATCGCCCTTGATAGTCTAGATAGCTCTTGTAATGTTCAATACACATGCCAAGTTCCATGAGGATATCTTCAATAACAACAGAGATATGACCAAGGTTTTGTTTGTTTGAATAGGGTTTTACGCTGCTTTCAACAGACTACCATTACATCCTTTCCTAGCCTCCAGCTGCTATCCCACATAGGTCTACGATTAACGACCGATTGGTGATATGGTAAAAGTTTGTCAAGCCAACCCCAATGCGAATGACTTCAAGGTGATCATAATTCAGCCGAGCAAAAAAGAAGAAATTGCTTGTTACAAGCAATTTCTTCTTTTTCAAAAATATTTTATATTGCAGCAAATGGTTATTTTTCAAATTAAATCAACTTTAAATTTTGCAAAATATGAAAGGGGTAGATATTTTAACATTGAAGATACAAAAGGCCTAGAGGGCCTTACCGGTCACCTGAGTCCAAAGAGCACAAAAACAGATAAAGGCCATCATATTATGCTACATACCAAATATCAGAACTCTAGGCCTTTTAGTTTGGGAGAAGAAGATTTTTTAAAAGTTTTCACTAAACAAGCTTATGTTAAACTTGTGACATCTTGGAACAGGCCAATTCTGATCCTGATGCCATAATTTATACAATCTTGATAAAGATCCACAAGATGTTGCTACATACCAAATATAAAACCTCTCGGCCCTCTCGTTTAGAAGTAGATTTTTGAAATTTTCACTATATAAGCCTATGTTAAACTTGTGATATCGGGGAACGGGCTAATTTTGACCCTGGGGTTATGATTAATACAATTTTAATAGAGGTCCACTAGATGATGCCATATACAAAATATCAGAGCTGTTGGTCTTTTGGTTTGGTAGAAAATGATTTTCAAAGTTGTCACTATGTAAGCTTATTTATCCCCCCACCTTTGCCCTCTCCCCCTCCAGCATGGCCATTTCTCAACACATTTTTTTCTCTTGTATAACTTGATAGTCCTTGCCCTAAAGACTCTAAATTCAAAATGTGATCCAATCCGACAGCAGGTTCATGACAAGAAGTATTTTAAAGGTGTACCCTTTTTTGCCCTTTATGGGGCCCTAAAGGGAGATAACTCCATGACATGTACAAATCTGAAGCACCTTTCCATAAGGATGCTTCCTGCCAAGTTTTTTTGAAATCCGTCCAAGGGTTCTTAAGAAGAGGTCGAAAAAAGTAAAAAGTTAATTCACAATGACCAACAAAACATGATCGCATTAGGTCACCATGACCTCTGGTCAGGTGACCTAAAAATCCTAGGAAAGATATTACAGACAGTGACACATGCATTCATGCACATATAATCTAAGCCATTCCAATATAATCCTGCTACAGTTTTGCAAAACTTTGTGGGGATAAAGAAATTGCTTGTAATAAACAAGAGGCCCATAGGGCCTTATTTGTCACCCGAGACAAAGTTCTAGGCCCTTCTGTTTAGGAGAAGATTTTTTACAAATTTCACTATATAAGCCTATGTTAAATTTGTGACATTCGTGAATGGGCTAATTTTAATCCTGAGGCAATAATTTGTACAATCTTGATAGAGGTCTACCAGATGATGATGTTTACCAAATAACAAAGTTCTAGGCCCTCCTGTTTGGGAGAAGATTTTTACAAATTTCACTATATAAGCCCTTTGTGAAACTTGTGACGTCTGGGAATGGGTTAAATCTGACCCTTGGTTTTTAATTTATACAATCTTGATAGAAATCCACCAGATGATGCTACATACCAAATATAAAAGCTCTAGGCCCTC
The DNA here is from genome assembly GCA_946902895.1 of Fragum fragum. Lineage (NCBI taxonomy): Eukaryota > Metazoa > Mollusca > Bivalvia > Cardiida > Cardiidae > Fragum > Fragum fragum. The sequence continues at coordinate 23,156,258 of OX336378.1, read as the reverse complement.
TAGTTTGGGAGAGGAAGATTTTTGAAATTTTCACAATATAAGCCTTTGTAAAACTTGTGACGTCCGGGAAAGGGCTACTTTTGACCCTGGGGTTATAATTTATTTAACATTGATAGAAGTCCACTAGATGATGCCACATACCAAATATCAGACCTGTGGGTCTTTTGGTTTGGTGGAAAAGGATTTTCAAAGTTGTCACAATGTAAGCCTATGTACTCCCCCCCACACCTTTGCCCCCCCCCACCCACCCCTAGCAAGGCCATTTCTTGACAGATTTTTTTTCTTGTACAAACTTGATAGTCTTTGCCCTAAAGACTATAAATACTAAATGTGATCCAATCCAACAGCCGGTTCATGAAAAGAAGATTTTTAAAGATGTATCCTTTTTGGCCCCTTATGGAGCCCCAAGGGGAGATAATTCCATGATGTGTACAAATCTGAAGCGCCTTCCCATAAGGATGCTTCCTGCCAAGTTTGGTTGAAATCCATCCAAGAATTCATTAGAAGAAGTCGAAAATGTAAAATGTTAACCCTCCACGCAATACGCACAACGCGAACGACGGACAAAACATGATCGCAATAGGTCACCATGACCTTCGGTCAGGTGACCTAAAAAGTTCTACTTTTCTCACAATGTTTTTTTTATCTTATTTTCTAATCTTAGCACACTTTGAAATGACATCCGCAATTTCTTTCAATTTTGATTTGTGTAAAATGTTTTTGTTAACTGCTTCCCGGGATTCGTTTTACTAGGCTACAACTCTGCCTTATGCCTACCATTAACTACTAGAAATATGTCACAGACAAGGATGCCCCCACATAAATGCTTGGTACATGACCCTCAGTTGTGACCTTGAACTTTAGAACTTCTGATTAAACTCTACAAATGACACTAGTACTTTTACAGGGTTACAACTAGGCCAATTATTTTGAAATCCCTTTTATTAATTTGATCTGGACAAGAATAGGACACACACACTAACACACACTGGTGCCCAGACACACACTCACACACTGACAGAGATAACTCTATATGCCAGTCGCCTTTACATAGCAAGGGCATAACAAAAATTGCATGGATCTTTTATGAAGAGGCTTTACCAAGTAGTGACTATCAATATATGACTAAGACTGTCCCTGAAACAGGTTTATAACCCCGAACCTCTCCATATCCCAGAAAAACATTTTGTCGAATAAAGCCTTTAAACAAATTTTTTAACAATGGGCCATAGTGCCAAGGAAAAGCAAATAGACCATAACCTAAATAAAATATGAATATCTTTGACTGATTAGGAGTGCACATGTGAAATTTGATTGATATAGTAGTTAAAGAGAAAATGAGAGGACTGATTTTGAACTAAGAGGCATAACTCAAAGGAAAATGAATAGTTTATAACAAAAGTAAAATGTGCACATCTTTGCTTCATACTGAGTGCAAGTTTGAAATTTGAATTAAATCAATTGAATCAAATAGTATAAAAGCAATTGGCAGATAGGAAAAAACTACAGACAAACCAATCGACAAATCAACTGACTGACATGCTGTAAATTCCCAAAACAGAGTTTTGTATAAAAAACAACATTAACTACAACTTACAGTTATACAGTTATCATATGCATCCCTCATCACTTCATACTCCACCTCCTTCCAACCTTTCAGGGACTTGTCAACCAGAACTTGGCTTGTGTGAGCAAATGCTGAAGTCACCAGGCTTATCAGTTCTTCCTCATTATCAGCAAACCCTGATCCTAGACCTCCCAAAGCAAAGGCTGCTCTGATCAAGACAGGATACCCCAATCTGGCAGCTGCTTGCTGTGCCTTAAAATAGAGTTCTAGATATGAAATATTAATTCATATTGTAGGCACCCTTTAATTCTATCACAGTTTTAGATATGAAAATTCCTTTTGAAGTAGTAGCAACATCAGAAATTAGAAAAGAAATGAGCCTGTGCGTGACATTTCCAACAATTTCGCAATTTGTGTGGCTCGCACACATTGAGCACCCTGGACAGCCATTTCGGGGCAATTAGAATATTCGCTGATTGTTTAAAGAAGCTTTGGATCAGCATCTATCTACAGAGCACAGAGTGAAGACTCTGATCAGACTTTGCGGATGCACAGGCTGACCAGAGTCTTTACTTGGCGCACATGAGTAATGGTTGGAAATGCCACGCACACACTCAAATATCTATTTTCTGGGAATCAGTGATATCTTCTACAGCTTTTTGTCTGAATATCTGTTTCAATACAATTACACTTTGAGATTATTTGAATAACTAATATTTTATAATCAAAAAATGCTTCTGAGAAAAGCGTTAAAAATTTGACAGTGATCTTGTTTTTTGGACTGTTGTTAGGTACAATCAGCACAAGATACCTGCATAACAAATATGTATTTTCTAGCTTGACCCATCACCACACAACAAAATTTTGTTCTCCAAATCTCTTTTTCTTGAGGTCGTCAAAAAAGTGTCATTGTGTGGGAGTTTTTAAGATACAGGAAAATGTTTACTTCACAGATTATGTTTTCATATTTAGTTTTCAGATATGTGTTACAAATTCAACCTTGACCTTTACAATTATTACGCTAATCATTTGTACCTTGATGAAAGCTACCAGCATTTAAAATATAAGAATTGTAAGAGAAATAATATAGCAACATGAATGTCCAAGTTTTGGACGGCCATCCATCATTTGATGTAGGGGTATGAAAATTCTGTATCAAGTTTGATTTTTAACGAAGTGACTGACAACTTTGAAGCAATGTAAACTCGAAATTCATAAAAGCTATCTAATTTTAGCTAGTCAAGAATTATTTTTCTTTGCCCTATTGCCACACAATCACACTTTTTGATGCCCTTAATAAAAAAAGCTTTGGATCTCACAGTAGAAGATGAAGAAATTCCTTGTTAATAGGAATCTCTTCATCATCCACAATTTTTTATATCTCAAAAGACAAACAATTTTAAAATTTCATCAACATAACATTGTCGTTTGCATCATCTATGAATTTGTACTGGTCTAAAATTTTGTCAAGAGGTAATAGGTTATTAACCATTTCCTGTTTTGAAAAATGTTAGACGTGTCCACATTCAAAGGTTTGCAGATGAAAATTTAAAGCGGATTTAATCTGAAAAATAACCATTCAGTAGGGTAGAAAACACTCAATTTCTCAATTTTTGCCTTTTTGATTATAAAATCACCAGGACAGAAAAACCAAGGATTGAACAGGAAAGGGTTAAGTTACAAGACTGTTACCTGTTCAACAGTATAAGCAGCCTCACTGGGAGCTACATGCTCTCCTATCTCTAACATTTTTTCAGCAAACACTTTCCTGTCCTCTGTCCACTCTATGGATTCAACTTGAGTCCCTAGGACACGGACATTGTACTCATCCAGGACACCTGCGTTGGTCAGTTCTATCCCACAATTCAAGGCAGTCTGTCCACCAAATGTTAGCAAAACACCATCTGGTCTTTCACTTTTGATGACCTAAAAATATCACACTTCAATCATATTTTACTCAACAACTAAGGTCATATGGAGAGGAGGCGTCAGTTTAAAGTCTCATCTGAATTACCAGAGCAGCGGAAGATCAAACAACGGATCCCTTACACTGGAGTGTAGAGTATTACCACTAGACCAATTCAATGAAGACTATTTTGAACAATCTTTCATTGTATCATATTAATGTTCAATTATTTATGTACTATCCTAGTATAAATAGTACATGGGGAACTGAATTGCTCAGCCCAACGACATATATATTATCATGGCAGCCACTCAACTTATAATCCTCAATACCTCTCGGTCTGTCACCCTAACAATTGACAGAACGCAATTATTGATCAGTGAATCAGTTTACTAATCAATTCATTCATTTAGACCTGAAGTGAACTTTGAACTCCAACAAGAGGCCCATGAGGGCCTGAGACGCTCTACTGGTTATCAAGTTTTCCGTTAAAGAAATCTGATATTTAAGGAAGTTAATTGCTCAAAGAAGAATGCATAAAGAAAAAAAAGGGGCTTTATCCCCTTTATCATTTTAAGCAACAATCCTCAAGGCCCCTTTTCCCATGTTTCATGACGGATCCACTCCATTTCAAAAAGAAAGTTACCTTATGACCCTACAATCATTCTGTGAATATTTCATCAGAATCTGACAATAATTGTGGACTTAATCACATAAACAGGATTGTTTTGAATGAAAATCAATAAGGCCCCTTTTCCTGTGTTTTCTGATGGATCAATTTCATTCCAAAAGGAACTTTCCTTACAACCCAACAATTGTCCAGTGAAATTTAAAAGACAACTTGATAATGATTGTGATCTTCATCACATACACAAGAATGTTTTGAATGATAATCTGTAAGGCCCCTTTTCCTGTGTTTCGAATGCCACAATCATTACATGCATCTTTGAAGAGAATCCAATAAAACTGTTGACTTTATTGTGTTAACAAAGATATTAAATTCAAGTTCTCATAAGGCCCCTTTTCCTGTGATATTTTACTGTTGGTTTTATCATTATGTGAAAGTTAAAAGAGAATGCGATTAAATATTGGGACTTCATTATTTTTACAAGAATGTTTGAAAACAAGAGGGCCGTTGGCCCTGGGGCGCTCACCTGAGATAAAGGCTCTTTTTCTTTCAACAGTCTAATTTCATGTTAAGGTTAGGATTATGAAACAAGTGGGCCACAATTACATATAAAGACTATGAACCTGGGAATCCAAAAGTCCAAATTACAAATTCCAAGGCTTTAGTGCCGATTTGAAAGAAGGAAAAAACTTTTTCCATGGGTTATAATTTCAGAAATAAGAAAGAAGTCTGTGAACTTATGCTTCATGCCTATACCCCCCCCCCCTGGGGCTCCGCCCCTGGAGACCCGAGTATCATGATTTTAGCTATTTTGTAAGAGGTCAATAAACTGATGCTTCATGCAAAATATCAAGGCTGTACGCCTTCTGGGTCAGGAGGAGAAGATTCTTAAAGATTATTTTGAAATTTCACTTTTGTTGCCATGGCAACCAGAGTTTTTAACGGATTTCAATTCTTTTAGCTATTTTTGAAGGGGACCACCTAAGCAACATTTCTGCCAAATTTGGTTCAAATCGGCCCAGTGGTTTGAGAGGAGATGTCATTTAAAAAATCGTTCTTTATTTCTATATAAACCCCAACCCCCAAGGAACATTTCTGCCAAATTTGGTTCAAATTGGCCCAGTGGTTTAGGAGGAGATGTCTTTTAAAGAAATTGTTGACGGACGACGTACGACGGACGCCGAAAGGACGCCGGACAAAAGACGATCACAATAGCTCACTTGAGCACTATGTGCTCAGGTGAGCTAAAAAATCATATGGCCCCTTTTTACATGATACTTGATGGATTATACCCAGTTCTGAAAAGAACCCTTTAAGAAATTGTACAATCATTCTGTGAAATTTTGAAGTGAATCCGGTGAAATCAATGGACATCATTGTGTTAACTAAATATTTAAGAGAGTTTTTCATAAAGCCCCTTTTTATGTGACCCTTGCTATAGTCAGATCCACTGTCAAAATCAACAATTGGAATGATGGTACAATCAATCTGTTTAATCTGTGGAATTTATTGTGTTAATGAGTTTATAGTGAAATCTTCATAGGGCCCCTTTTCTCATGATACTTTACAGAACAAACCAAATTTCAAAAGGAACAATTCTAATAAAGGTAGAATCATTCTTTAAAAGTTAAAGAGAATCAATGAAAACAGTGGACTGAATTGTGTCAAGAATTTTTGTAACAAAATTTTCATAAGGCCCCTTTTTCTGTGAAACTTAACAAATCAGACCCAATGTACAAAGGAACAATCCAAATGATGGTACAATCATTCTATTAAAGTTTGAAGAGATTCTGATAAAGACTGAGGGCATTGTTGTGTTTATGAGGATTTGGTAATAATTTTTCATACAGCCCCTTTTCCTATGATACTAGACAGATCAGGCGCAATTTGGAAAGAAATAATCCTTATGATGGTACAAACATTCTGTGAAAGTTTGAACAGAATCTGATGAAAACTGCAGACTTTATCTTGGTGTAAAATTTTTAAGATAAAATTTTCATAAGGCTCCTTTTCCTGTGATACTTGATGGATTAGGTCGCATGTCAGCATCAACAATCGTGATTATTGTACAATGATTCTGTGAAGGTTTGAATAAAATCCAATGCAAGCTCTGGACTTGGTTACAAGGATTATACCGGTAGATAAAATTCTCTAAAGGCCCCTTTTCCCATGATACTAGACAGATCACGCCTAATTTGAAAGGAAAGAATCCTCATGATGGAATAATCATTCTGTGAAAGTTTGAACAGAATCTGATGAAAACTGTTGCCTTTATTGTGGTACAATGATTTTAAAATTAAATTTCATAATGCTCCTTTTCCTGTGATTCTTGACGGATCAGGTGTAATGCAAACATCAACAATCATTATTATTGTACAATTATTCTGTGAATGTTTGAAGAAAATGCAATGAAAGCTCTGGACTTGGTAACAAGGATTTATAAATGAAATTTTCATAAGGCCCCATTTCCCGTGTTTCTTGACAGTTCAAACCCTGTTATGAAAAGAATGATAGTTATGACCTTCCAATCATTCTGTGAAAGTTTCAACAAAATCTGATCAAAGCTGTGGGCTTTATTGTGTTAACAGGGTTTTATTAATTGAATTTTCATATTGCCCCTTTCCCCATGTTGCTTGATGGATCTGAACCAATTCCAAAGGGAACTCTTCTTACAAAAGTATAATTATTCTGTTTGAGTATAAAGACAACCCCATCTCATCTGTGGACTTACAAGCATTAATTAAGATTTTTTTAATTGAATTTTCCTAAGGCCCCTTTTCCTATATTTCTCAATGGATCAGACCCAATTTGAAAGGAACAATCCTTATGATGGTACAATCATTATATGAAAGTTTGAAGTCAATCAGGTGAAATCTAGGGCCACTACGTGTTAACTAAGATTTTTTATTAAATTTTCATAGCGCCCCTTTTCCCATGAAACTTGATGGATCAAACCTGCTTCCGAAAGGAACAATCCATTTAATGTAATAATCATTCTGTGAATGTTTGAAGACAATTTGTTGAAAACTATGGACTCTTTTGTGTTTACGAGGACTTTTTCAATCCAGTTTTAATCGGGCCCCTTTTTCCCGTGGTCCTTGACTGATCATACCAAATTTTGAAAGGAACACATCTTATGATGGTACAATCATTCTGTGAAAGTTTGAAGTCAATCAGATGAAAACTGTGGACTCTAGATTGTTAACAAAGATCTTTGAATTAAATTTTAATAAGGCCCCTTTTCCTATGTTTCTTGAGGAATCATATCCAATTCCAAAAGGTACAATCCTTATGATGGCACAATCATTCTGTGAAAGTTTGAATAGAATCCATTGAAAATTGTTGGCTCTAGATTATTAATGAGAATTTTTTATTAAACATTTCATAAGGCCCCTTTTTCCTGTGTTTCTTGAAGGATCATACCAAATTTCGAAAGGAATAATCCTTATGATAGTACAATCATTCTGTGAAAGTTTGAAGGGAATCCAATGAAAACTTTTGACTCCAGAGTGTTAAAGAGTATTTCTTTAAAGATTTTTCGATTAAATTTTCATAAGGCCCCTTTTCCCGTGTTTCCTGATGGATCTGACAAAATTCCCAAAGGAACAATCCTTATGATTGTTCAATCATTCTGTGAAAGTTTAAATACAATCTGATGAAAACTGTGGACTCTAGAGTGTTTATAGGAATTTTTTAATAAAATTTTCATAAGGCCCCTTTTCCCCTGTTTCATGACAGATCAGACCCATTTTCGAAAGGACTGATCCTTATGATTGTACGATCATTCTGAGAAAGTTTGCAGAAAACTGTGGACTCTATCTTGTAAACGAGGATTTTTATTGTAGTTTTTAATTGAATTTTCATAAGGCCCCTTTTCCCATGTTTCTTGACGGATCATACCCAATTTTGAAAGGAACGATCCTTATGATGATACAATCATTCTGTGAAAGTTTGAAGAGAATTTAATGAAAACTGTGGACTCTATCGCGTAAACAAGGATTTTTAATGGAATTTTAATTAAATTTTCATAAGGCCCCTTTTCCCATGTTCCTTGACATATCATACCAAATTTCGAAAGGAACAATCCTTATGATGGTACACTCATTCTGTTAAAGTTTAAAGAGAATCTGATGAACACTGTGGACCCTATCTCGTAAACGAGGATTTTTTAATTAAATTTTCATAAGGCCCCTTTTCTCGTGTTTCTTGACGGATCATACCCATTTTTCGAAAGGAACTATCCTTATGATGGAACAATTATTCTGAGAAAGTTTGAAGAGAATCTAATGAAAACTGTGGACTCTATCGCGTAAACAAGGATTTTTAATGGAATTTTAATTGAATTTTCATAAGGCCCCTTTTCCCATGTTCCTTGACATATCATACCAAATTTCGAAAGGAACAATCCTTATGATGGTACAATCATTCTGTGAAAGTTTAAAGAGAATCTGATGAACACTGTGGACCCTATCTCGTAAACGAGGATTTTTTAATTAAATTTTCATAAGGCCCCTTTTCTGGTGTTTCTTGACGGATCATACCCATTTTTCGAAAGGAACGATCCTTATGATGGAACAATTATTCTGACAAAGTTTGAAGAGAATCCGATGAAAACTGTGGACTCTATCGCGCAAGCGAGGATTTTTAATTGAATTTTAAATGAATTTTCATAAGGCCCCTTTTCCCGTGTTTCTTGATGGATCATACCCATTTTTGGAAGGAACGATCCTTATGTTGGTACAATCATTCTGTGAAAGTTTGAAGAGAATCTGATGAGAACTGTGGACTTTATCGTGTAAACGAGGATTTTTTAATTAATTTTCATAAGGCCCCTTTTCTCGTGTTTCTTGACGGATCATACCCATTTTTCGAAAGGAACGATCCTTATGATGGAACAATTATTCTGAGAAAGTTTGAAGAGAATCAGATGAAAACTGTGGACTCTAATGCGACAACGAGGATTTTTCGCGTAAACAAGGAAAAGTTTAACCGACGGACGAAGGACGGACGAACGGGTGGACGGACGGATGCCGGACGGGAAAAAGCCATCGCTATAGTTCTAGTGGCCTTCAGCCAGTAGAGCTAAAAATTGGCCATCATTCATTTGAAGCCTCTTTGTTGGTTTGGCTACCAAACCTTGTAACTACAGCTTTTTCCAGCTCTTATGATGTCAAGGTCGCCAACCAAGCCATTCACTTTTTTGCTATATGTTACTGGCAAAAACTTTTGCAAAATAACACCATTTAACATTGATAGGGATTTTCCAGTTGTAAGCAGTGGGTAAGGCTTACAGAATCAATAAGAGGGGCCAGCATTCCATTGATTGAGCTATGTAGGAACCCAGAAGTTGAAACAATATAAACAAGGATAATAACAAGAGCATACGGTATTAAGATTAACCCTTGTCATGCTGTATAAATTACCTTACTGAATTGCTGTAAAATCAAAGCAATGAAAGCACTGATAGAACTTGTTGATCAAAAATCAATATTTCTGTGAGAAATCAATTTCATAAACAACTCCGGCAAGAAAAGTACAAGCAGGAGGTGTAGACCAAGATCAGACTGCACTTATGTGCAGGCTGATCTTTGTCGACACCTCCTGCCCAAACCAAAATATTCCGGGTTAAGCATGACAAGGGTTAAGCTGCATTTAGTGCACAACACAAATTTTGTTACCTGTTGCACATAATGTAGATTTATAGGTAAAAAATAAGTTTTGTCTGCCATTCCTTTTGACGTTTGCACTGTTGCAATGTTTGGGTTGATTAAAACTGTCTGAACACCTTCTTCTCGCAGGGCTTTGATCGCCTGAAAATATTACATTTTATGCATTATGTAGGAGCAAGTTTGTTAGTTTGAATGGAGTTTTACGCAGCTTTCAACAATCTTTCAGTGATATTGCGGAGGCTGGAGCACCTAACAATGGATTCCTGGCATTTCTCACACCAGTACCGCCATCACATCCTTTCCTAGCCTCCAGCTGCTAACCCACACAGGTCTACGATTATTGACCCATTGGTTGGAGACAAATAGTCGGAAAGGATGAGTGCTGCCGTCTGGGACTTCCAGAATGACAGTCTGACATGCTACCAACTGCGCTATGACGGCGGCTGTAGGAGCAAGTAAAAGCTCTTTAGAAAGAAAATGATAATGCCAACATAAAGCTGCTTTAATCCATTCCTACACAATCTTGCTTTTTTACATCCCTCAAGAAACAGACCTTAGAAAACATTGTGATAAATGAAGAAATTGCTTGTTTCAAGCAATTCCTTCTTTGTCAACCATGTTTTCAAACCTTAACCCATTCCCACACAATGACGCTTTTAAACGCCTTTCAATATGAAAGCTTTGGAACTTAAAATCGTCGTCTGCAACTTTTTTGAATTTGGACTGGTCTAAAATTTTCTTGTGTGGGAATGGGTCAAAAGGTGAAAATTCTTGAAAGTCCACTAGTTTAAAACTGTATTCTGCAAACCTTTAAGTTTTGACCAGTCTAAAAATATGTTGTGTTCTACTGGGTTAATATATGAAGGACTTTTTTTTGCTTAACCCATTCCCACTCAACAAAATGTTAGACTGGTCCAAAATGAAAGGAGTTGCAGACAACAAATTAAAGTTTATGAAATTTTAGATTTGTTCAACTTTCCGAATGGAAAACATTTTGAAAAATGAAGAAATTGCTTGTTACAAGCAATTTCTTCATTTTTCACATTGTTTTCCAAAGCTTTTATTCCTTTGGGAGTCTAAAGGCGTCACTTTGTGGGAATGGGTTAATGAATGAAAAAACAAAAGTAACATAGGTAATTTAAGTCTCACTCAAAGTAATAAGGCGATTGGTTTGTTTGAATATTGATTGAATGTTAAATGTTGAATTTTAACATTACTTTAGTCATAATGTGGTGTCTGGAGCACCTAACCATGATTTCCTAGCATTTCTCCCACTAAGGATTACGATTATCTAATGTGTTAACCCTTTCCTGTTCAAACACGGGATTTTACGTTGTTGTAATTTTATACTTGAGAAACCATTGTGGAAAAAGAAGAAATTGCTTGTAACAAGCAATTTCTCCTTTTCCCACAATATTTTCTACCAAATAGGATGGTTTCATTTCAAATTGTATTTGATTATCATTGTTGTCTGCAACCTCTTTCAATTTGGACCAGTCTAAAACTTCAAAAAACATGAAAGGGTTAAGGCAAAGCATGACTATTTCTTTAATGCTTTCAGGTCGATTATTGAGAAATAATGTTAGATTATCTTTTGATAAACTCACCGCCTATCCAGTGAAATTATCAAAAACTTATGCCCCGCTTTTTTCATTTTACCCTATCTCACGTTATCTAAGCAGAGCCAAATAAGTGACGTCATCATAGGAGTTGCATAGCAGTCACGTGCAAAATGACGCGCTTTAAGAAAATTTGTCATATAATTTTCGCATTTTGTCTAATTTTTGCATTAAAGAAATAGAACAATAGTTTGTTTTTCGAGTAAGATTGATTTATATTTCATTTCGTGAACAACAAAAGCTTTATTTTCACTCGGGGCAAACTTCGCCACTCGTAAAAATAAAGCTTTTGTTGTTCACTCTATGAAATATAAATCGATCTTACACTGAAACAAACGATTATCCTCTATTTATTTGCTTCCTTAGTATACATTCTTTACTAAAACTTTAAATAAATTACCGGTTAAAATAGTTAATTTGTCAACCCTTGCAACGCTGAGAATTTTTTTTTTTTTTTCAGAATCGTATCAAAATCAAAGAGCTAAAAGTACTGAAAGGCCAAGATTTTAGATTTATATATCTTTTCCTTATTCATATTTTTTACACCGCCTGTCAAATGTATAGCGAAGCCTAAGATCAGACTACACATACGTGCAGTTGATCTTTGTCTATACCTCCTGCAAAAACATGAATATTCCAGTTTCAGCATGTCAAGGGTTAACATGACTGAAATCAATTTGCCCTATACAGAGACCACCTGGCCAAAGGGACAATGTCTTTCTAGGTTTCTTCAACACCTGCACAATAAACAAAGGGGCCATATCATGGGTTAACCCTTTCCAGTTTAAATACAGGATTTTACGTTCCTGTGATTTTATACTCGAGAAAACATTGTGGAAAAAGGAGAAATTGCTTGTAACAAGCAATTTCTCCTTTTTCCACAATATATTCTACCATATAGGATGGTTTCATTTCAAATAGCATCCAGGTTTCATAGTCGTCTGCAACCTCTTTCAATTTTGACTAGTCTAAAATTTCCAAAAACAGGAAAGGGTTAATTGCGATACTGTTCCAAGTGCTTATACACTCTATACAATGTATAGACACTTTAAACAGTATCACAATTAACCCTCAATATGGTCTTGTAATGGCAACAAATACATGCACAACTAACCTGAGATCCTGAATAATCAAATTCTCCAGCCTGCCCTATAGACAGGCCACCTGACCCTAGAATCAACACTTTTCTAGGTCTCTCTGACACTATGTTGTTTAGTGGAACTGGACTTTTTAGGGCTGCATGTAGTCTCTCCTTTACAGTTAAACTAAAATGAGCAAAATATAACACATTTTGACTATTACATGATCATAACACAATTTTAGACTTGTCTAAGATTTCATTAAGACATACATTCTAACCAATTTTCAGGTAGATTTGGAACAAAATGTGGTCTCTAGGGAGCCTACAATATTTTTCTAAGAATCGACTTTGTGACAAAGTTTTTGTCAGCAGCTGACCCAATTTGGAACTTGTTCACCATGACAAACACTCTGACCAATATTTAGGTTGATTAATCATGCACTGTGGCCTCTATAGTGTTTCCTAGAATTTTCTTAGAATTGAACTACTGACCTAATTTTCTATCCATATTTTGTACATGTCAAAAATTTGACATATCTATCATTCTGACCAATTTTCAGGTTGATTAAGCAACAGCCCCTTTCCTGAATTTTCTATTCATACATGTAATCACTCGCCTGAATAACAATCGCATACAGTGACATACTGATCTAAATGAAAATGGGATGTGTACACACAGAGCCATTATAGAACCTTAAGAAGAATGCTTAAACAAAATGTATATGGTGAAACATTTCAGGTTTATTACATGTATTTAACCCATTCCCACTCAATCCCTCCTTTTTACGCCCCTCAACAAAAAAGCTTTGGAAAACATTGTGGAAAATGAAGATATTGCTTGGATCAAGCAATTTCTTCATTATCCACAATGGTTTCTATCCAAAACGACGAAAAAATGTAAAATTCGAACAACTTGAAATTGTCGTCTGCAGCTCCTTTCAATTTGGACCGGTCTAAAATTCCACTGTGTTGGAATGGGTTAACCAAGAAGAAGCTTAGGATTTCCTCCATAAAACGTTTAGACCGATTCTCAGGTGAATAAGCCCAAATTGTGGCCGCTAGAGTATTTACATTTTTTCTAATGAGCTCATGGCCTACTTCTTTATCCATTTAACCCATTCCCACTCAGTGATGCTTTTAAACGCCCCCAAAGAACAAAAGGCTTTGGAAAACATTGTGGAATATGAAGAAATTGCTTGTAACAAGCAATTTCTTCATTTTCTACAAAATTTTCTTCCCAGAAAATTAAAAAAAATCCCAAAATTCATAAACTTTAAATTTTCGTCTGCAACTTCTATCAATTTGGACTAGTCTAAAATTTTGTAGTGTGGGAATGGGTTATTAAAATTCATTACAAAGCATTCTGACCAATATTCAGGTTGATAAAGCACAAATTATGACCTCAACAGTGTCTACAAAGTTTTTCTAAGAAATGACCTTGTTCCCTTGTTTTTTACCAAGTGACCTAATTATGCACTTTCATCATAACAAACATTCTGACTAATTTTCAGGTAGAATGAGTACATATTTAATGATTGTGGCTTCTAGTCTGTCTACAAGGTTTTTCTAAGAATTATGCTCTTGACCTTGTCCTTTACCCCAATTTCAATTTTGTTTAGGATTTAATCAACACAGACATTCTGACAAATTTTCAGTTGAATTGAGCCAAAGTTGTGGCCTCTAGAGTGTCTACAAGGTTCTGAGAAGAAGATTTTTAAAGTAAAAGTTAACACAGACCGACGCACACAACTCTTTAGAAAGTGAATATACATACAGGATTTCATGTAACAAGCAATTTCTTCATTTTGTACAATGTTCTCCCAAATGTTTTTCTTGAGGGGGCGTCTAAATGTGTCACTATGTGGGAATGGGTTAACCCTTGTCATGCTGAATAAAATCCCTCTTCAAAATTGCAATAAAATCAAAGTGCTGACACCACTGGAATGACTTGATGTTGTTGGTTAATTTTTTTGTTGAATAATTCTACAAACAACTTTTGACTTAACCCATTCCCACACAACCAAATTTTAGACTGGTCCAAATTGAAAGAATCTGCAGACGACAATTTCAAGCTGATGGAATTTTAAATGTTTTCATCTTTTGGGATAGAAAACATTGTGGAAAATGAAGAAATTGCTTGTAACAAGCAATTTCTTTATTTTCCACAATGTTTTCTAAAGCTGTTTTATTGAGGGGCGTAAAAAGAAGGGATTGAGCTGGAATGGGTTAAAATGTCAGATAGCTGGTGTAGACCAAGATCAGACAGAACATATGTGCAGGCTGATCTTAGTTAGTGCAGGCTGATCTTTGTCTGCATTATCTACCAAAGCAGAAATATTCTGGGTTGAGCATGACAATCTGACCCATTACCAGATGGCAAAATTTTAGACTGGTCCAAATTGAAAGAAGTTGCAGACGATAATTCAACGTTTATCAAATTTGGGATCTTTTCAACTTTCTGAGTAGAAAACATTGTTGAAAATGAAGAAATTGCTTTTACAAGCAATATCTTCATTTTACACAATATTTTCCCAAATGTTTTCTTGGGGGGCATCCAAAAGCATCATTGTGTTGGAATGGGTTAAGATGCCAAAACCAACAATTAGAAATTGTCCAGGGACATACAAAGCCAGCTTAATATTTGACCTTAGGCTAGGACCATAACAATATCTGACTTTTTTTTAAACGGCAAATCTTTTTGTGATTGAGAAAAAATTGTTCCAAGTTAATTTGAAATCCAATCATACGTATAGAAATTATAGCCTGGATAAAATCCAATGGACTGAAGTACCAACTTACTACCACACATAAACTGTCTTGTCCTAGTGACAACTATGCCTCGATCACCACAAGTGGGCTTGACATGAATTTTGGAGGTCAACATGTTCTTTTGGTTCAAATTAGTCTTCTGATTGGTGAATTGATTTTTGATAGACAGGAACAAACTGTCAATTCTGATGATTACAACAAATTTTGAAAAAGAAAAATAACAGATAATAATTTTCTTCATCTCCTTCTTTCAATAGTTCTCTTGAACAAGTACCTGTTATTTGACAGCTTATGGTCACGAACTTGTCCTAAAAAAACATCAAACAAATGCTCCAAGTCTTGAGGCCCTCCCATATGTTCTGGGTGAAACTGTGTACTGAAATGAAAGATATTTATCAAATTTGAATTCATAAAAATCTACTAATCAATCAGATGTATTTGCTATAGATCAATGTCTCTTCACAGTACATATTATCATACAACCTCAGGGTAACAGTCTGTTATGATCCCAATTCTCTGTCCATCTATCTGTTTGCCGGTTTTTGACTGCGCACCTCCTCCCACAGTTTCAATTGGAATGAACTGAAACATGCCACAATAAATTTTTATGATGTCTAGTTGTGCATGGCCTTCTTTTTCTATGACACTGTCTAAATGGAAAAATCCAAACAATATGCATAAGGTCAAGTTACTAGGATCATTCTGTGAAAACTTTGTTCATATTTGTCCAGGAAGAGATGTGTTAACAAGATGTGGACATACGGATGGATGGACATTGAGACGGACGGATGGACAGAGAAAATGATAATCTACCTGCAAAGGCTTAAAAAAAGAAGACTGAAGAAAATCAACAGCTCTCTTTATTCATACAAAAATGATCCTTGATAATTCTATATCATTCAGAAACAAACCTGAAGATTGGCTTGGTCTCATGCACGATCCCTTCATTAGTGTCATCATTGGCGTTAGTAAACAACGGAGACCACATGTTAGGTAGATTGGCTGCATTCACAGCATACCCATGATTCTGTGTTGTAATGTAACATCGTATTGATCCATTATAAATACAAGGCTGATTATGTCCTCTGTTACCATACCTATAGTTATAACAAAATCTTAAAAGCTAATGCCCCTCAAAACAGCATTTTTTTTCATAAGACTGACCGTGATACATGACTTTCACCTGGTCAGATAATCCTGACCAAAACATATCTTTCAGAGCCATCTTCGTGCCAAATATAGGCATTGTAATTTGAATAGTATTGAAGTTACAGTAACATGTTAAGATGATATGTTAAGTTTTAAGAGTAAAGTCATGAAGGTAAGGATTAAAAAAAGATGTCTGCGTCATAATAATGCAGAGTAATTATGATTACATCAAAGGGGAAAAAATGTAAATAGTAAGAGTCCGGGATAATAAGCAAAAAAACTTTAATGTGATGGATTTCTTTAAATACTTACCGTAGTTTTGCGCTTAGCCTTTCATGTGACATGATTTAGGAACTTGACTGTTTCGCTAGTAAATTTGTTACCTTCATTTGACTTTGGGTCATATGCAAATAAGGTCATTCGATGTCGACAGCCGAATTACGCGATATCTAAAAATAACCTGGAATTCCGCTGAACCTTTCCGATATAACCACAAAAAGCAACTTTAGGTCTATTAGATTACCACCAAGACAATACCAGACCAAACTTAAAGTATTAAATGTTCGTTTGAGTCTATTTTACGGCACTTAGTAATTTTTTCTTATCTTGATTTCAGAAACATCGATACCTCCCTTTAAGTTCATGGGTAAAAACTTACCTGTTTTTCAAAAATTAACGCTTGTCCAAATTCAAAGAAGTTGCAGATGACAATCAAAAGTGAGTACAATTTGAAAAGTATCATGGTAGAAAATATTGTGGGGAAAAAAAGAAATTGCTTATTACAAGCAATTTCTTCTTTTCCAAAGATGTTTTCTCGAGTATAAAATCATCCGACATTAAAACAAGGGACTGTGAAGAAGAGGATTAGTGAAACATGTGGATTTATGAAACAGAACTCACTTCATTTTGTATGTTTTGGCTCCTATTGCTAATGATAGTAGCTGGTGTCCAAGGCAGATGCCAAAGATTGGTTTGGAGTTATCAGAATTTACAAGGTTGCAAATATTCTCAATGGTTTTTGAAGCCATCTCAGGATCGCCAGGTCCATTGCTGAGGAATAAACCGTCAAAATCTGAAAAACAGTCAATCATATGTGGCTACAATAGACAACTTTGAAGATGCTATCCATATCTATCATCCAAATTAACACCATACGAAAATTTTGACTGGGACCTTTAACCCTGGTTAATCCCTTTCCAGTGTTCAATCTAGAGGGGGCCATGGCTAAAATGGTCCTCTAAAATCTTAAATGGCACCCTTCAAAATGAAGGCTGGGCCCAAATGGCACACTTCAATCACACATTCAATAAGACTTCTCTGAATGAAGTCATGGAAATAATAACTTAACTTTTTCTAGTAGATTTATTTTGTTCAAAACAATATATTTAGTATCAAGTTGTTAAGGTTTGTTATATTTAAAACCTTGTAATTCAATAGTTTGTCTATCGCATGACACCCCTTGACCAAGAGCCACGGGCCTATTGGGCCCCCTATGATACAAAGCTAGATTGAACGCTGCCTTTCTGAGACTCCAGCTGCCCAACCCATTTTGGTTTACCATTATCCAACCAATGGTGGGAGACAAATTTTATAAAAACTTTTCGCCATCACTGGGGTTTAACTAGTGGTGATAGAGTCCAAACATATTCAAGTGTATTAACCCTTGTCATGCTGAACCCGGATTCTGGCTTTGGCAGGAGATGTAGATTAGTGCAGTCTGATCTTGGTCTACACCTCCTGCTTGTACCTTTCCTGCCAGAGTTGTGTACGAAATTGATTTCTAAAAGAAATATTGATTTTTAATCGACAAGATCTATCAGTGCTTTCAGCCCTTTGATTTTTCAGCGATTCCATCAGGTAATTTCTACAGCAAGACAAGAGTTAATACCAAACCATCTTTGAGTAAATGAGTGCGTACAAGTTGTTAGTCACCAGTAAAACTACACTAGTGAAAATTTAAATAAATTTAAATAAAAATTACAAAGCATGATCAAACCTTACGATTTCTGCTTATGTGATTTTGAAAATTAATTCAACCCTTTTCTGTATACCAAAATTATAGACCTGTCCAAATTCAAAAATTATGCAGAAGACAACTTAAGAAATTTCTTCATTATCAACAATGTTTTCTATCCAAAAAGACGAAACAAGAGCTGGTCACAGTCATGTGACAAATGCCCCCAAAGGACAGGGTCAAGCATATGGCACTTTGTTTTGTTTTATATACACAACCACATGCATTTGAGATCTATATGTCTGGGTTTTTAATAAATGAAATTTTAAAAACATATAATAATTTCTATAAATACAGAATGAAATCGAGAAATGCATTACGGACAGATTTTTCTGAGGTCAAAAGTAGGTCAATGGTCAAGGTCACTGGGTGAAGGTCATGTAAAGTGATCCACCAAATTAAGCATCTGTCCAAATATGGAAGCAATCCATTGAAGAATAAGAGAGTAAATACAATTAAACCATTCTGGATGCAATTTAACCATTTTGGACGCCCCTTTGACCCCAGATTGTGACCTTGACCTTTGAGATAGGAACCTGGGTCTTTTTGGCGACAAGTCGTCTTATAGTGGTGAACATTTGTGCAAAGCTATATTGAAATCCACTATTGCATGTAGAAGTTACAGGGCAGACACGAAAGGGGGACGGACGGACGGACTGACTGACAGACGGACAGTTCGATTACTATATGCCTCCCTTTGGGGGCATAAAAAAATAAAATTCATTCAACTTGGAATTGTCATCTGCAGCTTCTTTCAATTTAGACCAGTTTAGTTTTTGTCATTTGGGAACGGGTTAAAGGGTTTACCTTTTAAATTCAATAGATGATCCCATGGTACTACTGTAACACACGCTCCTCGCTCACATAAACATCGAATTTGGTTGTATTTGATCCCACAATCCACAGCTAGTATCTTCAAGTCTCCCTTGTTATTGTATGTTATTGGCTCCTGAAAAAAGCAAATCAATATCTGCTGGGTGAAACGTAAGAAATGACAGATTTTAATTTTAAACTTTAACAAGAAGGCACAGTTGTAGACTGCTCAACTTTGAAATTGGCAAACAAGTTACTTTAAGATATATTAACCCTTTCCCGTTTTTGGAAATTTTAGACTAGTCAAAATTGATAGAGGTTGCAGACGACAATGACAACTGGATGCTATTTGAAATGAACTCATCCTATGTGGTAGAAAACATGGAAAAAGGAGAAATTGCTTGTTACAAGCAATTTCTTCTTTTTCCACAATGTTTTCTCAAGTATTGAATCACATGAACGTAAAATCCCGTATTAGTAACTCCAATTGGCAAACATGACTACAATCACTTTATAACATTTATATGATTTGAAGGAAATGTTGTTTTTAACCCATTACCAAACAAAAAATTTCTAGACTTGTCAAAAGTGAAAAAAGATACAGACGACAATCTCAAGTTGATAGAATTTTAATCCAGAAGACAAAATTTTAGAACGGTCAAAGTTGAAAGAAGTTGCAGACTACAATTTAAAGTTTATGAAATTTTAGATTTTCTCAACTTTCTGAGAACACATTGTTGAAAATGAAGAAATTTCTTGTTACAAGCAATTTCTTCTTTTTCCACAATGTTTTCTCAATTGTTTTTCTTGAGAGAAGTCCAAAAGCGTCATTGTGTGGGAATGGGTTAAACATATTAGTTTAATGTGAAAATCCAGAAATATCTGTAATAAGCAATTTCTCCGTTTTCTGTATTGTTTTCCTGAACTATTTTCTAGAGGGGCTTAAAAATACAGGATTGTTTTGGTATAGGTGAAACCAACTGCTTTTCAATATTGTGCGAAATTTAGAGACAGTAAGTTAGAAATGTATAGAGTTACTCATCTATAATGGAAAACTGATCTTTAATTTCTTTTTTTTTTTTCCACGTTTTCTCAAATATAAGATCATAACGACGTAAATTCCTGGGTTAGAACAGAAAAGAGATAAACCAGATAATTTCGAAATTTTACTATCACAACTTGTACATTACTTTATACCAAATAAAGTGTTATTTTTCAATTAAAATAAACTTTAAATTTTTGTCTGCAATTTCTCAAATTTCTTTTTCAAATTCAGACCAGACTAAATGTATAAGTTTTTTTAAGATTTTATAAATCATTACTCAAAGGTAGAAATTATCCTGCACAGTCCCTTACCAGGCAGGGAGTTTCTAGAAAACAACAGGGCCATGATAGCCCAAAATCACTCATCTGCATTTACTGTAGAGACAACCATCTGACCCATTTTCACGTCAAATTAGTGGAAGATATGGCCACAGGGTCAACAAGGAGATAGAATTTGATCTAAACACATTTTGAACTCAAACACATCTAGATCAGGACTGGAATACTTAGACAAAATATTGTCTCTAAAGAGTCAGCAAGTTTTTTTTAGATCTGATGTAGCTTTTGTCCCAAAGTGATCCAATTTTGAACTTTTTCAAGACCAAATTTCTGACAATTTCAAGGTTAATTGAGCACAAAATGTGGCATCTGGAGCAAGCATTAGAAGACATATAGATTTAGCCTTCATTTCCGAGGATAAGATAAAGTTCAATCTTGTCCAAGATTTAATCAAGGTCAATATTTCAACCAGTTTCAAAGCTGAGCTATACATTTGGCCTCAAGAGTATCCACAAGTGTTTTTCACTGTTGTTGTAAAGAGACCAAATGACTTAATTTTGCCGTTAGTGATCATATTTGGAACTTTAATATTTTAACCCATTCCAACACAGAAATTTTTTAGACTGGTCCAAATTGAAAAAAGCTGCAGACGACAATTTCAAGTTGATGGAATTTTGAATTTTTTCATCATTTTTGATAGAAAACATTGTGGATAATGAAGAAATTGCTTGATACAAGCAATTTCTTCATTTTCCACAATGTTTTCCAAAACTTTTTTCTTGAGGGGCGTAAAAAGGAGGGATTGAGTTGGAATGGGTTAATATTACATCATATTGACCAATTTTATGCCAAATGAGCAAACATTGAGGACTCTACAAGTTTTTTCTGAGAATTTACAGAGCCACCTAGCTTTCTTTGACTCCAAGTGTTGACCCTGGATCTCATTAAGAAAAAATCTGCCAATTTTTAGGTTGATTCAGCAAAGACAGTGGCCTCTAGAGTATCAAGAAGATAAATATTGATGGACAATTTATGACCGACATCACACAACCATAAAGGCTCACCTTGAGCATGGACTCAGGTGAGCTAAAACTAAATATAAATAGTATAATCCTATGATTACATGAAATTCTATGCAAACATAGTCTACGGCATGACTCACAAACAGATTGATTGATTGAATGGGGTTTAACGCCACTTTTAACAGTATTTCAGCCATATGGCTGCAGCTGGACCACCGAACAAAATTTCCTGGTATTTCTCACACCAGTACTACCACTACATCCTGTCCTAGCCTCAAGCTGCCTCCATTTAGGTTTACGATTATCCACCCGTTGGTGAGAGACAAATGTTGTAAAGGACATGTGCTGCCCCTGGGGATAGACTAACAAACAGACAGACAGACAGGCCAGTAGATGCAAATAAAAGAGCCTTTTAAGGTTTTTCTAACTCATATACATAATTCTTCATAGAGGACTCAAAGTTGACCATTTAGATCACATATAACTGGCCTATTGTAGGTTTTATAATTACATTTTAGTTATAGACAATAAAACAACTTGTTCCTAAAGCCAGTGAAGATCACTATTTCAGATGCACTCAAAAAAATGGCAATGCCACTAGCAAGATGACAATAATCTCCACTCCTTTTTTCAGCAGAAACAGATAATGCTCGATTCCAAATTGGCACAGTTTAATTCAACAGAGAATCAGTTGTAAAATTATTTCTCTAAAGTGGGATACATGCAGACTGATACACAAATAATCAGCATGTGTTGAAGAAAAGTCATAATTGTTGCATTTTAGATTGTACTGTTTGACCCATTCCCACACAGTGACGCTTTTAGACGCCCCTCAAGTAATAAGTAATTTCTTCATTTTACAAAATGTTTTCTACCCAGAAAGTTGAAAAAATCTAAAATTTCATAGACTTAATTTTGGCGTATGCAAATCCTTTCAGTTTGGGTAAGTCTAAATTTTTGCCGTCTGGTAATGGGTAAAATAAATGTCATAATATTCCAGGTTTGTATATTCCAGGTTGGTGGTTGATTTTTATAACATAGTGGCCTATGTATTAGTAATTAGTAATGAGGTTGATTGACCCATTCCAGTTCAGTTCCTATTTTTTTATTCATGCGATTTTATAGTTTAGAAAACATTGTAAAAAAAGAAGAAATTGTTTAAAGCAAGCAATTCCTTCTCTTTCACTACATTTTCTACCCTTAACTCTTTCCCGTTTTTGAAATTTCAGACTGGTGCAAATTTAAAGAGGTTGCAGACGTCAAGGAAAATTGAAGTAATTTGAAACGAGACCATCCTAGGTGGTAGAAAATATTGTGGGAAAAGAAGAAATTGCTTGTAACAAGCAATTTCTTCTTTTTCCACAATGTTTTCTCAAGTATAAAAACACAGCGACATAAAATCCCGGGTTTGTACAGGAAAGGGTTAAGAATGGTTATTTTTCATATTGAATCGACTTGAAACTTTCATCTGCAAAACCTTTGAATTTGGACAAGTCTAAATTTAGTAAAACAGGAAAGGGTTAAATCTCTACTTAGATAAGACTTGTCATAATGAGTATTAAAGTTTTAATTTACAACATCGTACAAGTCTGTTTGTATTGGCAGGCATTCAGGAAAAATTTGACTTTTCAATATTTTTCTATTTCCAGAATGAATATTCCCATTTTCCCACACAATAAAATCTTAAGACTGGTCAAAATTCAGTGAAGTTGCAGATTTATGGTACTTCAAATCTTTAAGTCTTGTGGGGAACAAAACATTGTGGATAATGAAGTTCTTCATTTTCCACAATGTTTTCCAAAGATTTGTTTATGATTGGTGTAAAAAGAGCGGGAATGTGTTGGAATGGGTTAAGGTTAACTTGTTTACTGACCTTTCTAATAAACTTAAATTTTCTTTATAATCTTCAGAACTACCCTATGTTAGAATGCAAATCATAAAGGTCACCAAACTAGTATAAATATGAATGCCTCGGATAGAAAGGGGAGAACCCTTTTAGACAATGTTTGAGATGGGTTTCAGACTGGTTCATATTAGTAAAATGTTTGAGATGGGTTTCAGACTGTTTCATATTAGTAACAAATTAACTTTGAAAATGTTGATATGACTTCATTTTGATTAATCCATTACCAGATGGCAAAATTTTAGGCTGGTCCAAATTCTAAGGAGTAGCATTATTCTGGCCAATTTTCATGGATAGAGCCAAAATTGTGGCCTCTAGAAAGTAAACAAAAAAAATGTCATTTACCAATTACTTTAGACTGGTCCAAATTGAAAGAAGTTGCAGAAGACAATTTAAACTTGGTGAATTTTTAGATTTCCCAATTTTCAGGCTAAAACATTGTATAAAATGAAGAAATTGCTTGTTACAAGCAATTTCTTCACCTTACATGATGTTTTCTCAATTTGTTTTTCTTGGGGGCGTCCAAAAGCATCACTATGTGGAAATGGGTTAAGGCCCCTTTTCCTGTGTTTTCCAAAAGAACCTTCCCATAATCAATAGGATTCATCCTTATGCCCTAATAATTACATGTAATCTGGTCTAGTTTCATGAAGATTGAGCCTAAATTGTGGCCTCAAGAGTGTAAACAAGGAAATTGTCATGAAGGCCCCTTTTCCTGTGTTTTCTAATAGAACCTTACCATAATCAATAGGGTTCATCCTTATGATCTAGCAATTGTTGTAGCAACGTTTCATGAAGATTGAGCCAAAATTGTGGCCTCTAGAGTGTAAACAAAGAAATTGTCACTAAGGCCCCTTTTCCTGTGTTTTCGGATAGAATCCTCCCATAATCAATAATGTTCAGCCTCATGACCAAACAATTGTTCTGACCAAGTTTCATGAAGGTTGGATCAAAACTGTGGCCTCTAAAGTGTAAACTGTCTACGGACAACGGACGACAGACATTCAACGATCATAAAAGATCACCTTGAGCACTTTGTCTTCAGGTGAACTAAAAATGGAGACAATGAATTAAAGTTAATGAATTTTTTTTCAAATTCAGGGTAGAAAACATTGTATGAAATGAAGATATTGCTTGTTTTCCCAATCATTTTTCTTGAAGTGTGTCAAAAAGCGTCATCGTGTGGGAATGGGATAAGTTCATTTCATTTTAGCCCCTTCTATCTTATAGTTTGCTTAATAAACCAAATCAATACATTTTATCTATAGACCTGTTTAACTATCATAAGTCTGTATCGAATTACATATCATAGCTGCATGTATTGTTTTAAGAGACTCTACCCATAAAGCTTTCGTTACATAGCTCATTGTGTAATGGGAAAGATATAAAAGGTAAGGCTTAAAATCATGATCTATAAATTGTGTTTTCTGTAAGTTAGATTCAAATTTAATCAGCTTTTTGGGGGGAAACCTCTAAGATGGTATCAAATATGAAAAAAGGGTTTTTACTTATTTAACCAAGCCTTAATTCACGCCCATACGATTCCACTCTTTTACCCTTTAGCCAATTACCAGATAGCAAAATTTTGGACTGGTCTAAATTGAAGAGTTACAGACAACAATTTACAGCTAATAAAATTTGTGGTTTTTTTACTTTTGTAACAAGCAATTTCTTTATTTTCACCAATGTTTTCGAAAGCTTTTTTCTTTGGGGCATCTAAAAAAGATCATTGAGTGGGAATAGGTCAAGAAAAAGGCGGAAAATATTGTGGAAAATGAAAAAATTGCTTGTTACAAGTAATTTCTTCATTATCCACAATACTTTCTATCCAAAAAGTTAAAATTTTCCAAAATTTAATGGACTAAAAATTGCTGTCTGCAACTTCTTTGACTTTTGAACTGTCTAAAACTTTGCTTTCTGGTAACAGGCTAACCCATTACCACACAAAAAAAATTTGGAATGGTCCAAATTAAGAGGAGTTGCAGACAACAATTTCAAGTTGATTAAATTCTAAAAATATTTGTCTTTTTGGGACAGAAAACATTGTGGATAATAAAGAAATTACTTGTTACAAGCAATTTCTTCATTTTTCACAATGTTTTCCAGTAACCTTTTTCTTGAGGGGCGTCAAAAAGCGTCATTGTGTGGTAATGTGTTAACTGAATATGTGCAAAAATTCTGAGTGTTCAAAATTCAAAGAAATTGTATAAGCCACTTTTTAATTGTAGAAATTTTCTTTTTACATGTATTTTATTTCTTGGGTTGAAAACTTTGAGCAAAAAAAAGAAATAGCTTGTTAGAAGCAATTTCTTCATATTCCACAATATTTTCCAAAGCTCTTATTTTGGGGGGAGGGGGTTTAAAAGTGGGATTTGTAGGAATGGGTCAATGTATATTCATGAATAAAAAGGTTTTGTTTTCTTCCTTCTATGTACAATTTATGAATGACACACCCTTTTTCAGGAAAATATTTTATCACATAGGAAATTTCTTCATGTTGTTCATTAAACCCTTTCCTGTACAAACCCGGGATTTTATGTCACTGTGATTTTATACTTGAGAAAACATTGAGGAAAAATAAACAAGAGGCCAATGAGGGCCTGAGATGCTCTACTGGTTATCAAGTTTTCCATTAAAGAAATCTGATATTTAAGGAAGTTAATAACTTAAAGAAGAATGCATAAAGGAAAAGAAAATTGGACTTTATCCCCTTTATTATTTTTAGCAACAATCCTCAAGGCCCCTTTCCCGTGTTTCATGACAGATCCACTCCATTTCCAAAAAGAAGTTACCTTATGAGCCTATAATCATCCTGTGAAATTTTCATCAGAATAATTGTGGACTTTATCACATAAACAGGATTGTTTTGAATGAAAATCCATAAGGCCCCTTTTCCTATGTTTTCTGATGGATCAATTTCAGTCCAAAATGAACTTTCCTTACAACCCTACAATTGTCCTGTGAAATTTAAAAGACAATTTGATAATGATTGTGATCTTCATCACATACACAAGAATGTTTTGAAAGATAATCTGTAAGGTCCCTTTTCCTGTGTTTCCAATGCCACAATTATTCCATGCATCCTTGAAGGGAATCCAATAAAACTGTTGACTTTATTGAGTTAACAAAGCTATTAAAATCAAGTTCTCATAAGGCCTCTTTTCCCCTGATGTTTTACTGTTGGTTTTATCATTCTGTGAAAGGTAAAAGTGAAACCGATGAAATATTGGGACTTCATTATGTTAACTATAATATTTAAAAAAAAAATCATATGGCCCCTTTTTACATGATACTTGATGGCTTGTACCCAGTTCTGAAAAGAACCATTTAAGTGATTGTACAATCATTCTGTGAAATTTGAAGTGAATCCGGTGCAATCAAGGGACATCATTGTGTTAACAATAATATTTAAGAGAGTTTTTCATAAGGCCCCTTTTTATGTGACCCTTGCCATAATTGTAATGATGGTACAATCAATCTGTGTAATCTGTGGAATTGTGTTAATTAATAAATAGTGAAATCTTCATAGGGCCCCTTTTACCATGAAACCTACAGAAAAAACCAAATTTCAAAAGGAACAATTCTAATGAAGGTAGAATCATTCTTTAAAAGTTAACCCTTTCCCGTTCAAATACGGGATTTTACGTTCCTGTTTTTTAATACTTGAGAAAACATTGTGGTAAAAGAAGAAATTGCTTGTAACAAGCAATTTCTTCTTTTTCCACAATATTTTCTACCCTATTGAATGGTTATTATTCAAATTAAATCCACTTTAAAATATCGTCTGCAAAACCTTTGAATTTGGACAGGTCTAAAATTTCCAAAAACGGGAAAGGGTTAAAGAGAATCAATGAAAACAGTGGACTGAATTGTGTCAAGAATTTTTTGTAATAAAATTTTCATAAGGCCCCTTTTCTTGTGAAACTAAACAAATCAGACCCAGTGTACAAAGGAACAATCCTAATGATAGCTTGAAGAAAATGATAAAGACTGAGGACTTTATTGTGATAATGATGTTTTGTAATAAAATTTTCTTAAGGCCCCTTTTCTTGTGTCACTTAACAAATCAGACCCAATTTACAAAGGAACAATCCAAATGATGGTACAATCATTTTATTAAAATTTGAAGAGATTCTGATAAAGACTGAGGACATTCTTGTGTTAATGAAGATTTGGTAATGATTTTTCAAATAGCCCCTTTTCCTATGATACTAAAACAGATCAGGCCCAATTTTGAAATAAACAATCCTAATGATGGTAAAAACATTCTGTGAAAGTTTGAACAGAATCCGATGAAAACTGCAGACTTTATCTTGGTGTAAAGATTTTAAAATAAAATTTAAATAAGGCCCCTTTTCTTGTGAAACTAAACAAATCAGACCCAGTGTACAAAGGAACAATCCTAATGATAGTTTGAAGAAAATGATAAAGACTGAGGACTTTATTGTGATAATGATGTTTTGTAATAAAATTTTCTTAAGGCCCCTTTTCTTGTGTCACTTAACAAATCAGACCCAATTTACAAAGGAACAATCCAAATGATGGTACAATCATTTTATTAAAATTTGAAGAGATTCTGATAAAGACTGAGGACATTCTTGTGTTAATGAAGATTTGGTAATAATTTTTCAAACAGCCCTTTTCCTATGATACTAAAACAGATCAGGCCCAATTTTGAAATAAACAATCCTAATGATGGTAAAAACATTCTGTGAAAGTTTGAACAGAATCTGATGAAAACTGCAGACTTTATCTTGGTGTAAAGATTTTAAAATAAAATTTTCATAAGGCTCCTTTTCCTGTGATATTGAAGGATCGGGTTTCATGTCAGCATCAACAATCCTAATCATTGTAAAATGATTCTGTGAAGGTTTGAAGACAATCCAATGAAAGCTCTGGACTTGGTTACAAGGATTATAGATAAAATTCTCAAAAGGCCCCTTTTCCCATGATACTAGACAGATCAGGCCTAATTTGAAAAGAAACAATCCTCATGATGGAACAATCATTCTGTGAAAGTTTTAACAGAATCTGATGAAAACTGTTGACTTTATTGTGGTACAAGGATTTTAAAATTAAATTTCATAATGCTCCTTTTTCTGTGATACTTGAAGGATTGGGTCTAATGTCAACATCAACAATCATTATTATTGTACAATTATTCTGTGAATGTTTGAAGAAAATCCAATGAAAGCCCTGGACTTGGTAACAAGGATTTATAGATGAAATTTTCATAAGGCCCCTTTTCACGTGTTTCTTGACAGTTCAAACCCTGTTATGAAAAGAATGATCATTATGGCCTTACAATCATTCCGTGAAAGTTTAAACAAAATCTGATCAAAGCTGTGGGCTTCATTGTGTTTACAGGGATTTTTAATTGAATTTTCATATAGCCCCTTTTCCCATATTCTTGATGGATCTGAACCAATTCTAAGGGGAACTATGCTCACAAAAGTATAATTATTGTGTTTGAGTATAAAGACAACCCCATAAAATCTGTGGACTTTAAAGCATTTATTAAAATATTTCAATTGAATTTTCCAAAGGCCGCTTTTCCTTTGTTCCTCGATGGATCAGACCCAATTTGAAAGGAACAATCTCTATGATGGTACAATCATTCTGTGAAAGTTTGAAGTCAATCAGATGAAATCTGGGGCCATGATGTGTTAACTAAGATTATTTTATCAAATTTTCAAGGGCCCCAATTTCCCATGAAACTTGATGGATCAAACCCACTTCCCAAAGGAACAATCCATTTAATGTGATATTCATTCCGTGATTGTTTGTAGAGAAATTGTTGAAAACTGTAGACTCTATTGAGTTTACGAGGATTGTTTTAATCAAATTTTCTTAAGGCCCCCTTTCCCCGTGTTAACAAGGATTTCTAAATAGTTTTTTGATTGACTTTTAAAAAGGCCCCTTTTCCTGTGTTTCTTGACGGATCATATCCGACTCCAAAAGGAACATCCTTATGATGGTACAATCACTATGTGAAAATTTGAATGGAATTGAAAACTGTGGACTCTAGGGTGTTAAGGATGATATTTTAGTTAAATTTTAATAAGGCCCCTTTGCCCATGTTTCTTGATGGATCTGACCAATTTTGAAAGGAATGATCCTTATGATGGTACAATCATTCTGTTAAAGTTTGAAGGGAATTCGATGAAAACTGTGGACTCTAGAGTGTTAACAAGAAAAAGTTTAACGGAAGGACATTGAAAGGACACACAGACACACTGATGCCTGACGGGAAAAAGCCATCGCAATAGCTCTAAGGCCCCTTTTCCTGTGTTTCATGACGGCTCATACCCAATTTCTAAGGATTGATCCTTATGTTGGTAAAATCATTCTGTGAAAGTTTGAATAGAAACTGAAGAAAACTGTGTTAACGAGGATATTTTAATTAATTTTTAATTAGGCCCCTTTACCCATGTTTCTTGACCAATCTGCCCCATTTTGGAAAAGAACAATCCTAATGATGGTACAATCATTCTGTGAAAGTTTGAAGAGAATCCGATTAAAACTGTAGACTCTAGAGTGTATTCCAAGATTTTTAAATAAATGTTAATTAGGCCCCTTTTCCCATGTATCTTGACAGATCATACCCAATTTTAAAGGAACTATCTTTATGATGGTGCAATCATTCTGTGAAAGTTTGAAGTGAATCCATGAAAACTGTTGACTCTAGATTATTAATGAGGATTTTTTATTAAATTTCAAAGACCCTTTTCCTGTGTTTCTTGAAGGATCATATCCAATTTAAAAAGGAACAACTCTTGTGATAGTACAATCCTTCTGCAAAAGTTGGAAGAGAATCCGATGAAAACTGTAGACTCTAGAGTGTTATCAAGGAAAAGTTTAACAAACAGACAATGAACAGACACACTGATGCCGGACGGGAAAAAGCCATCGCAATAGCTCTAGTGGCCTTCGGCCAGTGGAGCTAAAAACTGTGGTCTCTAGAGTGTTAACAAGGATTTTTAATGGAACCTTTAAATAATTTTTTATAAGGCCCTTTTTCCCGTGTTTCTTGAAGGATCATATCCAATTTCGAAAAAAAGAATGATCCTAATGATGGTACAATCATTCTGAGAATGTCTGAAGAGAATCTGATGAAAACTGTGGACTCAGGAGTGTCAACAAGGATTTTTTAGTTAAATTTTCATTAGGCCCCTTTTCCAATGTTTCTTGACGGATCTGACCAAATTTTGAAAGGAACGATCCTCATGATGGTACAATCATTTTGAAGAGAATCCGATGAAAACTGTGGACTCTAAGAGTGTTAATGAGGACTTTTAATGGAATTTTTTAATTAAATTTTCATAAGGCCCCTTTTCCTGTGTTTCTTGACGGATCATACCCAATTGATCCTTATGTTGGTACAATCATTCTGTGAAAGTTTGAAGAGAATCTGATGAAAACTATGGACTCTAAAGTGTTAACGAGGATATTTTAATTAATTTTAAATTCGGCCCTTTCACCCATGTTTCTTGACAGATCTGCCCCCATTTTGGAAAGGAAAGATCCTAATGATGGTACAATCATTCTGTGAAAGTTTGAAGAGAATGTGATGAAAACTGTAGATTCTGAAGTGTATACGAAGATTTTTAATTAAGTTTTCCTCAGGCCCTTTTTCCCATGTTTCTTGGGGGATCATATCCAATTTTGAAAGGAACGATCCTTATGATGGTGCAATCATTCTGAGAAAGTTTGAAGGGAATTCGATGAAAACTGTGGACTCTAGACTGTTAACAAGGATTTTTAATGGAGCTTTTAATATAATTTTCATAAGGCCCCTTTTCCCATGTTTCTTGAAGGATCATATCCAATTTTGAAAGGAACGATCCTTATGATGCTACAATCATTCTGAGAAAGTCTGAAGGGAATCGGATGAAAACTGTGGACTCTTGAGTGTTAAAAAGGAAAAGTTGACGGATCGCAATAACTCTAGTGGCCTTTAACCAGTAGAGCATATAAAAAAATTCTTTAACCAAAATTGTTACGATTGACAGACCCCAGCTTTCGATCAGAAAATCAATTGACCAATCAAATCATTCAATTAGATGGGATGAGAAATTTGAAAACTAAAATTTGCCTTTTTGTGAAGCAATTTTGTTGGTATGGTGGCTTAATCCATTCCCACAAAATGACGCTTTTGACGTCCCTCAAGAAATATAATTTGGAAAACAATGTGTAAAATAAAGAAATCACTTGAAACGAGCAATTTCTTCATTTTCCACAATGTTTTCTTCTCAAAAGGTTGAAGAAATCTAAAATTTCATAAGCTTCAAATTGAGGTCTGCAATTTCTTTCAATTTCGACCAGTCTAAAATTATGTCATTTGGGAATGGGTTAAGAGAAGTAACTATAGCTAATTCAAGGTTTCCGACCAACCATCTTACTTTTTGGTTACATGCTACAAGCCATAAATCTTTTATATCTAAGTGAATCTTCCTGCTGGAGCTCTGTGGGTGTGGCCAGTGATATAACGAATGTCAGGAAGATGAAACTTAGTCTCAACACTTTAAATGTATTGACAAAAGATAAATCTTATAGTGCATAAAATGTAACCCTGTCAAAATTGAGGTAAATTAACCCTTTCTCATTTTTTGAAAATTTAGACTGGTCAAAATGGAAAGATTGCAGACAACAATGAAAATTAAGATGACATTTGAAATAAAACCATCCTTTGTGGGAAAAAATATTGTGAGAAAAGGAGAAATTGCTTGTTAAGCAATTCCTCCCTTTTCCACAATGTTTCTTAGGCATAAAATCTTTGCAAGGTTAAATCCCCGGTTTGCATAGGAAAAGTTCAAAACATAACTCATCTTATATAGGTAGAAAACATTGTGGGTAATGCATGAGAGATTGATAGGATCTCTTTCAACATTGATTCTGTTGTATTGAGGCAGATTTGCATGTGGTTCAACTTTTGGATTTTGCATCACATGGGGCTAAAATTATGGTGGGAAAAGAAGAAAATTCTGGTCATCAGCATTTTATTATTTTTCCACATTTTCTTCTTTCTTCTTTCTTTCAGTGTTTAAAAATAAGGATGTTCTTGGAATGATTTAACAAATGACCATTTATGGGAGAAGTATGTATCAATTGTTTAAAGCATTTCTTCTATTCCTATAGTATTTTCCATAGTATTGTTACCAGTTAATTGTATTTATCTTGGTTCACTTACCTTCAATGAAACTTCTTTCACCAGGTTAAGTTTGTTCGGGTTCATGAATGGAACATCTGCCTCAGCATCTCCTTCAAGCACTACTTTACCAAGCATGGTACCAGACTCTCTTATCTTTTTGGTCAAACTTCTAGTGTCAATTCCTGGAAAACAGTAAGGCACTAAAGTCATTATTTTGGTAGAATAGCATATTGTGATTCTAAATAGAAAATTTGAAAACTCCTGGCATTACGGTTTGAGGAGAAGATCTTTAAATATTTTTAGAGAAACAAAAGCTGTGAACCATTATACAGTTTGTTAGGTTTGTCTAAAAATAATTTTCTATAATGTTTTTCTTTGCGCATTCCCATACAGTGACACTTTTGGACATCCTTCAAGAAAAGTGATTTGGAGAACATTGTGTAAAATGAAGAAATTGCTTGTAACAAGCAATTTCTTCATTTTACACAATTTTTTCTATCCAAAATTTTGAAAAAATCTAAAATTGCATTAAGTTTAAATTGTTCCTTTCAATTTGGAACAGTCTAAAATTTGCCATCTGGTAATGGGTTAATTGTTGTTTGGTAATGGTTTGAATGGCATTATAAGAAGTGATAGTGTGGCAAAGCATAACAAAATTTGCAGGTATCAGAAATTTATTAAGGTACATAATTCTAGCATATACAGATGTGAGATGAAAATCAAATCAAATGTACACTCAATATTTCAAATGTGCATATTGTTACAGAAAAGGAAGAGAAAACCGTATTCCATTGTTGTTGTTTTTTAAATGCCAACATGACTTAGCCCAAAATTTCATCAACTGCAATTAGTCGTCTGCAACATCTTTCAATTTGGATGAGTGTAAAATTTTGTCGTCTGGTAATGGGTTAAGCTTCTCACTTTCTTTATATTGACAGAGAAATCTTACTAACATACCGTAGTACCAATGGTAATGGTAGACATTCCTCACTATCCAGTATGTTCAAGAATGCTTTTTTCAGTTAATCCTTTCCTATCCAATCCCTGGTTTATACGTCTCACTATTTCCATAATTGAGATAACATGGAAAAAGAAGAAATTGCATGTAACAAGCAATTTCTTCTTTTTTGACAATATTTTCTACCCTATTGAATGGTAATTTTTCCAATAAAATTGCCTTTACATTGTCGTCAGCAAAATCTTGAGTTTGGACAGGACTAAAAATTTGCAATACAGTAAAGGTTTAAGAAACTATCAATAGAACTTTAAACAGACAACAGTATTTGGGATCGGACAACAACTGAAGAGAAAAACTCATAGTACAGTCAATCTGAAAAGTGACTTTAAGTCCTGGCAAAATATAGAAGAATCCATCGAGAAAAGGAGAAATTGTTACAAGTTTTCCTAAGCGGTTTTACTTCAGTGCATAGAGATGCAAAATCGAGTGGCAATGGGTAAAAGGATCTTTTTGAATGACAGAATTCCTTACCATATATTCCAGGAACATTGTGAGATTTGAGCCAGGTTGACAAGGACTTGGCAGCATTCCAGTGACTATAATTCTCAGCAACGTCTCCGACAATCAGTGCAGCAACATGTATCTGGTCTGATTCGAACCACTTGATAAGCCCGAAACCATCCACCTCTTCTTCAGGTATGCCATAATTTCCGATTAGAGGGTAGGTAAGGATAAGAATCTGTTTTCTGTATGAAGGGTCCGTTAAAGATTCTGTGTATCCAACCATTCCAGTCTGAAAAACTGCATGATAAACAGACTGATATTTCCTTAACCCATTCCCACACAACAAAATTTTGGACTGGTCAAAATTGAAAGAAGCTACAGACAAAAATTTCAAGTTGATTGAATTCTGAATTTTTTCGTCTTTTGATAAAAAACATTGTGGATAATGAAGACATTGCTTGATGCAAAAAATGTCTTCATTTTCCACAATGTTTTCAAAACCTTTTTTCTTGAAGGGCATAAGAAGGAGGGCTTGTGTGGGAATGGGTTCCAATGTTTTCCAATGGATTACCTGAATTTCTTTATGGATTATAGCTTGTTACTTTCACCAGAAAACCAGTGAATTCATCGAAATGACAACCTCAGTGTTTTGTGAATTTATCAAAATGACAAGCTCACTGTTTTGTGAATTTATCAAAATGATAAGCTCTTTGTTTTGTGAATTTATCAAAATGACAAGCTCACAGTTTTGTGAATTCATCAAAATGACAAGCTCACTGTTTTGTGAATTTATCAAAATGACAAGCTCACTGTTTTGTGAATTTATCAAAATGACAAGCTCACTGTTTTGTGAATTTATCAAAATGACAAGCTCACAGTTTTGTGAATTTATCAAAATGACAAGCTCACTGTTTTGTGAATTTATCAAAATGATAAGCTAACTGTTTTGTGAATTTATCAAAATGACAAGCTCACTGTTTTGTGAATATATCAAAATGATAAGCTAACTGTTTTGATAGATTTAGTCCTGCTTATGTTCATTTAGAGCTACCAAACATCATCTCAGCTAGACAAAGACACTTGTGTCGTAATCAGGTTGCCATGTTATTTACACGACAAATGACAACCTTTCAATCATTTTGCACAAAAAATTTATATGTATTGTATTTTTTTTTCTTTTTTTGCTTAAGGGAAATAAAATTACCATCATTTTCAAATGAAATCCATAAATATTTCATTTCCTGAACAACAAACCTTATCTTTTCAGTAGGGGCTCTGCCACACGTAAAAATATAGCTTTTGATGTTCACTCAATGAAAGATACACTGATTTACACCCAAAAAAAGCAGTTACAGGGAAAAAGACTAGCAGGGGCCCAGTCGCCCATGGCCCCTAAATTTTGGGCTGGGCCCCTGAATTTTTGGAGAAAATACCCTTACCTCTAATGTTAAATATTGTATTTTTGCAGCCAGGGCCCCAAAGTTCAAATTGTTAGTCTTTTTCCCTGAATTATCCTCTATACAATCCAATTCTATATGACAAAAAGTTTTACTGGTTTTAATTAACCTTCTATATAAATCAGTCTTAGAGTTGCATTAAAATCAAAAGCTGAATGTTGATCAATATCATTTTTGAAAGTTTATTTTAAATACAAATCATAATGAAAAGGGGTAAACTTCCTGCCAAAATAAGGAATATTCAAATTTAAGCAATTGAAATTGTTAAAAAAAAGTTCTGCTCCATTTTTAATGGGCCAGGTGTTCTTTTCAATCCTTGTCACAATTAGAAATATTACCCCCAATCAGGGCCTTCTAGTGATTTTAGTCCCTTAATGTTTATACAGTTCTGAACAAGGACTTAATGCAGAATGACAAGGGTTGATAAAAATCTTGATAAACCATCAATCATGGCGCATTAATTCAGCAAAACAATGAAATACAACAAGTGTTTTTAGGTCAATAAGATTCTGAAAAAATTATATGATTAAACTAAAAAACATGATTTAATCCTATCCTGTGCAACAATCCCTGGTTTCTATGCTCCCTGTGTTTTTTTTTTTTTTTTTTTTTTTTTTTTTTTCTATTTTAGAAAATATTAAGGGGAATTAAGAAATTGCTTGTAACAAGCAATTTCTTCTTTCCCCTTAATTTTTTCTACCCTGTTAGTTAGATACTTTTTTCAAATTGCTCTCACTTTTAATTGTTGGTTGTAACTCCTTTGATTTAGACAAGTCTAAAATTTAAACAAAATCTAAGGACTGAAGGTCCTGAAAATCGCTATATTCTGAACATTTAGACCAAACTAAAGGTTTTGTTTTTTTGAAAGGGGTTTTACGCCGCTTTCAACAATCTTTCAGTAATATTGCGGTGGCTGGAGCACCTAACAATGGAATCCTGGTATTTCTCACACCAGTACTACCATTACATCCTTTCCTAGCCTCCAGCTGATATCCCACATAGGTCTACGATTATCAACCCATTTATGAGAGACAAATAGTCGGAAAGGATGAGTGCTGCCGTCGGGGATTGAACCCAGAACCTCTAGATTGACAGTTCGACGCGCTACCAACTCCACACTAAAGGTGTTGAAGAAAACAATTCCTCAGACCTAGATAACATCTATCTTAAATCCTGTTCACAGACAGGAAATTTTAATACTGGTCCAAATTGAAACAAGTCAAGACAACAATTTTATTTTTCTTAAAGGGGAAAATATGTGTCAATAGTGTAGAAAACACTGTGAGAAAAGAATACATTGCTTGTAACAAAGAATTTCTCCTTTTCTCACACACTTTTTCCTTGAATATTTTTCTTCAATGCGTAAAAAAAGCAGGCTTTTCTGGGAATAGGTTTAGTGTTTAGTCATTTCAGTTGTTTGAAATTTAACTATGAGAGTACTATTGTAATAATTATCTTTGGTTTTCTTACTGCTTTTGCAGCATGAAATGCCTGAACCTCTGCTGCATTGTTCTAAAGGATCGAGGTTAGTAATAAAAGTCACATAATCCAATGAAAATGAATTTAGAGTGGCCATCCTTGATTTATGAGATTATACTTTCATTTTTAAACTTTTACCATGTGGCCAAATTTTAGACTGGTCCAAAATTGAAGGGAGTTGCAGATGGCAATTAAAAGTTGATTTTCTAACTTTCTGGGAAAAAAACATAGTGATAAATGAAGAAATTTGCTTCATCTTACACATTTGGTTCCCATATTGTTTTTCTGAAGGGAGTCAAAAAGCGTCATTGTCTAGGAATGGGATAAGCTATAAACTTTAAAAATAAAATGTCATAAAATGTCAAGTTTGTTTGAGAGGTTAAGGAACTTGAAAGTACGCATGTCAAATGAAGTACAAGCATCTGTATTTTCGTTTAACCCATTCCCACTCATTCCCTCTTTCTAAACATCTCAAAAACAAGAGGACCATAATGGCAAAGCCTTCTGTCTTATTATTTTGGAGAAGATGTTTAAGAATTTTCTCTTTTAATCGTAGGTGTATTGATGATCCAATCATATAGCGCTAATTTCCTAAATATGGTAATGCTTTGAAGTATAGACATAAATACATACCAAATATCAAAGCTCTAGGCATAATTGTTAAGGAGAAGAAAGTTTTCAAAGATATCATTCTTTATTCCTATCTAAAATTAGATCACACAAAAAAGGGCTAATTTTCAGAATATGGTAATTCTTTGAAGTATTTTGGTAGAGGGTCAATAGCTGATGATATGTACCAAATATCAAAGCTCTAGGCCAAATTGTTTGGGAGGAGAAGACTTTAAAAGATTTCCTTCATTATTCCTTTGTAAAATCAGGGATCGCACTGAAAAGGCTAAATTTCAGAATACAGTAATTCTTTGAAGTATTTTAGTAGAGGGTCAATAGGTGATGATACATACCAAATACAAAAGCTTTAGGACTTAAGGTTTGGGATAAGAAGATTTTCAAAGATTTCCTTTGTAAAATCAGGGATCGCACAGAAAAGGCTTCATTTTAAGAGTACATTAATTCTTTGAAGTATTTTGGTAGAGGGTCAATAGGTGGTGATATGTACCAAGTATCAAAGCTCTTGGCCTTATGGTTTAGGAGAAGATTTTTTAATAATTGTTTACAAATGGACAGAGAGACAGATGAACGCCGGACAATTACCGATCACAATAGCTCACCTTGAGCACGTTGTTTAACACAACATTAGAAAAAATTTTGGATAATGAGGAAATTGCTTGTAACAAGCAATTTCTTCAATGTCAATTATGTTATCTACCCTACAAGGCAAAGATTTTCTAAAAACCTGAAATTGTCATCTGCGACTTCTTCTAATTTGAATCAGTTTAAGATTCTTTCTTGTTGTGATGGGTTATAGGGTCAATTATCATTTGTTACAAGCAATTTCTTTATTGCCCGCGATGTTTTTTATACTAAAGGCGGAGTTTTCTTAATTCCACCAACTTGAGATTGTTACCTGCAACTGCTTTCAATTTGAACCAGTCTTAAAATCTGCCAATCAAGAATGACAATTTAAACAAGAGGACCATGATGGTCCTATATCGCTCCCCTGAGTATGATGGCTCAAGGTTTTATGAGATAATATACAAAATATCAAAGCCCTACACCTTATCCTTTTGGATAAGAAGATTTTTTAAAGATTTTCTCCTTTAATTCTAGGTGTATTGAAGATCCAGCCATATTGAGCTAATTTCAAGAGTACAGTAATTCTTTGAAGTACTTAAGTAGAGGGTCGATAGGCATTAATACATACCAAATATCAAAGCTCTAGGCCTAATGGTTTAGAAGAGGACTCCTTTCTGGGATTGCACAAAAAAACGCTTATTTTCAGAATACAATAATTCTATGAAGTTTTTTAGTACAGGGTCAATAGGTATTATCACACAATAAATTTAAAGCCCTTGGCCTTATGGTTTGAGAGAAGAAGACTTTTAAAGATTTTCTTCTTTATTTCTATGTAAAATCAGAGATCACAAAGAAAAGGGATAATTTTCAGAATACAGTAATTCTTTGAAATATTTTGGTAGTGGGTCAATAGATCATGATTTGTACTAAGTATCAAAGCTCTAGGACTTATGGTTAGGGAGAAGAAGATTTTTAAAGTTTTCCTTCTTATTTCCATGTTAAATCAGGGTTCGCCCAGAAAAGGGCTAATTTTCAGAATACGGTAATTCTTTGAAGTATTTTGGTAATAGGTCAATAGATCATGATTTGTACCAAATATAAAAGCTCTAGGCCTTATGGTTTGGGAGAAGAAGATTTTTAAAGTTTTCCTTCTTTATTTCTATGTAAAATCAGGGATCGCACAGAAAAGGGCTAATTTTCAGAAAACAGTAATTCTTTGAAATATTTTGGTAGAGGGTCAGTAGATGATAACTTGTACCAAATATCAAAGCTCTAGGCCTTATGGCTTGGGAGGAGAAGATTTTTAAAGTTTTTTCACTCTGTTGCCATGGCAACCAGAGTTCTTCATGGATTTTAATTCTTTGAAGTATTTTGAAAGAGCATGTCCTAAGGATTATTTATGTGAAGTTTTGTTGAATTCCATTGTTAGTTTTAGGAGAAGAAGATTTTTTTGTAATTTTGAATGGACGGACAGACAGACGGAAGGACAGTGACTTATCACAATATCTCACCCAGAGCTCTTCGTGCTCAGGTGAGCTAAAAAAACAACAAGAGCCATGTTGGACGTGGCCATCCCCCGCCGTAAAAGCTTCATAGTAAACTGAAGCCAGTTAGATTTAGGCTTCTTGTGCACTGCATTTCTTCTCAATGAGTTCGATAATAGCTATTATACTTTCAGAGATATGCCCAGGACAAAATCTAAGTCTTTAAAACAACAAAGTGCCATAACTCCAAAATTATGCCAGCAAGAGTTGTGGTTTTTGTGCACTGCACTTCTCCTCAACGAGATCTATCCAGCTATGAAGTTTCAAGTTAATAGCTATTATACTTTCAGAGATATGCCCCGGACAAAATCTTAGTCTGTAAAACAACAAAGGGCAATAACTCCAACATTATGCAACCAAGAGTTGTGTTTTTTGTGCACTGCACTTCACCTCAATGAGATCTATCGACCTATGAAGTTTCAAGTTGATAGCAATTATACTTTCAGAGATATGGTTCGGACAAGTTTAGTAACGGATGGACGGAATGACGGACAGAGTCCATTACTATATCCCCTTCGCCGAAACAGCAGGGGATAAAAAATGGGGAAAAGTTATAACTGTAGGTAATAAAAATCATTTTGTTTAATCTAGAGAGAGCCAATGGTCTTCTCAAATACAAAATGATCCCCATTTGCACCATGCCAGTGCTCAATTGGTTAATTCGTATGTTCTCAATCTAAGACAATGTCTGATCTTTATAGAAGCAGTCTATAAATACATCTAAAGCTCAGTTGTAATTGCTTAAAGGGGCTGTTTTTCTTATACACTGACTCCCTGAAGCTGTAAATTATTAGGAAGCACACCAAGCCTAAGAATGACGTAGACATGCCCATCGGGGTCCGTTATTTGGAGTCCCTTCCACCCCGTAGACCAATATTATTAAACAAGGGATTTTTCTCCATTTGCCCCAATCACCCAGTCACCTAGTCACATATACAAACAACGCTATCTTTTTTCAAATGAATAGATAATTTAATCCGCCTTTCAAAAAATGAAAGACATCACATTTTTCTACAAAGAAAGTACAAATGTTTGGGGGTTGCAAGTACAGACTGACTGAAAATCCATTGTTTACAATATCGGTCTGCGGGATGGAAGGGACTCGAATTACGGACCACTATGGGCATGTCATATACATGCACTTTCTTAACCCTTTCCTAGACAAACCCGTAATTTTACGTCACTGTGATTTTATACTTGAGAAAAACATTGTGGAAAAAGAAGAAATTGCTTGTGACAAGCAATTTCTTCTTTTTCCACAATATTTTCTCACCTGTAGGTTGGTTTATTTTCCTTTCGCATCCAATTTTCAATGTTGTCTGCAACCTCTTTCAATTTGGACCAGTCTAAAATTTCAAAAAACGGGAAAGGGTTAACATAAATGTACAACTTTACACATACCAACTTCTCCAGGTACGCTCTTCTCCGCTCCAAACGACAAGCCATCATAGGTAGAGCCGTCCTCCAAAACAAGAGTAGATTTTTTGGTCATCATGCGCGCGCCTCACACGTGCTCTAGCTGAAATGAAGAGTGTTGACATTACAAAACGACTGTAGAAGGTGACAGCATCCTCTAAAGATTGCTGGATACAAATGCAAACAATTGACACAAACAGATGGAGTTGTCTTACTACATGAAATGATATCTTTGACTTTCTTTTTACAATCTATTGTTGGCGAACTTTTTCTGTTTTGGGTATGTACGTTTATTAATTGATTTAGCATTGGAAATGTTGAATTTAGGGAGATTTTCAGTAAATATGCATTGTGTCTGCAATTTATTATCAAATTTAAATGAATATCAAGTAAAGTATATTTGATTTAACTTAAAACCATGTCTTTTCAACGAGCACCTATTTCATAGAGTTTTCATTCAAAAACTCTTATTCGTTTCACAAAATTTCAAACTAATCGCCATTGAGTAATAAGGGGTCACACCAGTCATTATTGATTGTTAGATCACAATCTTGACCAAGCAGGATTCCATGCCCATTTTTCCTACCTTTGAAAAATCCCAAAACATAAAAAATCATATCTCAAAATGT
This sequence comes from Fragum fragum, assembly GCA_946902895.1. Lineage (NCBI taxonomy): Eukaryota > Metazoa > Mollusca > Bivalvia > Cardiida > Cardiidae > Fragum > Fragum fragum. The sequence goes on along the minus strand of OX336378.1, from coordinate 23,114,463 downwards.
GTATGCAAACTATTCAAGCTGAATGATGAAATTTAAAAATTAATAGTTTGTAATATTTCTCTGTTCAATTTGAGAGACCTCGGGCACTGACTGCCCGGGTTGTGTTTTAAGCTAGAGTTGACTGTGTCATCAGTTGACTGGGTTACTGTTCCTAGATATATTGATATTAGAAACTTTGAATTCTATTTTTTTATTATTACATGCTTATGATGACAACCAATTCGTGTCGGCACACAAATACCGAACTGATAAGTAAAGACAATTTCTTCATCAGGTTTTTTTAATTCACCAACTTGCAATTACCGTCTTCAAAGTCAGTCTGTCATTTTTGACTAGACTAAAATTCAGCCCCATGTTAACGGGTTAAAGTAGGCCAGGAAATAGAAATTAACCCATTCCCACACAAAGACGCATTTTGACACCCCTCTCAAGAAAAAAACTTTGGAAAATATTGTGAAAAATTAAGTAATTGCTTTTTACAAGCAATTTCTTCTTTTTTCACAATGTTTTCTACTCCCAAAAGAGTTTTTTTCAAATTTAATCAGCTAAAATATGTCGTCTGCTAGTTCTTTCAATTTGGAGGCTATCTAAAATATTGCCTTCTGGTAATGATTAAGACTGCACGGATGATTTTCGCGGGTTAGCTGGATTACACAAATCAAGATCAAGGGTTCGATCCCTGGATTGACCTGACAAACCGTTGAAACTAGTTGTTTTTCAGATGAGACCGGTTGAACGGAGACCCCGTGTGATGGTGCTTTACACAGAGCACGTAAAATAACCAGGCCGGAACCAGGTCCCAGTAATTTCGTCCTATATCCTTGACTAACCCCCGTTACAACTAACCGTCTACCGTGGGCGTCGCTCATATACGGTGGTGAAGATAAGTAAACGGACATTTATGCACAAATTACTTCGGTGTGATATTTGATCGATTGAAGTTTTCCGATTGACCAAAAAACCCCCCAAAACAACACAATTTTGTGATTCATGACAAGTTATCATTTAAAGTTTTGACTGATAACCTCATTCCGCTGTGGAGCCTTGTTGAGACGGAGCAGTAAAAACGACCTTCAGAACAGTAAGCTAACAGTGAGGGGGAAATAGTCCAGGGGGGTTCGTTTTTGTTTATAGAGAGCTTCGATAAACATCTTGTCCATGATTTGTGTGTGTGTGTGTGTGTGTTTTGTTGTTGTTGTTGTTGTTGTTTCAATATATATATATATATATTTTTTTTTTTTTTTTTTGCAATAGGCTTAAATTTCATTGGCAAATAATATTTGGACTTAACCTCGGCCATGCACCACAAATGAACTCGCATATTGAACAGAATTCTATACCAAATGCCTGTTAAAGTCAGCGAAACACTGACATTTGTCCTGATTGGCCATTTATGAATAAAATACATGTACATGAACCATATGCCACAGAGGTAGGGCGTGAAAATGAATATATTTCCCCTGATTTCTGGTTTCTATGGGATGATGGAAGAGGGGAGTTGGCATGGGAAAAGGAGGTAATGTTTAGTAAGCCCCGGAGAAAAAAGTGATTAAAATGAATAAAATAAATAAAACTTGTAATAGAAGAATTGTTGTGTGTGTGGTTTTTTTTTTTTTTTTTTTTTTTTTTTTCAAATCAACTGGAAGGCTTAACTCATTATGTCAAAAAAAACCTATCTTTCTCTTGGGGTAAAAAAGAATGAGAAAAATGAAGCCTGAAATTGCTTGTAATAAGCAGTTTCTCGTTTTTCCTTATTGTTTTCTCAAACGATTTACTTGAGGGGCTTTAAAAAACGATATTATTGTGGGAATGGGTTAAAGAGGTCGAAACGGGTTTTATCGTTAAGCTCTTCATTACATATTTGATGAAAGTTAACCCACTCTAACACAATGCACAATGGCGCTTTTGGAACCCCCATCCCCTCAAACACACAAGCAATTTCTTCTTCATTTTATACAATGGTTTCTATCCAGAAACTTGAAAAAATCTAAAATTTCATAAGCTTTAAATTGTCGTCTGCAACACCTTTCAGTCTGGACCTGTCTAAAATTTTGCTGTCTGATAGTGGCTTAATTATAACTAGACAGTGCCCCCTGTGTAGCCTATTTGTTTCGTATTCATGGAAAAATCCAATGAAAATTTGGCCATGGTAATAAATGAATCCCCAATGGGTAAGTTCGAACCCCTTTAAAGAAATCTTTGACCCGGCGCCATTTCTAGAAATCTCTCTCTTTTTTCTCTGATCATGTTTTTTCTATATATATAGAGAGCGAATTTGAATGGAATACTGCAATTTCATTCTTTTAGAAAATCGCTAATCCGTATTATTTTCCACAATATCAAGGATCTTGAAATGGGTTCTCTACCGCTCGATCACCGACACCACTAACAAAAGCGGCCTATACTTTTTTTAACCCCCCCCCCCTCCATTGCTATTTTCCCCCACTTAAGCCCTTTTCCTATATCCTGAAACTTTTTTTTATTGAAATGTTAAGTTTTGAGTTAAAAATTTAGAACCAGAGAAAATCTTATAAAAAAGAAAACATAAGCTGACGTGCTCTCATATTCCATTCTATGTCTCGGATATACTTTACACAACCGATATATACTTCAGGAAGGGGCAATACCCTGTTTATCGCGAATCAGTTCCAGAATATTGTGATCTCCCTGGATACGATATTTTTAAAGTCTAAAGCAAAGCTGTAATGGACGGATCGCCGCTGTCAATCAAAAGAATTTCGTTGGTTTTCGCGATTGAAACGTCGTAACTTAAACTTATTCAAGCTTTAGATACGACGCTTAGGTCACCAACCAACCATTAGCATTTTATTTATTGTTTTCTTCCCACTTATTAGAGTGTTGTTCATGACATCAGTCGAATATTCATATCGGAGGTGAGTGGGCGGGGCAAGAGTTCCGTCAGTTTTGTGCTTTTACAGTCAATTCTGCTCTAGCGATTATCTTTATCGAGCGACACCGATCTAAAACCCCTTTTCAAAATCTAATAATCTCATAAAGAAGTGATCGTATTTGAAATTATATCATTCTTATATCCAATGTTATTGGAACTTGTTAGAATCGTCTCAGAGACGATTCTAACGAGTCCAAACAACCTAGGATTGAGCAAGCATTCTGTTATAATGTATGCAATCATTAAAATACCTGGTTTCCTAATGAGACTTTCGAAAAAATGCATTTTACACGAAACATGAAATACCTTAACGTGACATCGAATCAATGAGAGTGGTCAATCAGAGATACTTCTAAAAATTAAACATATGGTAAGGTAGAATGGCCATTTAAGATTCAGCAAAATGCGACAACGTTCGATCCCGGTCCAATCCGTGCAGTCCGAACAGGGTCGGTATACCTTTGGAACTGGCTCAGATGGCCTCTATTCGCCCGATGGCTCACATTGTTCACACGGTCTGAGGTAAATAACGTTCTCTGTCTTAGCCCCGACAGGCAGCCTCTCCGTCATTCAACGGTGTTATTTAGTAAAATTTATGACCCATTATACGTAACACACAAAAAAAGTGAAGTAGTTGGTTGGAGATCTAAAGTTCGTAATCTCAGCTTGAAAATCAGCTGAAACGACTTAAGTCGCCAAACCAATAAGGATGCTTTACATACATGTCGCCAAATATCGGAGATTAAAATTCACTGCCGGTCTAAATTAATGATTTGGATGGCCAATTGAATTTTTGATTGACACCTAGTGATAGAGATTTGGTAAATTAGAAGTTAATGGTAATACGGAAGGGATTTTCTTTTCTGTTTAATCAAATCCGACGCAATGACATTTTTGGACGCCCTTCAAAAAAAAACACAAAAAAAACAGGGTTAGCAATTTCTTCATTTTATACAATGTTTTCTACCCAGAAATTTGAAAACAAAAAATAAAATTTCATAAACTTGAAATTGTTGTCTGCAATTCCTTTGAATTTGGACAAGACTAAAATTTTGTCGACTGGAAATGGGTCAAGCTACACGTTGAAACTAAAATCACAGTACATTGTAGAAGACAATCAATCTTATCAAAATCAGACCCACCGTAAGAGCCTATTGCTACGTCCCTGCGTAGTGGAGAGATAGCCTAGTGCCGGGTTTCGTAGAGATGATTTAAACCCAATTACAGACGGCGAAATTTTGAACTGGTCCAAATTAAAATGAGCTGCAGACGCCAATTTAAAGTTTATGATTTTTTTTTCAACTTTCCGGATAGAAAACATTGTGTAAAATGAAGAGATTGCTTGTTACAGGCGATTTCTCCATTTTACGCCATGTTTCCCAATTGATTTTCTCGAGGGGCATCCAAAGGCGTCATTGTGTGGGAATTGATAAATGAGATTAAAAAGACACCATAACCCATTACTACCCAATCCCGCATTTTGACGCGCTGGAAAAAAGATAACGATGGAAAATATTGTAAGAAAAGAAGAAACTGCTGATAACCAGCATTTTCTCCTTTTCTCGTAATAACTCTTAACACTATCTGACACAGAGTTTAAAGATTTTTGTCACATTTAAATTGTCGTCTACATCATCTTTTAATTTGGACTTATCTTGACTTTGTCGTCTGATAATGGGTTAAGGCAAGCATAGATTGAAATCTGAATACCGCACAGGATAGAATTCATTAAAAGAAAAAAGATGTCTGGCTTGTTACAAGCATCGTTTTCGTTTTAACACAAAGTTTTCCCTGATACCAAACTTCATAAGACTGAACACAAGGAATAGTGTGGTAATGGGCACACACGAGTTGCCAAAAAGACTTTTCCACCGGAGGTGTGTTCACTCGGTCTCGATATAAGAAGCACTGATGAGCGCAGTAAAATCGGCTACGTGCCAGAGGCGCTTCCATATTTGGAGGTGGGGAGGTATTTAGCCGGTATATTACACAGATTCATTCTGCGCTACCTCTCCAAACATACCGATCCGAGTTATTTTACGCAGCTGCCCTTCGTTCTAGAGGGGACGAATAACAACTTAACCCATTCCCATACAGTGAACTTGTAGACATGTTCAAATTTAAAGAAGTTGCAGACGACGATTTCAAATTGTTGAAATTTTTGAAATCTATGTCTGTCTGGGCAGAAAACAATGTGGAAAATGCAGAAATTGCTTGTAACAAGCAATTTCTTCATTTTCCATATTGTTTTACAGAACTATTTTCATGAGGGGTGTAAAAAGGAGGGATTGTGTGGGAATGGGTTAAACCGTTACTAGACAACAAAATTCAATTGATTGATTGAATGGGGTTTAACGCCGCTTTTAACAGTATTTCAGTCATATCGCGGCGGCTTGAGCACCTAACAAGGGATTCCTGGTATTTCTCACACCAGTACTACCACTACATCCTTTCCTAGCCCCCAGCTGCTATCCCACTTAGGTTTACGATTATCAACCCATTGGTGAGAGACAATTGTCGGAAAGAATATTTGCCGCCGCCGGGGATCGAACCCATGACACCTATGATTGAAGATTAGGAGTCTGGCGCGCTACCGACTGCGCTATGACGGCGGCCGACAAAATTTAAGGCTGGTTCATGTTGAAAGAAGTTGTAGAAGACATCTTTTTTCAAAGTCAATGAAAAGAGAAAAAAAAAATGCCACTCAGGTTAGAAAATACTGTGAGAAAAGGGGGGGGGGAATTTCAACGATAAAGATATTTCTCTTTTTCCTTCAATGTCTATTTATGAGTTTATGTTTCTGTAAAACTGCTAGATTGCGTGGAAATAGGTTAAAAATATAAATTGACAATTCCTGGAGTCAGAATCAATGCGGGATAACAAGGTGCGAGAGCTAATACTTTTGGTGAGATGAGATCGTTATAAAAGAAAGCTTTTACCTATTACCGCAAAATCGCTTATCTTAACCCATTCCTATACGACAAGCTTTTAGACCAGTCCGAATTCAAAGAAGATGCAGACGACAATTTGTGAGTTGATGGAGTCTTCAAAATATTTGTGTTTTAGGGAAGAAAATATTGTGGATAAGGAAGAAATTGCTTGTAACAAGCAATTTCTTCCTTTTCCACAATGTTTTCCAAAGCTTTTATATTGAGGGGCGTTTAAAAGCGCCATTGTGTGGGAATGGGTGAACGCTCCGTAAGAATAATATTGAGGATAACATCGAGGGGAAATGACAAATCGATTGTTACAAGAAATTTCTCTGTATACTACAATAATTGATTTTCAACCCTTTGAGATGTAACGCTTTTGTGAGCACCTACATTATATTGTCGTCTGTAGCCTCAGCTTCCTTAATTTTGTCGTCTGGTAATGAGTTAACCAATTACCACATGATCCCGCATTTCACCCATTGCCAGATGACAAAATTTTAGACTGGTCCGAATTGAAAAAAAGTTGCAGACTAAAATTCGAAGTTGATAGAGTTCAAAGTATCTCATTAACTCTGAATAGAAAACACTGTGGAAAATACAGAACATGCTTGTTACAAGCAATTTCTACATTTTCCCACATTTTTTTTTTTTCATAATCTGTTTTTCGGAGGGTCGTTATAGGTCGGGCTTCCGTTGGAAAGGGTTAACGCAATGAAGAAATATTGCTATTGTAAACATTGTTTCACAATGTTAATTCTCAAGGAAGCAGGATCGAGAGGGATTAACCCAAGTTCGAAAAACTTCCAAAACCGATGTTAAATAATTACATGTAGGTTTAATTCCTATTCATTCCTATTCCTAACCAATCTCGCTCTTTGACGCCTTCAAGGGAAGGAGGTGAGCAAAATATTGTTGAAAATAAAGAAATTGCTTGGTACAAGCAATTTCTTAGGTTATCCACATTTTTCTCTACTCAAAAAAGGCAAAGATTTTTAATTTCACCAACTAAAAATTGTCGTCCGCAACATCTTTGATATTAGACCACCCTAACATTTTGTCGTCTAGAAATGGTTAACCCTTTTTTGTTTTTGACAGGTCAAATTTGAAAGAAGTTGCAGACAACATCTTAAAGTGAGGGCAATTCGAAAAGGAACCACTCTACAGGATAGAAAATATTGTGAGAAAAGAAGAAATTGCTTGTTACAAGCAATTTCTTCTTTTCCCTCAATATTCCCTCAAGTATAAAATCACAGGGAAGTAAAAACCAGGGACTGAACAGGAAAGGGTTAAACATAAACCTAATCAGATTTAATGCAAGTCCTTCAGAGTCAGATGATATTCAAAGACAGCGAGCTGACTAAGAAATCTGAACAGGATCGGTTTTTTTGCCTAGCGGTTCCCTTTCTTTTGACGAGTACTGTATTAATACGCCGATCCGTGTGTTCGACAAAGTCTTCCGCTTCAGGGAACTATTTCTTCAGATATCATAGGTCTATACGATTATGTGACATTTTATCACTGTAAATATTACGATAAAATGGAAAACTGCTTGTAACAAGCAAAGTCTCTAGCACGATATTTACTACCTAGACAACGATTACCTCGTTTTCCTAAACTCATTCCGTTTGCGTCTTCTTTCTCTTTGCTTAGTATTCGTTTTTTGACGATTTTTAGTTAATAATTTTTTGGTCTTCTGATGAAGAAATACATTGTGGATAATAAAGAAATTGCTTTTAAGTTGTTTGTTAATTTACAACGTTCATTAAAGCTGTTTTCCTTTGGGGCATAAGAAAATGGGATTGTGCAGGAATGGGTTATCGCTGCCTTCGGGTTGTATAGGGCCCAGAAGTAATGAATTCAATCTGCTTCAATGTCTACGCCTGGTAAGGGTTATTTTCGGAACACATAAAGCAGAATCCATCAAAGAAAACCTTCCAAGATGTTATTCCTCGCTAGTGTTAACTCAACTACCCGCCTACTAACTAAAACATACGTTATCCCAACCTACGGATGGCTTATCAGTAATGGTAGGTGATTAGCGGAGTATATACGGTGTGTGGTAAAGCGGGGAATATCCTACTGTGTGAAAGCTGATAGGCCCCGAATTAAGTCCTCCCTATAAGGAATGGGGAATATAATTAACCTCTTTCCGGGCGCTTTTTTGGCGAATTTTGGCAGAAATGGGGTTCACAAGTCAAACTCTGCGGAGCGGTTCTGTGTAGCTCGCAGAAGTTTCCAGGAAAGGCATCGTTATGGGTTAAATGTGACTTGACAAAGTTTGACTTAATGCTTGGTACCTTAAAGAAGGCTTATCAGAAAAATATTAGATTTGTGGGATTATTGACTCATACTATTCTTTTGCGTCGTGGAAAAGTTTTGAAAGTTTTTGAGTTATTGTACAAATAAATGTAGAATCTAAGATTTAAAGATTTAGGATGGTTTAACAAGACATACGTGAATACATTGTCTAAAATGATCATGTTCGTTTGTGAAGTGTGTTGTTATTAAAACTTTACATGAGAAAGAGCTATGGCTCATAGAAGGAAAAGTTCACAGCCGGTGTCAAAAACAAGACGACAGCTAGGATCGAACTGGGAGCCTGTCCAGCCAACAGAGGTAATGTTTCACTTTTTCTCGGCTGTTTTCAAGATTTAAAAAACTTTAGACTGGTTCGAATTGACGACAATTCGATGTGCGTTTAAAATGAAAAATAAAATGATATAGACCCCGAGAAAGGGATAGTCTACTTTTGTAATAAGCAATTTCTCCTTTTCACAGTGGTTTCTTAAGTTATATTTTATCTTATTTTCTCTTTCCCAGACGATTAAGGTTCGTAGCATTATAATTAAAGAAGAATCTACATGTAACGACCAAAAGTCTACAGCTATCACGTTCCAAATATATACCATCACTGGGTGAGCGAAATATCGTAACTACAGCCTTGTTGAATGTGTAGTTACGGCATTTTGCAAACCCGACGACGATACGTTTATTTTAAAAAATTGAATTTCAAAATCTTCGGGTAGATGTCCTAACTACGGTTTATTCGAGCAAGTCCATATTCAAAGGTGTTTCAGACGACAAGTTGATTTTGTTTATTCAGAAGGATGGAAGATATGGTTGAGATAGAAGAATTCCTTGTCACAAGCGGTTTCTTCTTTTTCCTTAAAGTTTTCTCAAATATAAAACACAAGGAAGTAAACACCAGTGAAAACAAGGACAGTAACGTAGAATACAAATTCCGTATATAAAATCCACCATGTTTCCCGGTACCCACCGAATTAGCTACACAAATTTTAAACTCGTCTAAATATGAAGAAATGGCAGACGTCAATTTCAAGTTGATGAAATCTTACATTTGGGGTAGAAAACCAGCGATTTCTTTATTTTCAAAATGTTTCCCAAAGAGTTTTTTTAGGCATGTAAACATGATGAGTAGTTATAGGCAATCTATGATTTTTCAGAAAGAGGGGAAGGGGGGGGGGAAAGAGTCACCGAAATTAAGTCACAGCTGAAACTTTGGCCAGGCCCAATGACTCCGACAGGAATTCCCGGTTCGATTTTAAACGGCATTAATTTGAAAAATTCATAATCAACAAAATGATAACGTGGTTGGTTGGCGACCATAACGTCATAACTACAGCTTGAATAAGCTGAAGTTACGACGTTTAAGTCGCCAAACCAGCAAAAATTTTAAATAAAAATTACGTTCAATATCGGAGTTCGAGCTGAAGGAATTATTGGATTGGTCGATTGATTCCTTGATTGACAGACGCGATTGGACATTAAGTAAACAAACGAATAAAAACAACAACAACAAAAAAAAAGAATACAAAATAAGAAGGGTATGCTATTCAGGAAGAGGTCTCTAATTTTCACAATGTTTCCAATTTCAGTGCCATGACGTGTTTTTTTTTAGACGAAAAAATGTTGTAGTTGTAGATTATTAAAAACAAATTGTCGAAAGGAAGATTTAAAAACAACAACAACAACAACAACACACACAAAAAAAACCAACAACAACACAACAGCATCGTAACACTCTTATATATTTTTTCCGAGTATTTTGTCTGTTGCTTATTTTTCTTCGATCACCCTAACCTGAACATTTTTAGTTAAACCTATTGCAACACAATCCAGCAAATGATCCCGCTTAGTAAACATCGTTAGAAATACTGTGACAAAAGCTATTTCTTCTTTTTTCACTATGGTTTGGGAACCATTTTTTTCATATTGCAAATACTTTTATTTATCATCTGCGACTTTATACAAATCGTTAGAAATACTGTGACAAAAGCTATTTCTTCTTTTTTCACTATGGTTTGGGAACCATTTTTTTCATATTGCAAATACTTTTATTTATCACCTGCAACTTTATACAAATCGTTAGAAATACTGTGACAAAAGCTATTTCTTCTTTTTTCACTATGGTTTGGGAACCATTTTTTTCATATTGCAAATACTTTTATTTATAATCTGCAACTTTATACAAATCGTTAGAAATACTGTGACAAAAGCTATTTCTTCTTTTTTCACTATGGTTTGGGAACCATTTTTTTCATATTGCAAATACTTTTATTTATAATCTGCAACTTTATACAAAACGGACCAGTCCAAAGATTTGTCGTCTGGTAAGGCATAACCATTTCCTGTTTTTCAGAATTTTAAACCTGTCCAAATTCAAAGGTTTTGCAGACGAAAATTTAAAGTGAATTTCATTTGAGAAATAACTATTCGGTAGAGTAGAAAATGTTTTGGAAAAAGAAAAAAATTGCTTGTTACAAGCAACTTCTTCTTTTTCTACAATGTTTTCACAGTTATGAAATCACAGGTACGTAAAAAAACAGGGATTAATAAGGAAAGGGTTAAGGGGTAGGTGGCAATGCCCATTTACAGAATATGTTTAGCGTTATATAACAGCCATTAGGAGTCCAAATTTGCCATCCTGTATTTTATCGCCCTCCCATTGGGGTTAATAAACAGAGGTCGTGCCGCACATGTGGTGTCAATCAAACACTGATGCGTGAACCCTTTAGGCAAGACCGACGAAAGCTTCCTCTGAGGAAACAATGGGACTGGTTAGATCTTGTCGTGTAGGATCCGGAATATTTCTTCTTTGGAGGAACTACGGAGGTAAAGATTAAGACCAGACTGCACATATGTACATTCTGATCTAAGTCTTCCCACCTGTTTGACATTTTAAGACAGAGTGGTTAATGAAATTGATAAACAAAAAAAGTACACACATATATATTGTGCAGTATTACTCCTCGGTGCTTTCAGTCCTTTGATTTAAATGCAGTTTTGAACAAGGATAATAGCATGGCAAGGGTTAATTCAACGCATTAACCCTTGTCATGCTGAACTCAGAATATTCCTGTTTTGGCAGGGGATATATACAAAGATCAGACTGCACATATGTACAGTCTGATCTTTGTATACACCAACTGCTTTTCCAATTCAAATTGTTTATAAATCGATTTGTCAAAAGAAATATTGACCTACAATTAAAGTCTTATAGTGCTTTTAGTCCTTTGATTTTAATGTAATTCCCAATAAAGATTTTATTCAGTAGGACAATGGTTCATAGACGGTGGCCTTTTTAACAGTAAGTAAAATAAAAATGCCATGTAGATTAGAAAACTTGTGAGAAAGCAACTTATTGTGATTTCTCTTTCATTTACAAGATTTTTCTTCGGTGCGTTAGAACGCAGTAACTGATAGAGACTCAACCGCATGAATTTTCTACAAAAAAAGTATCAAAATTACCTCCAATTTCCAATACGCAATGCCCCCCTCCCTCATCATGTGTCATAGACTCGCTCCCGGTCTCACTGATATTTATTTGTTAGGTATGTTCAATTTTAGTTGAAACGTTTATATTTTCTCTAACCATTATCTCTATGTTTTTAGAGAAAAAATAGACTGGTTAAAGAAGTGGCAGACGAAAATTCAACTCGATTAAACTAAACCACAACAAAAAAACAAAAACCAACAAAAAAATTGTCTTTCCGGGTAGAAATCAATGTGGTAAATGAAGAATAGTTACAAGCAATATTTCATTTCACCACAGAGTTTTTTTTAACTTTATTTCTTAAGAGTCGTCAAAAGTGGCAAATTTAAAGCTTTTACAGACGATTTTTAAAGAGGGTTTAATTTGAAAAACAACTATTCAGTAAAGCAGAAAATATTGTTGTAAAAGAAGAAAGTGCTCGTTACAAGCAATTTCTTCTTTTTCTACAATGTTTTCTCAAATATAAAATCACGGGGACGTAAAAACAGGGATTGGACAGGAAAGGGTTAGACACGGGGTATTATTCGGAATTTCCCCGCTTACACCCATATATTAGCTAAGCCTATCAGCTTGTCACCACATTATCTCTCTTGACGCAATAAAGAAATGTGATTTAACGTATTCCAACACAATCACGCTTTATGATGCCCCATCAAGAAATTTTCTTTAGAGAACATTGTGGAAAATGAAGAAATATCAAGTTAAGAAACATTATTTAAATAATTTCATGTAACGTTTTGTGCGTAACCTTCATCTCACTTCAAGATTTTATAATAATTTTCCTGGCATATTTCCTATGACATACGTTCACAACATACTAGTGGTGGTGCTAGTGTTAGAAATTTCAAGAATCCATGGGTAGGTGCTACAGCATCCGCGATATGACTGAAATACTGTTAAATGTGGCGGTAAACCCCATTCAGTCAATCAATTAATATACTTTCGTCTGATTTTCTATCTTTTCTGTCCTCCTTTCTAGTTTCGTCTATCTATCTAACTGTCTATCTGTCTTTCCCCGTCTTGAATTCTCTCTCAGTTTATTAACCTTCATATATCATAATGGAAATCAAACAGCCAATGGATCGAATTCTGCCGAATTTAACTAATTTTACCAGAAGAGAAATTAAATGTGCCCCTATTTACAAGGTTTTACCTATTCCCCGATTCTTACGCTCCTGTGATATTAATTCATACTCGAGGAAACATTGTGGGAAATGTAACAAACAATTCCTTCTTTCCAAACAATTTTTCTATCATACAGTACATAATGGTTGATTTTTGAAAAATTGTTACTTTATAATGTCGTCTGCTACCCCTTTGAATTTGGAAAATTTTGAAATTTTATGAAAAACGGTAATAGGTTTAAATCAGAAGATATAGAACTTAACGCAATTAGTTGGTATGGCTACGAACAAAGGAAAAGAGTCCCTTCCTGCTTCCAGCGTCTTAAACCGGGATGCTTGAGATAAGAGATCTGCTTCGTGTAACCTACCTTAACAAGTAAACCATCTGGGAATTATTTGTGTTGCCTAGCAACATATTTAAAGTAAAGTGAATATATCTCTGAACACAATCCTAAAATTTTCGTGAGTCACTTACAAGCAAGTCGGGGATGCAGTTTAAATGTTAAACGCTTACCACCTAAAAACGAAGCATGGTTCATATGGTATTCGTTTAGCAAAAAACGGACTTCAATGGAATTGCGTATATAAAGTATCGATCTAGTAGTCAGTCTAAGCAGCCCGCGCACACTGACTTGATCGATACATAACGCAATTCGTAGTATTACGCAATTTTGACAGGGTCGAAGGAAGATATTGGTACCGAATTCTTCTTCAAGACTCCTAATTCATTCCCTTACAACCCCGAGGTTCTGTTAAACAAGACTAACACTGCACAACAGGCGTCGTGTTTATCCCTTTCTCTTAGTGTTTTCACTTTTTCTTTGACTAAGTTCAGATCACTGTGAAAATATATCCGCCTGACAAGTAATCCCAATTACTTACCAACAATCTCAGATGTAGAAGAAAATCGTCAATATTTCTAGATGAAATTGTTATCTCTAAAATGCGAAATGAAAAAGGGATAAAGAAAAAAATCCGTCCAAATTATAGATCTATTTGAATAAATAAATAAATGACATGAATGAATGAAATGAATAACCGAAGAAAACAAGATGCCCCCGAAACAGGAATTTTTTAGAAACGGGTTATTTTTTTGTTTGTTTTTGTTTTAGGAAAAAGGGTTAAAATTTTGACATTGACCTTGATGAAATGACCTTCTCCAGTTGCGCCTTGTTGAGACATATCTACATACCAAATAATAGCATTGTAACTTAATCAGGGTAGAAGTTATAGGAAAATGTTTAGGTGGCAGGTTAAGTTTCGCAGACAGACAGACAAACAGACGGGCACCGGTAAAACAATATGCCACCGATCTTATCGATGCTGGGGCATAAAAAGCCTGTGAAAATCGAGGACAAAATAAGAAAACGAAAAATCGCATGTTGCTAATACTAATCTCTTTACCACGACAGAAATTTAAATCTTCTTAGAATGTTACACAGAAAGGGAGAATCTTAGAGAACTGGATTTTGTAAAAACTTATGAACAAACGATATGCATTTACATTAGTTTTGCTTTCGTTTTATCAATTTTAAACCTATAAGATATATTGATATTTTCAAAAACACTGTTTGAATTATGAAGATATGTTTTGTTGGTTTGGCGACTTGGAAGTAGAATAGTTAGTTGGCCACCTAAACGTCGTAACTACAGTGTAAAAAGCTGTAGTTACGACGTTTAGGTGGCCAACTTACTATTCTACTTTTTGTAACACGTAACTGGTTATATATTTCGCAAAATAAGGAAAGGAAACTTCCTGTCGGAGCTCAGTAGGCGTGTCCACTTGGTCGATTTTCTTTTCTAGTCTATATTGAATAGAAAAAAGTAATTCCGGGAATTTGCGGCAATTACTGACAATAGTCAAACATCTCTTAGTATGCAGACTAACTAAGGCCGAAACTTTTCTCTCTGGGTATTTTTTATGATAATAAAATAATCATTCTACCCTACTTTATGTATATAATCGAAATACTGTTTCCGATTGACCTCCGCTAGATGCGATTTTTTCTAAGTAATGTTTTAGGGTATAGCCCTTTTTGTGGCCCCTTTTCGCCGGATAGGTCTTGTTGACTATAAATTCTTTAAATCTGAGACTTGATGTTCATGCATGTTGATCTACGAAACTATGATGAAAGTCTCTTTGTTAACAATTACGATTCCCAAAAATCTGTAAGAGGTATTATGAAAATCTCGTAACCAGGGTAACGGTTTCTTTTCTCGGGGAAATATTCCTACATCTTGATAAAGCAACAAAGTTCGTAATATACAGTCGGGGTTGTTTTTGTTACCTATACACAGCTCTCTGATGTGTGTATTGCCATTACCTACTTTGGCACCGCTTTCAATATCTCATTTCAAGTCGGGCAGACACCGTTATTTATTTCCTCTATGATAAGTCAAACGTCAAGCAAAAACGGACCTCTCGGGTTATGAAAAAAAAAAAAAAAAAAAAAAACAGATCGGGTCCAGCACTATATCAATATATATAGTCATTAGGGATTTTTCTTTAACCCTTTCCTTGTTTACAAAATTTTGGACCTGCAAAAATCCAAAGGTTTTGCAGACGGAAATTTTAAGTAGATTTAATTTAAAAAATATCCATTCTGTAGGGTAGAAAATATTGTGGAAAAAGAAGAAATTGCTCGTTCCAAGCAATTTCTTCTTTTTCAACAATGTTTTCTCGGTTATAAAATCACAGGGATGATAGAACCAGGGATTGAACAGGAAATGGTTTTTAAAGAATGGGTGTAAAGTTAAGTTCAAGCAAGGCTTGTGCTATAGCTTTTGAAACTGAGTCATTGACTTCTTGGCTATGGAATTCTATTGGTAAAGACAAATCTTAAGGGGTCAAAAAAAAAAAAAAAAAAAGAGCTAATCGCATGTTTATTGTCTTAAAAAGATATGAAGAAGCAGTTGGTTTATATAATTTTGAACAATACATGCTATTCACTACTGAGAATTTGAGGAATTGAAATTCCCTTTTTGACCCTTAAAAATTTCTCTCAAGGGGGGGGGGGGGGTCATTTTGACCTCTTGGGGTCAAAACTGGATATTTTCTTCTGAGGGCCAAAATCGTTTATCTACGAGTCAAACACGAGCCCCGTAATAGACTCACTCTACATCCGAGAACCTACTTACATCGAATATTTTTTACCCTGTTCAGGCCGGGCAGTCGACGCAGCCTGAAAAGAGTCGATACTCTGCTTACTACCAAGTTGGTCCCTTTTTCGGGTCACATATAGAAAATGTAAGTGACCCTTCTGCTTCAAATAAAAAGGGTGTACTACGAAAATGCAGCGAAATCTTAAACCCTACTGCCAGTACAAGACCAGAGTCAATTTAAATGCCAAAAAGATTCTATAAACCTGAGTACATTGTGAAAAGAAGTGCAAATATGGTTACAAATAGTTCGTATACTATTATATACAATATATGTTGCATCAACTGTTGATCGGTTGAATCTTGAATATCCTTCCGTCAGTGTGACTCTCTTGTTCTTTCATTCATTCATTCATTCACTCACTCACCCTCGCACTCACTCACTCACTCACTCACTCACTCTCTCACTCACTCACTCACTCTCTCATCCATCCATCCATCCATCCATCCATCCATCCATCAATCCACCCATCCACCCATTTTTGCTTTCTTTCTGTCTTTCTTTTTTTCTTTCGTCCTTTCTCTCTCTCTGTCTTTCTTTCTTTCCACGTCTTTTATTCATTCAATTTGGCATCTTTCTTTTCATTTCTTTTTTCTTCCTTCCTTCCTTTCTTCCCCCAGTCCCACTTTTCTTTCATTCTCCCTTTCTTTCTTTCTTTCTTTCTTTCTTTCTTTCTTTCTTTCTTTCTTTCTTTCTTACCAACGTCCACGTTTCTTTATTAAATCATACTGTCTGTATTTCTTTGCATTTTTAGCTCACCTGAGCACAAAGTGCGAGGTGAGCTATTGTGATCGGTCGTTGTCCGTCGTCCGTCCGTCCGTCTGTCCGTCTGTCCGTCTGTCCGTCTGTCCGTCTGTCCGTCCGTCCACAATTTCTTTAAAAATCTTCTCCTCCTAAACTAGTAGGCCAATCAAGCTGAAACTTTGCAGGGATGTTCCTTGGGTGAAGTTCTACAAAAGTTGTTAAAAGAATTTAATTCCGTCAAAAACTCTGGTTGCTGCGGCATGTGAAAATGTGAATCTTTAGTAAATCTGTAAAAATCTTTAAAAATCTTCTCCTCCTAAACCAGTAGGCCAATCAAGCTGAAACTTTGCAGAGATGTTCTTTGGGTAAAGTTCTACAAAAGTTGTTAAAAGAATTTAATTCCGTCAAAAACTCTGGTTGCCGCGGCATGTGAAAATGGGAATCTTAAATAAATCTGTAAAAATCTTTAAAAATCTTCTCCTCCTAAACCAGTAGGCCAATCAAGCTGAAACTTTGCAGAGATGTTCCTTGGGTGAAGTTCTACAAAAGTTGTTAAAAGAATTTAATTCCGTCAAAAACTCTGGTTGCCGCGGCATGTGAAAATGGGAATCTTAAATTAATCTGTAAAAATCTTTAAAATTTTTCTCCTCCTAAACCAGTAGGCCAATCAAGCTGAAACTTTGCAGGGATGTTCCTTGGGTGAAGTTCTACAAAAGTTGTTAAAAGAATTTAATTATGTCAAAAACTCTGGTAGCCGCGGTATGTGAAAATGGGAATCTTAAATAAATCTGTAAAAATCTTTAAAGATTTTCTCCTCCTAAACCAGTAGGCCAATCAAGCTGAAACTTTGCAGGGATGTTCCTTGGGTGAAGTTCTACAAAAGTTGTTAAAAGAATTTAATTCCGTCAAAAACTCTGGTTACCGCGGCATGTGAAAATGGGAATCTTTAGTAAATCTGTAAAAATCTTTAAAAATCTTCTCCTCCTAAACCAGTAGGCCAATCAAGCTGAAACTTTGCAGAGATGTTCCTTGGGTGAAGTTCTACAAAAGTTGTTTAAAAAATTTAATTCTGTCAAAAACTCTGGTTGCCGCGGCATGTGAAAATGGGAATCTTTAGTAAATCTGTAAAAATCTTTAAAAATTTTCTCCCCCTAAACCAGTAGGCCAATCAAGCTGAAACTTTGCAGGGATGTTTTTTAGGTGAAGCTCTTCAAAAGTTGTTAAAAGAATTTAATTCTGTGAACTATTGTAACTGCGGCATATGAAAATGGGAAATTTTAGAAAATCTTTAATTTCTTTTTTTTAACAGACTACAAGGCCAAAGGCATTTACATTTTATATAGAGCTTAATCATATTGTTCTCAACCAAGTTTTTTTGAATATTTAATCTCTGGGGTCAAAAATTGCCCCGCCCCTGAGGTATGAAGTTTGGAAAAATGCTTAATTAGAGCAATTTCAAAAGACTTCTCCTCTTTAACTATAAGGTCTAGGATATTCATATTTGGTATGAGGCATAACTAGATGGTTTTGTACCATATCACTAAAAGTTGTCTTCTTCAGGTCAAAAAAAGCTCTGCACTAGGGGTCCAAAATTTGGAAAAACGCAAAATTTGAATATGTTAAAAAAAATTCTTCATTTTAAGGAGGAGGGCATTTATATTTTGAGTGTAGCATAGCCTGGCTGTTATCTATCTGTTTTGATCAAATTATGCTTGTAGGTTAATAAACGCCCCTTCCCTGGGTGTCCAAAGTTAGTAAAAATGCTCAATTAGACCATGTTCAATAGTCTTTTCCTCCCAATTTAAAAAGTCTAAGGCATTCATATTTTGTATATAGCATATCCAGATGGTTCCCTACCATGTTAGCTAAAATTTTAGCACTGGGATCAAACATGGCACTGCCCCAGAGGTCAAAAATTTTTGAAAACGCCCAATTAGAGCAACATCAAAAGTCTTCTCCTTCTAAAACATAAGGTGAAGGGCATACATATTTGGTATGTAGCATGACTAAATAATTTTTTACTACGTAACAGGAAAATATGCTCTTAGGATAAAAAATGTCTCTGTTCCTGGGGTTGAAAATTGCGTAAATTGCATTGAAAGAATTCTTCTTCTTAAAAATAGGTTCCAAAGCATTTACATTAAAAACAAAGGATAACATTATTGTTATCTACCATGTTAATATCCTTTTGACAAACATGGCCCTTCCCAAGGCATCCAAGGATATGAACAACGCTCAATAAGAGCATGTTCAAATATTTTCCACTCCTCATGTATAAGTTGTAATGCATTCATATTTTGATTTATAGTTCATCCAGATTGTTCTCTACCAAGGTTGCTAAAATTACACCCATTGAAGTTGCAGACAGTAATTAGAGTTTGATTGAAATCTAAATACAAAGAATTTCAGGTAGAAAACACTGTTAGAAATGGATAAATTGCTTGTCACTCCCTTTCTCACTATGTATTTTTCAAACCTGTTTTCCCTGAGGGTGACAAATTCTGGGATAGTTTGGTAATGGATTAAACTATAAAGCCAAAGGCATTCATTATTATTGTAAAGCATTACTGGATTGTTTTGTACAAAGCCCAAAATCTTATATATCTTTTATTTATTTTGCTCAAGTTGTGTCTTTTTTATTTATACTAAAAAGTACTGTAATTTGCAGATGCCTCAGGTGAGCGATTTAGGACCATCATGGTCCTCTTGTTTCTTTCTTCATTTATTTCTCTCTTTCTTACTTTGTAGCCCACGTTTCTTTCTTTCCTTCTTTCTTTCTCTTTTTTTCTAACCTCAACTTTAAAAAAAATCATATAATTTAAGTTTGTCAGTTGTGCGATAAGTGAAAATCCAAAGGTATCCTTGGTATTAGGTTTCTCATTTTTAATTTTACCTCCCTTTATAAATTAAACAAAGACTAGGCACAGATTTGATTTACTGCAACTACAGAGGTTAGGCAATTATACCACGTAAAGTATCTCTAATCTAGGTCAATTTCTTAACCCGTTAGTTTTGGGAAATTTTCACACACAATATACAAGCGCAACCGAACAACAAACCATTATTCAGTTTTAACCCTTTCCCGTTCAAATACGGGATTTTACAATCCTGTGATTTTATACTCGAGAAAACATTGTGGAAAAAGAAGAAATTGCTTGTAATAAGCAATTTCTCCTTTTTTCACAATATTTTCTACCACATAGGATGGTTTCATTTCAAATAGCATCCAGTTTTCATTGTTGTCTGCATCCTCTTTCAATTTGGACTAGTCTAAAATTTCTAAAAACGGGAAAGGGTTAAGCGAAAAGTAAAAAAAGATCAATACGCATGGGATGGCACTGGCTGATATAAATCTACAACACCAAATAAGAGGACGAAAGGATTATTTATATCTTATTTCCCCCCAGCACACCATTTGTTGTGAATACTCATTCGAATAACCCTTTCCTGTTTCAGGGTTCTCCCCAGAAATTTTTGAAGGCGTAGTGGCAAATGCCCGGAGTGTTGTATGATATCTTGGTATGACTATACATAATAAAGTTCATTAAAAGTGCTTTTAAGCTTGATTATTGACTTCTTGTTTTTTTTATTGAGAGTTATTCTTGAATTATATTCTTCAACTTTTTAATTATTATAAGTTGATTTATCTACTCTGAGGCTTATTTTGATACCAACCAATTGTGACATTACTCGGCTTATTTTACCTCTCTATCCTATTTGTTAGAAAGGGCACTAAATTGTCCAATAAAAAAAATGTGAAAAGGAAAGATAATGAAAGAATATACCCAAAAGTCTCAAAGGAATGAATAAATAAAAAGTGTAAATTGTTTGTCTATTAGATAGGAATAGCTTTTTCTTGCTTGGCCATTTTTTTAAGTCTGTCCAAAAATCATATCCTTTAGGACTCTTTAAAAAAAGCATGGAGTGTTAGATTGAAAAAAAAAATGCCCTTATTCAGAAAAAAATAGAAATTATTATCAGTAATTTCAAAAATGTATTTATAAGTATCCTGTGTGAAAAACCTGGTTTCATTTTCAAGTTTTGCATTTTTAAGAGCTCCATTAGATTCTCTGTTTCAAATTTGAAATGCTCATTATTTGCCCATTTAGAAGCATTTGACTGTCTGACACTTTAACTATTCTTCTAACAGTACTTTCAGCTCTTTGATTTCAATAAGTTAATAAAAAATGTATAAAATACCAGCAGTGTCTAATCTTAACCTTAATTCTCAAATCATAACATGAAACTTGATCAATTTTGTAAAACAAGTGTCTTAATTTTTCTTTTCTTTAAGTGATTTCAGCACTTTGATTTTCAAAAGAGGATTTTGTTTTCTAAATATTATTGAGTGAATTATCTTTTTCCTGATTCTAAATAATTATCAAATATTACTTTTTATAAAAAAAAAAATCCCTAATTGGTCTAAGGCATTCTTTTCTTTAAGTGCTTTCAGCACTTTGATTTTTATGGGGGTATTATATCTTTTTGAGCAAAAAACATGAGAGGATGAGATATTATTAGATGATTACTAAAAGTATAATACTATTTTTAAACAAACTTTTAAAACGAGTTTAGTGAAAAAATGGGTTGAACAAACCAGGGTACGATTGTGTGAGATAATACCCTCCATGTTGGATAAAAAAATAAATGGACTTGATCCAGAAGGTACATGTGTGTAACTATTAAATTGAGCTGAAAACAAGAGCTAAGTATAACTAGGATGGCTTCTATACAAATCTGTCTTTATTATTTTGGCAAATTCTCGTAAGGAAAAAAGATCGCGAAAAGGGTATGTTTTCAGCGATCAATGTATGAAATAAACTGAAACAATTAATCTTTCCTTCAAAAATTAAATTTTAAACCACAATGGTTTTAGTTTTGATAGTTGTCACATCAAATAACCACATCTTTTACTTTAAACTAGGCCAATCGCAGGCAAAGTGACAATTTTCCGAAACCGGGTCGCCATTTTGAATTCATTGTTTACATATTGGTACCCAGCATCCTTGGTGACTGATAGCGAGGTACCAGAAGGAAACGCGAGAAAAAAATCAATAATCGCCAATTAGTAAGAGTGTAAGGCTCTTATCGATAGAGATGTTATGTAATACGTGGTATACAACACTATAGATAAAGAGCATGTCGTGTCCACGCTTCTGCAACCAATTTTAATGGTTTGCTTGACCCTTTCTTCACCTGGAAATTAAGCCGTATCGGTGACCAAATTTAAGTGTATCGGCGATCCGAAGGCGTATCGGCAAAACCTCTTGATTTATGAAGGCGTATCGGGGCCGATACGCCATAAGGGCCTGGGGAGAACCCTGCTGTTTCAATATTTTTAGACCTGTCCAAATTCAAAGATTTTGCAGACCAAAATTTATAGTGGATTTAATTTGAAAAATTACAAGCAATTTTTTCTTTTCCTACAATGTTTTCTCAAGTATAAAATCACAAGGACGTACAAACCAGTGATTGTACAGGAAAGGGTTAATCTTGGCGAGACGATCCCTAATGAGTGCCCACAGCATAAGGTCTGATGTAAAACTAATGAAATTTTGCATTTCGAAGTCACAGTTACACTCTTTCTTCAATTCCGCAAGCCAAGGGTTCTAACTCTACTTTATTTTTTACGATCCGCCTTTTCAAGTTCGAAGACCGTTGCGCTATTGTCATAGCGTTTTGTCCCTTGCCGGTCTGTCCGTGCGTGATTACCACCCATAAAAAACCTTTCACTTTAGAAGCTTCTAGCTTAGTTTGAATCGAATTTCAATGGATTGGACAATTTATCAGATTTAACTAGATAAAAAAAAAGATTGGATGAAAACATATGGCTTTATGATGAACGTGTCCTATATGTATAAATGGAATATAGAGAAAACCAGTCAAGATTATTTCAGCCAATTTTCACCTTAATGTTCTTTTTGTTGCCTTGAATCCCCCATTCCCCGAATCTTTGAATGGTTTGAACAATGAAGGCCTAGTTTCTGTAACATATATTCTTTGTTTTGAGTTAGTTTGGTTAACACAAGGAATGTAACTTTTTCTTGGCTGAGTAATTGTTAAACTTGGTTTGCTTCCCTTATTCAAAAAAACCAATATAATGGCATGTCCAAATACAAAAGAAAAATTGCAGATAATACTTTAATTAAAAGAATGCAACACGTGGTAGAAACTATTGTGAGAATAGTTGAAATTATTTTTATTTTTTAAGGAGCGTAAATTTCGGGATTCTGTAAAACAAGGGATGAATCAGACCCTAATTCAGGCTTGTTGGATTACAGCTAGGCCGCGGCGTAATTATAGTACTCACTTGCGTAACAACAATAATAATGATAAAAGTCATTGTTAATTTGATATTTACTTTTCTATTTTATACTTATATAGGAACTCTGAAATGTCTGCGATTTCAGATTGTGTTCCATTCCTACAAAATCCCGAATTTTTATGACTCGGAAAAAAAAAGCTTCGGAATACATTAATCAGAAATTAATAAACTGCTTGTAATAAGCAATTTAGTCACTCCCAACTTATGTCACTCATGTTTTATAACTTCTAACAGACTTACATTTTAGTAAGTTCACAAACTTAACTTGGTGTCTGTAAAGTCTTTGAATTTAGACCTTCTTGTAATGAGTTAATCGATTGTTCTTCAGGACGACGAGGACGACGTCAGAGAAGATGTCCCAAAACTGGATCAAAGTCACGGTCAAGGTCAAGAGATCCCAGTTTCCGTAGAAACAGGCAATGACAGCGGCCAACATATCATGATCCCACCAGACTTATTCAAAGACTTCGAGGCCGTAAGATCTCAGGTAAATCCAACTTTCTTTGCGAACGAAAAAAAAAAAAAAAAAAAAAAACATACATGAAGAGAAAATATTATATGTAAAGAAAAAATATTATATTGCTTAACCCACTCCCACACAGTGGCGCCTTTTAACGCCCCTTAACCAATACCATACGAATATTTTTACACTGGTTCAAATTGAAAGAAGTTGCAGTAGACGCTATAAAGTTTATGAAATTTTAGATATTTTTTCAACTTTCTGGGTGGAAATCATTGGGTAAAATGATGAAACTGCTTGTTGCAAGCACTTTCTTGATTCTATAAAATGCGTCCTCTTTTTTTTCTTGAGGGGCGTCCAAATGCGTCATTATTAGGGAATGAGTGAAGAAAAACAATTAGAAAGACGTTGTGTGAAATGAAGAAATTGCTTGCAAGACGCATTTTCGCAATTTCTTCATTCCCCCAATGATTTCTATCCCGAATATTGAAATTAAATGAAAATTTCCCTAACTCTTTGAATCGTCGTCTCCACCTCCTTTCTGTATGATATAGGGTAAAAACTTTTCCCCACTGAAGTCACCAGTTTTCACGACCGTAAGAATATATATTCAGGAAAACAGTGTTAAGAAAGAAGAATATGCTAGTTGTCCGTAAACCTTTTCTTTAAAAGTCCTCACCTCAGAAACCACTTGCTATCTCGCACAAATGGTTCAAGTGTGTCTCTTTATCGGATTCATTGGAGAATTCTTTATAGGATTTAACAGAAGAAATGGGCGGGGCTAACCTTGATATGTTTTATAAGGTCTTAACAGGAAAAAATCTCACCAGACGCTATCATTTTACACAGATTGTGGTTCAGGGTGTACTTTTGTAGACAGGTTTTGTTTGGGACTAGTTTTGCTAAGCCGAATTGTTGTCTTGTAATTACAAGGGAAGTAACTTCTATGGACTGAGTATTTGTTGCATTGGAGTTTCTTTCCTTGTTTGATACAAACCGTATCCATTATCATACCACAGCATTTTGATCCGTATTCATATTTAAAGATATTACTGATAAATTGCAACGAAATTACCAAATAATTGGCAAAAAGAGAAGAAATTAATGTAAGAAAAGAATTAGTGTTAAAAACAAGTTTCCCTTGTCTCACAATGTTTTCCATTTAGCTAGTTTTTCATCAAAACGCTGGAGTCCGTTGGTTGAATCTGGCGTAGCGATACAGGTGCTCAGGCTCCTAGTTTTCTCTTCCACTGGTCGAAGGTTACCGAGGTTATCGTCATTGTGGTTTGTCTGGCGTGCGTCAATGTGTCTGTGAATATGTCCGTCCTTGAACATCTTCATCTTAGAAACTAGTGAATGAGTTCAAGCAAATTTCATAGGAATGATACTATGAAAACAATTGATAGGGTGAAAACATTGATTTTATGGACGGGGACGAACTCCATAGTGTAAACTTTGAAGCTTGTAGATAGATTTCTTCAAAGTTTCACATGAATGATCCTTTAGATTTCTCCATAGAATTCGGTTCGGTTAAAAACACGGTTTTTATGGGAGGGATTCATGCCAATATACGGTATATAGTGAAAATTTGTGCTCGTAACCATAGAGGATGGCATTCAATAAAATATTTTAGAAATGCGGCTTTAGCTTAATTAGCCCTTTCCTGTTCAATCACTGGCTTTAACGTCCCTGTGTTATTAAACTAGAGAAAAGATTGTGGAAAATGAAGAAATTGCTTGTAACAAGCAATTTCTTCATATTCCACAATCTTACCTACCCTATTGAATGATTATTTTTCTAATGAAATTGATTTTATATTCTCCTCTGCAAACCCTTTGAATTTGGGCAGGTCTAAAATTTTTCAAAACAGAAAAGGGTTAAGACACGTTAAAGGCTATCGTCTGCAACTTCTTTCACTTTTAAAAAAGTCTAGAATGTTGTTATCAGTTACAGGATTAAGCGTCAAGTAACAAGATAAAAACATATCGATGAAAACGAGTTGCTTTCTATTTTTACCTCACAATGATCGTATAAACGTCTTTTTTTATTTCAGACGAAATTAGACGCCACTGATTTAATGAGACGATTATTAAAAGACTATCAGAGGTAAGGAAGTATTAGAGATGGTTTGTTTGAATGTAAAAGAGAACCTCTGCATTCTGCACAACAATTTTAGTTTGTTTGTCTGAATGGGGTTTTACGCCGCTTTCAACAATCTTTCAGTTATATAGCGGCAGCTGGAGGACAGTACTATACCATTACATCCTTTCCTAGCCTCCAGCTGCTATCCCACAGAGGTCTACGATTATCGACCCATTGGTGAGAGACAAATAGTCGGAAAGGATGAGTGCCGCCGTCGGGGATCGAACCCGGGACCTCTAGATTGACAGTCCGACGCGCTACCAACTGCGCTATGACGGCGGTACAACAATTTTTAGCTTTCAGCCAGCGGGCTATTGTCACGGAGTCGTGTCCGTCGCAAACTTGTACTTTAAAAATCTTCCCCTCAGAAAATGCGTCTTTACCCATTCCCACACAACCCCGCTTTTTATGTCCCTCAAGTAGAATACTTTGGAATTCATTGTGGAAAATGAAGAAATTGCCTTTTACAATCAATTTCTTCATTATCCACAATAATTCCTGCCTAACTTGAAATTGTCGTCTGCAAAATATTTGAATTTGGATCAGCCTAAGATTTTGTCGTGTGATAATGGGTTTAGGGATTCTTTTGAAATATTTTGATCGGTTTAAAACCATGGCTTTAATGAGCGGGGCTAATTTCCATTTGTGGTTGCTTTGAAAATACATGTATACTTCAAGAAGGATGAATTTTAACCAATTTTCGCTTGAATGATCTTTTGGTGATCCTTCAAAAATTAGATTATCATCTTCTTTATCTAATTGGTAAATCTGAACCAAACTTTCCTGGCTTATTTACTCTTATCGTGACGAATATTTTGAAAAGCCCATTAGCTCATTAACACTAGTCATAATTTTAGACTGGTAGAAATTAAAAGAAATTGCAAAGATATTGAAACTGGGCTAAAATAAGGTTGAAAACATTGTGAAAAAAGGAGAACTTGCTTGTTCTCCTTTCCTCACAAAATTTTATTTAATTGTATTTCCTTGGGGCTCCTGAAAGCGTCATTGTGAGTTGATATAGGCGTGGCAGTATGGGGCTCTTACTCACTATGAGTTCTACGGACATTTTCCTTACTGATAAATTTCGGGCGAACAAATTAGGACCTATCCGACCCTCTTGAGCTCTGTAAAATAACTTACTCTCTTGTTGTTCAAAAACTACAAACCCCTTTGAGAAATATACTCATACCGGTTATAGCAGTTGAAAGTATAGTCTATAGACTTTTCTGAAACTAAGAGGATTGTTTAAGCCTTTCAAAATTTTAGACTTGTCCAATTTGAAAGAAATTGCAGGCGTCAATTAAAAGTGAATGTAATTTGTAAAGTATTCAACCTACAAAATAGAACATATTGTTGGATTTCCCACAATGTTTACTCGAGTTCTAAATCACAGGGTTGTAAAACAAGGGATTGAGCAGGAAAGGGTTAAATTTTGTACTTGAATATTGAACCTTCATGCATCCGAAAGCCAAATCCTAAACCGGAACTGAAGAACAAGATATCAATACACGCACATGTAATTTGAAGGATTTAATTCTTTAATTCAGTATATACCCTCTGATCCTATTTATCCGAGTTTTAACCCATTCCCACTCAGTGACGCTTTTAGACGCCCATAAGAAAAATAGCCCATGAAAACATTGTGGAAAATGAAGAATTGCATGTCACAAGCAATGTCTTCATTTTCAACAATTTTTTGTACCAAGGAAGTTGAAAAAAATCCAAAATTTCATAAACTTTAAATTGTCGTCTGCAACTTCCTTCAATTTGGGCCAGTCTAAAATTTTGCCGTCTGGTAATGGGTTAATCTGTCTGAAATTATGTCTCCTTTATGTGGGTTACTTTGTTAAAAGTTAACCCGATTTCCATGTATTTCCAGTATATCAACAACAGGCGACAAACAGATGGTACAGGGTGTGCACAGCCAGGAGGATCAACATGACAACGAAGTCGATCATCACACACTGGAAAAGACCTCCATAGCAACGGACGTTTCCCTGGCAACAGCTAGGGTCGACACAGACGAAGATGAATTTCAAGGTCTCGATCTCTCGGTGCGATCTAGGAAAATAAGCTCAAGACTATTTGACACAAAGTCATTAGAGACGGGTGAAATCACTGCGGAGCAACCGCTAGACTTGACATGTTCTAAACCGCCGGTAACCTCAGAATCAATGGACAGAGAAAGTCCGTCCTCAACACATATAGAAGGAGTACACAATGAGTTCAACTACGTGTACGTATATCCAGGATTGTACCCACCAGGATCGGGTCTACTACCTCATGAGGAGATGGACAGCGAGTCTCCACATACGGTCACCTCACCTGTTCCAGAACTCATCTCACCTGGCCGCCTGTCTCCGCCAATTCCAGCACTCAGGTCACCTTACATACCCCCAACAGATCCGCTGGAGAAGAACTTTGCGCTAATGAACCCCGGTCTGGCGTACAGTAATTTCATGAACACGATGGCGAAAACTGCCTTACCGGAGAGTATTTCCCCAACACCACGGTCAACCCCAAACATGGATCCAATTAAGCATGAACCATACGACATTGCAGAACCGCCGAAAAAGGCACGTGCGAACCCACATACCCATACACAAACTAGCAAATCTTCAGCTTCGTCGGGTCATCTAGAAAAACAAAATAAACCAAAAGACAAAAAGTCTAATGAACTAAAGGTTATATCCGAGAATACTAGTTATCCCGGTGTTTATACAAGTGTTATGAAGCTTCCATGGAGTCGGAGACAAAGGTCTAAAACAAAAAAACCAAAACACAAAGTCAAACTTGAAGACACCCTGATTCCACAGTTTATGCTAGACGAAGCAAAACAGAATGAACAATCAGTCTGTGAGCCTGCCGAAGAATCGGGACAAACCCATTTAGACAGTCGCAATCCTGTATCTTCCCAGTCCGTGATGATGGTCTACCCAAATGCCACAAACTCGTCATACGGTCGACCAGCTAGGAGAAGAGGTCGGCCTCCTAAATTACCGATGCTCGCCAAACTTTTACAGCACGAGCAAGCAAGTAAGCGTGCATTGAAAGTAAAGAAACACAAAGAAATCGACCAAACCCAAGTGCAGCTTCAGCAACAAGTTCAAACTAATGGTGGTATGATAATGTATAACTCGGGTGGTCAGGTTGTAACCGCTTACCCCGGTGCACCTTCTGTTGCCCAGCCAGGAGCATCTCCACTGCCACAAACCCCGTCCACATCCGCCGATAACAATGTGCCTCAAGTCCAAAACGTCACGCAATTACCGCCTCATATGATGCCAAATATGGCACAAGCCCAGTTCCTTGGTCAGGTCCCCCTTTCACAAATTATGGGAGGCCCGATACAATTTCTTGGTCAATTTCCTGCAAATGCTGTACCATTGCCTGGCCAAGCCGTTTCGGCGCTTCCAGTTCCTAGTCAAGAACAACCAACTGATTCAAAAAATGACAACGGGGATTCTGCAAACCCCAAACCTGATGCTATACCTCCTGCGAACTTTCAGTATGCGTTTCAGCCATTTTTTATTCCCACACCACTGCAGGCTCCTCTGCCAATGCCACAAGTTCCACCAGTAACGAATGAAGCCTCGAACTTAGATGATGCAGAGGTAGAGATAATAGACACCACAACAGAAGATCAGTCAGCAGGAGCTAGAGAGACAGAGACGCCCATAAATGATACAAGTCCCGACCATTC
Source organism: Fragum fragum (assembly GCA_946902895.1). NCBI lineage: Eukaryota > Metazoa > Mollusca > Bivalvia > Cardiida > Cardiidae > Fragum > Fragum fragum. Next base: position 23,085,167 of record OX336378.1, on the reverse strand, counting down.
ATTCATATCTGGTAACCCTACTCATGAGATGAAACACGAAGATTCGGGAACCATTAGTACAATGAGCACCACGAGCATCGCAAATACTGAGACCGGTGCTATGTACCAAGAAATGATATTATCCTCAAAATCATTAGTGAATGTGAAGAAGAGAAAGAGACAAACAGCGATTCAGCTCTTGAAGTCCAAGTCAAGTGATCAGGACTTTCTGTGTACCTCATTCAGGATACGACCAAGGCTTGTAGCACAAGCTCAAGCCCAAAGAGAACGAATGTCCAACAGAGAAGCTGGTGAAGTGTATGAAATCGATGAAAATGATACCGATTCAAAAAACTTGCTTGGTCCCCAAAATGACATGGTTCATTTTGGGGATAAAACCGAAGCTAACCATGATAACGATGTGAAAGTGGACTTTCTTGGTACTGAAAATGACATTATTCAGTTTGGGGATCACTCTGAAACTAATCATAATAACGAGGTCAAGGTCAAGACTGAATCTGATTTTGATGAGTTGTGTAAAGCGTATGGCATTGACTCAACCGAGCTAGACATTAAACAAGAGGTGGAAGATGAAAGTTTCACACATTTAGAAGACATTTACCTCGGTCATAAATCGAGCAAACATTTCATGACTAATTCTTCAAAACGGCGAAAATCCGAATTCAAACATGTCCGAGTAAGGTATGAATCAGATAGTAAAACTATGGAAGGTATCAACGGCGGCTTTGAGAATGGAACAAGCACTGCAGACAATGCGAATACGTCGGAAATGTTTCAAGATATGTTCAACTGCAAACTTTGCAATACGATTATCCCAGTCCACAAGATCGAGGAGCATAGTTTGGAGCACGTGCGACAAAACCGACAAGCGGCCAAGTTGAAATGCTTCACGTGTGGAGGTTCTTGTGATAAAGCATCGAAGGGGTTCGGAAATGAATGTGATACATGCAAAGCCGCGAAAGAAGCATCGGTGAATCTCGACAACCCCGTTTACAGCACACACGGGCATGGCAAAATTGCTTGTGACGAATGTCCAGAAACATTTAAATCTTTGCCGGACTTTTACGAACACAAAGCCGAGTCCCACAAAGACTCTGATCCAACTTCGCTTCAAAAGGGAGAATTTGAATGCGATGTTTGCGGGAAAGTATACCGGTATTTTCACGCGCTTCAGTTTCATCGCAGAACCCATCGTGACAAAAAGGTCCAATGTTACGACCAAGATTGTAAACAGAAATTCAAAAATCGTCGTGAAATGGAAAGTCATTTTGAAATTGCACACCCCGACAAGAAGGAATATTATTACTGTGTTTATGACGGCTGTTCTAAAAAGTTCCTGAAAAACTTCCACCTTCAAGAACATATCAGGGTAAAGCATTATAACATCAAAGCTTTTCAATGCCCATGGCCCGGTTGTGTGAAGGAGTTTGCAGCCCAGAGACATTTAAAAATTCATCTTTTGATACACCGAGATGAGAAGCCAATGAAATGCGAGCATTGTGACTATCGATGTCGTCAGCGGAGCGCGATGAACTGGCACATGAGAAAGCACCCAGACGTCCCGTATAAGTACAAACGTTCCACAAAACCGCCCAGTGTGTCTGCAACTGAAAGTGAATGATTGTATATAATATTCGTTATTTAACCCATTCCAACTCAATCCCTCCTTTTTACGCCCCTCGAGAAAAAAGCTTTGGAAAACATTGTGGAAAATGAAGAAATTGCTTGTATCAAGCAATTTCTTCATTATCCACAATGTTTTCCATCCGAAAAGACGAAAAAATTCAAAATTCCATCAAATTGAAATTGTCGTCTGCAGCTTCTTTCAATTTGGACCAGTCTAAAATTTTGCTGTGTTGGAATGGGTTAAAGCCACAATGATGCGGTGAAATTCCAGGCTGGTCTAAATTGAAAGACACTATAGAAAGGAATTCAAATTGTTTTCATATAGAAAAATAAAAAGAGCAAAATAGGATATGGAACATTATGAAAACATAATTGTTTCAAGCAATTTTTCCCTTTCTCACAATGTTTTTCTTTTATGTAATTATTCAGGAGCGTAAATAAGAAGGATTCTGTGGTCATGGCTTAAAACCGTAAAAATATGACAAAATTCTAGACTAAACTTAATTGAATAAGGTTGCAGGCGACAAAACTTATTTAGAGTAAAATCAAAACCATCGATCTTTGGGGGTAGACAACACTTTCGAAAAAGGAGAATTAGCTTCTCATAGCATATTTCTCTTTTCCCACAATACTTTATTGTTTTACTTTCTCAATGTGGTAAAAAATTGAAATCATGTTATACCTATACCAAGGCGATTTTTAGCTAGCAAAGTGCCAGCTTTGATAGCACAAGTTAACAGACAAAAATTTGAGGTCTTCTCAAGGTTCAACCAGTGCAAACTGCCACTGGAGGCTTGACCATATCTACTCAATGTCTACGCAAAAAAAGTAGTTCTTATGTATACTCGAGCATATTGTGTTCAAAATGACTGGCTATATGAGTTAACTTAATTCAAATTGTAGAGAACACATTCAAAGCAGGCTATACAAACCATTCCCATTCAATCCTTTTAAGAATCTCCAAAAAAGGGCTATGGAAAACATTGTGGACAATGAAGAAATTGCTTGTAACAAGAAATTTCTTCAGTGTCCACTATGTTTTCTCCCCTACAAAAGGCAAAGAAGATTACATAACAAAACAATGCTTTGCTAGCTTACAGTACTTTCAGTACTTTGATTTAGTCTGGTCGACACAATATATGTGCGTTGGATGCAAGTCACGTAGTGTTTTTGACAATAAATATTCCGTTGGGTATACAAATATTGTGATGAAAGGAGAAGTCTGGAGAGGTCGATATATTAATTTTAATTGTTTACTGTTAAGTTTGCTTCGCTTGATACAGTCAATTTCGGTATGTTCAAAAGATGAGTTTTTAAATGTCTGTGGGTTGGAAGTGGTTTTTTCATCTACGATTAATTTCTTTAAATGAATGAGCATTTTCATCATCATTGTTGGAAAAATTCCTTACTTTTACAATTTAAAATGGAGATGCATATCATCAAATTTAAATCCAAGAATTGTTCACACTATTTACGCAATACTCTTCTAAGCTGTTAAGTCTATTTATGCTAATCAAAGAGAACACAGAAACCTATTAGTAATTCCTTTATTTCTAACTCTTAAGATGTGCCTTATAATCGCTTTTATGATGTTGAATATATTTTTGCATTCTTTTATTTTCGCTGAAATTTATTAAAATGTCATGAAAATACCCCAATAAGTTTAGAGTTGAAAATATCATCAAATCCAGTATTCGCAAAGTTCGAATTTGCGACCATTTGTACCCTTCGATGAAAGTGTTGAAATATTTGACTGGTAACGTCCTTTGCCATATTTACGCTGCTTTCCAATATTTAGTTGCATTAGGAAAGTATCATTGTACGTGACACTTTCCATTGCCGGATCGCCAAAGTAAAATCCGTTGTCGATTCACTATTATACCGTTTCCACACAACAAAATTTTAGACTAGTCCAAATTGAAAGGAGATGCAGACGACTATTAAAAGTTTATGAAATTTTTTAGATTATTTCACTTTTCTTGGTAGAAAACAATGTGTACATTGGTACAAGCAATTTCTTTATTTTAAACAATGTTTTTCCAATTGTTTTTCTTAACCCTTTCCTGTTTGGCAAACTTTTAGACCTGTCCAAATTCAAATTTATAGACCTGTCCAAATTCAAAGGTTTCGCAGATGAAAATTCAAAGTGTATTGAATTAGAAAAATAACCAATCAGTAGGGTAGGAAACATTGTTGAAAAATAAGGAATTTCGTGAAACAAGCAATTTCTCCTTTTTTAACAATGATTTCTCAATTATAAAATCACATGGACGTAAAAACCAGGGATAGAACAGGGAAGGGTTATTTTTTGTCCAAAAGAGTCACTGTGTGGAAATGGGTTAAAATAATTGACCAATCGCAGCTGTCAATCAAATAACCAAGCGACCGATGGAACTATTGATTTAGACTGGAAGTTAACCCTTTTCCGTACAACAAAATTTTAGACTGCTCCAATTTGGAAGAGGCTGCAGACAACAAAACAAATCGCATTTTAATTGAAAAACAACCACTGCAAGGGTAGAAAACATTGCAGGGAAAAAGAAATTGCTTGTTACAAGCAATTTCTTCTTTCCCTGCAATGTTTCCCCCAATACAAAACCTATGGGTCGTGAAAACAAGTGACTGTACAGGAAAGAGTTAACTTCGAACTCTAACATACGCCGCAATTTATGTGAAGCATTTCTGTTGGTTTGGCGACTTAAACGTAGTAACTACAGTTTGCAGACTGCAACCAACTATTTTAGACCGGTCCAAGTTGAAAGAAGTTGCAGACGGCTTTTCAATTTGCACTAAAATCGAAAAATAAGTGCGAAATAGGATAGAAAAGATTGTGAGAAAAGGATAAATTGCTTGTAACAAGCAAGTTCTTCTTTTTCACAAAGTTTTATGTAGTCGTATTTCTTTAAAGGCCTAGTTTAATCCTTCTTTATTTGACCCCCCCCCCAATGAGATATACAATTAACCACCCGCTGAGAATTTAACGACCTTATCTGATAAGGAAGCTATATACAGTATAAAAGGGATTGAATCTGCTGTATTACCATGGATAAGTGTGGCATATATTTGCACTTTTTTGTAGCTAATTCGTCTTTTGAAATAGATTTTGAATTTTATTTGGTTATAATTGTTAATGAATAATAAGTTCTCATTTTTAAGACTTTTTAAAAGTGCGGGAAGAGTAAAAGTACAAAATAAGCTATTGTTATCATAACAGATCATAAATAGCAACTGGAATAACTTGGATAGACAACATTGAGAAAAGAGCAGAAAACATTGATTTTTCTAATTTCCCCTTTCGTCTCGATATTTCAACACTTTTTCTCTTTTATCAAATCGACCTTATTTAGTTTGTAAAACTTCTATAATATTCAGGAAATATTTCAATATTCTAGGCCAGGAGATAAATCAAAATGGAAAAAAAGTAATTTTACCAGAATTCTAACTTTACCACAATGTTTGAAGAAACTGTTTAACCGTTTAAACTACAAAAAAAAGAAATGCATGAAAATTTCTTTCAATTACATTCAATCCAGCAATCTGCAACTTAGGCACTTTTCAATCAGTAATTTGAAATTGGTTTGAAATTTTAAAAGTATAAAAATGATCAGATGGATTAAGAAAAATTACTTAACTTTGTTTTCTATCAAATTCTTATCAGCATAAAGCTAAGATGCAGCTATTGCATAATATTGACAAATTTTGACCATGGTCATCAATCGAATATACATGATGATTAACCCCCTGGTGTGATTTACAGATAAGGCAATTAGCTTATCAGTAGGGGTCCAACATACACATCATTCCTTAAGGTCTTTAAGGGGACAGAAAGCATTGTTGTATAGTAATAGGTCATTGAAGTGGCGATGAATTATTCCATTACAAGACGAAACAATTTTAGACTGGTCCAATTCCAAAGAAGTTGCAGACGACAATTTGTAGTAGAGGAATTTGAAAAAAAATTCTTCGGGTGAGAAGAAAATCTTGTTGAAAATGTAGAAATTGCTCACAACAAGCAATTTCTTGATTTTCCACATTGTTCCTAAATCTGCTTTCTTATGAGCATCAACCCTTTCCTGTACAATCCCTTGTTTTTATGTACTTGTGATTTTTTACCTGAGAAAATATTGTAGAAAATTTCTTCTTTTTCCACAATATTTTCTACCCTACCAGATGGTTATTTTTCAAATTAAATCTGCATGGAATTTTCATCTGCAAAATCTTTGAATTTTGGCAGGCCCTAAGTTGGCAAAACAGGAAAGGGTTAAATATCTAGTGTCCATTTTCTCTAGAGAAACTTGGGTCGTAGCAAAATCACTGATCAGACTGTATGGATCTGTAAACTGATCAGGGTCTTTACTTAGCAAATTTATATCATTGTTTTGAACATCATGCGGGACTTACTTAATTTAACCTATTCCCAAACGACAAAATTTTAGACTGGTCTAATTCAAAAGGAGTTGCAGACGACAATTTAAAGTTTATGTTTTTTTTTTAACTTTGGGGTAGAAAACATTTTTGTTAATGAAGAAATTGCTTGTAACAATCAATTTCTTCATTTTCAACAATGTTTTCCGTAGCTTTTTTTTCTTTGGGGCGTCTAAAGGTGTCACTGTGTGGGAATGGGTTAAACAACGCTTTCATGTAACACGAAGTTAAAAAAAGAAAATGTTTTTAAGGTCGAAAGATAAATTTTTCTTTATCCCCCCCCCCAAAAAAAAATGATACAGTAAAATTTGTTTGACGTTTTTGAAGGCTATTTCAACCAACTCGATGCAAAAATACCATCGCTATCTTGTAAAATAGATTTTTTTTACATAACAAACGATTTTTTCTTGGAAACAAGAAGAGAACCAACAGTCGTGAATGCAAACTCTCTGGTGTTCAAGCTAAAACAATTTCAGTCTAAAAAGAGGCATAATACCTCAAAAATGCATTTAGAGTTATCCCACTTGCTAGTAAAGGTCACTCGTTTGATAGCGAACATATAATCCAAGTTTCAAGTGAATGTGTTCTGTGATACCAGAGATATTACAAAATGTCAAAGTTTTTGGATGACGACAATGCCACAGACGACGATCTGCCCATATCAACACCTCGGATTTTCTCCAGTTAATTACACCCCAGCTAATAACATAACAAGTATTTTGTATCCTTGGGCACAATTTCCCCGTAGAGCGCCGTTTATTACCACCGCATAATTATGACGGAAATTATTACGTCTGCCTAAAACTAATGAATTCAGTTGACAATTAGTTGCTACTCATCACCAGACTGGTCTAAAATAAAGATGTTGCAGATGATAACTTTTATTTTGTGAAATTTTATGTTTTCGTCCTTGAGATAGAAAACATTGCGGATAATGAAGAAATTGCTTGTAACAAGCAATTTCTTCATTTTCCACAGTGTTTTCCAAGGCTTTTTTTCTTCGGGGTTGTCGAAAATGTTATTTTTTTAATGAGTTAATATATCTCTTTTTTTTTTTTTGATTAATTTGTGAAAGATAATTTAAGGGTTTACACAAACCGCTAACCATGCCAACTTCAAGCGGCACTCCGGCAGAGCAGATTGTCGGAGATCCTAGAACAACGGATATTACTCAAATTCCAATATTTTCATTTAACCCGTCACAAGAAAAAAAATTTAAGACTGGTTGAAATTTGAAGGAGTTGCAGACGATAATTTAAAGTTTATGAAATTTTAGATTTTTTCATCTTTCTGGGTAGAAAATATTATGAAACAAGAGTGCCATAGTCACAATATACGCCGCCACTTTGCTGCTGTTTCACGAAAATAATTACCACTTTGCTGCTGTTTCACGAAAATAATTACAGACACAACTTATTTTGATAGGACCAAACTCAAACATTTGCAGACTACCTTTTAAAATTGTCAAGTTCAAACTGTTCGTTATGATTGATTGATTGAATGGGCCCGGAGAATAAGTGTCAAGGGGCATAACTCTGGAAAAAAATCAATGAACCATAAAATTCTTGATCCATGTACACCTACAAATTATGGTGATGACATCCACCAAGTTTCATTTAAATCAAGACAAAAAGGTAGGAGGAGTTGCGTTCACAAGACTGCAATTTCAATAAGCCCCAGATACTAAGTTTTTAGGGGGCATAATTCAGGGAAATTAATGAACCATAAAATCCTTACTTCATGCACATCTACCAATTTAGGTTATAACATCCACTAAGTTTCATTTAAATCAAGACAAAAAGAAAGGAGGAGTTGCGTTCACAAGGCTGCAATTTCAATAAGCTCCAGATACTAAGTTTTAAGGGGGCATAATTCAGGGAAAAATTAATGAACCATAAAATCCTTACTTCAAGCACATCTACCAATTAAGGTGATAACATCCACCAAGTTTCATTTAGAGCCAGCCAGAAACTAATGAGGAGTTGTATTCACAAGGCTACAATTTCAATAAGCCCCAGAGACTAAGTTTTAAGGGGACATAACTGGGGAAAATCCTAGAACCATAAAATGCTTACTTCTTGCACATCTACCAATTAAGGTGATAACATTGACCAAGTTTCAAAAAGATCCAACCAGAAACTTAGGAGGAGTTCCGCTCACAAGAAAAGTGGACGTACAGACAGACGGGCGGATCGACGGACAGACGGAGAAGATGACGCCAATATACGACTTCCTCTGGCGGCGTATAAAAAATGAAGTAATTGCTTGTCGAAAGCAATTTCATCATTTTACACAATTTTTTCCCATTTGCCCCTTTTGAGGGGCCTTAAAACGAGTCATTGTGTGGGAATAGACAAAATATCTTTTCAAGACTATGAAATGGGTATTGTTTAGACAAGTGTGACTTCAAAAAACTTTTTCTAGTTTCAAAGTAATAGAAAAAGCAAATACACATGCCAGGGATAGAATGTTTCAAGTACTGGAACTCAAAAAAGAAAAACAAACAAGATTTTAGCATAGGGAATCTATTAACAATATAAAATGATATAAAAAACTGGATTCAATCAAGAAAAAGAGAATTCTTTTAAAAACAAACTGTCTAATAGCTGCCTTTCAGCAGTCCTCATGATAAAAATGTGTTGAAGAATCAAATGTGAATCAGTATAATTTATTACCAAAAAACAAAATCCTGAAATGGTCCAGATAGAGAGGAATAGAACTAATGTTTTCCTTTTCTTACAATCCTTTCTTACCTTGAACCCTATTCCAAACAAACACTGATTTTAAGTTCCGTACATAGTTACATGAAGTCAATAGTATTCACCCATAAACAGAAGAAAATATTCTAGACTGGTCGAAATTCAAACGAGCTGCAGATGACAATTTTTAGTTGATGAAATTTTAAAAACACTTTCTGGATAATAAAGAAATTGCTTGTAACAACTAATTTCTTCATTTTCCTGAATCCACTATTTTTTCAAAGTCTCTTTTGGAGGCGTCAAAAACGTAATTGTGTGGTAATTGGTTAACTCATTACCAGATGACAAATTTTTAGACTAGTCCAAATTAAAAGGAGTTTCAGACGACAAGCTGATGAAAGCTTGGATTTTTTTCTTTTTTCTGGATAGAAAACATTGTGAAAAATGAAGAAATTGCTTGCAAGTTAACTTATTCATGTGCTTCCTTTGTATCATCAGAACTAGGCTGAAACTCTTGGAAAACATTGTGTAAAATGCAGAAATTGCTTGAACCAAGCAATTTCTGCATTTTACACAGCGTTTTCAATCAAGAAAGTTGACCAAATCTAAATTTTCACAAACTTCAAATTGTCATCTGAAACTCCTTTCAATTTACACCACTCTAAAATTTTGCTATCTTGTTATGAGTTAATCATATATCACATCTTGACACTCAAAAGATGTATATAGCAATTTGAGAAAAGGTGAATTCGCAATGTGTTTCAATAAATTCCTTATTTTCAAGCAATGTTTTTGCCAAATCAATTAAAATGCCTTTAGAAATGTCAACTGCAATCACTCCCAATGAATCTAAATCTGAAATTTTGTGATCTGGTAATAAATAATTTGAAAATTTTACTACCAAGAGGTCATCAAGATGTAGAGGAAGCGAGACAACTCTCAGTGTTCAGGTAACTAACAGGAAGTGGGTTTACAGAGTCAGTAGACTGTGTTACGGAGTTATCACAGTTATCTACAGTTGCAGACTGTGTCACATCAAGTTTCTGTCTTTTTCTGGCCCTGGTATCTGCAAGCACTTGCTCTATAGTTCTCTGGTCTCTCTTATTTTCACTTGACACTGAAAAAATAAAACACATGTACAGGAATATGAACTGGAAGAAGAAAAAGATATTGTTTGCATTTGCAAAAAGATAAGGTTAAAATAAATTTAAAAATACATTATTATGTTGTTTGTATGAATAATTTGGATACTCCATGAGTTTTCATGGATTATATAATCTATTAACCCATTACCAAATGACAAAAATTTAGACTGGTCCAAATTGAAAGAGGTTGCAGACAACAAATCAAAGCTTGAGCAAATTTTAAAATTAGTGCCAGATAGTGTAGAAAATATTGCAAGAAAAGAAGCATGTTCTCTTTTTCTCACAATATTTACAATGTTTGTATCTTGCAGCTCATCAAAACATGTGATTGTGTGGGAATGGATTAACCAATTCTCAAATGGGTTAATCCACTGCAATGCTGTGGAACAAAATAAAGTTTTCTCCAAGACATTTTGCAGAAACCCTGAGCTATTATATGGGATTGTGAGTTTTGTGACCATCTGATCTTGGTAAAGCTGCGCCATGTTTTGTATTTGTATTACTTACAATAGTTGAACATGGGAACTTATGAATCTTCATACCTGCAATGACAGAATAAAGGCATGGCAATATTTCAATTGCATGAAATGCAATTTTTCCCATACAATTATTGATTGGATGGTTTAATGCAAATCCTTTGTGATTGCACGTTTAAGCTCAGGTACTAACAATATTTTTGCACTGAAAAAAAATCAAGGAAAGTAACACTCCTTCCATACTAACCAAACCCATAATTCCTATTTGTCACGGTTGATTGAGCAGCATCCTTAGCAGCAGTGTCTCCAATCAAATGTCTGTATTTGTCTTTATAATTGGAATTCGGTTCTACCTTCTTCTGGGGTGAATTTTCTGCCAATCTCTCTTGAGCCTGATTAAATATACATACATGAATTAAATATTCAAAAGATTTGTCTAGGAATATATCTGCAGTCTGATTGGCTGAAGTATTTATTACTTACTTCCACAAACAAAGGTGACCAATCGCTGGCCAAGCCCACTTACTTCATTGGCCACACCAACCGACTCTGACAGGAGGTCCTGCTTCAATTTCAAAGAATTTGCAGACATAATCTTAAAGTGGATTTAATTTGAAAAATAACCAATCGGTAGGGTAGAAAATATTGTGGAAAAAGAAGAAATTGCTTGTTACAAGCAATTCCTTCTTTTTCTACAATATTTTCTTAATTACAAAATCACAGGGACATAAAAACCAGGGATTAAACAGGAAAGGGTTAAAGGAGGCAACAATTTTTTATGCAACAAATATTCTCAGTCAAGCAATATCAATTATTTCCCTTGCATCACTATGTGATTCCTGTCTGTAATTTAACCATTCTTCCAAAGATTTTATTACTTAAACAAATAAAATGTCTCCTGATTAAGAATAACCCATAGATCATTCCTGAGAAATCTGGTTGCAAAGCATCCTCAAGTTTTCACTATATAGTTTATACTATATGTTGACATACACCCTGCCCATAAAAGCCTTGTTCTTCAACCCAAGAAATTCTTTGAAGGTATCTGATCACGGGTCACCAAAGAATCATTCCTGTAAAATTTGGTTGAAATCCATCAACTGGTTTCTTAGAAAAACATTTCTAAATTTTACAAAATATAACTGTACCAAATTTGGAAATAAGCCCAGCCCCTAACAACCTTGTTTTTCATCCTATCCAAATTCTTGGAAGGAATCTGATAAAGGGTCAACAAGGGATCAATCCTATGAGATTTTGATGAAATCCATCTACTGGTTTCTGAGAAAAAGATTTTCCAAATTTTCACCGGATATGAAAATTGGCTCTGTCCATTAAAACCATTATTTTCATCTAATCCAAATACTTTGAAAGAATTTGACAAAGGACCACCCAAAGATCATGCCTGTGAAATTCGGCTGAATTCTATTCAATACTTTCTGAGGAGAAGATTTTTTAAAGTAAAATATTACTGATGGACAGACGGACAATCTGACACATGATGGGCACTCCTCCATGAAAATAGCACAACAGCTTTCAGCATTGAGTGGGAATGGCTTCATCATTTTTTACAAAACAATTCTATTTAACCCATTCCCAAACAACAAAATTTTATACTGGCCATATTCAAAGAAGTTGCAGACAACAATCTCAAGACAAGCAAATTCTTCATTTTCCACCATGTTTTCCGAAGCTTTTATCTTTGGGTGCATAAAAAAGCGTGATTGTGTGGGGATGGGTTAATACCCGCAACCCTCGGTATTTGAGATTCCTTTATGTAAATACATGTACATGTAATTCAGTACCTTTAATTCAGCCATTTGTTTCGCCTTCTCAGGATCCCATTCTTCATCTCTCTTGTATGCATTCAGTTCCTCGTCTGAAGGTGCAAACTCCTGTTAAAGTTAAAAATCAGAATTACATTTCTTTAGAGTTAAAAAAAGTTATATAGCTTAACCCATTACCAGATGACAAAATTTTAGACTGTTCCAAATTCAAAGGAGTTGTAGACGACAATTGGAAATATATGTTATTTAAAATTGTTTCTACTTTCTTGGAAGAAAGAAATTATACAAGCAATTTATCTTACACAAAGTTTTCCAAATTGTTTATCATGATGGGTGTCCAAAAGCGTCATTGTGTGGAAATGGGCTAATAAGAATCTTAAAAAGACTTATTACTTATTACTAGAAGTCAAAATTTAAGACTGGTTAAAATTCAAAGACGTTGCTGACAACAAATTCAGTTGATAGAATTATATATATTTTGGTCTTTTTGGGTAGGAGACAATGTGGAAAATGAAGAAATTGCTGTAACAAGAACCAGTTAAGTTATAAAAATGCCAGATAGTGAGGAAATGGGTTTGATATAAAGTCAAGAAGAACTCAAATTTTTCGTTCAAAATTAATAAAATCATTGTTTCGAACTTCTAAATAATCTCACTGAGAAGGAATTTTCAACTCGCTCCACAGAACACATCTCAGGTATTATCACTTTTCTAAAGGTCAAGGAAAACACTCTTTTGTAACCTTGACAATTGATACTCCAAACTACACTGCACCTCCTAGCGTCATGAGCAGCATTTTTGTAAAGTTCCTTTGTTCATGGTCCTACCACTTTTGAGTTCCAGCAAAGAAACTGTGCTAAACCAAATCAGGTTTGTGACCTTGACCTTTGATCTGTGGGACCCAAAAGCAAAAGGGCATCTACTTTGTAGAATCAAGTTTGTGTAAGGATTCATTGGAATCATATCTTTCAAATTCAAAGTAGAGTATGTCCTTTTCTTACATTTAATCATCACTAGATGACAAAATTTAGACTAGCCCAAATTCAAAGAAGCTGAAGAAAGCAATTTATAGTTGATGAAATTTTGAAAATCCTTGTACTTGAGGGATGGTTTGGCAAAGAGTTACAGAAATAGAACACCCATCTTTTTCACATGTAAAATCTATCAATCTTCAATTCGTAACCCATCTCCATACAGCAAAACTTTAGACAGCTCCAAATTGAAACACCCATCTTTTTCACATGAAAGATCTATCAATCTTTCAATTCTTAACCCATCTCAACACAGCAAAACTTTAGACAGCTCCAAATTGAAAGGAGTTGCAGAAGACAATTTAAAGTTTATGAAATTTTAGGTTTTTCAACTTTCTGGTTAGAAACATTGGTGAAAATCAAGAAATTGCTTGTCACAAGCAAGTTCTTCATTTTCCACAATGTTTTCCCAATTTTTTTAGAGGTGTAAAAAAGCTTCATTGTGTGTTAAACAAAACCTAGATATCTGAAATTTCATTAATGCCCCCCCCCTTTCAAGAAAATAGATTTTTTTAGTTCACTCAATTACAGATAACTCAATCATACACAAATACAAACAACTTTCATGTATTTACCTTTTTCCATAACATTACATATCTATTTTCTTCCTCTATTCCAAAAGAAAAAGAGGCCAATCCCGCTATATCTGCCACTTCATGCCTGAAACAAATGTTTTTGTGAAGAACAATTACTTAGATAACAGCCAAATTCAGAAATAAGAAATAAACAATAGCACTGTATGAATTTTTTTGATTGTTTGAATGGGGTTTTACGCCGCTTTCAACAATATTTCAGTTATATTGTGGCGGCTGGAGCACCTAACAATGGAATCCTGGTATTTCTCACACCAGTACTACCATTACATCCCTTCCTAGCCTCCAGCTGCTATCCCACATAGATCTACGATTATCGACCCATTGGTGAGAGACAAATAGTCGGAAAGGATGAGTGCTGCCGTCGGGGCGCAGTATATGAAGATGCCAACATCCTACTGTTCAGGTGATTGATAGTCGGTAAAAACTTTCAAGCCAAAACATGGACATAATTTGTTTAACCCTTTCCCGTTTTAGACCTGCCTAAATTCAAAGATTTTGAAGACGACAATATAAAAAATTTTATTTGAAAAAATAATCATTCAATAGGGTAGAAAATATTGAGGAAAATGAAGAAATTGCTTGTCACAAGCAATTTCTTCATTTCCACAATGTTTTCTCAAGTATTAAAACACAGGGACGTAAAAACCAGGGATTGAACGGGACAGGGTTAAACAAGAAGTAGGCTGTCCAGGGACAACATGTCGAACCCACTGATTTGTACAGAGAATGTGGTACACATAATGTTTTTTTAAAACTGAGACCTTGACCTTGAACATATCACAACAAACATTTTGCATGACACTAGCACTCACAAAGAAGAGTAACTTTGCCAAGTTATTTCAAATCCATCCATCAATGTAGAAGTTATGCTCTGGTCAAGGTGGTTTCACCTTCTACAGTGACCTTGACCTTAGAGATATCATAGGACCACTAGCACTCATCAATTAGAACAACTGAGCCAAGTTATTTTCAAATCCATTCATAAATGTAGATGTTATGCTCCAGATAAGGTTAGTTTTATCGTTTTTCCTTCAGCTGTGACCTTGACCATAGGGTATCACAACAAATAATTCCCATGACACTAGCACTCATCAAGAAGAACAACAGTGCCAAGTTAATTGCAAATCCATCCATAAAAGTAGAAGTTATGCTCAGGACAAGGTCATTTTGTTGCTTGACCTTCAACTGTGACCTTGAACTTTGATGTATCACAACAAATGTTTAACATGACACTAGCACTCATCAAATCCATCCATAAATGTAGAAGTTGTGCCCCAGACAAAATTCCCGACGGACAGACGCATGTACTAACTCAAGCTTGCACACACGTGCTAACATCAAAGTGACAATGTCACAACTATGTCTTGCTAACAGCAAGCGGGCTCGACAAAATTCATTTTGAGTTATACCCTTTGTTTTTAAAGATTGCTCCTTTGACAGTAAAGAAATATTCTGAGTTTTAAGCAAATGTCCTATTACCAGAGATATTACAAACTCCCAAAGTTTGGATGACAACGATGCTGGCGACCACCTCGCTGCAACAAACTCAGGAAAAAATTTTAAAAAAAATAACAGAAAAGCTAAAAAATAACCTCGAACTTGTCATATGACAATGATCTTATCATACAATAATCATACTTACTTATCAAACATGAGCACTGCATCTAAAATTCCTAAAAGGAATGTCTTAAGAAGTTCCATTGTTCTATTATGGACACATGCCGAACAAAAGGTGACAAACAATTTCTTCATTATCCACAATGCTTTCTGCCCAAAAAGACAAAGAGTTTTAAAATTTCATTAACTAAAAACTTTTCATCTGCCGCTTCTTTTAATTTAGAAATTCTATTTATAGGCAGACTCTAAGAATTTTGGGAGAAGTGACTTCTCCCTAGTCTGAGAATTGGGAGAAGTTTTTCAAAATAGGGAGAAGTGGTGAGACTTTCAGGAGATCACATTAAAAAGAAATTTTTGCCTGTATTCCTTATTTTTATAGGAAAATAAAAAAAAAAAAAGCTTTATATAGTATGGAGTTAATACTAAAGTATTTCTCATCCTTTCTTTCAGTCCTTATTACAGAGATCTTATTCCTGTGAACATTTTTTTTTCTTCTTTCTTCGGTTTGAGAATATAGGAATCTGAAAATATTTTCTTGAATATCTTATATAAAGATAGTACTATGATCTCAATTATCAAAAGTTATAATAATCGATGATTTGAAAAGAGAGTATTTGTGGTCTGAACTTACTAAAATGATTAGAGTTTAATTTGAGGCAGAAAATAAGAAAACATTACTATTTCATTTAACTAATTACTAGAAGACAAAATTTCCAGACTGATCCAAATTGAAAAAATTTGCATACCACATTTCAAATCAAATTATGCTCAAAACAGAATATAAGTACCAGATAAGGTAAAAATATTGTGGGAAAAGGAGAAATTGCTTGCTACAAATACTTCCTCTTTTTCAAACAAGTTTTCTATTTAAATTCTTCAAAAATCAAAAAAGCGGGATTTTGTGGTAATGGGTTAAAGTCTGACAACTTCACCTGTATGTAACAATAAACGGATAAAAAGCTTTTAAATAATAAATTTAAAAAGAGTTCATTTTGACTGTAAGTAAAGGGTATTAAAGATAACAGCTGAGTAATGTTACATAAATCACAGACTGTGTAGAGAAGGTTTGAATTTGAAACTATGTTAACACTGAACCATTTGTTCTAGTGTTTTGGGTTATATGTCATCGAAAGGATTAATTACCAAAGTAAGATAAGTGAAGTTAAATTAAGATAATTTGAGTCCAAGGATTTCATTGAAATTTTTTTTTTCTATTCAGTTTTACAGACAAATCAGTTTTTATCACAAAGATTTTATTCCTTTTATCAATGAATTTTAAAATACGGCAAATGACATGCTTTCGTAATAAAATCCGCCATCATTCTCGCTGCTTGAAAGTACGAAACAAATCTCGTTTATTGATAAGATAAACATAATGTGCCACTAAAATAATTGAATCTTCAGATGGGAATGGGTTTGATATCAAAAAGTTCCTAAATTCGTGCAGTTAATAAGGACTTGCAACCATCCAATCAGTCGAGGTGCAAATAAAACGAGCATGTTGTCTATCGATACACGCTTGATTTACGACCAAAGTGCTTCCAATCAGCAGTTGTATATTTGATTTACAGTCCCCTGATTTCATAGCCTCTAGGCAAAATGCAATGATTGCCTTTCATAACGAGGCGACTCTCCGTATTTTCCAGGCGACTTCAACTTCCCTTTGATCAGCAACTCGAGCAAAGTTTTATGAAACCAGGCAACTTCTTTGCCCGAGTCGCCCACTCTGCAGAGCCTGATAGGATATTGAATTCTCTCAACTACGGCAGTAACTCTTGTCTTTTTCAACCCTAGTGGAAAACAAATATCGTATTTGAATCTTACAGGATTCGAACCTAAGCGGATACGGCAACACCACCTAGCATTGCAATGTCCGGAATCTTGAACCTCTCTGTTCTCCATTAGAGTTGAAAAGACAAGAGTCACTGTTCTCATCTAGGGTTGAAAAGACAAGAGTCAATGCCATAGTTGAGAGAATTTAATATCCTATAACTAGATTTTGTAAAACAAAAGACCCCTTATACGGAATGTGCTGTAGTGTGGTGAAGCTTTATATGCGTTATTTAAGCATCCTTTTATGTGGATGTCTTGATAGCCCAGAGGTTAAAGACGTCGGATATTGCAGCGCAAGGCGGGGTTGCCGTATCTGCGTAGGTTCGAATTCTATAAGAGTCTTTTAATTTAGACCAGTGTAAAATTCTATAGTCTGGAAATGTGTGAAAGTAATTCACTGAAAAAAACTATTTACACAATTGCCCTCTGTGTTTTTTCCATTGTTTCAAACTTCAATTTTTGTTGTGTGCCATCCTTTATAAAGCCATGGATTCTTTTCTGCATCTGAAATAAACAAGAGCACTGTCTTTTAATTGCAAGAAAACAAAAACAAAACAACACAACCCTGTTACAGCCTGTTTTTGGAAATGTGACCTTAATGAGTGACCTTGAGTTTAACCCTTTCCTGTACAATCACTGGTTTTCACGTCCTCGTGATTTTATACTTGAGAAAACATTGTGGGTAAAGAAGAAATTGCTTGTAACAAGCAATTTCTTCTTTTTCCACAATATTTTCTACCCTACTGGATGGTTATTGCTCAAATTAAATCCACTCTAAATTTTCGTCTGCAAAACCTTTGAATTTGGACAGGTCTAAAACATTTTAAAACAGGAAAGGGTTAATGGATGACCTTGACCTTACAGTCAATGGGTGTCCAAAACTGCAAGAAACCTGTAAACCAGATAGGAGTCATTTATCTTGGACAGCGTTTGAATAACAGCAAAATGTTAAGTTCTTGTGATAAGTTTACTGCTCACAGACAAATGGACATACAGACAGACATCAGTGATATATTATTATCTTATCCATGCAAAGACATAAATGAATTTAGAGTTACCTCCCCTGCAAGCATAGATTTGATTGAGAGTATTCTGATTTTCATGTTCGGTATCTTATAGCATCATTTGAGATATTAACCCTGGTCATTCTGAACAAAATCCTTTTTCAGAACTACATCAAAATCAATAACCTTTATATCATAAAATGGCCCTGTTTTGGGTCAATATTTCTTTTGTGAATAAATTCTACAAACAGCTCTGACTTAGATCATCAAACAAGTGCTGGAGACTGAGATCAGACTGCACATATGTGCAGGCTGATCTTTGCCTTTATCTGACACCAAAGTAGAAATATTTTAAAATATTTTGAACCACTAAAACTTGCATCTTAATTACCCCCATCCCTGATTGTATAAATTGCTTTTGTGATAGTGGCCACATTTTCCAAGTTTAAGGTCAATGCAAAGGCAGAATAAAACCATTCCCACATAACGCCTCAGGAAAATAACTTTGGAAAACACCGTAGAAAATGAAGAGATTGCTTGTAATAACAGATTTCTTCATTGTCCACAATTCTTTCTAACCATTATTAAAAAAGTTTTTAAAGTTTCACTAACTTTAAATTCTTGTCTGCAGCTTCTTTCAAAATGGAACAGTCTAAAAAATGTTTATATTGTTATGGTCAACCCTTTCCCGTTTTTTTTTAATTTTAGACTGGTCCAAATTGAAAGAGGTTGCAGACGACAATGAAATTGGATGCAATTTGAAATGAAACTATCCTATGCAGTGGGAAATAGTGTGCAAAAAGGAGAAATTGCTTGTTAAAAGTAATTTCTTTCTTTTCCTTATTATTTGTTAAGGATAAAATCACAGTGATGTATATCAGTATTCCCAGGTTTGTATAGGAAAGGGTTAAGAAAGTTATCAAAATTTGTGAATCCAGGCAACAGCAATACTATACCAAGTCTGGTTGCAAGCTATTTCTTCATTTTAAACAATGTTTTCCAAATCATTTTCTTGAGGGATATCAAAAAAGGGTCTTTGTGTTGGGAAGGGTTCAGGGAAAACTGTGTGGGCAAGGGTTCAGGGGAATTGTGTGGGAAGGGTTCAAGGGAAATTGTGAGGGAAAGGGTTCAGAGGAAACTGTGTTGGAAGGGTTCAGAGGAAATTGTGTGGGAAAGGGTTCAGGGAAATTTGTGTGGGAAAGGGTTCATGGGAAATCTTTTGGGAAAGGATTCAGGGGAAATTGTGTGGGAAAGGGTTCAGGGGAAATTGTGTGGGAAGGGTTCAGGGGAAATTGTGTGGGAAGGGTTCAAGGGAAATTGTCCCGGAATGATTTAGGGGAAATTGTCCGGGAAAGGGTTCAGGGAAAATTATGTTGGGATGGTTCAGGGGGATTGTGTTGGAAAGGGTTCAGGGGAAATTGTGTGGGGAAGGGTTCAGCGGAAATTGTCCGGGAATGATTTAGGGGAAATTGTCCGGGAAAGGGTTCAGGGAAAATTGTGGGAAGGGTTCAGCAGAAATTGTGTGGGAAGGCTTCAGGGGAAATTGTGTGGGAAAGGGTTAAGGGGAAATTGTGTGGGAAAGGGTTCAGTGGAAATTTTATGGGAAGGGTTCAGGGGAAATTGTGTGGGAAAGGGTTCAGTGGAAATTTTTTGGAAGGGTTCAGGGGAAATTGTGTGGGAAGGGTTTAGGGGAAATTGTCCGGGAAAGGTTTTAGAGGAAATTATGTGGGGAGGGTTCAGGGGAATTGTGTTGGAAAGGGTTCAGGGGAAATTGTGTGGGAAAGGGTTCAGGGGAACATTAGTGCCAAGTTATTTAGAAATCCACCACATAAAGTAGAAGATTGCTTTAGACAAGAACTGGACACTTACTAACACATGCACACACCAATAGGGATAGCTCAATATGCCCACCACCATCATAAAGCGGGGCATAACAAGGAGGAATTGCTTGACACAAGCAATTTCTATGCCCACCACCATCATAAAGGGGGGTATAACGAGGAGGAATTGCTTGATACAAGCAATTTCTTCCCTTCACAATGTTTACAAATCCACATTTCTGCAGGGCATCAAGATGTGTGATTAATTGGTTAACCAATTACCAGACAGCAAAGATTTAGACTGGTCCAAATTCAAAGGAGTTGCAGACAACAATTTCAAGTTTATGAAATTTTAGTTTTTTTCTACTTTTTGGATAGAAAACATTTCGGAAAATGAAGAAATTACTTTTTAAAATAAATTTATTCATTTTTCACAATGTTCTCCCAATTGTTTTTAATTTGGGGCACCAAAAAGCATCACTGTGACACAGGTTGCAAGAACAGGTAGATAGAAACCCATACCTGTTCCCTGAACAGCTCTAGTTTCCTTTTCTCTTTTTCTTGTTCTTTTTGTACAAGTTCTTTCTGGGCTGTAAATATAGGATTGAAAAGTACATTAGTCAGAATATGAAAATAGATCTTTAAAGGACCCTAAACAATGAATTTTGTAATTCAATGATTACATGAATATTGGTATCTCTGCAAAAGATAAAGCTAAAAACAATTTTTGGTAAACATAAACAAAAAGACAACAACTGTGTAAACGAAAACATACAGCAAAACAAACAACTAAACAACATCAAATTTTCTGGATGCATATATAAAGTTTTATAATCGCTGATTTTTCTATTTAATTGTAAGCAAATTCATGGCAAAGGGGTGCACACAACTCCATACATGGTGTATTAATGCATACACCCTTCCAACAACTGATGTTAACAAAGAAATCACAAATACCACACTCATATGGACATCTGCGCCATAGATTAACCTATAACAATACAACAAAATTTTAGACTGGTCCAAATTGAAAGGAGTTACAGACGACAGTTTAAAGTTCATAAAATTTTAGATTTTTCAACTTTCTGTTTCTTGTTACAAGCACTTTCTTCATTTTACACTATATTTTCCGAGTTGTTTTCCTTGAGGGGTATCCACAAGTGTCACCTAGTGGGAATATATGTTTGTAAATTAATGAAATACATAGTTTTGTTGGTCACTTTTAAGCTAAGAAAGTTATTACCTTAGTAGTGCTTGTTGTAATGAATAATCACTTCAGTTAACCCATTACCATATAATGACACTTTTTGATGCCCCTCAAGAAAACAGCTTTGGAAAACACTGTTGACAATGAAAAAATGCTTTATTTTTTTGAAGAAACTATGTCCCATCTACCTGTGGTTGAATAACTCTATCTTTGAAGGTCTTTGAAAATAAGCCATTATTAATACATGTATGTACATCAATGAAAAACATAATTTTGTTTACAGAAAGAAGCGTGTCACCTCAGTAGTGCATGTTGTAATGAATGATCACTTTTTCAACTTATGTTTTGTTACCAAAAGAATACAGCATGCCAATTTTCTAGTTTTTGCTATGAGCACTTGTTATCAGATTTAATGTTCAAAGATAAAAGTTTTTACCTTAAATCACAAATATTTATATAGAAAATGTCAATGAATTATTATGTTAAAAGCACAGGGAATAATTTTGACAAGCAGGATAGGATATACATCATTCCCCAATCCTGTTTTTCAATGGAGATTGATATTATCCATTTAAGAATTAAGAGATCAAATAAGTGTGTGACCATAACTGTAAAAGGAACAAAGTACGCTTTTTATCATTCCTACAAAAACCCGATTTGGAAAACATTGTGGAAAACAAAGAAATTTCTTGTACGAAGCAATTCCTTCATTTACTACAATGTTTTCTACCAACTCATAAACTCTATTAAATTGTTGTCAGCAATTCCTTTCAATTTGGACCAGCCTAAAATTTTGCCGTGTTGGAATAGCTAAGATTTTCTTGCTAAAAATCACTTGATATTGATACATGTACATAAACCCTAGTCATGCTGAGCTTTGAATGTTCCTGTTTAGACAGGGGATATACACAGAGATAAGCCTCCTCATATGTTCAGTCTTATCTTAGCCTACATAGGGTGTTTTGTCTCTTTCAAGACAAGGATAACTTTACCATTAACCCTTGTCATGCTATATAAATTACCTTACTGAATTCCTGTAATTCCAAAGGGCTGAAAGCACTGATAGAACTTGTTCAAAAGTCAATATTTCTTTTAGAAATCAATTTCATAAACAACTTTTGCAAGAACAGTACATGCAGGAGGTATAGACCAAGATCAGACTGCACTTATGTGCAGGCTGATCTTGGTCTACACCCTCTGCCCAAACCGGAATATTCCGGGTACAGCATGACAAGGGTTAATTTTCAAAAGAGAAGTTGACCCAATTGATTGATTGAATGGGTTTAACGCCTCTTTTAACAGTATTTCAGTCATATCGCAGCAGCTAGAGCACCTAACAATGGATTCCTAGTATTTATCACACCAGTAATACCACTACATCCTTTCCTAGCCTCCAGCTGCTATCCCACTTAGGTTTACGATTATCCACCCATAGGTGAGAGACAAATGTCCGAAAGAATATGTGTAGACGCTGGGGACCGCACCCATGACATCCCATTATTGAAGATTAGGAGTCTGACGCGCTTCTGACTGCGCTATGACGGCAGCAAAAGTTGACCAAAATCAGAACTTCTGTCTTCAAAACGTTTTATTTTATAGAACTCTGAAATTGTGAGCACCTAACCATGGATCCCTGGATATTCCTACATTAGTACTACCACTACATCCTTTCCAAGCCTCCAACTGCTCATCCTACTTAGGTTTAAAGTTATCTACCAAATATCAGAAAGGATATTTGCTGCAACCAGGTACTGAACCCTGGATTTCATAATTGAGAGTCTGCTGTGCTAGGGCTACAGCCAAATTGTATGAGGAAGTATGTTGGACTGTCTTATTGAAAACGATATAATGAGTGAAATTACACTAGAAGTAATGATTTATAGCACAGTACCAGATTTTCAAAGTCTGTTCCGGCATCCCGCATTCTTTCAAGATGTTTTCAAAAAATTTGAGGAAAGAAATCCATAAATTTTCGGCAAAAAAAAAAAATCCTGAAAAGGGTGTTGATTAAGAAAAGTCATAGTATCAGTGCCATAAATTACGTAATCATCGATTATTACTTGCATCTAAGACCCGACTTTCACACCCTTACTTAGATTAGACTATCATCTGTGTAAAACGCGGGTCATTGTTATGACTGACAGTGGTAAATGTCATCTGCATTCTCAAAAGCTTTACCTATTGCAACGATTTTAAACCATTATATGTATTGGCTAGACTAGCCATTTTCGCACTTGCGAGATTACCAGACATCAGCAAATATAAAGTAGTCTCGTTTGGTTATCTACCAGTTGTTTGTTCAACACATTGACAGTCGTTTGGATTCCAAACAGTATTTATAGCCTAGTTTAGCTGTAGTTAAGGTAATTCCAAGGTCCGGTGTTGATTTGTAGTTTATTCTATAAACAAGGGAGATTCCTGGGGATTGATGCTCAGGTCTTTTGGAATCAAGTTTGTCCTCATGAGCTTATATTTTCGGGTGATTTTTAAAATTAATTCAGCACAATCACTTGTTTGAAACTGGACTTTTAGAGTTTAAAATTGCGATGTTAATACAAGTTCCTCATTTTCTTACAGTTCTCATTGACAATAAGTAACGAAACCATAGCATTCAAATAATCATTAAAAACTGCAGAATGCAGATAATTTGATCTGAAGTATCAAATAAACGAAAAAGGCTGCATTGATAATATTGTTTGCAGTGCTCTCAATAAGGACCAATTTCAGGAATTTTTAAAATTCCAAGTTTCAAATTCTGGAAGTTTTTTACAAAATCAAGGAATTTTTTTTCCCTGCGCCACCATACCCCCCCCCCAAAAGGTACATAAAGATTACATTCTATTCCTTCCTTTACTTATACAAGTAGTACCTAAATTTCATGTCCCATGGAGTGGAACTGGAGAAAACAGTGTGGTAAAGGAAGTGTTTCTTGCATAAATTTCCCTTTTCCAACAATATTCCCGACCCTTGAATACTATAATTTTCCAAATTTGGGTAGATACATTTGGTAATTGTTATCTACAAATCTCTCAGGATTTGAAAATTTTTGATTTGTAGAATGTCAGAAAACAGAATGTTTGAAACATTTTGGGTACGAAAAAATCGAGACTGAATTATTCTGAGGCTGTCTCCGGTTCATATCCAAGTACATACGCCATGAATAACACTAACTTAAATAAAAGTAACTGTACAAAAAGAAATGAAACTAATAGCAGAGTTGCGTCTTTCAAGAAATTCCCTGTTTCGTTTCTTCTTGTTGATGTTTACAGACAACACGCATGACGTCATTGAAAAGGGAAGGAACTCCAGCGAGATCAATCGGTTTCATTGTGTCTAGGACGGACTTCATGTCAAGTTACGAAATAGAACCCCCCTGCGTCATAGGCGTATTTAGAATGCATTTCGGGTGAATTCTGGCCCTGAAACTAGTTTACATAAATTCGACCGAACGGAGATATTTGACTAGTCCGATGTCCATGGGCCTGCTTGATCTTTGCCCGGCACGTTATTAATCGAGTGACTTCCAAAGAAATTGTCCAAGATGCTGCGACAGCTCAGAAACAAATGATTGGAAAGTCCTACTTCAGGGGTGGAAAATAAATCCAGTTTAGAGTTTTGAATAATAAATTGCAAATTGTCTTCAAGTTACAAATGACTGAGTTTTGTGCACAATTTTTACTCTGTGAAAAACTGCAACACGTGGGCAACCCTCTGAGTTTGTCTTGTCGAACTCTTTGATGTACATCACTACCCTGCGCTTCCGTAGGGTAGAATAGAAAGACCCTACATTTCTATTAAGTAAGCTGTGTTTTTCCATCAACAGAAGCCTTGTTGAAAGAAAACAGGTATGACTGTAAAATTGAAATTGCCGATCTTAGAAAGAACCTTGGATAAGTAATTTCAGAAAAAGTAAGTTAAAGCTAAAATGAAATATACACAAGCTCTGTTTCAGTCACTTTCCAGATTTTTACGATTGTTTGGGGGAAGTGCTGAAATGTCAACACTTGTTTGTGTGAGTATGCCTGCCTATATGTGAGTATGTGTATTGGAGTGTTTTGGGGGGGGGGAAGGGGGACGTCCTGGGAATATGCTTTAAATCCCAGAAATTTTAGTCCAAAGTCCCGAAATTGGTTGAAAAAATCATGGCATGTCTGATATAAGGCACAATCGGTTGTAGTTGCTAAAGGTACTTTGATTCCATATTTAGAGTACCCGTATTACTTTGATGTTTTCAGAGAAATTTGATAGGGGAACACAGTATTAAAACAAATTACCCTTTATCTTCTTTCTTTCTGCTTCGCCTATCGATGGCGGTTTTTCCATCGAACCAAGGATAGAACCTAACAAATCCATTGTCTCTTGATTTGGTTTTTCTTTCGATTTCAAGATGTGGAGGTCATTTTGATTATCTCCCCTGGCAATTCGGTTGTTGTTGTACGCTATAGACTTGAGGTTTGTAACATTGATACATAGACTGCTTAACCTGTCCCATCTACGCTGCTCTTGTAACAGGCTCGCCAGTCAAATTGATACATAGATTGGAATATGGATCCTATAGTACATACAGGAGAACGGGTGTCGTTGACCATTACCAGACGGCAAAATTTGAAACTGGTCCAAATTGAAAGGAGTTGCTGACGACAATTTAAAATTGATAAAATATAAGATATTTTGAATTCCCTTGTTAGAAAACATCGTGGAAATTGAAGAAATTGCTTCTTACAAGCAATTTCTCCATTCTACACAACGTTTTCCCGATCGTTTTCTTCAAGAGCATCAAAAGGCGCCAATGTTTGGGAATGGGCTTGTGGTTCAAATGGCCCGTTTTGTGTTTTCTTCGTTGATAACGAGATGCTGATAATATGCTCGCCAGTCAACATTGCCGCTTCTCACGAGGTAATATCGAGTTCATATTTTTCGAATATAATAGATGCAGAGCAACGTTAGAACGTTCGCCGCCTTTTGTACGTCAAGATGTCATCATTGACATTGCTTGTCCCAGATTTGGTATAACCTATGTGTCACCCGTGACTGTAACATAACGAAGGCTGGATTTCGTCTAGGTTCACATATAATGCAGGTCAAAAGTGAAAGTTTTATAGCTTGGTCCGATTGATACTGCCGGGAACACATCATGCTAAATAACCCATTAACATAAATTGATTATAACAACACAGTCGCCATTGTTGTGATTTAAGCCTAAACACAATATTTGTAAACATAGTGACATTTTATCCCCGTCGAAATCGCTAGGCTAAGCGAATTTATTGGCCGGGCTTTTCTCAAGTCAGTGGAGTTCGTAATCGTGATTTGTATCTTTCACTAAATGAATTCTTGGCCGCCATCTCAGTTTCTGTCGAAATTCAATTTTATGGTTCGGCTTTGGTTAAACCCATTATCAGACGACTAAATTTTAGACTGGTCCAAATTGAAAGGGGTTGCAGACAACAATTTGGAGTTTATGAAATTTTGTGTTTTTTCAACTTTCTGGATAGAAAACATTGTGTGAAATTAAATGCTTGTTACAAGCAATTTCTTCATTTTACATACTGTTTTCCCTATTGTTTTTCTCGAGGGGCACATAAAAGTGACATTGTGTTGGACTAGGTTATGCTAGACGTGTCTTTCAATCCTTGGATTCCGAAAACCCCCAAGTCAACAAATCGTATCCAGCGAAGGATCACAGTCCCCTGGTCCGATAGGATCACACCACGTTAGAGCGCATCGAAATGCGGATTGTGTTAATGATTTCTTTGGTAAAGTAAAGACTTAATAAAATTATGTAATAGTATCCAATTTATTCCATTTTTTCTGCTTATCTTTAAAGGCCTGTTTAAACATTCACGATTTTTTCATGCTAGAAAGACATTCTAGGACTGACTTTTCACTCCGCATCGTGTTTTTTTTTTCTTTTTTTTTATCGACGATATCGATTTTTATTTATCTTTAAGGATGATCATTTGCCTTAAGTTCAATGTTGAGAGGTACAGTGAAACTTGTTTTAAACGACCACTCATGGCACGGTCAAAATGTGGTCGCCTAAGAGAATGGTCGTTTTATAAATTTTTTGTGGCATGTACAGCCTATGAGGGATCGCTTCAACTGCACACAAAAAATTGCAGGATTCTTACTAAAACCTATTTTGATGGAACTCATTAGAATCGTCTCAATGAGACGATTCTAATGAGATCCACCAATATAGGACATAAATTTGACATTTTTTTAGAAAGGAAAGCTTGATGCTGGTCGCTTATGAAAGTGGTCGTTTAATAGAGGTTGTCACATTTAGCAAGCTTGACTTGCATACATTCTAAGGCCTTGTAAATGGGGAAATAGTCTGTGATACAAATGGAGAGGTAACTGGCGAATCGCTGGCCACCATCTTTAGGCCCTATGCCCCCAACAGGAAGTTCGCTCCAGATATTAAACGGCGTTCTTCTGCAAAATTTATGGTGATTGAGTAGCTGCGATATCGGTTGGTGAGAGACCCAAACGTCGAAATTAGAGATGGAATAAGCTGAACGGTTTCTACGTTTAAGTCGATAAACCAACCAATATGCCTAGCGTAAATGTTGGAGTTCATAGTTCAACTCCGATCTAAATGAATGGTTTGATTGGTCCATCGATTTGATTAACAGCAGCGATCTGTTTATTGTTGCGTTTATTCTGGGTGAAGGTTATGTTGAGAGGTCAAACCGTTCCGCTCGAATGTTCAATCATGAACGTGTCGACAATGTTAAAAAGATAATTAATTTCTGACTCGGAAGTTATTAAATAACTATCATCCGGGGGCTGAGCTTGATGACAGGAGCACATAAAATGACTGTTTTCCACGCCTTTTCAGTCAGTAGTTTTTCCAAGAAGTGGTCACATGAGGTAAGCATCATCAGTCACCAGTTATACGGTGGCTTTTTTTTCAACATAATACATCAACAGCAAACCATCTGATGGCTAACCGTCTCTTCTTATTGTGACGTTACATCGTCACAACGCAATAATTCCAAATAAATGAATTCTATTCCATGTAAAAACCACTGTTGATGTCTACGTGGAACATATGAAAAACCCTACAATTGGAATCAGAACTTTCTTTATTTCATCGCTAGACTAAGACGATCACACCTTTTTAACCCATTCCCACACAATCCCTCCTTTTTACGCCCCTAAAGAAAACAACTTTGGAAAACATTGTAGATAATGAAGAAATTGCTTGACACAAGCAATTTCTTTATTATCTACAATGTTTTCTATCCAAAGACAGGAAAGAAATTAAAATTCCCTCAACTTGATATTGTCATCTGCAGCTTCTCTCAATTTGGACCAGTCTAAAATTTTGTTGTGTGGGAATGGGTTAAGGTGTTTCGAAAATACTTTAAATTTCAATAAATACCTTATCCTGTAAATAAAAATGATCGATATTCCTAGACACAATACACATTCACATAACGCAGTAACACACTTGGCCATCGCGTTTTTTTTAAATTCCTATCACGGTTTTACAAAGTGTCTAAAATTTTTAGAATTCCAATACTCATCACAATATTTTCTTATCTGTGAAGGCTTTCCATTATTGTTTCTAAGTCTTCTTTTGTTAGATTTTTCTTAACCCTTTCCTGTACAAACCCAGGATTTTACATTGCTGCTATTTTATACTTGAGAAAAACAATTTCTCCGTTTTCCGCAATATTTTCTACAACACATGATGGGTTCATTTCAAATTACATCCAATTTTTATTGCTGTCTGCAACTTTTTTTCAATTTGGACCAGTCCAAAATTTCAAGAAACAGGAAAGGGTTAAATATTAGCAAGTGACGGTTAAGCACCACAATGAAAAAAAAGTAACGAGTTTCCATCACGGCTTGCCATCAGATACTAGATTGATGACGGTGTGACGGATCGCGCTCATCATTACTAAGATGTTCCATGCAGAATCTACGTTTGTTTCAGTGCAAAATCGATTTATCTTTTATTGGGTGAACAACAGCAGTTACATTTTTCACTCGTGGCTCCATCTTTTATTGTTCATCCAATGAAAGATAAAACGATTTTACTCGAAAACCAAAACGACCAATCGCGACTAAAAGAGAGAAATAATCGACGAAAGTAGCGATCTTCGTTAGAACTCTACCGTATAATTACTTTCATTTTTGGTGTACGGAAAACAAGCAAGCAAACAAACAAACAGAACCCAAAGAATCAACAAACAAACAAAAACCAACACACACAAAGAAACCCAAATCAAACCAAACCAAAACATTAAAATACAAAACAACACAACAACAACAACAACAAAAAAAAAAAAAAAAAAAAAAAAAAAAAAAAAAAAAACCACAAAACATCAGGGCCTGAGATGATCATACTTTATTTGTACTAAATCGATAATTAAATCAAATTTCAAGATAGTTAGAAAGGTTAAAATCTGCTTAAACCCATTTTGGTGATAGACGTCACAATTAACACTTTTTCAAATTCAAAGAAAATGCAGACGACTTTTCAGATTACTTTAAGTTGTCCGTGGGCGCGACCAACGGAGTAAGTGGGCGGAGCCAGCGATTGGTCATTTGTGATAAGTGTCTGAGAAATCGGAGATTACAATTTTAGCTCCGGGTCGAATAGACGGCTCGCCGCCGTCAATGAAAAAAAATCAATACACCAATCACCCCGTACATTTAGAATGGTGTGAACTACGAGCTTCTACATTTAACCAAGTCTCATACACACCCTCCTTTTTTTACGCCCCTCATGAAAAAAAGTTTTGGAAAGCATTGCGGATAATGAAGAAATTGCTTTTATCAAGCAATTTCTTCATTATCCACAATGCTTTCTTCCCAAAAAGACCAAAAAGAAAAAGAAAAAGAAAAAAAAAGATAATAAAAAAAAAAAAAAAAATAAAAAAAATGAGTAAATAAAATGTTATCAACTTTGAATTATCGATTGCAGCTTCTATGAATTTGGGCATGTCCAAATTTTGTTGCATGGGAATTGGTTAAGTAAAGCATTTTTGTTGACATGGCGACGTAAACGTCGAACCTATTTATCTAAGCAATAGTTTCGACAGTAAGATCGCGAACCAATTATTTTAATTTTTCAGTATTACTTTAATTGGCGTAAAATTTTGAAAAAAAAAAAAAAAAAAAAAATGACGCCATTAGCCTGTCGAAGGTAGGATGGCGAGGCCAGCGATGCGTCAATTGGTTACATCTACTTTTTTGGTCAGACGACTTTTTGCTTGCCATTGGCAATTTGACACTCTCTCTAAGAGGCACTCGTCGAACGTTTAGTACGGTGTGTTAACTAGTTTTCCTTGTAATACTCTACGAATGTTTCTGAATGGCAAATCAATCACAAGACACGCAATAAAGGCTGCAGTATAACTCACAACCAAGTGTCCAATGTACAGGTAAATCTGAAAAGATATCAAACGCAAAGGAAAACTATTGTTTTGTCATCATGACCGTTTGGTATCTGACTTCATATAGTATTGGTTCAGAGATAGGCTGTCCTATACAAAAACAAAGCTGTATTTGTGAAAACACTAATTCTCCAGAAACGGCAATTTTTCAGAAGTTTGACCTTGATATATGGCATAGACCAATAACCCATAACAGATGCCATTGACCTTAAGTACTGACGAGGACTATTTTTATGCTAAGTATGAGCATTGTAAGTGTTTTTAATAGACTCGCAGTAATCAGAAATGGTATTTTTGGGAACAGTAAAAATTTGAGATCTCAAACAATGTTAAGGGGAACAAGGAATAGGCGTTTTGAACAAACGGTCCTATTAAGATAAGTATTTAACATGGGTGCCTACTTGTCAAACATGAACTTTGTTGCTTTTATAGCATAGAAAATGGATTTTTATTATGTTAACTTTTGCACACAGACGTACATCGGTAAAAAATTTGCCCACGAAGTTTCGATATGTGGGAAAAATAAGGGCATTATTTGCAAACCTTTAAGCACAAAGATAGGTCAAACATCAAAGCTGGAATTAATGCTTCTTTTGATTATAATCTTTCTACTAGTGTCAATGGCACATGTAAATTAAAGTGATCAATTCTAATCAAAAGTTTTAAATTGAATAGAGTAGAATGGTTCGAAGCATAGAATGACAAATTTACTTTAAGAAAATCATGTTACATTATTTGTTTAATAGAAATATATTTTTGTCATTTGCCCATATTGTATAAATTGTATACTTGGGTGTAATAAAAGATATGTTATGTTATGTTTAGGTCACCGTTAACCCATTCAAAAACGATCCCGCTTTTTTACGCGCTGAAGAAAAACACTATGGGAAAACATTGTGAGAAAAGAAGAAATTGCCTGGACAAGCAATTTCTCCTTTTCTTACAGTGTTTTCTACCTCATGTGGCCCTAACAAACTTTGTGTTTCGTCTGCATATTCTTTAATTTCGGATAGGTCAAAATTTTGTTGTTTGGGAATGGATTAAATAACCCAAGGGCGAAAACTTACCATTTCGAAATCATTTATGTTGTTCAGTGCTCGTTTGGAATACGTAAACAATACGATCACTATAGGATGAAGCAGATAGACCAGATACGTGAGTCGAGACAACGGTACAAATCCTCGCCACGAGAAGAATTCACCCAATGGTCCTGAAATTAACATTTCGACCCATTAACAGACGGCGAAATTTAAGACTGGTCCAAGTTCAAATAAGTTGCAGATAACAACTTAAAGTTGATGAAATTTTAAAATACTGTCATTAGGGGCAAAAAACCATTGTGGACAATACAGAAAGTACTTGCAAAAAGAGTTTTTCTTCATTTTCAAGAAATGTTTCGTGAGTATTTTTTCTTGAGGGTGCAGGCAGCGAAACCGTGTGGAAATGTGTATTTTGTATATTTTGATAAATCAAAATCACTTTATCACTGATTTCCGATAACCGTGACAATCAAATGACTGTGATGTCATCTTATTTTGTCAGAATACGCGGAAAAAGGGCATTAATCTGGCATTTTTGTCTGGATGGTGGTCTTTCTTTCGTTCAGTGACAGAAAATTCGGTTTTACGCCGATACAATTTGTTTTGTACCATAACGTTAGGCTTATCAATATATATCAACAGATGGATAGTGCAACCCCCCTTCAGTCAAATATCGCTTTTAACCCATTACCAGACGGCAACATTATACACTTACGGGATTCAAACCTATGGGGATAGGGCAACGCCGCCTAGCGCTGAATTGTCCGAGATCTTTATCCTCTGCGCTACCGCAAAAAATGGCAAAACTCCAGACTGGTCAAAATTGAAAGTAGTTGCAGACGAAAATATAAAGCTAATGAAAATTTGGATCTTTTTTACCTTTGGGTTAGAAAACATTATGGATAATGAAGAAAATGCTTGTAACAAGCAATTTCTTCATTTTCCACAATGTTTTCCAAAGCTTTTTTTCTTGGGGGAGTCCAAAAGCGTCATTGAGTGGGAATGGGTAAAAAATATGTCAAAGTGAACAAACTGTAGTTAAACCTGTTGAATGACTTCCGTATTTCGCTTCTTTTGTCGGCGTTCATACTTTTGGTGTTTTTTTTTTTAATTTTCGCGATTCAGTTACGGTATATATAAAAGGTAAATTGCTAAAAATCGCTAGTAAAAGCGAATAGTTTTTAACAATCATTGTAATTTGTTGGATGTCTAAAGAAGTGGAGGTATTTCCTAAAAAAATATAACTAAATTCTCTGCGGTCGGAAGTTATTAGAATCGTCCCAATGAAACGATATGGGATTAAGTAAGAATTTTTCAGTTATCTATGTATTGTAATAAACGACCGTTCAAATAAAAGTTGAGAAAAAGAGCAATTTAACGGACCATTCTCAAAAGCGACCACTTTCTGGCAGTCCCTTGATTGGTC
Source organism: Fragum fragum (assembly GCA_946902895.1). Classification (NCBI taxonomy): domain Eukaryota; kingdom Metazoa; phylum Mollusca; class Bivalvia; order Cardiida; family Cardiidae; genus Fragum; species Fragum fragum. The sequence continues at coordinate 23,052,026 of OX336378.1, read as the reverse complement.
GCTCAATACAAGTTTTCTAGATATACAGTCGGACCAACAGTTCTGTATAAATAAACTTCGATAAAGACAAAAGGAGTTGACCCTGATCAGTCTGCCCAATCTGCATAATTTGATAAAGGACAAAACTTATCTTATTTTCCCAAAAAATCGACCCCTTTTGCACGGCGAGTCTAAAATAGCATTGTAATCATTACCTGCATATCCTTCACAACTCGCAAAAATAATCCACCCTACACCGATAGCCCAGACCGGTCTGCTTAGTGCCTCGAACACGGAGTCATGGGTACGTGTCCAAGGCTCGATACTGTCTACGTGTTTTGTGTACTGACAATATAGGACTAACACAGCAGGTAACAGGGTACATATCCAACACACTACCGCTAACCACTGAAAAACAATGCTTAAGAGATGAAGAGAATATTTTTTGTTTTCATGGAGGTATGAACCAAAAACCTAATCACACTGTATGAATACGCGAAGCGGATTCATTCATTGTGTGATTAGCTTTTTCGGTTCATACCTCCATGAAAACAAAAAATATTATCTTCATTTCTTATAATTTAATAGCATCGAGCGAAAGAAACAAAAGCTTTACAAAATTTGATACCTTTTTGTATCGGACTATTTTGTGCGGAAGCATACAAAATCGCTGCGTGCTCAAAATTTTGTTCATGGAGTTATGAATAATTTTTTTTTCGACCAATCAGAACGCTCGATTTTGATAGACGAAACTAAAAAATAAATTATATTCTCTTGGAAATAATGCTTCCTTTGAAATCTGCGATCAATCAGTAAAATTCCCTACAATTTCAGTCCTATAACAATGTAAATAAAGAAAACAAAGTTATCATTGCCTATTGATTTTCAATAACTATATGTACTGATATAATATTCTGTTTGAATATTCACCCAAGAAACGATGAAAATACAATTTTTTACCCCCCTCCCCGGAAGCTGACAAAGTAAGAGTTAAAATCTATTCAGTTATGATTATGATTGAAAATAAGAGAAAAATATAATTCCAGTTAAGTTACAAAGATATAAACGAATAAATATGTATTCAAGTAGTCGTTTTCCCATGATATACCCATTAAAATGTATCGGATACAGTCCGTAGGGATTTCAAATACAGTTAAGCACAGTATTTTCATAGATATTGGTCGGAACAGACGGACGGGCAAAAGGAAGGAAAGACGGACGGGCAGACAGCGCAAACTATATAGGAAAACTTCCACAGGCCCTAAATTTCCAATCATTTTAACTTTACCAGATGACAAAACTTTAGACTGGTCAAAATTCAAAAGAGTTGCAGACGACACTATTTAGATGGCGAAACTTTAATTTTTGTCTTTTGAGGTTCAAGACATTGTGTATAATGACGAAATTGCTGGTAACAAATATTTTTAGCTAGCAAAGCGTCAGCTTTGATAGCTTAAGTTAACAGACAAATTTTGAGGTCTTCTAAAAGTTCAACGAGTGCAAACCGCCACTGGGGGCTTAACCACCAAATCGTTGGAATGCTTACGCCATAAATAATAGTTCTTTTATATTTCAGGAATATTGCAAACTCTATTCACATTGTAGAGAACTCTGTCAACAGCATGCTATTTAACCCATTCCCACCCGATTCCGCTTTTTAAAGATCTATAGAAAAAAGCTTTGGAAAACATTGTGGACAATGAAGAAATTGCTTGTAACAAGCAATTTCTTCAATGTCCACAATGTTTTCTACCCAACAAGGGAAAGATTTTCTAAATTCAACCATCTTTTGGTAGCTTACAGTACTTTCTGTACTTTGATTTTTGAATGTTCACATAGTTTTCCTAAAGTTTTTTTTCCCGTTGGAGGCGTCAAGACGCGTTATGGTTTGGGAATGGCCTAATCCTAGACAAGTACCACTCATAGCGCCGATATAATTAAAATCCAAACATGGTTTTAGACTGGTCCAATTTGAAAGAAGCTGCAGACGACAAATTTAAGTTGATGGAACTTCATATATTTTTGTCCATTTGGATAGAAAACAAAACAACCAATTTCTTCATTTTACACAAATTTTTTGAAAAAAAAAATTCTTTGAACGCGTAAAAAGGAGAGGTTGTGTTGGAATGGGTTAAATCAGGGTATCTAGATAACGTAATATTACCCTTTTCATCTTTTTGCCTGCTGATCTTTGTCGGAAAATGGCGAACCCGAGAGCGATACCAATACAAAAGGGTGCTATTCGACACCATGGTTTGGTGAATATATTGTTCCAATAGGCTCCTCCATCAGTACTTGATCTAGTTAAGAGAGATGTTATGGCAGTTAGAATACCTTTACTCTAACCTAGTTCCACACAATACGTGTTTTGGAACATCCCCCACCCCATAAAAAGGCTATGGAAAACATTGTGGATAACATAAGAAATTGCTTGTAAAAGCAATTTCTTCATTATTCATAATGTTTTATATCCCCAAAAGATGTAGATCTTGAAATTGTCGTCTGCATTTTCTCAATTTCGATCAGTCTATAATTTTGTCGTCTGGTAATTACTGGTTAAATATGTTATCCTAAAATCTTTGATAAAGTCGACTGGTGTGTAATCCCGATTAATACTTTCCTGTTTTTCAATATTTTGGACTTGTCTAAATTCAAAGGTTTTGCAGACGACTATTCAAAGTTGATTTTATTTGCAAAATAATCATTCTGTAGGATAGAAAAAAATGTGGCATAGGAAGACATTGCTTGTAACAAGCAATTTCTTCTTTTTCCACAATGTTTTCTTGAGTATAAAAATATACAAAAATATAAAAAGGGACGTATAAATCAGGCATTGAACAGGAAAGGGCTACTACATTGCCGAACGACTTATTTCAGACTAGTCCAATAAGAAAGAAAGGTCAAATTAGTGGAATTCTAATTAAAAAAATCTTTAGATCTTGATTTATAGAAAGAAACATGTTAATACATTTATAATGTCATCTTATTTATTACATGATTTCTATCAGATAAAAGGAAATAGCAATTCAATCAAACGTCACATGTACACGCCATTCTTTCTTTCTTTCTTCTCTCCAGTCTCTCTCTCAGCTTACCGCGTTCTACAATATCGGCTTTTATATCTCACATATACACTCATAAAAGGTGAATATATAGGCAAACTGTCGTAAGCATGTTCTTGCAATGGATTTTAGCTTACTGATATAGAAATTGCAAATCTGACAGGTATTCGTTTTAATTCAATTCTGTTAAGCAGTATTGCTTTTAGCTAACATAATTCAGTTTACAGTCCGAGGATGAGCAAAGTGTCATAGCAAAGTGTCATTTAGCTCGCCAACAGAAGTTCTGTTGCAGTTGAACACACAGTATTGATTACATCTTAATCCCTATAACTAGTCGTCCAGTAGAGTATGACCTATAGTATCGAGCTTTTGATTAGACGACAGTTCAAAAACCTACCAAACGATCGATCGACCGACAGGACCAGAACGGATCGAACCTAACTGAATGAAATGAAATAAAATAAAATAAAATCAATACAACATGAACCCAGTTAAGAAAGTACTCCTGCATTTTCCCAACAAAATTACAACCTTGAATATCAAGAGAACACCTTAAAAAATATATATCGTCATTTACAGGCTAGAGATTTTTACAACAGAGGAAAAAAGATTTTATATTTGTTAATTTTTCATCTGCATTTTTCATTTTGACCCTGCTAAAATAGTTTCCTTGTATTATGTAAAAAACAATGTGGATTTAAGATGTTTTCCTTCTATATTAATTAGTCATATATAAAATGTCGAAAGTGAAAACATAATTAAGATTAAATGGAAAATAGTTTAGCCCAAATTCATATGTTTTCGAATTCAGCGCGAGAATCAGAGCTATATATAAAACACTGACATAGGTTAGGCCTACTTCCCTTGATTCTGGATCCAAGTTAAAAAAAGTTTATCGAAAATAGTTATATCCAAAATCATCGGAATAAGTACAGTTCAACAGGCTGTACAATATACTTACGTTAATAAATCCCCACCATACTCGGATTCCTTTACTCCCGCCGCTATAATACCTGCAGACCCCATGATGAGTATTAAAATAAGCCCCATGGATGATGAACTGTAATTAGATAGAGGATATTCGTTTATTTTATTGTAAGAACTATATATATCTCACTTTGTGAACAACAGAAGTTTTTCTTTCGTGTCAGGTACTTGTGAAAATATAGCATTTGTCTTCAAAAAATAAAGGATGAATCCTCAATACTCAAAAGAAGAAGAAGACGATGCCGCACGTCGACAACAACAACAACAACACACTGATCACTGATTATACTACAAGTAAGTGACGTGGTTTTAATATAGTATGAAATGCCGAATTACTCATCAACAATCTGGACAGTGTATTGCTTTTATTTGAGAGCTTAAAATGTATACTTAGAGAAAAATCGCCGACGTAAAATGGCGTTCAAAGGCACGTAGATGACGTCACGGTAAACAATCGTCAAATAAATTGAACGTCTCTATAAAAACCAGTGCTATATATGAACAAAAAGATGAATAGAAAACTTAAAAGACAACTACAGATTGTGGATCGCTTCAAAAAAGCAGAACCTAACACTGAAAAAAGACAATATGAACTTAATAAACAAAAGTCACTTTCAAAAAAACTAAAAGCCACTGATAGAGTTCCAATAAACATTGAGCAAACAGGGGGAGGATTTAAATATGATTTCAACACTGGGTTTTATGAATTATTCAAATGTGAACTAGAAAAGTTTTTCTCGTCGATTGAAACAAGTTTGCGATGTGTTAGAATTCCCGTAAGCGATAATAAAGGCAATTCTACGGAGTGCATCTACAAGCTTTATGGAACCGATGGTCATTTGTATACAGTGAATATGTACCACACTCGCAGTTCAAGTTTAGTAAATGGTAAAAGGGTCTCTCTGTTCGTACAAACCCACTTTGTGAAGGTGTTAGAATCTATGAAAACACGTATGAAAACTACAAATACAACAGTGGAAGAAGTAAATAGGCAATTTAAAGCTATTTTATTACAATGTCGCAAAATCAGCACAAGTAAAGGCACCGAGTCCGAAGACATTCAATTCCCGCCTCATTCAAATCAAAGTGCTAAATTACCATTACCCAGTATATTAGAAACTTCAGAGTGTATACAGGAGGAAAAGCAGGACACAATTATTCGCTCAAACGAAATTAGGATGGAAGCAAAAAACGAACAAAATGTTGGACCTACTATCGCTGATAAAAAAGATTTTAATGGTGTTTTATCAAACCCAGGTTTGGATGACTTATATTGCGAAATATTGAAGGTAAAGGACATTCTCCTAACACATGTCAAATCAACGTCACAGGCATTCGACGGTATTAAAGATGAAATAAAATCCATTAAGAGCTCGTGCAAAGTCCGGTCAGATGCAGTCGAATCGAAAGTCGAGGAGGTTACCGATACAGCGGTTGCATTAAAAAGAGAATTATTAAACGTGTCATCGACCGTCAACAAAAAACTACAGTCAATTTCAGACAGACTGGTACAAACAAAACCATCAAAATACACTAATACCAACATGAATTCTAAAACGAACATTACCAAAGCGCCGTGTACCGAAACCACACAAAACAAACATACAATTGAAACTAAAATCCCTAGCAAACATATTACGAAAAGTCCAGTTGTGGATCACTCGAAGCCCACCACACAGAGAGTGTTACTAATAGGTAGCTCTATTCTCCAGCGAGTGAATAAGAGAGGTTTAAACAAGAATGTGGATATCAGTACAAATAGAGGAGCTAAACTTCCGCATATCAAAAGGAAGCTAGAACAACTGAATATTTCAAGGTATCGCTCGATTATAGTGCAAGCTGGTGGAAATGATATTGCTGAGGGGAGGAGTGAGGAAGCCGTCGAAAATGATTTCTTTGATCTAATCAATTACATAAAAAATGAATCGCCAGATACAAACGTTTATATATCGGAGGTTACGCCAAGGAGAGATGCGGACGTTGCGGAAATGAATGCTTACATTAATTTCTTGTGTAGGGACAATGGAGCAATATGTATCCCTGTCAGTGAACGACTACAATTGAACTCTTACCTATACTGGAGAGACAAAGTTCATCTGTCAGACAAGGGAACAGCAGTCTTATTGAAAACTTACAACGAGTTTATCCCAATTCTCAAACGATATTCTGTACCGGACAGATATCAAAGACCGTTGTATTGTTTTAATTGTGGACAGGAGGGTCATAGGATAGAAGAATGTAATTACGAAATCTCTTCGAGACATGTAGCTAACAGATTCAATCGCCTTTGTATGAAGTGTGGCATGAATAATCATTTCACATTTGATTGTAGGCGAACAACTTCGCTTTAGGAGATTACGGACAGGCACACATTTATCACTCTGCAAAATAGGTTTAAAACTTTAACTACTTTATGTTCATTGTGTCAACTATTCCCATGCAGATGCGTAGAACTAAATACTGAAACAACTATTTCTTCTAGCCATATCATTAATAAAAACCTAAATTTTGATCTAAATAAAGATGCAACAAACCATGAAAGTAAACACAGTAGCATTTCCGAAAATGACTTGTTTGAAAATAAATTTCAGCCGAAAATAACAAAAAAGGATTTAAAAAAGACTAAAAATCTTGAAACAATTAAAATGTCAAGAAACACTATAGAGTTTGATAAGAAAGGATTTCACATTATGCATTTAAATGTTCAGCATCTTCTACCAAAATACGATGAAATAAAATATATATTGACATCTTCAAATGATAGTAAAATAGACATGCTTGGACTGTGCGAGACATATTTGAACGAATCGGTTGTCGATTTCAATCTAAATATTCCAGGCTACTCATATTTAAGGAAAGACAGAAAACATAAAAAAGGTGGCGGATTGCTAATTTATATCGCAAATAACGTTAATTTCAAGCACAGACAGGAATTCGAATCAGAACAAGTAGAATCTGTTTGGATCGAAGTTTTACAAAAAAATACAAAGTCCTTTTTTGTAAGTTTTGTATATCGCCCCCCAAATTCTAAGCAAGATTGGATCACAAGTTTTGAGGCTCAGCTTCAAAGATTTGAACACTTCCACACAGAGATCCATATCGTTGGAGATTTCAATTTTAAATTCATTGCCGAAAAAAATATGTTCGATTGTAAAGCATGGTCAAAATTTTTGATGAAAAATGGTTTCCGGCAGTTGGTTGATCGACCCACCAGGGTATCAAAGAAATCATCCTCAATCATAGATCATATATACTCAAATAGGGAGGATAGGATTTGCGAAATATTAACTCCGTCTATATCATTGAGTGATCATTTCCCCGTGTGTTTAACAAGAAAGATTAGTAATAGACATGTCAAAAACAATACGCTTTCAACTTTGAAATATAGGAGTTTTAAGAACTTTCAGTTAACTGAATTTCAAAATGATCTAAGTTTATCACAGTTTCAAATGATTGAAGCAGAGGTAGACCCAGATAAGGCATTAGACTCTTTTTACAAAATACTTAATGGCATTTTGTCAAAACATGCTCCAATTAAACATAAAAGAACTAAAAGTGATTTTTTACCACAATGGTTTAATGCTGAAATCAAGCAAGCAATGTATGAACGTGATCAATTTCACAAGTTAAAGGACTGGGAAAATTACAAACGAATGCGAAATAAAACCGTCCATCTTATACGCAAAAGTAAGAAAAACTACTATAATACTGCTATTCAAAAAGGCACAAATTCTAAAGAATTATGGAAAAATTTCAGAAAAATAAAAGATAATGATAATGATAATACGGAAATATCCTCCCTTCCCTCTAGAATAATCTATAATGGAGCCGAAGTTGAAGGCACTCATGCGATATTAAATTGCATGAATGACTATTTTATAAACATAGCAAAAGCTGTAAATAAGGTAAAATTAAACGAAAATTCGTTTTCTTATATGAATTTATTTCTACAAAATAAACTAAAACATCAAGTTTTCGATGTAAAATTCATAACACCTTTTGAGGTTAGTAAGATTATAGAGAGACTAGACAACAGAAAAGCTACAGGAATAGATGAAATAAGTGCTAATGTTTTGAAACTCTGTGGTGACCATATAGTCTTGCCAATTACTTCCATTATAAATAACAGCATCGCCAAAGGTATCTATCCTAGAGCATTAAAACAAGCTTATGTGCTTCCTTTGCATAAAGGATCATCAAAAGAAGATCCGAATAATTATCGACCAATTTCTGTTTTGCCTACATTGTCAAAAATCTTTGAACGACATTTAGCAAACCAATTAAATTCTTTCCTTAGAAAATTTAATGTCTTGGAGACCCTACAATCCGGATTTAGGGAAAAACACTCATGTCAAACAGCACTTATTCGATTAATAGATGTATGGCTGAATGACATGGATTCAGGAAGAGTCATTGGTTCTGTTTTTATAGACCTTAGAAAAGCTTTCGATTTGGTCGATCACGAAATTCTATTGCACAAGTTAAAGCTACATAATTTTTCTGAGAAGTCGTTGTCACTTTTCAAATCATATTTGAACGAAAGAACACAATGTATCAAATACAAGAACATGTACTCATCTTTGCAAACTTTGGTGAGTGGTGTCCCACAGGGCTCTATTTTGGGTCCTATATTATTCTTAATTTATATAAACGACTTAAGCTTATTTACCAAAAACTCAAATTTGGATCTTTATGCTGATGACTCAACTCTTTACTCATCAGGAAATGACTCGTTAGAAGTTCAAACTAATCTTCAGAGAAGTTTAGATTCTATCCTCGATTGGTGCACGAATAACAACATGCTTGTAAATCCCAATAAAACCAAATGCATGCTTATTGGATCCAAATATAAATCTAAATCTTCTATGCTTGATTTACGTATCAACAACATTCCGATAGCAAATGTTGAATCGCATAAGATATTGGGTGTGAATGTAGACAAACATTTGTCTTGGGCGGATCATATTGATAAAACATGTGTGAAAATAAACAGCAAAATCGCATTGCTCAAAAGAATATCGTTATACCTTACATCAGAAATGAAACAACTTTTTTACAGCTCATACATACTACCGTGTTTCGATTACTGTTGTCCTGTTTGGGGAAGGAATACTAAACGGAATTTATCTAAAATCAACATGCTTCAGAAAAAAGCTGCACGTATTATACTAGGGGTTTCAATAAGAACAAAATCAAAATCTCTCTTTAAGCAACTTAAATGGTTAAATTTCGAAAATAGGTGTAATTACCACACTGCTCTACTAATATATAAATCTCTGAATAATCTCACACCAAAATACATTACAGACATTGTTTCATTCTCTAATAATTCTAAGTATAACTTAAGGTCTGCTACGCGTCGTGATATTACCAACTCTAGATACAAAACAACTTTTAAGAAAAATGCGTTCTCATATTCAAGCATGGAAGTATGGAATGAAATTCCTACTTTCATAAGGGAGGCCAAAACAATATACAGTTTTAAAAAACAAATTAAAGCTTATCTTCTTGACAAACAAAATAAATGATACAGCCCTGTAATTGCAAATCAGTGTGTCTGTCCGTAGACAATTTTATCAAAGCATTCTTTCTCCTCATTATATTATTTGTTTCATTTTCGCGATTTAGTTTTACATCGTTCACGTTCGTTTATTAATGGATCGAGAGAGAGAGAGAGAGAGAGAGAGAGAGAGAGAGAGGAGAGAGAGAGAGAGAGAGAGAGAGAGAGAGAGAGAGAGAGAGAGAGAGAGAGAGAGAGAGAAAGAGTGTGAGAGAGAGAGAGAGAGAGAGAGAGGGAGGGAGGGAGAGTGAGACTCTGTGTGTGTGTGTCTGAGAGAGAGAAGGGGAAGAATACGATAGGAAGAGAGAGAGAGGGGGGAGAGTAAGAAAGAGAAAGGATGTGAGAGAGATGAGAGAGAGAGAAGGCAACATTGTAAAAAAGACATGTTTTATTCATTGTAAATTGAAAATGCTGTCTTAATGTTTTACCTTCTTAAAATAAAGTTATTATTATTATTATTATTATTATATATACTAGAATTTAGAACATTTTTATCTTGAAAATACAGGTCTCTAGCCATAGATACATATGGCACCTACACAAAGAATAAGCTCACATCTGACTTTGGGAAATCAGATATCACATTTCGATCGGACTCCCGATCATAAGGTCCAGGGAAATAACCTTTCCGATATTTGTCTCCTACGAATGGGTGGATAATCTTAAACCTAAGTGGGATGAGCAGTTGGAGGCTCGGAAAGGATGTAGTGGTAGAACTGGTGAGAATCCATGGCTAGGTGCTCCAGCTGCCGCCGCGATATGGTTGAAATATCGTTTAAAGTAGAGTTAAACCCAATTCAATTAATCAATTTCCAGGCGTACGGAACTTACGAGTTAATACTTGAATTAACTATACATACTAGACCATGAGCGACAGGAATATCGGAGCTATGAGATAAAACTGCATGTTGACAGCTAGGTACCACGACCAGGGCATGCACTGAAAAATAATCAAAAATCTATTTCAAACCCTAAATAGATCAGCTCGTCTCAAGTAAGAGCGAGGAACAGGTCCCCCTTTTTTCGCAATTTTTAACCCAGTCCCGGGATCCCAAAATTTCTAAATATCGTGGACTTGGATGAGGTATGTTTACGTCATTTAAAGGGTGAAAGGAGGTATAAAACAAGGATATTTATCATTGATAACTAAGTGAGACAACGGTAGATTATTCACAAGAGAGTGAATTCAGCGAGAGACCGATTTTGGCTGTCCCTTTAGAGATCGCTTGATATAAGTTTTACTTTTGCAACTTATCCCAATTCTACTACAACAATAGCCCTATGAATATACATTTTTTTTTGTTTGAACCATAGTAAAGGAAATAAAGGAAATATAGCTTAACTAAAAAAAAAAAAAAAAAAAAAAACCCTGCTAGGCACAAGTGATTTCTCCTATTTTAATGTTGTCTCTCACCAATGAGAGGATAATTATAAACCTAAGTGGGATAGCAGCTGGAGGAAAGGAAAGGATGTTGTTGTAAAGGATGTAGTGGCAATAGTGGTGTGAAAAATACCAGGATTCTATTGTTAGGTGCTCCAGCCGCCGCGGTATGACTGAAAAACTGTAAAAAGCGGAGTTGAGCCCCATTAAATCAACCAATCAATCAATCAGTCAATCAATAAATCAATTAATCAATCAATTAATCAATCCTATTTCAATAATGTTCACATTTCTTGTCATACATACATGTAATAGAATAAGGCCTGATAAAAATTCTCAGTATCATACACTGCTAATACAGAGTTTTAACCCTTGTCACGCTAACTGAAAGTCCTTGGTCAGAAATATATCGAAATCAAAGGGCTGATAGTACTCTCGGTCTAGTTGTCAGGGTCAATGTTTAGTTTTAAAAAGGATAATCAGGTGGTGTAGATTATGATCAAACTACACATATATGCAGGCTGGTCTATTCCTTCTGTCAAAGCGGGAATGTTCCGGGATCAGCGTGACCAGGGATAATTACCATCCAAATTTCTATTGCATTTTAAAGGTTGTTTTTCCAGACACGTTTTCTCAAGACTGTTTTCTGTGACTTTTTTCCCTGATTCTTTTCCGATTATCACAGAATCGACTTACCTGATCCGCAGCCGGTACCCCGTCGACCCCGATCAGGTTGTTGATGTAGATGATGTGTTTCCACCAGTCAGTTTTGCATTTCTCCGCCGCGGCCATTTTGTCCGGCCATATGGGAAACTTCTCCAAGATACATGTATAAATAGACAAACAGGGCCATCACCAGCATGTAGGGTGGGGTCATTCTGAAAAAGAATTGCTAGTACTGGGTTTAATCCTTTCCTACTTTGCGAAATTTTGGACCTCTCCAAATTCAAAGGTTTCGCAGACATAAATTAAAAGTGGATTTAATTTGAGAAAATAACTATTCGGAATGGTAGAACAGTGTGGAAAAAGAAGAAATTGTCTTTTTCTACATTGTTTTTTTTTCAATTATTAAATCCCTTGGACGTAAAAACCAGGGATTGAACAGGAAAGGTTTAACTGCATTTTGTACATTCTCTTATTGAAATCAAAGCGAGGTACAGTTATTCATGTGCTTTCTGGAAACCACCGGTACAAGGTTCCGGTCTTCTAGAATATCAGCCAATTCAAAAGTGAAAGAATTCAGCCAATCAAAACGCTTGATTCTTAATAGACGAAAATAAAATGAAATTCTTGATATTTGATAACTAATAAGTAAAAATGTATCAGTTTGAGACAAGTTTTTTTTTTAACTTATTTGTATGCAACTTTGCAAAAATACTTTCCTAGATACTATTTAATGTTAGTTTCGTCTATCATTATTCAAGCGTTTTGAATGGCTGAATTCTTTCATACCTCCATGAACACTCAACTAATTTGTATGCTTGCACACAAAAAGTTTCCGTAAAGTTTTTACTCAAAAACAGTAAAATATTTGCTGTGTTGGTTGATGTCAGTAAATTATACGTAATGAAGAGAACTTTTTTAGTTTTCATTGGGGTATGAACCAAAATGTTAATCACACCGCTTCGCGTATTCATACAAATTGATCAAGTTATTAGATTCTTACCTCAAAGAAAACAAAAGTATTCTCTTCATTTTTTTAATAAGCGAAACGAATTTTTAGCCAATCAGAAGGCAGGGATTTTGATAAAGACAACTAGAATTTAAATATCATTTTTTGACGCATTGTTATGACAAAACTATCGATATTTCCCATAAGACCAAAATTTACAAGGACAATTTCTGCACGAAAAATAAGCTTAGTTAAAGGACAAAATTTGGTGATATCAGAACCTCTCAGTAAAATGAAAATTGGATCTTGTGGATAAAAGTATCAATAAACACAAACCATAGATAGTGTATCAAACCTTGTAAGATATCATTATCTTTAAAGATTTGTATTATTTAACTTTTGATAAATAGATTAAATAATTATCACCAAGGACTGGTTTTTGCACAGTCTCCGTTTAAAGGACAGCGAGACGAATTTGATCTACTTAACCAATTCCCACGCAGTAAGGCTTTTTTGACGCCCGTCAGAAAAAAAAGGCTTTAGAAATCTTTGTGGAAAACGAAGAAATTGCTTGTTACAAGCAATTTCTTCATTATCCACAATGTTTTCTTCCCATAGAGATAGAGAAAGTAATAAATTCCATCTACCAAAATTGTCTTCTACAACTTTTTTCAATTAAAAAAGCATTAATGAAACACCAATGCCCATCATCAGGAAATATTTTACGCGATTTTCCTTTTTATTCAACATTGAACTTGTACGTGTGGTTAGCAGATAATTTGAGGCTTTCTTTCATTAATAATACAATAATACAATAATGTTCCCTGGACGCGGAATAAGTTCTTAGAATGAAGGCTAAAATTTGACATTGCCCATGATTAAGTTTTTTCATTGTAAATATACGGTATATCAAATGAGAGCTTTGAATCTTAAACAGGGTTGCAGTTACTGTTCCAGATGTCAAAACTTTTCATGCTGAATATAACCATTTCCTGAATTGCATTAAAGTCAAAGGGCTAAAAGTACACGAAACATTTGTTGTTGGTCAATATTTATTTAAAAAGTAATGCTATAAACAGTTCTTGCCTTAGAATAATTGCTCATATTTGCAGGCTGACCTTGGTATATGCCTACGGCAAAAACAGAAACATTCCGGGTTCGGCATGAAAAGGGTTTATTTCGCAGGTTTACAAGTACATGCATGTGTGTGACCAACGCACAAACCGATAGACGAATATACAGACAGACAGGTATAATTGACCAAACGCTGGCTCCGCTCATTGACTCCAACAGGAAGTTACGCTTCGATTTTTAACGGCGTTATTTTCCAAAATGCATGGCCAGAAGCATGTTACAAATAATTAGAATTACTTGAACAAGTTGAAGTTACGGAGCTTAAATCGCAAAACCAACCAAAAAGGATTTACCAAATGGCGGCAAATGTTAAAAGTTCAAACTGAACTACAGTCTAAATGAATGATTTCATTGGTCGTCTGATTACAGCCGTGATTAGTCAATTAGCATGCACAAACAAGATTACGCTTACTTCCAATATCTTCCAACATAAAACTTGACCCACAACCATCCGTTCAGCTTTCTTCCAATTCCCTTTGACTTGATCAAGAACCAGTAACATGTTAGACACCCGCTGAAATGAATTGAGAGAATTTTGAAACAGTTGTAATGAAATACCAAATTTATTAAACGAGTCAAATGTAAACTGATAAAAACGAGTCTTTGTCGAGTATAGAGGATATTGAAAGAATACCAAATTCATTAAACGAGTCACATGTAAACTGATAAAAACGAGTCTTTGTCGAGTATAGAGGATATTGAATGATTGGTCATGAAATACCTAATTCATTAAAAGAGTCATTTACAAACCGATAACGATAAACTGATAATAGCGAGTCTTTGTCGAGTATAGAGGATATTGAAAGAATACCTTATTTATTAAACGACTCACATGTAAACTGATAAAAACGAGTCTTTGTCGAGTATAGAGGATATTGAAAGAATACCAAATTCATTAAACGACTCACATGTAAATTGATAAAAACGAGTCTTTGTCGAGTATAGAGGATATTGAATGAATACATAATTTATTAAACGAGTCACATGTAAACTGATAAAAACTAATCTTTGTCGAGTATAGAGGATATTGAAAGAATACCTTATTTATTAAACGACTCACATGTAAATTGATAAAAACGAGTCTTTGTCGAGTATAGAGGATATTGAAAGAATACCAAATTCATTAAACGACTCACATGTAAATTGATAAAAACGAGTCTTTGTCGAGTATAGAGGATATTGAATGAATACCTAATTTATTAAACGAGTCACATGTAAACTGATAAAAACTAATCTTTGTCGAGTATAGAGGATATTGAATGAATACCTAATTTATTAAACCAGTCACATGTAAACTGATAAAAACGAGTCTTTGTCGAGTATAGAGGATATTGAATGAATACCAAATTTATTAAACGAGTCACATGTAAACTGATAAAAACGAGTCTTTGTTGAGTATAGAGGATATTGAATGAATACCTAATTCATTGAACGAGTCATATGTAAACTGGTAAAAACGAGTCTTTGTCGAGTATAGAGGATATTGAATGAATAACTTATTTATTAAACGCGTCACACGTAAACTGATAAAACGAGTCTTTGTCGAGTATAGAGATTATTGAATGAGTGGCAATGAAATACCTAATTCATTAAAGAGCCATTTACAAACCGATAATGATAAACGGATAATAGCGAATCTTTGTCGAGTATTGAGGTTATTAAATGAATACTTAATTCATTAAAAGGGTCATATCTAAACTGATAAAAGCGAGTCTTTGCCGAGTATATAAGGTATTGAATAAGTGGTCATTAGATACCAAATATAGTAAACGAGTCATTTATAAACTGATGAAAACGAGGTTTTGTTGAGAATAGAGGATATTGAATAAATTATCAGGAAATACCGACTTAAATAAAGATATCACATTTGGAAATATTAATGATATACAATAATAATAATAGCTACGTCATTTACGCTTAAAGTTATTAATAATGACGTCATCATGGTTTAAAGATCCAGCAGTGAAAGTATCTTTAAACTGGTGTTATCCACTCATTATTGACTATTTGTGAAAATATCACGGGATAGTGTTACAAGCTATTTCTTCATGACCAACAATGCATTCTACACCAAAAGGCAATGATTTTTTTTTAAAAATTTTCATCGACTAAAAATCGTTGTCTGAAACTTCTTCAAATTCGACCAGTCTAAGCTTTTGTCATTTGGCAATGGATAAAAGTACAAGTAACTAAAGGAGAAATAACCTTATAAGGAAAAATGTATCTGTATCCAGTGATGCTTGCAAAATAGGTTGAAAAGTCCATCGATCCATAAAGCTAAACGAATCCATAAGATTTACTGAAATGTCAAAGATAACATACATCATTAAGTAATGTATATAGTCTATGTATTTAACCAATTCCCATACAATCCCTCTTTTTATGCCCCTCAAGAAAAAAGCCATGGAAAACATTGTGGATAATGAAGAAATTGCTTGCAACAAGCAATTTCTTCATTATCCACAACGTTTTCTATCCAAAAAAGACAAAATACCGTAAAGTTCCATCAACTTGAAATTGTGGTCTGCAGCTTCTTTCAATTTGGACCAGTCTAAAATTTTGTTGTGTTGGAATTGGTTAACCCATTCCCGTACGGTGAAATTTTAGACCAGTCCAAATTGAAAGAAGCTGCAGACGACAATTTAAAGCTGATGGAATTTTAAATGTTTTTGTCTTTTTGGATAGAAAACATTGTGGATAATGAAGAAATTGCTTGATACAAGCAATTTCTTCATTTTCCACATTGTTTTCCAAAGCTTTTTTCTTGAGGGGCGTAAAAAGGTGGGATTAAGTGGGAATGGGTTAAAGCGGTTCTTGAACAGATTTCTATGAAAATTTGACGGAGGAAAGTTTTCTACTGTTCTAATAGTTATCAATGAATTTTTTCACGATAATTTTTCTTTCTTTGTGTTAAATCGACTGAATTCCCTATAGATTTAATTGAATGTAGTAAATTTCTTATGCCAAACTTTGAAACATTGGATTTTATCGTTTGAGGTAATTAATCATCGGGTGAATTAAAAAAGGACTGAGTTGCTAACGAAACCAATGACGTAATTGACGTAATTTAGCTACAAATAAGGCAATGTTCGGACAAAGATAACGTATTTACCCGACGAACTCCGGTTCCATTCGGGTTGTACATTGTTCACTTATTTGGCGTTACGTGACGCGAAACATTTTCGCTTCATTTCTTTCTTTCTTTCAAAAGTTATGTACAGACTTTTTCATTGCAAATTCATCCTCTTTCAAATGCCTGAATGCTTTAAAAAAAATGGGCCAAAAATTTTCATTAAAAATCTGTCCAAGAGCCGCTTTAAATTAGTGTTTTACTAAATGAGCACAAATTAATGAGATTGTTATGCAATTTATGGATAGTTCGAGGACTTAGCATTGCTAAATTACACAGGTCTGCTACTTGAACTTGGCCAAGTATATATTTTTCGTCTGGTTATGTGACAAAGATGATACATTGACGTAAGGTTTGAGGAATATAACATTTTGACCTTTAGAACCACTATATGGTCGCCTGCATGCTTTTATTTTCCATGCGGACCAGTCTGTTGTTTCACCTAACAAAGTCTTGATATACAAATAACAAACACGTATCGGACAGTGATTGATATGGCTCCATATTTCGTCAGTTGGGGACCAAAATGGCGTAAAGAGGGCTTTATTCAAGCTGTTATAATGCAATTTCGTCTGCCAAGGCGATTTTGTATCTTAATACATAGTGTCACATGGTTAGCACAAAGAGAACAAACATGATCGGTCTCTTTTAAATTTTGAATTCCCAAAATGTGCATGAAATTTTTTTATATGAAATGGAGAGAATACTTTTTTTGTTTCCATAGAGTTAGGAGCCTTATAATTGAACAATCTCGGATGTCAATCAAGGAATAAATCGACCAATCAAATAATCTATTCAGCCCGGACCTGAGCTTATCAACTCCGGCATTGGCGCCATTTTAGTTTACCTTTATTGTTGGTTTTGGCGACTTAAACGTCGTAACTACAGCTTGAATAAGCTGTAGTTACGATGTTTAGGTCACCAACCAACCATTTTACTTTGTTGTTACATCATACAGGCCTTAAATTTTGCAAAATAACGCCGTTAAACATCGAAGCGGGACTCCCTGTTGAAGTCGTTTGCATTGGCCAACGTCGTAAGTGGGCGGGGCCAGCGATTGGTCAATTTGATAACACTTTGAGAATACTCGACGCGGATTCATACATTCATAAGGTTCATAACTCAAGGAAACATAAACGGTTTTCTTTATTTCTTATAATTTAATGCCATAAAGCAAAACAAGCAAATGTTATACTAGGTTTGAGTAAAATTTCTATGGATCTACAAGCAAGCATACAAAATAGTTACGTTCTCAAATTTTTGTCCGTGGAAGTATAAACAAACAATTCAGCCAATCAAAACGCTTAAAACCCGACAGACGAAACTAAAATTGAATTATTTGGATATGGAACTTGTTTGAAACTTTGCACTGAAGAGGAGAATCTTAATATTTTAACGATAAGTAAACCCTTTCCTGTACAATCACTGATTTTTACGTCCTTGTGATTTTATACTTGAGGAAACATTGTGGGAAAAGAAGAAATTGCTTGTAACAAGCAATTTCTTCTTTTTCCACAATATTTTCTACCCTTCTGAATGGTTATATTTCAAATTAAATCCGCAATAGATTTTTGTCTGCAAAACCTTTGAATTTGGACAGGTCTGAAAAGTTTTAAAACAGGAAAGGGTTAATTTAATGTCATGAATCCAATTCAAGGTTTCGGATGACTACAACATAATATTCCACACAAACCTGACACAGGGACCTCCGAGACGGACAGCACGGCGTACATGAATGTATTAGCCAGCACTATAAACATCATAGACACCACTCGGATTCCATACAGACAGGATATATCCCCCGGCTTAGTGTCCGTATCCATCAAACTTGGTATGTTGGTGAACACGGAAAACCCACGAATGAGTCGTATAAGTCGACCTAGAAAAAACACTCTATGGTGATTCCAGAAGATTATTTACCGTCTTTGGTCGACCAAAATATCACAAATACAGATTTATTCAATCTGTATTTACGACATTTTTGATACTGATTGACGTTAGCTGGAACGCCTTCTCGGACAGGTTACAAGCATTTGGAAGCATTGGTTAAGATATTGACGGATCCATGTTTTGTATAAAAATCGTTTGATCAATCAAGCATTCATTTTATCCAAAGCGATCTAAACTCAGACATTCTTGTTGGGCATTTTTGTTTGGTTTTGTCGACTTAAACGCTGTAACTACAACTTATTCAAACCGTTTTTACGACATTAGCACATTCCCACACAGTGACGCTTTTGTAACAAGCAATTACTTCATTTTGCACAATGTTTTCTGACAAGAAGGTTGAAATTCTAAAATTTCATAAGCTTTAAACTGTCGTCTGTAAGTCCTTTTAATTTGGACCAGATAAAATTTTGCTGTCTGGCAATGGGTTAAGGTCGCCAACGAACGATTTGTCTTTTAGTCTAGGTTACAGGCCAGACAATTCACAAAATAATTTTGTTTGTCGGAGGTGAGTGGGCGTGACCAGGGATCCGTCAATTTCAGTCTAATAGTTCCTACTCAGGCTGCTCTTGAACCGTGGTTGGTTAGACTGTGTAGATAGATATCGAAGTCAGAGCAACAGAGCTGCCTACAGAGATAGCGATTTCAATTTCAAAGTATAAAGTTACGTTATTAACCCTTGTCGTGCCGAATAAAATTCTTATTGAAAAGTGCTTTAAAATCAAAGGGCTAATGGCACCGTAGGTCTCGTAGTCAGGGTCAATATCTAGTTTGGAAATTGATCTAATGGATAATTATGACTTCAAAGAGTCAAACAGGTGGTGTAGACTAAGATTAGACTGCACATATGTGCAGGCTGATCTTTTTCTATGCCCCCCCCCCTGAAAGCAGGAATATTCCGGGCTCAGTATGACAGGGGTCTCGATGGCAATGGCCAATCGCTGGCCCTTCCCACTTACTCCATTTGGCACGATCAACGACTCCGATAGGAAGTCTCACTTCGATTTTAAACGGCGTTAATTTGCAAAATCTATGGCCAGTATCGTATAACGATTTGTTTGTTTGTTTGAATGGGGTTTTACGCCGCTTTCAACAATCTTTCAGTTATATCGCGGCGGCTGGAGAACCTAACAATGGAATCCTGGTATTTCTCACACCAGTGCTACCCTAGCCTCAAGCTGCTATCCCACATAGGTCTACGATTATCGACCCATTGGTGAGAGACAAATAGCCGGAAAGGATGGGGGACCTCTAGATTGAAAGTCCGACGCGCTACCAACTGCGCTATGACGGCGGCTCAGCATGTAACGAAAAATAGAATAGTTGGTTGGCGACCTAAACGTCGTTACTACAGCTTGAAAAGCTGTAGTTACGACGTTTAAGTCGCCAAAACAACAAATAAGGTTAACAAAAATGGCGGCAAATGAATGATTTCATTGGTCGACTGGTTATTCGATTGACAGCCACGATTGATCAATTGTCTCTTCTCGCCACGTCTCCATTAATAACTGTTCTCTTTAAGACTTGACTAAGATCAGCCTGAGTCTCAGAACTTAAACCGTAAATCTTGTAATAAGCTACCACTAAGATGGCGACTAAAAACTGGTCGCTTAAGAGAATATTTGCTTAAGGCACTTGTTTTGAAATATTTGAAAGGACTCATTCGAATGCATACTTAAATTGTTAAAGAGTTCTCGCTAAATCCTATTTTGTTGGCACTTCTTTGAATGGTCTGACTGAGACGATTCCAATGACTTGCAACAACTTATGTTTTATGTATGAGATGTTACATCAAATAAGACTACTTCTTTACGAGAGCTTTTGATTTTGAAAGGGAGGTTTCGATCATGGTTTTGTTTGTTTGAATGGGGTTTTACGCCGCTTTCAACAATCTTTCAGTTATATCGCGGCGGCTGGAGCACCTAACAATGGAATCCTGGTATTTCTCACACCAGTACTACTATTACATCCTTTCCTAGCCTCCAGATGCTATCCCATACAGGTCTACGATTATCGACCCATTGGTGAGAGACAAATAGTCGGAAAGGATGAGTGCCGCCGTCGGGGATCGAACCAGGTTCGATCATGGTTGCCGAATGGAAGTTATAGTTTAATAGAGGTGGTCGCTTGAGCAAGATCGACTGTATAACAATGTTTGTTACCTTGTTTCTCCTCCACTTGCTCCTCTCTGGCCGTCAAGTCACTGTCCATGGTGATGTCCATCAGTTCAAGTTTACCGTCTGGTATAGCAAAACCGTTAGGATCCTGATTGCTATCATTTGTGAGTGATCTGATCTTGATCGACGTTCTAGTCGAGTCAACATGACCACCATCTGGCTCGCTATCTCTCTCCGTAGCAGTGTCTTTTGGACCATCAAACGCTGAATTGTCGTACATCGGTATGTGGTCCAGGGCGTAAAGTTTTGAGACAGGGTCCATACCAAGTTGTGAAGGTTTAAAGAAGAATACATCGAGAAGTGAGCAGATAACCACAAGTCCGAGCAAGCCTCCTAGGATACCACTGAAAAACAATGACGGCACGAACTTCAATTTGCGATGACTTCCACTGGTATTATCGTTCGTTACAATGGTCTAAGCTACTACCTTTTTGATTTGTTCCATAAACTTTTCTCGAATAAGTCGACAGCGGCCCACTCTTGGATAATAGTCATTCCCACACTATTCTGTTGTTTTACGCCCTTCAAGAAATCAGGAATATAAGGTTGAAAATGGAAAAAAATACAACTCCTTTGAATTTTGACCAGTCTAAAATGAGCGATGTGGTAATCGGTTTAAATGGCAGGAACCTTAGTTCCAGGGGAAGTTGTTACCTATTAGTTATATCTAGATACAATAACCACGAGATATGACGGCGATAGCACTTAACCCATTCCCACACAGAAAAACTTTAGACTGGTCCAAATTGAAAGAAGCTGCAGACAACAATTTCAAGTTGATAAAATCTGATTTTTTTCATCTTTTTGGATAGAAAACATTGTGGATAATGAAGAAATTGCGTGATACAAGCAATTTCTTCATTTCCACAATGTTTTCCAAGGCTCTATTCTTGGGATGCGTAAAAAGGAGGGATTGAGTGGGAATGGGTTAATGTTACGTTTGATTAAAATATCCAAACGATCGTGATCTTTTCGCGTAACTTCCAGCCTTACAATTTCCTGCAAGTAGATTAGTTGGTTGAGTTTACCTGATAAATGAATTTTCGATGGCATGATAGTTTGTGATGGTAAATGGTTTCTAGTATGGAGCTAAAAGGAATGGAATGTACTGAATAATCGAGAGAAAAAACTCTGATCATCGGTTTTAGTGACCAAGGGATCGAAACCCATCCTTAGTATTCAGTATACTTCACACTTCCTGGACTGTTGAACTTATTATTCAATTGGAGGGCCATGGCTGTCAACTAAGGAGAACTTTGTCCAATGTTCTCATCAACATATGGCTTCTTGTCACTCATCCAGTACACAGGGAAATTGAGAGAGGTTGACATTGTGCAGATGGCTCGCCAGCAACATAACAGTCTCATTTCCACATAATCGTTTCCATTGATTTCTCTAAAGACAAACGTTTTAACCCATTCCCACAAAGTGACGCTTTTTGACGCTCCCAAGAAAAACGATTGTCACAAGCAATTTCATCATAGTCTACACTGTTTTCTACACAGAAAGTTGCAAAAATCTAAAATTTCGTTGGCTTTAAATTGTCTTCTCCATCTCCTTTCAATTTGGACCAGCCTATGTAGTCTGGTAATGGGTTAAGTGACATATACAAAGAACTCTAGACTTACACAACTATGTGAGCAGCAGTATCATCAACAAAGTGTTGGTCCTCGCTGCAATGGGCCTCTTTAACCGTAATGTTGAACCACTGTCCTAGCAAACCTTCAGAATAGAAATCAAACTATTGTATTAAGTAAATGTTATAATAAACTAAACAGAAGATGAACGGGGACTGCACAAGAATATTTTGATTAGTACTAATCTTTGTGTGTATCTCCGTTCGTCTATCGTCATTCTCGTATGAGCGATGCCCCCAGAAGACGGTAAGTAGAGCAAGGATACAGGGTGACACTGCCGAGAACTCTGTCTGATTCTTTAATTTACTTGAAGTACATATGGTCGTTTTAACGTCTCACACGAAAGACAATTAGCTTGTTAGTTGGATCAGCTAAGTGCTCAAACCCGTAGTTTGATAAGGTCAGAATTATATGAGCACGAATGTGATATTCTAGATTTATGATATGACCTGAGCTCTTCGCAATGACAGTTAAATAAAAATAAGTTTCAATTAATTCTCATGTAAGGGTAATATCCTTTATCTATGTCCCCCGTCCCCAGATAACAACAACAACAAAATCCCCAGGCAGATTTAGTTCAAAGCCCCTAGTAAAATTGTTATATTGACATCTTTATTCTCGAAAAAAAAATGCTTGTCATATTGTGATTTACTTAGGATTTTTGACCATGACAATATATATTTAATATATGAGCCCATGCGTGACATTTCCAACAATATCACATGTGCGCCTAGTAAAGACCCAGATCAGCCTGTACATCCGCACAGTCTGATCAGAGTCTTCACTCTGCGCCCTGTAGATAGATACTGACCCAAAGCTTCTGTATCAAAGGCACCTGTTTTATAATTTGATATAACCTATGCGTTGTTCCTACAAATTGAGAAGTAAGACTTCTAATGATTTAAGTTACAGGGTTCAGCAAATTGGAATCAATTATAGAATTAATCGTGAGCTAGCATAGAAAACTTACCGAGGTTGAGCAATCCTTCAATGTCACTTTCAGAACAAGAGTCTGGTAGACACATACCCCATGATAAAGTTAGAGGGATTCCGAATGTATTCTGAAAAAAAAAAAAAGAAAAAAGAAAATACAAACATATTTATTAAGCACTAGATGCCAAACTATAGGTAGTGAAATCGGTATTAATTTGAATCAAGAGATAGCATATTATGTAACTTCCACATGATATATATATATATATATATTTGTAAATGGTTATCGATGATTCTGTTAAATTGTATGATTAGAAAAGAATTATTTCCATTTAGGTATGAACCTAACTAATGTGTGATTCCGCTTTGAATCCTCCTCATTTCTTATAATTTGGCGCCATCAACTTTAAATTGTCGTCGGCACTTTCATTTTAACCCTTGTCATGCTGAACTCGGAATATTCCGGTTTTGCAGGAGGTGTAGACTAAGATCAGACTGCACTTACGTGCAGGCTGATCTTAGTCTACACCTCCTGCTTGTACTTTCCCTGTTAGAGTTGTTCATGAAGTTGATTTCTTAAAGAAATACTGATTTTTGAACAACAAGTTCTATCAGTGCTTTCAGCCCTTTGATTTGACAGCAGTTCAGCGAGGTAATTTATACAGCATGACAAGGGTTAATTTGAATGTATCGTCTGGTAATGGAATAATTCAAATGGTAAAGAATATTTCTCAGGAAAGACTGACTGATAAATAATTTGTTTTTTTCTTACGTTGACGTGCTGTCCGGCAATACTCTCAACCAGACTTCTCGGGGGATCGAACGTGGCCCTACAGTATCTTCCCTTAAAGTCGGCGACTCTACCGTTTGTAGAATTCCCGTCTGGAGTATCCTCAGATTGTATGTGCACGTTTACACATTGGTCGTAGGAACCCATAAAATACAAGACCCCTTTGTTTATACCCATGGTCGGTTTGCCGATGGCATCGAACACTGAAATGGTGATCAAAGAAATAAAACACAGATTCAAGGCTTAAATGACACGTCATGCTAAAAAGGATCCGCTAGGAAATAAAAAAAGTGTTGACTCTGGTCAGCCTGCGCGGACAGCTCTTGGCAGATTTTCTCTAAATCGAATGACTTTTCAACTTTACCAAATACATATCTAATTCTTAAATACTACATCTTATGGACCTCTACTAGATCATTTCTGTTTTTCACGTAATTACCTTATTTTGCAAAATTCACTGCCGAATACATGTAACAAAAAGTAAATTAGTATGTAAATTACCTAAAAGACGTAACAATAAAGCTTAATTACGCTGTAATTACAATATATAAGTCTTAAAGCCACAAAAAAGCTTCAAATAATTGTCGAAAAATGTTGGAGTTCAGAGTTATCTACCGGTCCAAATGAATGATTTGATTGGTCGATTGCTTCATTGACTGACGGCCGCGATCGTTTTTTGTTTGTTTGTTTGAATGGGGTTTTACGCCGCTTTCAACAATCTTCAGTTATATTGCGGCGGCTGGAGCACCTAACAATGGAATCCTGGTATTTCTCACACCAGTACTACCATTACATCCTTTCCTAGCCTCCAGCTGCTATCTCACATAGGTCTTCGATTATCGACCCATTGGTGAGAGACAAATAGTCGGAAAGGATGAGTGCCGCCGTCGGGGATCGAACCCGGGACCTCTAGATTGACAGTCCGACGCGCTACCAGCTGCGCTATGACGGCGGCTCCGCGATCGTTCTTTAAGAAAAAAAATCAATCTTAACTTTTAATTTTTCCTTGACAATGATTTTGATCATCAAACCAATGACACTTAGTCATATCGCGATGTACAGGTGTGCGTATTTTTATAAGAACTAGACCATAGAGTCTATGTATGTAATGTAAGAATTTGACCTTTTCATCGTCTGTAGTGACCGTAACATTTAAAGAAGGTCCCCTAATCAAGTCTAGCACTTGTGCTCTCACCAAGATGTACAAGTGTGTATATGTATTCTGAGAATCAGGCCATTTGTTCAAGAGTCACAGATAGATTGAAAAAAATACCTTTGACCTTCAGGTGTAACCTAGACATTAATAGAAGGAACCTGAATAAAGCGACACACCCTTACTCCTATCAAGACGTGCAAGCTGTATATGAACTTTGAACTTGAATATGAGAGTATTAGCCCGAATGCTGCAAAACAAGCTTTCTCTCGCCAACACATTCAAGTGTTCAAAGTATTATAAAATCGGATTATCGCATCACGAGGTATGGGTAATGTCGTGATCTTCACCTAGAAATTAGTAGCCTGAATAAATTGCAGTAAAAATACTCTCACCAAGATGCTAATATGATTTGCTGAGTAATTTTAAGCTGTATATCACTCTGATCTATGATATATTACTTTAATGTGTGATAACTCAGTCTATTGTTCGAAACGTAGTAAAAATTTCAATCCCGAGAAAATTCTCTTTTCTTAATGAACAAAATAAACAGTTTTGTAATTCTAAATTATCCTGTCCGAATTGCTGTGCGATTTAAGGATGTGCATTTCAGTTGCCGTATCGCTGCTGTCAAACAAAAATCGTGTGACCAATCAAATTATTAAAACAAAAATGAATAGTAAGCTTCGACATTAAAGCAGCTCTTGAAAGGGTTTTCATAAAAAATCTATATAGGTGAATTTTCTTCTTTTCCAAAAGTTATCAATGTCATTTTCATGATTAATATCGTTTCATTCGTGTTAGACCTACTAAATTTACTATAGATTTAATTTAATGTGATGTCTCCCCTATGCCCTACTTTGAAACATCGGATTTTATCGCGTTAGGTAGTTTTTCTTCGGGTGAGGTCGATAACTCTTGTATTGCTAGCGGAAGCCAATGACGTCACGGAAACCACAAATAGGATAATTTCCGGTGTTATCGATAGATAACGTATTTACTCGATGACTTCCGGTTCCGATCGGATTCTAAATCTTTGACTTGTTTGGCGTCTCATAACGCCTAGTATTTTTGCTTCTTTTCTTCTTTCTATAAAGTTATGAATAATCATTTTCATTACTCAATCAGCCAAATCGCCTTCTTATAAACGTCTGAAAGCATTGCAGTAAGTAATTTGAAAATAAAGAGCCAAAACGTTTCTTTAATAATCTTTCATAATCTGTGAAAGAGACGGTTTAATGTCACACATTTTTATTAGATTGACTACTGAAGCATCGAAACTATACAGAATATTCAGGCTAAACGGTGTTTAAAACGCGAACCAAAGTTATGCTCTTCACTTGATGTTTTTATGTGCATTTCGATGGGTTGATATTTCATTTGAACTGCCTTTCCGGAGGTCATTGAGCGTGGCCATGCAGCGATCTGTCAATTGACCAACCGCGACTGTCAATTAAATTATCAGTCGATCGATGGCAATATTCATGTAGTCCTGACATTAGCTTTGAACCATTAATGTGAAGCATGTCTGTTGGTTTGGCGACTTAAACGTCGTAATTACAGCTTATTCAAGCTGTAGTTACGACGTTTAGGTCGCCAACAAACCATTCTATTT
The DNA here is from genome assembly GCA_946902895.1 of Fragum fragum. Lineage (NCBI taxonomy): Eukaryota > Metazoa > Mollusca > Bivalvia > Cardiida > Cardiidae > Fragum > Fragum fragum. The sequence continues at coordinate 23,024,929 of OX336378.1, read as the reverse complement.
TTCTATTTCATACTATTTGCCGTAAATTTTGAAAAATAATGCCGATTAAAATTTAAGTGGAACTTCTTGTTATAGTTAATAGGCGGGCCAACGTAGTAAGTGGGCGGGGCCAGTGATTGGTCATTTAGACAGCTACATTACTGCAGATTCGGCGGTAGATATTTTTATTTGTTTATCTTAACAAAATTGCCGTAAACCCTATGATGTGGGTACTCACATAAATTGCTTCGTCAGTCGTCACGTTGAAATAAATACCTTCAATATAAAGATTTGTTGAGAAATGAAGATTTTGCAAAAGTTTGTTTATTTGAATTGGGTTGAACGCCACTGTTAACAGTATTTCAGTCGTATCGCGGCGGCTGGAGCGCCTAAACACGGATTCCTGGTATTACTCACACCAGTACTACCACTACACCCTTTCCGAGCCTCCAACTGCCCATCCAACTTAGGTTAACGATTGTCTGGGAGACAAATGTCTGAAGAATATTTGCCGCGACCGGGGATCGAATCCGGGACCCCATGATTAGGAGTCCAATGCGTTAACCGAGCTGTAGACGCGAATTTTCTTTCATAAACCGAAGATTTCACCCGACCTTGAAGTTTCAATAACAAATTTCTAGATAAAATTTGCCCAGATAGAAGGCTGATAACGATGGTACTTAATTTTAACAAGGTTTTACTACTTATATAGCACGTGTAAAAGTTAGCCTTGTCGAATTTCAGTGGTGAATGTATCGCGTCAAATTAGTAAAATTGTATTTAAAAAAAGGAAAGTAATATAATATGCAATCTCATTAAAATCATCTCTACGAAACCACTACGCTATCTCTCCACACGCAGGGACGTAGCAATAGGCTATCATGGTGGATCTGATTTTAATCAGATTGTATAATATGTTACTACATAATCAGGATTTTTGACGCTCTGAATATATATTGTGATAGACGACATAGTGGAAAAAGGAGAAATTGCTTAACCCTTTCTCACTAAGTTTTTTTTTTACATCGAATGGCACTTACATTTCAATTTACAGATGCTTTAAAATTTCGAGTGCATTTTATTTCAATTTGGATCAATATTAAAGCATTACCACACAATTAAGTATTTTATGCGATGGATAAATTCAGTTCTAGAAGATTTTTTGAGAAAAGAGGAAATAGCTTGAAACAAGCACTTTATTATGTCCTCTCAATGTTTTCACTCAGATTTAGCACTTAATTTTCAATTAAAATGCAGTTTGAATTGTCGTCTGCAACTTCTTTCTTTTTGGACCAGGCCAAAATTCTGTTGTGTGGCAATGGGTTAAGCTTTCTCGTCTTTTAATGGGCGAAAAAAAAAAAAAAAAAAAAAAAAAAAGAAGAAGAAGAAAAAAAAAAAAACAAAAAAAAAACGATTATCTATTTTTTTCAATCAATTTTTTTCTCAAAATAATATTCAGTGACTCGAAACGAGGGATAATTCAGTATTAATCTGATCTGCTTTCAAAGTAGAAACTAGGTAAAAACGGTTGAATTGACCAATCGCGGCTGTCAATTATATAAGCTGTTGACTAATGAAATTATTCAGAAGTTGGTTTTGAACTCCGACACTGCACATAATTTTGTTCAGCTTTTTTGCTGGTTTGGAGACCTAGTCGTCTCAACTACAGCCCAAGACGCCAACCAACTCTTCTACCTTTTTGTAACATGCTACTGGCCTTAATTTTTTAAGAGATGAAGAGAATAAATTTTGTTTTCATGGAGGTAAGAACCGAAAAACCTAACCACACTGTATGAATACGCGAAGCGGATTCATACATTGTGTGATTAGGTTTTTCGGTTCATACCTCCATGAATACAAAAAATATTCTCTTCATTTCTTATAATTTAATGACATCGAGCGAAAAAAGGAAATGTTTTTACACATTTTGATACATTTTTTATGGAACTATTTTGTGCGGAAGCATACAAAATAGCTGCGTGCTCAAAATTTTTTTCATGGAGTTATGAATATTTTTTTTCGACCAATCAGAACGCTCGTTTTTGATAGACGAAACTAAAAAATAAATTATATCGAAGTGGAGCTTCCTGTCGAAGTCTGGGCGGGGTCAGCGTTTGGTCAAGTACCAACCGTTAGAATTCGTGAAAAGTTTTAAGAAAAAACTAATTCTGACAGATCGTGAGAGCTGGTCTCTGTCGAAGCGAGCATAATTTACGGATCGCGCCTGACCTCCGACAAGTCATTTCGACTTATTTCAAGCTGTAGTTTTGACGTTGAGGTCGCCAACCAACCATTGTATTTTGATTATATGCTATTGTCGGTAAAATATGCAAATGAACGCCGTTGAAAATCGAAAAAGAACAGTCATGTGGGAGTCAATTGATGGATTGCTTGGATCGTCAAAAGACTCCTACAGAAAGTTCGACCTGGATATTAAATGGCGTTATTTTGCAAAATGTAAGGCCAGCGACATGAAACAAAAAGTAAAATAGTTTGTTTGCCGCCTAACCGTTGTAACAAGCTTATTCAAGCTGTTAAGTAGCCAAACTAAGAACAATGTTTACCTACTCGAAAATATATGTTTGAGGTAATGATATACATTATTCTGTAATTACGAGTATTTTGTTTTCAGCGAAATTACTTTTAGAACTATCGGTAAAAGACCCATCCATATGTCACGAAATTAATTTAACCCATTACCAGACAGCAAAATTTTAGACTGGTCCAAATTGAAAGGATTTGCAGACGATAATTTAAATTTTATGAATTTTTCGGGTCTTTTATATTTGGGGAAGAAAACATTGTTGATAATGAAGAAATTGCTTGTGACAAGCAATTTCTTCATTTTCCACAATGTTTTCCATAGCTTTTTTCTTGGGGGCGTCTACAAGCGTACTTGAGTGGGAATTTGTTAACCTTTTCAAAAACAAAAGCACTTTTTTGAGCCCCTCAAGAAAGGAAATGCGAAAATGAAGAAATTGATTTCTTCGAACAATTTCTCTCATTTCATAAATTGTTTTCTATCCAGAATTTTTTTTTACGTTTCACCAACTTGAAATTGTGGACCGCGACTTCTTTCAATTTTGACGAGCCTAAAAGTTTGTCTTGAAGTTATAGGTTAAATGAAATGCAATTATTAAACTTCCGCGAGAGTACAATATTTGCAATGTTAGAGGCACAGAATTGACCAATCGCTGGCTTCACCCACTTACTCCTTTCGCCACGCCACGCCCATTGACTCCGACAGGAAGTCCCGCTTCGATTTTAAACGGTGTTATTTTGCAAAAGCAATGGTCAGTTTAATGTAACAAAAAAAAAAAAAGAAAAAAGAAAAAAAGTTGAATCGTAGGTTGCTGGCCTAAACATCGTAAATACAGCTTGAATAATTGTTTTAAGTCGCAAAACAACAACAATGTTTCACACGAATGGCGACCAATGTCGGAGTTTTAATGACAATTACTGCTGAATGAATAATTTGAATAGTCGATATATTCCCTGATTGACAGCCGCGATTGGTCAATGCCTAAGTTAGAGACTCGGATTTCTTGATTCTTTTAATGTTTTAGGATTACTGTATTCCATTGCTGATGGATATATAGAAATAAAATCGGACCGATTTATGTCCAGACATATCAGGATATATATGTACAGACAAATGCAGGTGTATAGATGTACAAGTTATAGTGAGTGATCAAAAGTCAATTTTGTCTATACCTGTGTAGACAAAACTAACCTTTGATCACTCACTATAACTTGACTTGTAAACCCATTCCCACTCAGTGACACTTTTAGACACCGCCAAGGTAAAAAGCTTTCGAAAACATTGTGAAAAATGAAGAAATTTCTTGTTACAAGCAATTTCTTCATTTTACACGATGTTTTTTACCCAAAAAGTTGAACATATCTAAAATTTCATAAACTTTAAATTGTCGTCTGCAACTCCTTTCAATATGGACCAGTCTAGAATATTATCATCTGGAAATGGGTTAAATTAATAGTAAAATACATTTACCATCGTCTGTATAGTTTTAATTGTTTGACGTAGAAAAGGTGTGACCCCGGTCAGAATGCGCAGTCCAAGTCGTCTGATACTTTTCGCATTTCTTAGAAAATCTCTTTGGCGTAATGGTTAACGATGCTCTAAAAACGATGTTTTACTTACTATCAACGGCGGGTTTGTCTCCCACGAAAAGCTTGTCAAAGAACACCATGACGTCATTGTAACATTGCTCACTGAGTTCTTTATCTGTGCTGTTGTATTCGAATAGTTCATCCTTGACCTGGGATAGTATCCTCGGATAGTTCAAAGATGCCATGACATCCATTAAGTCAATTTGTTGTGATCCATTGGTTAATAAAGAAGGGACTATACTATCAGAGAGGGTTTCATTATCGGTAAATGTTAAATCACTTTGAATTATTTCATCTGCCTTTACGTTTGCCTCTTCTATGAAGATTCTCAGTACTTTTTGGACATTTGGGTTTCCAAGAATCGTTGGTAGATTTTCCATTGCCCATGGTAACATGTATTGTCTAAAAACTCCTTGGTTATCCATTGATAATAGAGGAACTATTTCGACAAACACATCTCTAAATTTATCAACAACGGTGTGTGTATCCTTGATTGAAGAAAACATACGAGGAAAGTTCAGCGAGGATAGAAATTTATTAACGTCAATTATATTTACGCCGTTAACGGTCTTTGTGAAGCCTGGTTTTTGCAACAGGGCTGCATCAGCATTTATCTCTCTAACAAAAGCTTTTCCGAGTTCCTGAAACCAATTACTCCCAAAAACCATTGGTAATTCATTCAAAGCCCATGGTAGTAAATACTTCCTTAAAACTCCGTGATCATCAACAGTAAATAAAGAGTCGATATCCATGTACAAATCTCTAACTATATCAACATCGCTGTGTGTATCGTTGATCGAAGAAAACATACGGGGAAAGTTCAGCGAGGATAGAAATTTATTAACGTCAACGAAATTTACGCCGTTGACGGTCTTTGTGAAGCCTGGTTTTTGTAACAGGGCTGCATCAGCATTTATCTCTCTAACAAAAGCTTTTCCGAGTTCCTGAAACCAATCACTCCCAAGAACCATTGGTAATTCATTCAAAGCCCATGGTAGTAAATACTTCCTAAAAACTCCGTGATCATCAACAGCAAATAAAGAGTCGATATCCATGTATAAATCTCTAACTATATCAACAACGCTGTGTGTATCGTTGATCGAAGAAAACATATGTGAATAATTAAGAACAGCTAAGTATCTGTTAACATCCTTGATCGCAATTCCATTTACTATCTTTGTTAAGTTAAGTGTGTCTATCAGATGCGCATCAGCATTCACCTCTTCAATAAACGCCTTTCCAATCCTTTGAAAACCCTCAGTACCAACTATCACAGGTAACTTTTCGAAAGCCCATGGTATTACCAAATTTAAAAACTGGCTGTCTGTGTCCGCCTCGAGTAACGGTATACTATAGTTAACAGTATCCTTCAGAATCTCAACGTTATTTTTAGAGCCAAGCAAAAGTGTGCTTATCAAAAATTGCAAACTCTGTGCAAACGCTTTATTGTCATTAAGTAAAGGTTTAACAAAACTTGCAATGTCCAGGGTATTCACAGTATATAATTGTTGTTGAAGTATCAGAGCTATGAAGAACACGTGATATATTCGCCCGTGCTTCATCTTTGGTATCAATTTCTCTGTCCCAAATGTTCTCTGATGTAATTTCTTAAATAAATCTATCACACGTCATGCTGTGAAAACTTGCTTTCAGACTGAATGAATCTGTGAAAGGCTATAAAACAAAAGGACTGAAAACACTGATATTTTTTCGTTTCTTCAACGCTGTCCAATTCAGAGCAACTTTATCAAGGTATCTCATGAGAGGAATTAACTCTTGTAACGCATTTGAGTCAAAAGACTGAAAGCACTATAAACCCTTTGAGGTTTGAAAACTTAATCCATAGACAGCCATGGCTTGAGAGGAACAATCAGGTGGGGTAGACTAAAATCAGCCTGTACTTATGTGCAGGCTAATATTTGTCTATACCTCGTTCCAAAAGAGTAATGTTCATAGTTAAGTAAAACAAGAGTTAACCCTTTCCTGTTTAATCTCTGGCTTTTACGTCCCTGTGTTTTCATACTTGAAAAAATATTGTGATAAAAGAAGAAAATGCTTGTAACAATCAATTTCTTCTTTTTTGACTTTATTTTCTAATCTACTGAATAACTATTGTTCAAGTAAATTCGACTGTAGATTGTAGTCTGCAAAAATCTTTGAATTTCGACCTGTCTATAATTTCGAAAAACGTGAGAGGATTAAGACACTTTTCCCCACAAAACATTGAAAGCGATATAGGAATTTGCCGTTGCATTTGTGACCCGTCAGGTGGCAAGGTACCTCCAAGTTTTCTGTATAACAAATACTCGAAAAAGAGATTGAAACAAGCAGAGGTCAACTAGGGGTAACGTTCCGGAAATAATCATATAGTAAGACAGAATGCTCTTTCCAGACTTGGATAACATCAAAGACCGAGATCATTCGACCCTGGTCAGCTTTCGCGGTCCTATAGTTACGTGACAATGATCGATATTTTTCGTACATTTTGATAGCGCGAATTTCTACCGAAACTGAAAAAAGTTTCATTCTGACCCTGCGCTTGTAAAATGTGGCCACGAAGTTTCATTACGAATGCTTTGTAAGAAACTTTACAGACCGAAGAATAAAGCGATTCTTTACGTTTATAAAATTACGGATGATTAGAAATACATGATCTTTAAATTATGGCCGTTTTCTATGACAAACTAGCAGTTAAATTTTTAATTACTCAGGGTATAGAAACCTTACATTATTTTTCAAAATTAACCCATTTTCACTCGCCAAAAACCTAGACCGGTCCAATTTGAAAGGAGTTGCAGACGACATTTTAAAGTTGATGAGATTTTAGATTTTTTTTAACTTTCTAATTTGAAAACATTGTGTCAAAAGAAGAAATTGCTTGTTACAAGCAATTTCTGCATTTAACACAATGTTTTATCCATGGTTTTACCTGAGGGGCGTTCAAAAGCGTTACTGTGTGGGAATGGGTAAAATCAGAATAGAAATCCTTGTCAGGTACTTAGTATCTGACGAGTTGCTGGTAACGCCCACTGATTACCGACAGCGGAAGTTCCTCTTAAGTAAGTCATAATTCAGATTCCTAAACAAACAAGAATGCTTCACGTAAATGTCGGCCAATGTCGGAGGTCAAAGTTCGCTCCCGGTCGAAATGAATCATGTGATTGGTCGATTGATTCTTTGGTTAACCAGCCGCTTCCGTCAATTAGACACTCTTGTACCAAAAATATATACTGAGCGACTTTAAAAACGAAACACCTAAATCAATAACTGAAAGTAAGAGATGAGTACACAGCCCAAGGCTAAGACATACCCATATTCATAGCTGAACAAGATGAATTAAACCAAATGCCCATTTTATTAATTTGAACGAACCACTCAAAAATGAAACTCAGAGCAAAGCCATTTAAAATTGGTTTCATTTCTTTAACCCATTTCCACACAATAACATTTTACTGAAAGAAGATGCAGACGACAAATTCAGGTCGCTGCGGATAGAAAACATTGTGGATAATGAAGAAATTGCTTGATAAAAGCAATTCCTTCATTTTCCACAATGTTTTCGAAAGCTTTTTTCTTGAGGGGCGTAAAAAGGAGGGATTGAGTGGGAATGGGATCAATAGTTTTTAGCTGGGCCCTGATCCATTACCTTTATACTAGGAGCAAAATTCAACCATAAGCATAATTTGTTTGTTTGTTTGAATGGGGTTTTACGCCGCTTTCAACAATCTTTCAGTTATATCGCGGCGGCTGGAGCACCTAACAATGGAATCCTGGTATTTCTCACACCAGTACTACCATTACATCCTTTCCTAGCCTCCAGCTGCTATTGTGTCAAGCAATTTCTTCTTATCCCACAATATTTTCTCAAGTATAAAAACTCAGGGACGTAAAATCCAGGGATTAACCAGGAAAGGGTTAATTCCATTTTTTCTTTGTTGCGTTTTAAGTCGCTAAGTATATGAAAACAATCGGCGGCCTCGAAGAAAAGTAACGAAAAAAACCTTCGAGTTTTTGCCCTCCTACCTTGGCACCGGAAGAGCAATTAACCAATCGCGGCTGTGGATCAAATATTCAATCGACCATTCTTTAAGACGGGAGGTGAAATTTGGACTCTAATATTAACCGATAATTCTGCAATACATTTAAGTTGGTTTGGCGACTGATCGTCGTAGCTACAGCCTGAATATGTTGAACATCCTATTGAAGTCGGTTGGTGTGGCGAGCGGAGTCAGTGGGTGTGGCGTGCGGAGTAAGTGGGTGTGGCGTGCGGAGTCAGTGGGTGTGGCCAGCGGAGTCAGTGTGTGTGGCGAGCGGAGTCAGTGGGTGTGGCGTGAGGAGTCAGCGGGCGTGGCGAGAGGAGTCAGTGTGCGTGGCGGGCGGAGTCAGTGTGCGTTGCGGGCGGAGTCAGTGGGTGTGGCATGCGGAGTAAGTGGGTGTGGCGTGCGGAGTCAGTGGGTGTGGCGTGCGGAGTCAGTGGGTGTGGCGAGCGGTGTCAGTGTGTGTGGCCAGCGGAGTCAGTGTGTGTGGCGAGCGGAGTCAGTGGGTGTGGCGTGAGGAGTCAGCGGGCGTTGCGAGCGGAGTCAGTGTGCGTGGCGGGCGGAGTCAGTGTGCGTTGCGGGCGGAGTCAGTGGGTGTGGCATGCGGAGTAAGTGGGTGTGGCGTGCGGAGTCAGTGGGTGTGGCGTGCGGAGTCAGTGTGTGTGGCGAGCAGTGTCAGTGTGTGTGGCGAGCGGAGTCAGTGTGCGTTGCGGGCGGAGTCAGTGTGTGTGGCGTGCGGAGTCAGCGGGCGTGGCGAGCGGAGTCAGTGTGCGTTGCGGGCGGAGTCAGTGGGTGTGGCGTGAGGAGTCAGCGGGCGTGGCGAGCGGAGTCAGTGGGTGTGGCGTGCGGAGTCAGTGGGTGTGGCGTGCGGAGTCAGTGTGTGTGGCGAGCGGAGTCAGTGTGTGTGGCGAGCGGAGTCAGTGGGTGTGGCATGCGGAGTAAGTGGGTGTGGCGTGCGGAGTCAGTTGGTGTGGCGAGCGGAGTCAGTGTGTGTGGCGAGCGGAGTCAGTGTGTTTGGCGTGAGGAGTCAGTGGGCGTGGCGAGCGGAGTAAGTGGGTGTGGCGTGCGGAGTCAGTGGGTGTGGCGAGCGGAGTCAGTGTGTGTGGCGAGCGGAGTCAGTGTGTGTGGCGTGAGGAGTCAGTGGGCATGGCGAGCGGAGTAAGAGGGGGTGTGGCGTGCGGAGTCAGTGGGTGTGGCGCGCGGAGTCAGTGTGTGTGGCATGCGGAGTAAGTGGTCGTGGCGAGCGGAGTCAGTTGGTGATGCGTGCGGAGTCAGTGTGTGTGGCGAGCGGAGTCAGTGTGTGTGGCGAGCGGAGTCAGTGTGTGTGGCTAGCGGAGTCAGTGTGCGTTGCGGGCGGAGTCAGTGTGCGTTGCGGGCGGAGTCAGTGGGTGTGGCATGCGGAGTCAGTGGGTGTGGCCAGTGGAGTCAGTAGGCGGGACCAGCGATCCTTTAACTAACAACAAGAATGGCTCTTACTTTCGTACAATTTAACCCTTTCCTTGTTTTTCAAAACATTAGACTTGTCCTATTCGCTAGAAATAACAGAAGTCGCAATCAAAATAAGTGAAGTTCGAAAAGTAATTAATTTGCAGGGTAAAAACTATTTCGAGAAAAGAAGAAATTGCTGGTTACAAGCATTTTTTTCTTTTCTCACAATGTTTTCAAGTATTGGATGGCTTTGACATAAAACAATGGATTTTGCAGGAAATGAATAAAGATGCAAGCATGTAATGTTTCAAACAACCTATTCATTTTTCTGCAGATTTCTCCACTTAACAAAAATAACATTTGATAATAATATCCTAATTAGCTAAACACAGAAAAAACACGTTTCACTTTGCAAGTAAGCACTTAACACCCACTATTCTTTACGGTTGTAAACTCACAGCCTTAGCGTTTGAATTGAAATCTTAATCACCTAAAGTAAAGCACGCTGTTTATTTAAGATAAATGAAACGGAATGACCGAAAATTGAAAGAGGGACCGGTTCAAAGATAGCATTGTGGCCTAAATACGAAAAAAGGGCCTGAGCTTCGAGAGAGTAAACCTCGGCTCTTATCGAGGCTCCAGATATAGGGGATGTTTTTTTAGCCTATTAACCCATTACCCCATGATAAAATTTTAGGCCGGTCCAAATTCAAAGAAGATGCAAACGACAATAATAAGTCAGTGAAATGAAATAAAATCTTCATCTTTTGGAGAAGAAAACTTTGTAGATAATGAAGAAATTGCTTGATATAAGCAATTATTCACTTTCCACAATGTTTTACAATCTTTTATCGGGGGGGGGGGGGGCGTAACAGGAGGAAAGGGTTAACGTGACCCATCACGAGAAAGGGATCAATCTTTAATTGACCTTAGTGAACTATGCAGTCTTGACGGAGCCAAACTCTTTTGCTTTTGGAAATTTTTTCTGAATGTTGCTCCTAGTTTGATTTTCAATTTTGAAATGCGTCGACACTAACGCCAGTCGTCGGTCCCGAGGCCTGTGATTTATGGGGAGCATTTGAAGAATTCCTGAGTTCGGGTCTTTTGGGCCAAGAGTTTTCTGACTCAAATTCAATCAATATAAATCTTTTGGTCCTTATCCAATCATTCAGAAGTTTTCATGAAATAGAGATATTCAGTAGGGGAAAGCGAGATTGGAAAAGAAGACAAAACTTTGTATCAATCAATTTGCTATTTTCCCCACACCCTTTTCTAACCATTCCTTTGATTTCAGTCATATGCATTACTCACTGTAAACTTAATACATGTACTTATATATCGCATAAAACCCAATAGAATTTTCGGACCTTGAATCACAGAGGAGGGCCTACAGGGCATTGAACAAACTCGTCCTAGGGTCTTTTAGTTAAATGAGATTCCAGTGGATCATATTTTTGGTCAGGGGTTAGTGCCGTTGACCCTTAACCCTAATTTTTAAAATTTTAGACCCGTCCAGATTCAAAAGTTTTGCAGATTACAATTTAAAGTTCATTTTATATGAAAAATAATCTTTCAGTGGGGAAGAAAATATTGTGGAAAGAGAAAAAATTGCTTGTTACAAGCAATTTCTTCTTTTCACACAATGTTTTCTCAAGTATAAAAACACAGGGACGTAAAAACCAAGGATTGAACAGGAAAGGGCTAACCTGGGAGGTGTCATCGCTTGCAGGTACCAGTCTCGGCTGCGCCGTCGGCTATGTGAGTCAGAAGCCGAGCATGGTACTGGTCACGATGAAAACTTTCTATACTAGGACAACATACCAACCTACTCAATCAAGACGGTACAAGCTTACATGTTATGTAGATAAGATTTAGCCTTGTCCTATTGGTTGATAACAGATTGATAATATTATTGATATCGTTTTTCGGTCTATCGAAAAATTGGGGTTTGTGAATCGTTGATTTATCGTTGCAACCACAGAAAACCGGAAATAATCTTTCGATTGGTCGCCCCACGCCAATGTTATACAGTCATAACGTTGCCTGTCTGCCAGCCGTATCTTTGAAGTAAAAGATAAAAATCTCTTACAAAAAAAATCAACCAGTCTTTTCCGTTGTTCATAATAGAGAGTTTTTCACGAAGATCTGATATAGTGTATACTACCTTATTCTTGTACGATTTTTTTATTTTAGCTGCTTTTTCCAACGTGTACAGAGATAGTTCTGTAGATTGTTCTTTTGCATGTTTTAGTTGTTTTTTGTACCGTATACATTGCATTTTATCTGACAAGCGACTGTAAACTTGAAATTAATAAAATATCTTGTTTATCCTTTATACATTTGAGCCTTCGGTCAAAAAGGGCCGATTATATCGAGGGTCACGTTTTGTGCAAAACCCTTGTAAGTGTTTTATATCAGTAGGCATTTACAGTAGTTTTGCACAAATCCAACGGTTCTGCGGTTGGTGGGTGAGCGAAAAATCGCGACCTTGGTACGGTCTGGTCATACTGGGTACCACTTGAAAGATACTTCAAGCTGTTCTGGGTAGGCCCTATATTTGATCAAGTTAAACTGCAAACTATCAGTAATGAAAAGAACTATTAAAGGGTAACCCCGTACCAGACAAAACCCAAAGATGTAGAAGACGACATTTCTTACGGTTGACGGTTTTTGATTGTTGGTTGGTTTCTTTTTATATTCTTTTGAAATAAAACTTATGGATAATGGGCAAATTGCTTGTCACAAGCAATATCTTTATTTTTCACAAACTGTTTTTCCAAAGATTTTTTTCTTTGGTAGGATGGGGATCAAGAAAGGGTTGCTATGTGGTAATGGGTTTAGGCTTGAAACCTCACAAATCTGTCAAATATAGCAATACCAACCATTACCATTTATCTTTACTAAATTCTTAATGGAAACTAAAGGACACGTAATGCTGTGCCATTCACGGTTCAAAGTCGGCTTTATCCATTCATATTTCATCGTTCGATAAATTCCAGATCGTCCGTTCGAGATGAATGACTTTAAGGCTAAACCATCCCCTGTTTTCATATCCTAAAACGCTGTCCTCGCCGATTTCACACTACTTTAAGGTTAATATTCCAAATCACTGATGTTCCGGGCAACATTGAAACCTGGGTGACGGACATGGTAATATGTATCAACAAAAGTAAAATGGTTGGTTGACGACCTTTACGTCGTAACTAAGGCCTGAATAAGTTGTAGTTACGCAATTTAAGTCGCCAGCCCCCCCCCCCCCCAAAAAAATGCTTCGCTTTATGAATGCCCGCCAATCGTCGAAGTTCACTTCAGGTCTGAAGGATTGTTTTGATTGGTTGAACCCCCAAATTTTTAAGGTACACACACACACAGATGCCGTGACATGCAATTACTACCAGACAGCCATTGCACTTCCTCAACATGGAAAGTGCGTCTATTTCTTATTGATGGTGTATTTTGTAGGTGGCACAAGGCCATCCGTCTAGAGATATTTGAAAGTCATTCCTTTTCGCAAAATTGTCGATGTGCAGCGGATAAAATCACTTAATAAATTTAACTTTACTTAAATTCTCAAAAGGTCAAAAATTATTTTATGAGGATGTAATAGTTGTTTAAAAAATTGTGATTAAAAGTAATGTTTCAGAAAATAATCACGGTTAATATTTGTATCTTTAAAAATCATATAATTATTAATGATTTACTTACAAATATGCTTGTATCTTAATTTTTTAAAGGGAGGTAATGATTTTGCAACAAAAAATTGTTTCTAGCCTATCCCTTATCTCGGAAAACGAGACATGTATTTTTGTAATTGCATGCAATATTGACAAGCGTCTTTTGTAATAAAGAATTGTGTGAATATTCCTTTTATGTCATAAGAACTATAACGGACACCTCTTCCCGATTCTTTGTGCTTTTAATCCGTTATCAGATGAAAGTTGCACACGCCGACAAGTTGCGTAAATAACGTTTCCGGGTAATGGCACGGTTTTTCGATGTATTATGAGCCGAAGATTGGATTTATGACCTCTTTGTAACCTTTCCTGGAAATATAGGCCTAGGCCTACTCGTCAATTGCCTCTATGCAGTCGGCCTATTGTCTTTCCCACGAGTGAAGGGATATCGAGATCATCTAAGTAGAACGTAACGTTACTAGGCTAAAAAGCTAAAAACGGATTTTAAGTCAGATTGAAGGAACTCAAAGACCCCCTTTGATATCCACGTAGTGCATTACAATATTTGCTGGTCGTCCGACTAAAGAAAGTTCGGGTCACTCCCTCATTTTGCAAAGCGCAAAGTGAAGACTCTGATCAGTGTGCGGTTGCACAAGCTGGCCGAGATCTTTACCGAGCACACATGAGGAATTGTTGGAAAAGCCATGTACCGACTCATTTGATTAAAGGAATTACAAAAAACCGACCTTGAAATATTTATTTTAAAAAAATACAAAAAGTTCAGCACCAATTTTCCGACCATATTTCGATTTTCAAGATTTGATAACTATATTTGTTTGTGATTTATTTAACCCATTCCCAAATAATCCACCCTTTTTACGTCCCTCAATAAAAAGGGCTTTGGTAAAGATTGCGGAAAATGAAGTCAATTGATATATCAATTTCTTCATTACCCACACCGTTTTCTATTCAATGAGACAAGAAAAAAAAGGGGGGGGGGGGTAAAAACTTGTATAAATTTGAAATTACATGTAGTTGAAATATATATATATATACACACAGGCCTGACCAATCGGTCTATGAAAACTTAATTTAAAAGGAGAAACCTCTCTAGTCAAGTGATATCCTCATTTCTGTATGATTGTAGGCAACAAAGAAACCTGTTGTTTAACCCTTTCCTATTCAATCTTTTGTTTTTACGTCCCTGTAATCTTATAATTGAGTAAACAGAAAAAGATCGGGACCGCGTAAAGTATACGAACGAACACATACCTACGAACCAGTGACGTTCGAATTAACGAGGTTCGACTGTATCGTTTGAAGCTTCTTTCATTTTGGACCACTCTAGAATTTTGTTTTGTGTAGATGGGTTAATAACGACGTGAAAGTTGATATTTCTGTGACTCTTCTTCTTGTGTCTTCTGAAACGTTATTTCATGACTGGGTTTATTTCTTATCTGAAATAATATACAAAAAAATAAACAAATGAATAAATAAGATACAAGCTTGACTTCTTTGGAACTTTTATACAAATAAAACAACAAAGATGTAAACTACCTTGAGAAAAAAGACATAGCTTGAGAAAAAATTAATTTAATGATAATGATTTATATTCGTATTTTGTTCAAACATAGATTAGAAATATACATAAAAAGTCAGCCTTGAAGCAATGAAGCATTATCAAGAAATGGGCTACGTCGATGTTGCATTAATGTCTGTTTAATGTGTAAATAAATTATTTCGAAAGCATTGCAAAACTTTTGTTTATTTACAGAGCAGTCTAAATAAAGTTTGTTTGTTTGAATGGGGTTTTACGCCGCTTTCAACAATCTAAATAAAGAGTAATAGTAAAGATGATTATTCATTACCCATCTACCTAAATGGTATCATCACGAAAGAGCGAAAATGTCGTCACTGGTTAGATATGAACCCATTGCTACATAAAAACGCCTTTTTACTACCCCCCCCAAAAAAAAAAGAAAGAAAAAAAAATATTGTGGAAAATGAAGAAATTATTTGAAAAAAGCAATTTTCTACCAAGGAAGTTGAAAAATCTAAAATTTATTACTATAAGTTGTTGTCTGAAACCCGTTAAATTTGGACCAGTCTAAAATTTTATTTACATGGAATGGGTTGATGGTTAAACAGGGATAAATCTTCACTTTTTTCGCAGAAAAATATACATTCACCAAAATCAATCACGATTGACCTGTTCTTTGTATGAAAGACCACAAATAAATGCCCGTGTGATACCATTCACGTAGTCTATTACATGGACAATAAAACATAAATGACTTACAAAAATGCTTGGCAGCGTACTGTTCGTGTGTCTCGTGCAGCTTTCGGTCTCAACTTCCTGTCTCGTATATCAATAGTGGACACAACTCTTTTACATGTACAAGCATCTCTTCTTTTAGTTTCCCTGTGAAGGTCTTTCTTCACCATAGGGATTTCTACTTTGCTGTAATTTACATTTGTGTAAAGCAGTGCCTCGTGGTTGGTGACATTGCTTGAAAATAAGGATTCGGACAAGTGTCTGCTCCACAGATTAATAGACTGCCAATTGTGTCATCTTCCTTGGCTTGTTGTGATCTCATTTGGTCGTGTGCGTGTCAGATTTACGATTTTTTAGCCTTCTTGTCTGAGGGCTCGCCATCAGGACATTTAGCTGTAGCCTATATAGTGTGTCTTTGTTCGTATAAGACCGAAGAACTTGTCTCCAAAGCAGGAGGTGAAGACCAAGATCAGACAGCACTTAGGTGCCGGCTGATCTTGGTCTATACCTCTTGCCAAAATAGGAATATTCCAGGTTCAGCTTAACAAGGGTTATTATAACACTTTGATTGTTCGATATAAGTCGATGCATGTTTTAAGAATAGAAAAACGACCAAATTATTTTACACTGATTACTATTCGTTTTGTACGATCGAGTGTCTAAGTACTATTTTCTCACTCCGTGTTAATATTGCCTCGAAAGACGACCATAGTTTCTGAAAAAAAAATATTCCTTTTGACAAATCGTGGCTGTCAATCAAATAATGAGTCGACCAATGAAATCATTCATTCAGACAAGAATTTTTCTTTTTTTTTTTTTTGGGGGGGGGGCGACTTAAACTTACACTTATTCAAGCTGTAGTTACGACGTTTAGGTCATACCCAAACTATTAAGCTTTTCGTTACAAGCTATTGGCCAAATATTTTGCAAAGTGACGCCATCTAAATTCGAAGCTAAACTTCCCGTGGGAGACAATAAGCGAGGCAAACGGAGTTAGTGAGCGGGGTCAATGGTTCGTCAATTCGCCCATGTAAAAGCCCCAACCTTGTCGTTCTAGAGTGGTTTCGGGGGAAAAATTGATAAATATCCGTCAAGCGTCATGCTGTATGCACTCTGGAATTTCCTGTTTGTCTCTCTGTCTTGAAATTTGTTAAGAAAATTTGTGTTTACCACATCTCGAGCAAGTTCGATATTCATTTAAGAGATAAGGAGAATATTTTTGTTTTCAAGAGTTATGAAACGAAAAACTAATCTCACTGTATGAATTCGCGAATTCATGCAGTGCGATTAGTTTTTCGTTTCATACCTCTATGAAAACAAAAAATGTTCTCTTTCTTTCTTATAATCTAATAACATAGAACTAAAAAGGTAAATATTTGTTGACAAGTTTTCGATACTTTTTTGTATCGAATGATTTTTTGCGGAAGCATACTAAATAATTGCGTGCTCAAATTTTTGTTCATGCAGGTATGAATATTTTATTCGGCCAATCAGAACGTTCGTTTTTGATAGACAACAGTAAGAATTGAATTATCATATAAAAACCCAAATCAACACAACGCCTTAATATGCCTATGTGTATCTATCATACTATGGACAAGCTCGATATATGACTTGAAATTTGACCGAAACGTTGTCTTTGGTAAGTGAAAAGTTTGGTCACCTATTGTCCAAAGTATATGTGCATTACCGCATCAGTGTAAGGGTAGTTTACATGGTAACCGATTCCCACACGACAAAAATTTAGATTGGTCCAAATTCAAAGATTTTACGGCAGATTTTAGATTGCAGATTTACAAAAACAAAACAACAACAACAAAACCAACCCCAAAACAACAGCAACAACAAAAAAAAAAAAGCAAAAACGAATTCTGTTTTACGATAGAAAGCATTTTTGACAATGAGGAAATTGGCTTATAATAAGCAATTTCTTCATTTCCAGCAATGTTTTCCCAAGCTTTTTTTCACGCGGGGCGTAAAAAGCGTGACTGTGTGGGAATTAGTTAATCTAAGCAGATATACAGATCCGAGGAGTACATTGCGAAACATATTCCCAAGGGAGACACGAGAAAAAACTGGTTAGCTGAACAGGACAGAGCAAACATATAACACACATACCCCCCCCCCAAAAAAAAAAAAAAAAAAACAAAAACAAAACACACACACACACACACACACACACAAACACACAAACACACTTTAAACTAATTCACGGTATTGTCCAGAATAAAAAAAGTGGAAAAACTTACACGTTATGTATTCGTAGGGAGCCATATTGTCGGATATTAATAACTAAGCAGAAGATTGGGGTTTGATATATTTTTTTCACATATCGTCGCTTACAACTAAATCATGGAATAGAGGTTATTTTTCGTCTCACAGTCTGCGAAAACGAGTTAAAAAGATAACACCTGAGCGAAAAGCCCAAAGGTATGATTCACTTGTGAATATAGAGTGCATAGTGAAGTCAATGACAAGAAGTCAGCCCGATAGCTCAGTTGGTAAAGCACTTGACTTCAAACCTCAAGATCACGGGTTCGAGCCATGGGATGTCTATATCATCTAATAAACTAATTGTCTTTCGGATGAGATCTTAAACCGAGGCCCCGTGTGACGTTGCTATTCACCGAACACGTTAAAGAATCAGGCGGAGCTCTCAGCAGTTTCGTCCTGTATCCTTGCACTATCCCCCGTAACAACTAACCGTCTTCTGGGGGCTTCGCTCATATGGGCATGTGCTACGGTAGCGACGATAAATAAACGGAAATACACACACTCAATGACAAGAATTCGCATTCTAATCTAAGTCTAATGATTAATTGTTTGAAATGCCATGCTTATGCACATTTATATTCAATGTGAGGGGATTAAGCCCTCTTCCCGACGACACGATTTAGACCATATGGTCCGGATTTGAGGAGTTTTGGGGAAACAGGTAAAAAGCATAACAGAAAAAAATGTGGTAATAAAAGAGCTTGGATTCCTTATGACATTCATTTTATACCGGCCACTGGCCTGACCATTCTGCCTGAATTAAGGAGGTGAAATCGTGAGCCACGGGCATTCAAGTTCAGTTAGGCGTGAAGCCACGTGACTTTGCTGCAAGTAGTAAATTTAATGACTCCTTTCATTCGAACGATGGGATTTTTGTTAGTAAACCTGATACTAAGAACCGATGCAATGATGTCAAATCCAAATTAGGACAAGAGACCTTCTAGTTAATGACGTCAGGACGTCATAATGAGGTCATGAGTGACGCCATTTGTTTATTTTTAAATTTTCCGACGATAAGGACTCTATACGCCATTTATTTCCCATTTTAAAATTTCAGAAATAAATCTTCTAAAATTATAAGAGCTTGTTTCATTATTAAATTTGACAAACCCCCTTTTTCATTTTGTTTCAAAGATACCCCGTTTAAATATAACGTCTTGTGTAACATGAGTCTGGAGTAACGAAAGTTAACATTACTTAACACATTTTAAACGTGTAAATGTTCATGTTATGCTCTAGTAACCCTAAAGAGTCCTTGGTACCGAAAATGCCCGATACTAACTTCTATTGCCACAGCATTTTAACTGGTCGTTATACGGGTTACTCGTAAGATCGGCAGATAAGATGATAGACTGGTACCACTGTCGACTTTAACAAAGCCTTGATTAACAATATAGGCTAATTGGAATCATTTGAAGGAACCTTAGCTGATCTATTTAACCCATCCCAACACAAGAAAAAATTAGACTGGTCCAAATTGAAAGAAGTTCCAGACGACAAATATCAAGTTGATGAAATTTTTAAGTTCTTTGTCTTTTGGTGCAGATAGCATTGTGGATAATAAAGAAATTGCTTGTTACGAGCAATTTCTTCATTTTCTATAATGATTTCCAAAGCCTTTTGTCTTCAGGGGCGTCAAAAAGCGTCATTGTTTGGTAAAAGGTTAAGAGATGAAGAGAATATTTTTTTGTTTTCATGGAGGTATGAACCAAAAAAACTAACCACACTGTTTGAATACGCGAAGCGGTTTCATGCATAAGTGTGATTAGGTTTTACGGTTCATACCTCTATGAAAACAAAAAAAATTCTCTTCATTTCTTATACAATGTAATTTAATAGCATTGAGCGAAAACAGCAAACACTTTACACATTTTGATACCTTTTTGTATGGGACTATTTGTGCGGAAGCATACAAAATCGGTGCGTGCTCAAAATTTTGTACATGGAGTTATGATTTTTTTTTCGACCATTCAGAACGCCCGTCTTTGACAGACGAAACAGAAAATTAAATTGTTAGTATATGATTGATTGTTGTATCATCCAGCAAATGGAGCGAGGACATTCATTGCGTTACATTCGGCCCAAAACGAGAGGGTGCTTTCCCGTGAGTCTTCAGTACTCATGCACGTGAGAATATGCCTATGGTTCTCAAATTCCCGCGCTATCTTAATTGTAAAAGGAGCAACATTTTCTTTGTTAGCATAACTTGATTACAACTTGTAAGTAATAAATAATTTATCAAAATAGCATTCTTTTCTTCTTTCATTTTATAGAAATGAAAATGTTATCTATTTGAAATTACGTGTTCCAAGACAGAGGTATACACGTGTAAGTTGGCAAGTTATGACAATAATGATAAATGTTAGAAGGTATATACCATATACACGAATGTGCAGATTGTCTTAAATAGAAGACTTACGGGAACAAACAAGAATACTATAGTGAAACAAAGCAACTGATAATGAAAATCTAAATCAAATGAAAATAAATGAGAATAAAATGGACTGAAACTGTAATCATGAACGATATTCTGTTGAAAATATTTCTTCCGCCATTAATGGTGTCGTCATTTTCATCTTCGTAATATGTCGCAAATACTCGGGCAGGTCCGCCGCTTCCATCAAATAATTTGATCGCGCCAATAAAAATCATCGTACCATTCTCTGGTAGTCTATCTAGATTCGCAACATTTTCAGCGCCACAAATATTTTCTCGTCCGAATATCACGTGAACAGGGAACGTTGTTGATTGCCCATAATCCAAGGAGGCGGTGTCAACACCGACAACGTGAACCATTCGATTCGTTACAAGCCATTCGGCAGCGTCTTCGTGAAAGCCCGGAAAATGAAATGTAGAAGGGTCGTTGGGTTCGCTGGTACCGAAGTATTCCGATCTGTTTCCGTATTTCACCGCCCAGCCCGAGTTCATCATGACGATGGCACCGTATGGAATCCGGCCATAGCTATTTTCCCAGTTCTGTAAATCTTCGATAGCAACACGATAATCTAAATTGTTGGCTACTTTATCCTGTAATTCAATTAAAAGTTATTGCAAAGTCCTGTAGTGAAGGATCTAAAATCGCAAATGAATGAAATGTTCACTTTGTTGTTCACAAACTAAATGTTATTTGCTGAATAGCAAGCAGCTAATATTTTGATGAATATTGACGGACATAGACATTCCTTCAGAATGGAACATTTTTAACCCATTACCATACAACAAATTTTTGACGAGTCCAAATTCAAAGAGATTCAGACGACAAAACAAAGTTGGTTTATATTGGAAAATGAGGGCTAAAATGAGGTAGAAAACATTGTGAGAAAAGAAGAAATTGCTTGTAACAAGTAATTCTTCTTTTTTCACGACATTTTAAATAGCTATATTTCTTATATGTGTAAAACTGCAGGATTGTTTGGGACTGGGTTAAATCAACAAGTATTGCCTCTGGTCCGGTTTAATCAAATCTCAAATTTGAAAAAAAATACGTGTTGCCTCCGCAACAGGATTAAACCTCTGGCATTGGTATGTAACCTTGAGCTTATTACATGACCTTGACATGAGGAGATGCGTATTATGGAGATGTATCATCATGCTAAATATGAGCATTATATCTTGAATAGGCTGGTAGTAATTGGCAATGTTAATTTTTTCGGTTAAGTTTTGCAGACCGAAAGACAGAAAAACTGAATGACGGACAAACAACGGTAAAGCAATGTGCCTCCGATCTTTCGATGCGGGGGCATGAAAATATTGCAAAGGAAAACATGTTATCTAGGAACTAGTATAATGAGAAATTGTGTCAATAGAGAATATAGTCAGTGAGTAAGTATGTGTTCAGGCAGGGCTCATGTTTGATACGTAAAGAAGAGTTTCGACCTTAAAAAACATAAAAATCTCCTATTTTTATGCCCCCGCATCGATAGATCGGGGGCATATTGTTTTACTGGTGTCTGTCTGTCTGTCTGTCTGTCCGTCTGTCTGTCTGTCTGCAAAAGTTAACGTGCCAATTTTCCTACAACTTCAACCCTGATTAAGTTATAATGCTAATATTTGGTATGTAGATAGATCTCAACAAGGCGCAACTGGGGAAGGTCATTTCTTTAAGGTCAAGGTCAAAATTTTAACCCTTTTCCCTAAAACGTTACTCAAAAATTTAAACTGCCAACTAAACATTTTCCTATAACTTCATCCCTAAATAAGTTACAATGCTTATATTTGGTATGAAGAAAGGTCTCAACAAGGTGAAACTGGGGAAGTTCATTTCTTTAAGGTCAAGGTCAAAACTTTAACCCTTTTCCCTAAAACGTTACTCAAAAACTTAACCTGTCAACTAAACATTTTCCTATAACTTCATCCCTAATAAAGTTACAATGCTAATATTTAGTATGTAGAAAGGTCTCAACAAAGCACAACTGGGGAAGGTCATTTCTTCAAGGTCAAGGTCAAACTTTTAACCCATTTCCCTAAAACATTACTAAAAAAAATAATCTGCCAACTAAACATTTTCCTATAACTTCATCCCTAATCAAGTTACAATGCTAATATTTGGTATGTAGATAGGTCTCAACAAGGCGCAATTGGGGAAGGTCATTTTTTCAAGGTCAAGGTCAAAATTTTAACTTTTTCCCTTAAACCTTACTCAAAAACTTAACCTGCCAACTAAACATTTTCCTATAACTTCATCCCTTATTAAGTTACAATGTTTATATGTATGTAGATAGGTATCAATAAGGGGCAACAGGGGAAGGTCATTTCTTCAAGGTCAAGGTCCAAATTTTAGCCATTTTCCCTAAAACGTTACTCAAAAACTTAACCTGCCACCTTAACATTTTCCTATAACTTCATCCCTCATTAAGTTACAATGCTTATATTTGGCATGTTGATAGGTCTCAACAAGGTGCAACTGGGGAAGGCCATTTCTTCAAGGTCAAAGTCAAAATTTAACCCTTTTCTCTAAAACAAAGAAAAAATAAATAAAATAAAAATCACCCGTTTCTAAAAAAAATCCTGTTTCGGGGGCATGGTATTTCACAAACACATCTTGTTACACTTAGAAATTTCTTCCAAGGAGGTCATTTTGACCCCATGGAGAGAATTTTCTAAGGATCTAAACAGGATTGTATCCCTCAAGTTATGTAATGATTCATCTTATATACTACTGAAAACTGTACGATTTAATTGCTTACTTCATATCTTTACACACCTTCTACAAACTTAAACTCATTATTTGCTCTTTTTGTTGTTTCGAACCGTTAAAATCAGTTTTGAACCATAGAACTTCATGGTAGAGAAGCCAACGAATCCGAAATTTCAAATGCTGACACAAGCCCTAGTTCAGGACTGATATTTACCAACAAGTACATTCTGCAAGTCCAATAAAATTCCTAAACGAGAGGTTTGATCGGGCGAGACATATGTCTCGGCAATTTAAAGCCTTCGTTAGGAAATTTAAAGACAAGATGATGATTTAGACTGGTTGGGGAATATTGACCCTTGCACTAACCTTTACATTAATCACCACACCAGGTCCGATAAGCCTTTCCATTGGTATTTGCTGGTTTCTGTAAGCTCCCTTATAAAAATGAGCCGGAGCGTCAATGTGGGTGCCGCCATGTTCTGCTGTGCCAAAATAATTTGACTCGTACCTGAAATT
This sequence comes from Fragum fragum, assembly GCA_946902895.1. Classification (NCBI taxonomy): domain Eukaryota; kingdom Metazoa; phylum Mollusca; class Bivalvia; order Cardiida; family Cardiidae; genus Fragum; species Fragum fragum. Next base: position 23,001,478 of record OX336378.1, on the reverse strand, counting down.
GAAATCCACAACTACCGCTTGTATTGACCAATCGCTGTCATTCATAGAGAAAATCGAGCAATCAAATCATTCATATAGTCTGGATGTTAACTTTGAACTCCGACATTGGCGACTATTTATGTGATGATTTTTTGTAGGTTGGTGACTAAAACGACGTTTCTACAGCTTATTTAAACTGTAGTTACGAAGTTTAGGTCGCCAACCAACCATTTTACTTTTTGTTACATTCTGCTGGTCATATATTTCGTAAACAACACTGATAAATATCAAAGCGGAACTTTCTGTCGGAGTCAATGGGCTCGTCTAATTGATTTAGTGGGCGGGGCCAAGGATTGGTCAATTTGTGACTTGTCACGCGAATGTTAACTGCACTGATTTACAAGTGTCAAAACTTCTCGCTTTCGGAAGAAAATTATAAAAAAAAAAAAAAAAATAAATTGAGATTCCAATAATACTACATTTACATATTTGAAACATATTTGAAATACAAAACTCAAAGATAAGGATATGGCGCTTTTATCAAAATACATTGCATTTATATTACGAAATCCAAGATGGTCCCGATACCATTCTAGTACCAATAAATCAAGTATTGTTTTACAAAACTTAATGTGTAGTAAGGTAAAATGACCTTGTATGAAGCAAGACAAATGAAAATAAATAAACTAATTAAAAAAACCCAAAAAAACTTCGTCCAATGTGCACTCATTTTGGCAACTTCGATGCTTTTCGCTAAGACAAATTTCTGCTTGATCAGTAGGTCCTATATTTCGTAGTTGGGCGTGCAAGCTTTGTTGATGTAACAGAATTGACGGACATGGCAGTTCGGCTTGAAACAAGCCGTAGTTAAGGCGTTTCAGTATGGTATCGGCCCTAGTTAGACTGACCTTTAACTTGCGCTATTCAATACACTGGTGATATACGACAGTCTAATTACAAACTATTCACAAAATATGTTTTCATTTTGGATAATTATTATCGTAAAATAACGTTAAGTTTCGCGGGTGACATTTCTTTTACTTGGTAACAACACAAATGCATGAAGTGAAGACACAGACAGAAAGAAAAACGATACGCCCTAGATCTATCTCTGTGGTATGATAAAACCACATCGTGACTTTACGCTTCGATTCCATTAGTAAGAAAAAAGTGCTTTCAAGTGAAATAATTAAATAGAAATTGATAAAATCTTAACTGTCATATTGTTAAACAAGAGGCCCATGAGGGCCTGAGACGCTCTACTGGTTATCAAGTTTTCCGTTAAAGAAATCTCATATTTAAGGAAGTTAATTGCTCAAAGAAGAATGCATAAAGAAAAAAGGGCTTTATCCCCTTTATCATTTTAAACAACAATCCTCAAGGCCCCTTTTCCCATGTTTCATGACGGATCCACTCCATTTCCAAAAGAAAGTTACCTTATGACCCTACAATCATTCTGTGAATAATTCATCAGAATCTGACAATAATTGTGGACTTTATCACATAAACAGGATTGTTTTGAATGAAAATCAATAAGGTCCCTTTTCCTGTGTTTTCTAATGGATCAATTTCATTCCAAAAGGAACTTTCCTTACAACCCGACAATTGTCCTGTGAAATTTAAAAGACAATTTGATAATGATTGTGATCTTCCTCACATACACAAGAATGTTTTGAATGATAATCTGTAATGCCCATTTTCCTGTTTTTCGAATGCCACAATTATTCCATGCATCTTTGAAGAGAATCCAATAAAACTGTTGACTTTATTGTATTAATAAAGATATTAAATTCAAGTTCTCATAAGGCCCCTTTTCCCGTGATATTTTACTGTTGGTTTTATCATTCTGTGAAAGTTAAAAGTGAATCCGATGAAATATTGGGAATTCATTATGTTTACTAGAATATTTTAAGAAAAATAATCATATGGCCCCTTTTTACATGATACTTGATGGATTGTACCAATTTCTGAAAAGAACCATTTAAGTATTTGTACAATCATTCTGTGAAATTTTGAAGTGAATCCAGTGAAATCAAGGGACATCATTGTGTTAACCAGAATATTTAAGAGAGTTTTTCATAAGGCCCCTTTTTATGTGACCCTTGCCATAGTCAGATCCACTGTCAAAATCAACAATTGGAATGATGGCACAATCAATCTGTTTAATCTGTGGAATTTATTGTGTTAATGACTTTATAGTGAAATCTTCAGAGGGCCCCTTTTCTCATGATACTTTACAGAAAAAACCAAATTTCCAAAGGAACAATTCTAATGAAGGTAGAATCATTCTTTAAAAGTTAAAGAGAATCAATGAAAACAGTGGACTGAATTGTGTCAAGAATTTTTGTAACAAAATTTTCATAAGGCCCCTTTTTCCGTGAAACTTAACAAATCATACCCAATGTACGAAGGAACAATCCTAATGATAGTTTGAAGAAAATGATAAAGACTGAGGACTTTATTGTAATAATGATGTTTTGTAATACATTTTTTATAAGGTCCCTTTTCTAGTGTCACTTAAGCAATCAGACCTAATTTACAAAGGAACAATCCAAATGATGGTACAATCATTCTATTAAAGTTTGAAGAGATTCTGATAAAGACTGAGGACATTGTTGTGTTTATGAGGATTTGGTAATAATTTTTCATACAGCCCCTTTTCCTATGATACTAGACAGATCAGGCCCAATTTGGAAAGAAACAATCCAAATGATGGTACAAACATTCTGTGAAAGTTTGAACAGAATCTGATGAAAACTGCAGACTTTATCTTGGTGTAAAAATTTAAAATAAAATTTTGATAAGGCTCCTTTTCCTGTGATACTTGAAGGATCAGGTTTCATGTCAGCATCAACAATCGTGATTATTGTACAATGATTCTGTGAAGGTTTGAATAAAATCCAATGAAAGCTCTGGACTTGGTTACAAGGATTATAGATAAAATTCTCTAAAGGCCCCTTTTCCCATGAAACTAGACAGATCACGCCTTATTTGAAAAGAAAGAATCCTCATGATGGAATAATCATTCTGTGAAAGTTTTAACAGAATCTGATGAAAACTGTTGACTTTATTGTGGTACAATGATTTTAAAATTAAATTTCATAATGCTCCTTTTCCTGTGATACTTGACAGATCAGGTCTAATGCAAACATCAACAATCATTATTATTGTACAATTATTCTCTGGACTTGGTTACAAGGATTTATGAATGAAATTTTCATAAGACCCCTTTTCCTGTGTTTCTTGACAGTTCCAACCCTATTATGAAAAGAATGATAGTTATGACCTTCCAATCATTTTGTGAAAGTTTCAAAAAATCTGGTCAAAGCTGTGGGCTTCATTGTGTTAACAGGGTTTTATTAATTGAATTTTCATATAGCCCCTTTTCCCATGTTACTTGATGGATCTGAACCAATTCCAATGGGAACTCTTCTTACAAAAGCAGGCCGCCGTCATAGCGCAGTCGGTAGCGCGCCAGACTCCTAATCTTCAATCATGGGTGTCATGGGTTCGATCCCCGGCGGCGGCAAATATTCTTTCCGACAATTGTCTCTCACCAATGGGTTGATAATCGTAAACCTAAGTGGGATAGCAGCTGGGGGCTAGGAAAGAATGTAGTGGTAGTACTGGTGTGAGAAATACCAGGAATCCATTGTTAGGTGCTCCAGCCGCCGCGATATGACTGAAATACTGTTAAAAGCGGCGTTAAACCCCATTCAATCAATCAATCAATCTTACAAAAGTATAATTATTTTGTTTGAGTATAAAGACAACCCCATCTCATTTGTGGACTTACAAGCATTAATTAAGATTTTTTTAAATGAATTTACCTAAGCCCCCTTTTCCTATGTTTCTCAATGGATCAGACCCAATTTGAAAGGAACAATCCTTATGATGGTACAATCATTATGTGAAAGTTTGAAGTCAATCAGGTGAAATCTAGGGCCATGATGTGTTAACTGAGATTTTTTTATCAAATTTTCATAGGTCCCCTTTTCCCATGAAACTTGATGGATCAAACCTGCTTCCGAAAGGAACAATCCATTTAATGTAATAATCATTCTCGGAATGTTTGAAGAGAATTTGTTGAAAACTATGGACTCTATCGTGTTTACGAGGACTTTTTCAATCCAGTTTTTATCGGGCCCCTTTTTCCCGTGGTCCTTGACTGATCATACCAAATTTTGAAAGGAACAATTCTTATGATAGTACAATCATTCTGTGAAAGTTTGAAGTCAATCAGATGAAAACTGTGGACTCTAGAGTGTTAACAAAGATCTTTGAATTAAATTTTAATAGGGCCCCTTTTCCTATGTTTCTTGAGGAATCATATCCGATTCCGAAAGGAACAATCCTTATGATGGTACAATCATTCTGTGAAAGTTTGAAGAGAATCCATTGAAAATTGTTGGCTCTAGATTATTAATGAGAATTTTTTATTAAAATTTTCAAAAGGCCCCTTTTTCCTGTGTTTCTTGACGGATCATACCAAATTTTGAAAGGAACAATCCTTATGATAGTACAACCATTCTGTGAAAGTTTGAAGGGAATCCGATGTAATATATTGACTCCAGAGTGTTAAAGAGTATTTCTTAAAAGATTTTTCAAATTAAATTTTCATAAGGCCCATTTTCCCGTGTTTCATGATGGATCTGACCAAATTCCAAAATGAACAATCCTTATGATGGTACAATCATTCTGTGAAAGTTTAAATACAATCTGATGAAAACTGTGGACTCTAGAGTGTTAACGAGGATCTTTTCATTAAATTTACATACGGCCCCTTTTCCCATGTTTCTTGACAGATCAGAGACCTGATATCCTTTTGATAGTTCAATCATTCTGAGAAAGTTTGAAGAGAATCCAATGAAAACTGTGGACTCTATCGCGTAAACGATGATTTCTTAATAAAGTTTTAATTAGGCCCCTTTTCCCGTGTTTTTTGACGGATCTGATCCATTTTCGAAAGGAACGATCCTTATGATGGTACAATCATTCTGTGAAAGTTTGAAGGGAATCTGATGAAAACTGTGGACTTTATCGCGTAAACAAGGAAAAGTTTAACGGACGGACGACGGACGGACGCACGGACGCCGGACGGAAAAAAGCCATCGCAATAGCTCTAGTGTCTTTCGACCAGTAGAGCTAAAAATAAGACAGATCGTTAACCAAACAAATACAAACCTACCCCTTATCTTCTGATAATAATAAAGACTATTTTTAATGTAACACCATACCAAATGCCACTTTCTATTTTTTTAAAAACAGATACAGTTTTTGCAGGCCTCGTTCATTTTAAGAGACGAAAAGAATTTGTTTTTGTTTTCATAGAGTTATGAATAGCCTAACCACACTAAATGAATACGCCCAGCCGATTCATACATTAGCGTGATTAGGTTTTTCGTTTCATAACTCCATGAAAGTGAAATATTTCTCTTCATAATTTAATGATACCGAGCGGAAAAAAGCGATCATTTTACAATTTTTAATATCCTATTTTTATGGATCTGTTTTGTGCGAAGGCATTCAAAATAACTGCTTGCTCAAATTTTTGTTCATGAAGGTAGAGTATGATTTTCGGCCAATCAGAACGCTCGTCTTTGACAGACCAAACTAAAAATTAAACTATTTATCTTTGAAGACTTATTTACGATGTTTGAAAGGGTAGAAAATAGAAATTTCAAGTATATTTGCAAAATCATGTAATGACATGGCTATGATTTTTGAAATTACATCGTCTTGTTTAACCCCTTCCAACACTATTCGCCCCTCAAGTAATTTCTTCATTTTTCACCAATGTTTTATAACTCAAAAGAGAATATTTTTTTTTAATTTCACGAACAAAGAATTGTCGTCTGCAACTCATTTCAAATTGGACCAGTATAAAATTGTGTCCATTAGAAAACGGGAATTGGTTGGAATGTGTGAAAAAGTGAAAAGAATACTTGATTTAAACGATAAATAGTTATCACAATCGTGATCAAGTTTTTCGTTTCATACCTCAAAGAGAGCAAATAAACAAACAAACAATTAAATCTGAACAGTACTGAGAATATAATATAAAAACATTAAAAGAGGACCAAGAGGGCTTGAGATGCTCTACTGATTATCAAGTTTTCCGTTTAAGAAATCTAATATTTAAGGAAGTTAATTGCCCAAAGAAGAATGCGTCTATTATTTTGAGCAATAATCATCAAAGTCCATTTTCACGTGATTCATGATGGAAACACTCAATTTCCAAAAGAAATTTTCCTTATGACCCTAAATTCATTCTGTGGAATTATCATCAGAATCGGATCATAATTGCAGACTTTTCGAAATAAACAGGATTGTTTTGAGTGAAAATCCATAATGCCCCTTTTCCTGTGTTTTCTGGTGGATCCATTTCATTTCCTAAAGAAACTTTCTTTGCGACCCTACAATTGTCCTGTGAAATTTGAAAGACAATATGATAATAATTTTGAACTTCATCACATAAACAAGAATGGTTTGAATGATAATCTTTAAGGCCCTTTTTCCTGTGTTTCCATTGCCGCAATTATTCCATGCACCCGATAAAAACTGTTGACTTTATTGTGTTTAAAAAGATATTGAAATCAAGTTCTCATAAGGCCCCCTTTCCCGTGATACTTTACTGTTGGTTAAATCATTCTGTGAAAGATTAAGGTGAATCCAATGAAATATGGGAACTTTATTATGTTAACTAGAATATTTTTAAAAAAAGGGGAACAACATAAGTACCCTTTTCACATGATACTTGACGCATTGTGCACAATTCTGCAAAGAACAATCCTTGTGATTGTACAATCATTCTGTGAAATTTTGAAGTGAATCCGGTGAAATCAAGGGACATCATTGTTTGAAGTAGAATGTTTAAGAAAGTTTCTCATAAGGCCCCTTTTCATGTGATAATTGCCATATCAGATCAACTGTCAGAATCAACAATTGTAATGATGGTACAATCAATCTATGTAAACTATGGAATTTGTTGTGTAAAGGAAGATTTTATAGTTTTTGTAATAAAATCATCATAGGGACCCTTTTCTTGTGTCATTTAACCAACCAAACCCAATTTACAAAGGTACAATCCAAAGATGTTATAATAATTATTTTAAGTTTGAATAGATTCTGATAAAGACTGAGGACATTCTTGTGTTGATGAGGATTTGTTAATAATTTTTCATACAGCCCCTTTTCCTGTGGTATTCGACAGACCAGTCCCAATTTGGAAAGGAACAATCCAAATGATGGTACAAACATTCTCTAAAAAATTGAACATAATCCGATAAAATCTGTAGACTAAATTATGTTAACGATGATTTTTTTTAAATAAAATCATTGTTATGCCCCTTTTTATATGATACTTGACTGATAAGACAGAATATGTAAAGAAATAATCCTAATGATTGTGCAATCACTCTGTGAACAATTGAAAAGAATCCGATAAAAAAAATTGTCTTTATTGTGGCACGAGGTTTTAAATAATAAGGGCTTTTCATTTGAAATAGGCCGATTTATTACTGCCTAAAATCGAGTGATGTTTATTACCTTGTCACCGGACGGTGCCCGGTTACTCGTGAAATAAAGAGCAGTGTAAGAATCACTAGCCTGTAGATGGCGCTTTAATCTGAGCAAATTTTGATAAATCGCAAGAAAAGTAATTTGGTATGCCTAAGTACAGAAAAAAGAAGTCTAACAAAGGACCGTACACTGCGGAACCGAAGAGATGGAGCCGCTGGAGGGCCACAAGTGCCAGGGGAGGAGCCGCTTGAAAGGGTGCGGCTTGCCTCCGACGACGAAATGGCGGGTAATCCATTTCGTCAACTGTTTGGGCTTAGGGAAGCAGATGCTTCTATTCCTTCGTTGAAATTGAATGCATCGCCCCCTATATCCGATTTTGCTTTGCTAGGAAATGCCTTGGTGTGCGCTGATGACGATCTGACCATGCACGTTTCCAACGAAAACGTCCAAAAAATATGGGCGGGAGAGTACATTTATTTGGCCCTTCTACTAAAAAGTACAATTGAAGTAGCACCCTCTACATCAGTTGTAAATTTAGATGAACTATCTGGACAATTGCTAGTTAAGCCGAAGCCTACACGATTAGTTCAAAACATTCGTGAATGGACAGATGCTTTTCATATTTTTTCGTCAATTTACCGCAAGAAATATCCTGACAGGGCAGGGTCTCTATTTCAATACATGGCAATCATAAGAGAGGCAGAGTTAAGGGGAAAGGGATCTTTTGCATGGAGGCAGTATGAGGTGGGCTAGACTAAATCCAGACCTTTGGCTTAGGTCAATGACTTTACCAGCTTTGACCCAGCCTTCAAAACAAACTTTGAACCCTTCTAATTCTAATAGACCCCGAATCCGGCTCCAAAAGGCTGTTCTTTCAGGCCTTGCAAATATGATCATGTGAGCACTGCTTGTAGAGGTCCCCATTCCCTCACAAAATGTCCTCGTTCTCTGGACTCATTTTCGCAGTCAAAAGGGTAGTTTCGGAAATCCACCATGGCAAAACCGAATGTAGATTTGGCTAAAACACCAGTAAAACTGGAAGCTAGGATTCCTTATTCAAAGAAATACCCAGACATATTGGCATCAAAAATTTTGTATAATGAATTTAAATTTGGTTTTTCTTTGCACTATGAGGGTCCCTTTTAGGATTATGACTCAAAAAATCTAAAATCAGCTTTAGACAATAGTCACATAGTTGTACAAAAAATAAATAAGGAGATTGAGGCTGGTCGAGTCAAAGGCCCTTTTGATACCCCATCTTTTAATACTTTTCGGGTGCCGCCTCTTGGTCTGGTTCCGAAAAAAGAACCCGGTGAATTTCGAATGATACACCATCTGTCTTATCCGAGAGGAGATTCGGTCAATAGCTATATCTATTTGCTCTGTACAATACATGAAATTTGATGCTGCAGTCAAAAAGGTACAAAAATTGGGTCAGGGAGCTTTGTTGGCCAAAGCCGAAATTAAGCCTGCATTTCGACTTCTACCGGTAGCTAAAGGTGACTTTAAAATAATTGGGTTTAAATTTCAGGGTAAATGGTTTTTCGACAAGGCTATGCCATTCGGGTGTAGTATTTCGTGTGCTACCTTGGAAAGATTTGCTAATTCCATTCAGTGGGTGGTGCAAGAGAATTGCACTTTGGGCGAAATAGAACATTACCTTGATGACTCTTTGATTGGGGGCGAAAAAGAAACAAAACAATGCGCTTTAATGTTGCAAGCATTTTTAAAGTGTTGTATGGATTTGGGGGTTCCAATTGCAGACGACAAAACTGAAGGTCCATCGACTGTGTTGGTGTTCCATGGGTTAGAAATCGATACGATTTTGTTGCAGATTCGTATTCCGCAAGAAAAAAATCAGCTATTGGTCAAATTAATTCAGGACATTTTGAAGCATAAGCGTAAGATAACTCTTAAGCAAATGCAATCATTGATTGGTTCCCTCAATTTCATGTGCCGGGCTATAGTTCCTGGTCGACCATTTGAGATGAACTTGGATGTGGCTGAAATTCTTTAGCAACTTTAATGGTATCTCAATATTCGATGACAAGGCCTGGTGCTATAATGCTGATGTATGCTTGTTTACTCATAGTTCGGTGTCAAAAAGCAACGGTTTTGGCGTTTATTTTCAAAACCAATGGACATACGCCCAATGGCCAAACTCTTGGATAGAGCAAGGCCTTCTTGATGACATTACTTTGCTAGAGTATTTTCCAATTTTAGTTTCAATCTACATGCGGGGGGATCAACTTCGAAATAAAAAGATTTTATTCAGATTCGATTATTGGGCAGTAGTTGAAATTATTAATCGACAAACCTCAAAATCGCTTCAAATTATGGTCTTGGTCCGAGCATTAACTCTTAAATGTTTACAGTAAAACCTTGTATTGCGGGCTGAGCATATCGAAGGGGTTTGTAATTCTATAGAAGACAGTCTTTCTCGTTTACAGTTGTCCCGTTTCCGCCAACTGGCCGAAGAAGCAGAGCTGCTGCCAGAACCAATACCCAACCATCTTTGGAAAATCTTCAACTTGGAGCCAGACAGATTCTAAGGGCAGGCTTGTCATCACACACTAGAGTTGTCTGTTACCAGGCTCTTCAAACTTTTGAACACTTCAGATTACAGTATGAATTTCAGTCGGAATGGCCTTTTGATATTAAAGGGTTGAAGCAAGAGAAAGGGTTTAAGGTTTATTTAGGGAATTCAAAAAACAACCAATGTGGATCACCTGAAATTATAGATATTGCTGCCTTGGATAGTGAAGTTTATCCGAAATTTTGGGGCGAACGTGGTTCGTGTGGCAGAAAATTCCGGAGGGATATAAATTTTATTAGGAATATTTCATAAATTGCTAATTTTCCAAATATCTTATCTAATTTTGGCGGGAGAAGGAATGGGCTAGTGGCCAATCCATGTCATAGGATGGCTCTGTGATTTGAACTCTAACACTGGGCCAAGGGTTTTGGGCTCAGTGATTTAATCCCTAACACTGGGCACTTTGGAACTGATTTACACAGGGATAGGACCCGGTGGGTTGGAAATTGAAATGGAACTACCCGGCCGGTGATTTGATAGCTAAATCTTGGCCACCTCCATGTGAGGAGAGTAACATCCAAGGAGGGTTGGGTGGATGGAAACTAAAGGGGAGTCCTAGCCTAGTTCCTAACCAAAAATCTTCTTTTTGGTATCTCTCTGGGATTTTCTGCTACTGCATGGCCCATTACTGCCAAACTACTAATTCATGTAATAATTATTCATTAAAGCTGTTTTAATAGATATGATGCTTGTACTATTTTAGCCGTCATGTAATAAAAACTTTATGAGGCTGACAAAATTTATGAGAATCCGATGAAAACAATTGATATTAGATCGTAAACGAGAATTTTAATAGATTTTCTAATCAAATTTTCATAAGGCCCCCTTTTAAACGAAGATATATTAATCAAATTTTAATTACGCCCCTTTTCCCGTGTTTCTTGACAGATCTGACCCAATTTCGTAAGGAACGAGAAGGACGCCAGACGGGAAAAAGCCATCGCTATAGCTCTTCTGGCCAGTGGCTAGTTTAGCTTAAAGGAAACATATAGCAGTTGGGGACACTTTTTTCGTGGAACTACTTTGCACCCAAACATACAAAAGGAGTTCCATATTCATTTTTTCATGTTTGAATGAAAGGAGTTTTCAGTCAATCGGAATGCAGAAATCTTCATAGACGAAACTGAATCAATCATTTCACGATAAAATGATTTTTTTTACCAGAAATTAGCTTGCTGGCCACGAGAAATGACAGTGAAGTTGTAGTCTGGGTTTCCTGGCCAGTATATCGTGTTTTCGTCTTGAGCATGTGTCAAGTCTACGACTCTCAACTGTCTGTGTGCTCGTAGTGTTCCGAACTTCGTTGTAAGTATCAGAAGTAGAATAGACGGAAATGTGTTCATGTCCGGCTTCTGTAATGTAATCAATATAAGACTCGTCGTGCGATGGAGGCCATTAAACCCATTACCAGACGATAAAATTTTAGTATGGTCCAAATTGAAAGAAGTAACAGACGATATTTCAAATTGCACTAAAATATGTGCCAAAAAGGATAGAAAAAAAATTGCGAGAATATGAGAAATTTAGTGTTTTTAGCAATTTTTCCTTACCCAACAATTTTCTTTTCAAGATGAGATTTCTCCAAGGATCCAAAAACTATCATTGTGTGGTAATATGTGATAAAATACACAATGTTTGGACAATTGGCGGATCAAGGATCAAAGGAACGATCTACCATGCTCCAATTTCGTGACTTAAAACTTGTTTTGTAGGTGAGAAAAAATATGTATGTCATTTACCTGGTTTTGAATGCGTTGCACGTATAATAAAGGAAAGAGGATATCTTTGAGTGTGAAAATATAGTGACATTCATTCTTCGATGCGCACACAGTTGAAAAGAATGGTAATGAAAACCAAAAAAACATTTTGTTAACTACGATTATATTACCAAACTTCCTCTATGTTGATATGTAGGGTAAATTGAATAATCTCGACCTAACCTATTCCTTATCTCCATAGACAGGCCGAGTTCGCGTAGCTGAGTCAGCAACGCTCGTTGCACTCAATACGGCAGTGTTTAGTTCGATTCACGGCTTGGTCAACATTCTCTCCAAAATTGAACATTCCGATGGGTCAGCGCGAGTCAGTTGTAACTGTCAATAAATATAAAGGCAGTTATACAACTCTTTCGCGCAAACCCATCGATTTGTCATCGCAACATGAATCGTTCATCGCTCACCAATTGGCGAACAATTATATTTGCGCGTATGTGGGATGAATAGTTTGTGGCTCGAATAGAATGCTCTCGTTGTGCTAGTGTGACAATTGGACAAATGACAGGAAATCATCGTTAAGCGCTCCGGCCGCCGCTATGTAAACGAAATACTCATACAATCATTTTTTTCTTCTTGGGCAAAGACATTTTACCCGTTCTCACATAATGGCGCTTTAACCCTTAATTTCCTGTGAACATTTTTAGACCCGTCCAAATCCAAATCCAAATTTTGCAGACGAAAATTTAAAGTTGGTTTTATTAAAAAAATAACCATTCAGTAGGGTAGAAAATATTGTGGAAAATGGAGAAATTGCTTGTAACAAGCAATTTATTCTTTTTCCACAATATTTTCTCAATTATGCAATCACTGGGACGTAAAAACCAGGTATTAACCAGAAAAGTGTTAAGACACCACCAAAACCAAAAGAATTGTAACAAGCAAATTCCACAATATTTTCTACCCCATAGGTTTGTAACTTTTCATAGTGCATTCACTTTTAAATGTCGCCACAAAACTTCTTTGACTTTGGATAGAACGGATTAAACCGTTCTCTTACTTAGAACTTTCAGGCTTTCAAATGTGTCGTGGACGATTTTTTTTCTGCTAAATATCTTATAACAGAAACATGCTTTTGCGCCCCATGTATAGCCGACGTTGATTGGAACTTAGACCAGGTGTCCTACTGGCTCAGTTGATTGGGCTTCATTGTTTATTTGCTAAGGGTTGGGGTTCGAATTTCACGACGGACAAAGTTTTTCTGCTAGATTTACTTTAATTGTTTTAGAATTTGATGGTTGTTGCCTATGGTAGGCGAGGTGAATTAGGGACTGACAGACAATGAACAGTTGCTTCCAAATGACGGTCCCTTTGTCGCGCCCGTTTGAAATTCCGCCCCGACAGAGCATTCTTTTCTGAATAATATCAAGATTCAACGTTCTGATGTCCCCCATTTTTTTCATGCATCCACGAAACCACTTTTGAGCACGCAACTATTTTGTATTCTTGCACATAAAGTAGATCCACATTTTTTTCTGAAAACTAGTAAAAATTTGCTTTGTTTTGTTTGATGACATTGAATTATAAGAAGTGAAGAGAATATTTTGTTTTTATTCAGGTATAAACCTAAAAACTTAATCTTTCTTAATTCGCGTATTCATACAATGTGATTATTTTAGATTCATACCTCAATGAAAATAAAATATTCTTACGAATTTCCTAAATCCCCGAATTTCATAAGTGTGTTGGTCGCTCATTACTCCCTAGCCTTCTATACACCGTTACGTACGGCTGAGATAATTGAATTTACGACTTATAGGCTACCTACTAAAGAAATGGTTTTACGTAGGTATCGAGCTTAAACATGGTAACTAGCTTAAAAATGGTCTTAACCCTTTCCTGTTCAATCCCTTGTGTTCACGTCCCCGCGAATTTATACTTGAAAAAAACATTGAGGGAAAAGAATAAATTGCTTGTCACAAGCAATTTCTTCTTTTTCCACAATATTTTCTAACCTGTAGGTTCATTATTCAACAAATTGCACCCACTTTTGATTGTTGTCTGCAACTCCTTTCAAATTGGACTGGTCTAAAATTTTGAAAAACGGGAAACGGTTAAGTAGCAATATTATTGGTCTGTCACAAATCGCTGACCAGACAGACTTACCCCGTTTGCCCCGCTAGTTGCACTCCGATTTTTAAAAGGCGCTTTTTTGCAAAACATATGGCCAGTTTCATGTAACAAAAGTTGGTGATCTAACACGTCGTAGCTACAACTTGAATAAGCTGTATTAGGTCGCCAACCATCAATAATGTTTCGCAAACATGTCGGCAAATGTCAGAGTTGAAAGTTAACTTCAAGTTCTTTTGACTAATTTGATTGTTCGATTGACTGTTTGATAGACAGTCGCAAATTCTTTGTTATCTGCGGAAATTCACCAAACGGTTAAGTGGCGGGGCAGTAGACAGTGCCGCAACGTTGGCGGTTTACTCAGGTCGTGGAGCGATAGGACAGGCGTTCTGAAGATCGTAAGTTCGAATCCAACGTAGGGCAAACTTTTCCTTCTTTATTCACTCTGGTTCACTCTTCCATAGTAACTCATATCATTGGTCAGACTTTATATTTAACATGCGAAAACCTTCTCTGAAATCTCACTGTCAACAACTCTTTTAAAAACGGATCATAGGAAAATACTAAACTACTTACCTTATGTTGCGACTTTATCCCCATGAAAGTCCCTTTGCCAATTATTCAATGAAAAGTTACACAGGTGTAACGACCCGTTGTTTTTTAACCAACGGTACCCCAAGAAAGCTCTCACAAGAAACGAGAGATTGCAACCAAATATGGAAGTGCTGTAATAAACATATTTTGTTTAAAGGTATACCACCTCATGTCGGTATAATATATGAGGCCGTCGTATTAAGTAGTGAATGTCTTCCGTGTTTTCGAAAGTCTATCATAAGGATTAAAATTCTAATAATTTAAAACAAAAACAGTCTAGACTATTAGTAGACAGGTCAGCTTTACGAACAGACTATAACAACTTCCGGTTGTAACAGTTACGTGGAGTTGTCGCAAAAAATCCAGATAATAACAAATACAAAAAAAACCGAATTAAAAAAGGTTGCCTCTTTGATTCTTTGATGATATTGAAATGTGGGAAAAGAAGATTGATTGATTGAATGGGTTTTAACGCCACTTTTAATAGTATTGCAGTCATATTGTGGAGGCTGGAGCACCTAACAATGGATATCTGGTATTTCTCACATCAGAACTACAATTCATCATTTCCTACTCCACTTAGGTTAACGATTATCCACCCATTGGTGAGAGACAAATGTCGGAAAGGATATGTACCGACGCCGGGGTGAGAAAAGAAGAAAACGTCGCTGTTCTTGTTTTCATTCAAGTATGAATATATGTCCAATCAGGGAAGAAATCTTCATAGTTCAACCCTTATAATGCTGATCCCGGAATATTCCTGTTTCGGCAGGAGGTATCGACCAAGATCAGCATGCACATAAGTGTTTAATATCATGACAAGATGCTTTCAAGATAGTACCTTACAAAGTACCTTTAAAAAGCCTCAGGACAGTCTCTTTTGTTATACATAGGTCAGAATATGGGCTATTTTGTTTACTCTTTCGCGCTTCACTAGTTCACTCCCAAGTGAAAACATGAAAACATATACTACTCAAAGTTTGCTTAGCACCAGTTATATAAAATTGCGTATAATTTTTACCTTAGAAAGAGAGGTACGAAATTTTTTTCTGATTGTGAAAATATTGTCATTTGGCAAAATGTTTGTGCTAAGAAGCGAAAGTGTTAGCAAACTATGGAAGCGGAACAGTGGTTTAAATTTAGTAGGGGCAATAATTTCGGATAACATGGAACAAGAGATGAAGAAGAATTTTCTGAAAAATCGAGGAAACTGATTTTATTTCGCTGCAAAAGTGCTGGCTTTATTAATCTAGGCTCATTTTAACCTAGGATCAGCCTCTCAGATTTATAAAACGACTTCCGGGTGCTTTCAATGGGGAATTTGAGTCGGCCCACCCATAGTTGTTTGCTGCACTTTTCAAATCGTGGTTGGTTTTACCATGTAGGCAAATATTGCAACCTGTTACATTTTCAAGACACCTGCAATCATTTTGAGGTCTTTGGACTGTGGTATACAGACTTTATCCTCTTGAAATGTAGTCTACATGTACTCTTTGCTGTCCCCTGCCTTCCTTGCCGTCACTGATCCCGTACCTAAAGGTCATGGTCAATAATCAATGCGGATACGGTAACTCTGTCTGATGTAAGCCCATGACCATACACGTCTAACAATGGCGTTATTGGAAAATCTGGGTTCTCAAGAAACCAGAAATGGACCACACTAGTTCATTTCAAATCTTTGCGAAAAGCACAACTGTTTGAAACTTGCCTAGTTGTGATTTTCCTTAAATTGATTTGGGATTCTCATCGACAGGTTTTCATAAGGCTCTATATTTGCGGTTTCCAACTTGTTTCAAAGAAATGTCCATTCCAATGACATTTGGCAAGACATTTAGGGAAACAGGGGTCATCATCGTAAAAGTGTAAAAAGCAACTTGAAGAGTATTGACTGTCTACCAAAGTCAACAGACTTTAATTAAGTTCACCATGACCTGAACACGCAACCGACTGCAACAGATTGCTTCCTGGTCAAGCCAACCACGGCTCTGCGGCTATAGCAGGCAACACTGAATCGGTCGGTTCAAATCCCATTTTGATACCATCGGAAGGCTTTTTTAAAGTCAGAGAAACCATTATTGTTCTAAAATCCAAACAAATAGCATACGCAAGCAATTGGACATTTTAATTAATTCAGATACCTTGATTGTTCTTAAAAGCTAGATTAGTGTCCCACTCCGAATTACCCCGTATTATTGCCCCTACCAGGTTTAAAGCGCTGTTTCGCTTCAATGGCTCGTCAAAACGTTGTTGTTTTAGCACAAGATTATAGTCAAATGAACACATTTTCATAATCAAAACAAAAATTCTGATATTTCTTTCCGGAATAAAAAATACCCACAATATAAAAAGTGGTGCTTAGCAAACTTTGAGTAGTATATATAACACGCTTCTTGGCGTATTTTCTGGGCATAGATCACCGTCTACCTTCCGATACTGACATTAAAAAGACACGCCTCAGCAAATGATTGACTTGTGATCAATTTAGGGAAAACGAAACCTCTGGAATAGGATAACCACAAGACTGCAACGGACCCCGCAAAACTAATGGAAGAACACGTTCAAAAGTTGGAAAATGGCTTGATTTGATACTACCAGTATTTTGAAGTTTGTTTTTTTAAACTAAATATCAATCTAGTCAACGAATCATATCGAATCTCAGTTTCAAATTTGACAGCCATCGTCTGTGGGCGATCAACTTCTCGTAACTACAGCTTACTCATGCTGTATTTACAAGGTTTGATCGTTCATCGACGAAACATTGATGAGAAGAACCCGTGCTTATTGACCAGAAATAGCACTTTTCGCACTTCCACCAGGATGTACCTTTTCGCTGGACGGGACACATTTGGGGAGAAATTCTTAAACAACAACAACAACAACAACAAAATCTAAATATTCAAACTATTACCAGAGAACAACATCTACCACAGCTCCAAACTGAAATGATATGCAACGAAATTTCAAGTGTCGTCACATCCTTACATGTTGTTATAGATAGGGTGAAAAATATTGTGAGGTAAGAAGAAAACTGTTGCTTTCAGGGTTTTCTTCTACTTCCACAATATTTTCTTGGATATTCTATTTCAACACGTCAAAAGCGAAATGAGCGCATGCGTGACATTTACAACTATTACACATGTGCGCTAAGTAGAAGACTCAGATCAGCCTGTGCATCCGCACAGTCTGATCAGAGTTTTCACTCTGTGCTCTGTAGATAGATACTGACCCAAAGTTTCTTTAAGCAATCAGCGAATTATCTAAGTGCCCCGCATGTCTGTCCAGGGTGCTCAATATGTGCGAGCCACGCACATGCGAAATGATTGGAAATGTCACGCATAGGCTAAAATTATGTGGTAATGGGTTTAACGTAGTTTTTGGGTCCTGTGTCATGTGTGTTTCAGTGATTGGGACGGTGGGCTCGTTATAAGTAAAAAGCGGATGGTTCGAATCCCAGCCGAAGGGTGTATTCTTTACTGAATGAATAACGCACAGATTAAGGATCCATCGTAAAAATCCCAAGAACACAAAAGATCGCTAAAGGGTCCAAAGAATCCCAGAATTCCCGATTGACAGATGGCTTCATATATTTTTCAACGTTTGCAATCATTTGCGTTAATCCTTTGGGTCGTCCTTTCAGTTCTATGGGGTATCTTTAAGGTCCCTTTTTAAGAGTTGGGTATAAATATACCAGTATAAAACGTATGAGTGTATTCATAAAAACCTGAATTTTATGAGAATAATTCGATTTAAATACATTGTATAGTTATTTTGCAAAACTTTAGGCAGTAACATGTCACCCAAAACTGGTCGTTCTAACTTTTTGATTGATAGCCTCGATTTGTCAATAGACTGCCGTCTATCAAATAATCAATCAACCAATCAAATCATTAATTAAAACCAGGGGCGAGTTTTGAGCTCTGACATTGGCCGACATTTTTGTTAAGCTTTTCTGTTGGTTTGGCGACTTAAACATCGTAACTACAGCTTTTACAAGCTGTAGTTACGACGTTTAGGTCGCCAAACAACCAACAGACTTGTTCATTACATCCTACTCGCTATATATTTTGCAAAATAATGCAGTTTAAAACCGAAGCGGATTGTTTGTTACAGACACTTTGGATGAAGGCCGCTTTGAAACTCAATTTGTCTGAGTAATCAGTCAAGCATATCGTCAGAACGTATTGAGGTGACAAGAAAATAATAATAATCAAAGTATTGAAAATACTGTTAGCTATAAAACATTTTTTTAAAGTAATAGTCTTTGTCAAATTTTATCATGATAGATTAAACGAGGTTAAAGTTACCCAGAAATTAACCCATTTTAATATGACCAAATCTTATACTAGTTCAAATTGAAAGAAGTTGCAGACGACAATTTCAAGTTTGGTGGAATTTCGAAAATGATTGCCTTGTAGGGTAGAAAGCATTATGGATGTTGAAGAAATTGCTTGTTAACAGTTCAAGGATTTCTACAAAAGTGATTAGGTTTTATTTCATACCTCTATGAAAATGAATTTTCCTTAAACTCCTGAGCTTTTTTATTTTTCACGAAAGATAAAGTTTACGTTCATAGGTTTCGAGGCAGTTCGTGTTCTATGTCTTACCTATATTCTTTTTTCAAATTTTGTATTACATTTATGCCAAAATCCCATTCCGTCAGTACATTAAAAAGCACCTTTAAAATCACTTTAAATCACTTTAAGGCCGGGGGTAGTCTCTTAGGTATAGGTCAGAATGTAGGGTGATTTTGTTTGCATTAGATCTTTTGCGCTTGACCAATTTACTCTCACGACAAGAAGAAAATATGGCTCACTAGGTAAAACAGAACATCTTGGAGATGCGAAAAAATATCGAACTAGAATAGCTAGGTGTTCTCGCCGTATGACCGATCGTTGGCCCAATCCACTTATTCCATTGACCCCGCCCATTGACGCTGATAGGAAGGCCCACTTCGTTTTTAAACGGCGTTATTTTGAAAAGTTTATGGTTATAAGTTTGTAACAAAAGGTAGAATGGTTGGTTGGCGACCTAAACGTCATAACTATTACAACAAAAATATTTCACATAAACGACGACCAATGTCGGATTTCAGAACTTCCATTATAAATCAATACTTAAATTAGTCGACTGATTATTCAATCAACAGCTTCGATTTGTCATTCATAAAAGGTAGGCGCATTTCCGCATTGATGTAAGAGTAGTTTACATGGTAACCCATTCCCACACGACAAAAATTTAGATTGATCCAAACTCAAATTTTTTGCATACGTCAGTTTTTAGATTGCGGATTTAGGGAGGAAAAAAAAGCCCTAAACAACTACAACAAAAAACCCAAAGGAAAACACATTCTGTTTTTACGATAGAAAGCGTTGTTGACAATGAGGAAATTGGCTTGTTATAAGCAATTTCTTCATTCCCCACAATGTTTTCCCAAGCTTTTTGCATGAGGGGCGTAAAAAGCGTGAATCTTTGGGAATTAGTTAATTTAAGCAGATATACAGATACGAGGAGTAACATATTCTCAGGGTAGACACGGGAAAAAACTGGTTAGCTGAAGCGGACGGAGCAAACATACAACACCCCCCCCCCTCACCCAAACACACACACACACTCACACACTTTCAAACTAGTTCATGATAAAAAAGCGGAAAAATACTCGTTATATATTCGCACGGAACCAAATTGTCGGATGTGAATAACGAGTCTTAAAGCGGAAATATATTTGCATATTTCTTTTATATCATGGTGAGGAGGTTATTTTCACGTTTGACAGTTGGCGAAAACAAGTTAAAAAGACAACAACAGAGCGTAGAAGCCAAAGGTTGGACTAATTTGTATATACAGAGTGCATAGTGAAGTCTATGACAAGACTTCACATTCTAATCTAAGTCGTTAATTGTCGCATATCATTAATTGTTTGAAATGGCATGCTTATGCACATTTATATTCAATGTGAGGTGATTAAATCCTCTTCCCGACGACACGGTTTAGACCATATGGTCCGGATTTGAGGGAGACAGGTTTTTTTGATTGAAGGGGTATTTACGCCGCTTTCAAAAATCTCTCAGTTATATCGCGGCGGCTGAAGCACATAACAATGGATTCCTGGTATTTCTCACACCAGTACCGCCATCACATCCCTTCCTAGCCTCCTTCTGCTATCCCACAAAGGTCTACGATTATCGACCCATTGGTGGGAGACAAATAGTCGGAATGGATGAGTGCCGACGTCGGGGATCGAATCCGGGACCTCTAGATTGACAGTCCGACGCGCTACCATCTGCGCTATGACGGCGAGAGACAACGTGACTTTGCTGGAAGTAGTAAAATTTAATATTAATGGCTCATTCCATTCGAACGAGTGGATTTTGTTAGTAAACCTGATACTAAGAACCGATGCATTGATGCCATATCCAAAATAGAACAAGAGACCTTCTGGTTAATGACGTCAGGATGTCATCACGTCATAATGAGGTCATAAATGACGCCATTTGTTTATTTTTGAATTTTCCGACATTAAGGAGTCTATACGCCATTTATTTCCCATTCCATTTAAGAATTTCAGACGTAAATCTTCTAAAACTCAAAGAGCTTGTTGGAATATAAATTATCACAAACCCCTATTTCATTTTGTTTCAAAGAAACCTCGTTTGAATACATCGTCTTGTGTAACATGAGTCTGGATTAACGACAGGTAACATTATTTGCAGTCGTTGAATTCTGAGAAGACCCCAAAATTTGTCTTGCTAACTTAAGCTATCAAAGCCGACGTTTTGCTGACTTGAAACGATATTCCTTAAGATGGGGTATTAAAGGGTCGCTGGTCCGCCCACTGACTTTGCTGGCAACGCCCACAGACTCCGCCAGGAAGTGCGACTTCGGTATTAAACGGCGTTATTTGCATTATTTATGGCCAGTAACCTGTAACAAAAAGTGTAATAGAGCAACATCGGGTAATATCGACCGCTTAACAGTCCGGTACATGCTATGTCGATGATACTCTCTACTACTGCGAACGGAAGTCAAAACTGGTTTATTTCAAAACAGGTCTCTTGGCATGACGTCATAGGATGTTAATACACGACAATACCTCTCTTAAAATGTTAAGTATCTGGACGGTGTTATAGGCATATTTCGGCATTTATCGATATGTTCAATATATTTCGTCGTCAAGGCAATAAAAATGTGGCACAACTTAATCTGGACAGTTTCAGTGTAAGATCGATTCATGACAAGCTACGGAGGCGTATTTCTGCCACTAGAAATATGATCTTTATTATTATAATAATCATTATATATAAATATTATTATTATAAAAACTTTTGTGTTAGGCCTTCAGTTGAATCGAGGTTTCTATGAAATTTAAGCTAAATGCGCGTGAAAAAAATCAACCTAGGTTATTGCAACAATACCACCAACCACGGAAATTAACTGTTCCAATAATAAGACATCATTCTCAGTCCGCTGGTGGCGCGATTACATTATGTCCTGTAAGTTTTGAGATCCGATCCGATTGTAGCGTATTCTCCGTACAGGTGATTTTTAACATTATCACACCAGTCCTCACTACATTCCGCAACTTGTTTGGCTCTTTATAAAGGGGGCCGAATTCAGAAAAAATATCTGGGTTTCATACTTTTGCTAGATCACACACCCTTTCTACGGTTCCGGAAAGTCCTAAGCTATTTTAATCACATTGTTCACTAGTAAGTTACAAATTGACTTCACCTACAACAATTTCAAGCTTGGAGCATGCTTTCGATTCGTATTATCCTTTCTAATTACGTCCTGCCCGGTCATCTTAATTTTTTTGTAGGAATGTTATTGAGAAACTTGGAACACAGAGGTCTTGTCTTACTTAAGGTCTGGACTCTGAAGGCTTGTCTCACTGGAACATGGATAAAAAGAAATTCACCTACGGAAATGTAACATCTGTGTGATGCATGTGCCAAGTTTATCAACATGCCGAAAACTACATAATTTCGGTCTCACGCCAATGTGATTTACCCAGACCTGGTCTGTTCGTATTGTAAACTGACCACTGGCCAAGTGCTTGAGTCTAATAAACAACGGTTATTTTTCAATACTAAGAGGACCACCACGTTTCCAGTGTGATTTAAGGATCAACTACGTCAATCGGCACAACTTTGCCATGCTTGGATTTTTGTCTGTAGAATTAAAAATGGCATTTCTTGTCCCTCTCTCGTGTCCGAGGGAGAGAGCGGAAAGGGGGGGGAGTGACTGAGAAAAAACATGCTCGAAAGCTATGCTGAGAAATTCGAGAAAATCATACGATTCGCGCTCATCTTGAGCATTCGTTGTTTAAATACCGGGCGTATAATTCTAAGACAACAGTAAGTTTATATTTGCTGTTCAATTGATTTATGTAACAATGTGTTTCTGTTTTGCAGCTACCGGTATTACCACACCAATTTATGCAAACTATCCTACATGGTCATTTAGATAAAAATCCACCGTGATGGTATTAATAAAACCTCATGACCCGCCCCCTTTTTTTCCTATCTTATGGCAGGAATGTGTCGCCATACTTGTTCTTTTTTCATGTATGTCTGAGGCTGTCCGATAAATACCTTTCCGAGTGAATTGTGTCGGTAGTTACCGGCATCTTCATTATTCTTAATAGTGATGTCTAAAACACGGTCAATATTGGAAACGAACATTATTCCATATATAAAACGTATCTATAAGTAAAAATAAGCCCAATTAAATATGATATAACTTGTATGACTCCACTTCAGAAAGGCTACCTACATTAACACGGCGAAATTTGTGAACTTGATTTTTCGGGGTTTCTTCTTTTGATTTTAAAACCACTTATTTTGACATGCTATCGGGACAGATAAAAAGCTTACGTTGTGTTTTACGTCATATATATTGAAAGTACTCGTACTTCTTAAAAACAAAGGTCTGGTTGAAAAATTGACGATAACTACCGACTGCCGATAATACCCGATGTTGCTCTAATTGGTTAACGACCTAAAAGATGTAACCATAACAAAAAAGTCTTTGGTAGTGAAATTGCCCAATACTAACATCTACTGCCACAGCATTTTGACGGGTCGTTATACGGGTTGCTAGCAAGATTATCAGATAAGATGATAGAATGGTACCACTGTCGAGTTTATCAAAGCCGGTTTTGTTAAAGTCGACTGCGGTACCGGTCTAATAAGATGAGTCCTTCATTTACAATCTAGGCTAAATGGAACCTTTTGAAGGAACCTTAGCTGATGTATTTAACCCATTCCAACACAAGAAAAAATTAGACTGGTCCAAATTGAAAGAAGTTCCAGATGACAAATATCAAGTTGATGAAATTTTAAAGTTCTTTGACTTTTGGTGCAGATAACATTGTGGACAATCAAAATCTTAATTGTAAAAGGAGCAACATTTTCTTTGCTAGCATAACTGAATTACAACTTGTAAGAAATAAACAGTTTATTTAAATAGCATTCTTTTTTTCTCTCATCTTATAGAAATGAAAATGTTATCTATTTGAAATTATGTGTTTCAAGACAGATGTAAGTTTAAGTTGGCAAGTTATGATAAATGTTAAAAAGTACGTATACAATAAGCATACAAGAATGTGCAGATTGTCTTAAAAAGAATAATTACGGGAACAAATGGTATGGTGAAATAAAAAAAGAAACTGATAATGAAAATCTAAATCAAATGAAAATAAATGAGAATAAAATGGACTGAAATTGTAATCATAAACGATATTCTGTTGAAAATATTTGTTCCGCCATTAATGGTGTCGACATTTTCATCTTCGTAATATGTCGCAAAAACTCGGGCAGGTCCGCCGCTTCCATCAAATAACTTGATCGCGCCAATAAAAATCATGGAACCATTCCCTGGTAGTCTGTCTAGATTCGCAACATTTTCAACGCCACAAATATTTTCTCGTCCGAATATCACGTGAACAGGGAAGGTTTTAGATTGCCCATAATCAATGGAGGCGGTGTCAACACCGACTACGTGAACCATTCGATTCGTTACAAGCCATTCGGCAGCGTCTTCGTGAAAACCCGGAAAATGAAATGTAGAAGGGTCGTTGGGTTCGCTGGTACCGAAGTATTCCGATCTGTTTCCGTATTTCACCGCCCAGCCCGAGTTCATCATGACGATGGCACCGTATGGAATCCGGCCATGGCTATTTTCCCAGTTCTGTAAATCGTCGATAGTAACGCGATAATCTGAATTATTGGCTACTTTATCCTGCAATTTGATTAAAAGTAAATGCAAAGATAGATAGAGCTCAAGTGGCAAATGAATGATATGGTGACGGCCAAAAAATCACCTTGTTGTTGACAAACTTAATATTATTACATGAATAGTAAGCAGTTCTTATTTTGATAAATATTGATGGACATGGAATGGAACGATTTTTAACCCATTCCAAAACAACAAATTTTAGACTGGGCAAAATTCAAAGAGGTTCAGATGAGAAAAAACAAAGTTAGTTTAAAATGAAAAATAAGGGAGCGGTAAAAATTATTGTGAGAAAAGAAGAAATTGCTTCTTTTCTTCTTTTCTCATCAGGTTTTCAATAGATATATTGCTTAAATATGCAAAAAGGCGGAAAAATGCGGGATCGTTTGGGAATGGGCTAAATCAACAAGTATTGCCTCTGGTCAGGTTGAATCGAATCTCCAATTCAAAGAAAATATTGCAAAGGAAAAACGTGTAATCATAGGTAATAGTATAACGAGAAATTATACCCATAGAGAATATAGCCCATGAATAAGTAAGTGTTCAGGCAGGGACCATGTTTGAAGCGTAATCAAGAGTTTTGACCCTAAAAGATATGAAAATCCCCTATTTTGATCCATAGAAATTCCCTCCAAGAAGGGTCATTTTAACACCATGGGCAGAAATTTCAAAGGGTCTAAACAGGGTTAATAGGGTTGCCGCCGTCATAGCGCAGTCGGCAGCGCATCAGACTCCCAATCCTCAATTATCAGATGTCATGGGTTCGATCCCGGCGGCGGTACATATACTTTCCGACATTTGTCTTTCACCAATGGATGGATAATCGTAAACCTACGAGGGATAGCAGCTGGAGGCTAGATAAGGATGTAATGGTAGTACTCACGAAGAGAAATACCAGGAATCCATTGTTAGGTGCTCTAGCCGCCGCGATATGACTGAAATACTGTTAAAAGTGGCGTTAAACCCTATTCAATCAATCAATCAATCTTAACAGGATTTCCCCCTCCATGCTTTGATGATTAAATAATATGCTACTGAAAATTGTACAAATTAATTACTGATTAGTTCTTTTATATGTCTAAAACCCTTCCAAATGAGTTTTGGCCCTTAGACTTTCATGTTCAAGGAGTAAATGACTCCTCATTTTCAAAGGTTTTTGATTCACTCTCTTTGATGTTTTGGTCCCTTTCAAATCAGTTTTGACACCAAGGTCAAGAAGCCAACTAATCCCGTACTAATCAAATACTGAAACCAGCCCTAGTTCAGGGCTGGTACTTACCAATATGTCCGATCTACAAGTCAAATTAAAATTCCTAAACGAGAGCTTTGAGCGGACATTTGCCTAGGCCAAACAAAGCCTTCTTTAGGAAATTCAAAGACAAGATGAGGATTAAGGCTGGTTCGTAACTATTGACCCCTTGCACCAACCTTTACATTAATCACCACACCAGGTCCGATAAGCCTTTCCATGGGTATTTGCTGGTTTCTGTAAGATCCCTTATAAAAATGAGCCGGAGCGTCAATGTGGGTGCCGCCATGTTCTGCTGTGCCAAAATAATTTGACTCGTACCTGAAATTGAAATCCATTACTACCGCTTGCATTGACCAATCGCTGTCAATCAAAGAGAAAAAAGACCAATCAAATCATTCATATAGACTGGATGTTAACTTTGAACTCCGACATTGGCGACCATTTATGTGATGCATTTTTGTTGGTTTGGTGATTTAACTTTATTCAAGCTGTAGTTACGCCGTTTAGGTCGCCAACCAACCATTCTTCTGTTTTGTTACATTCTGCTGGTCATAATTTTTGTAAAATAACGCCGTTAAACACCAAAGCGGAACTTCCTGTTGGAGTCAATGGGTGGGCCTAATTGAGTTAGTAGGCGGGACTAAGAATTGGTCAATTTCATGTTTGTCATGCGAAAAGAGACCATCTCTGTAGTTCGAAAAGAATTGATCCGGGTCAGAATGCGTGAACTGCACTGATTTACAAGCGTCAAAACTTCTCTCTTTCGGAAGAAAATTATAAACAAAAAATTTAATTGAAATTCCACCTTGATATGTGTACATATTTGAAATAGAAAACCCAAAGAAACTCCTCTGGATGTGACGCTTTTTTCCAGATACATTGTATTTATGTTACGAAATCTAAGATGGTCCCGAAAGCATTCTAGTACCGATCATTCAAGTCTTGTGTAACAGTTTTGCCATTTCGATGCTTTTCGCTAAGACAGTCAAATTTTGCTTGACGATAAGGTTCTACACTTCGTATTTGGGCGTGTTTATTCAAGCTGTAGTTACAACGTTTTGTACGCCCAATGATGATTTGTTCATGTAAAAGAGTTGACAGACAGGGAAGTTCGGCTCAGAAAACAGACAACGTTCATTTACTTGAACAGACCGTAGTTAAGACGTTTCAGAATGGTATCGGCCCTAGTTAGGCTGACCTCGAACTTGTGATGAAAATAAAGTTGTTGCGCTTGTGATATACGACAGTCTAATTACTAACCATTCACAAAATATGTTTTCATTTTAGATAAATATTACCGTAAAAATGACGCAGGTTTCGCGGGTGACCTTTAACTTGGTAACAACACAAATGCCTATAGTCTCAAGAAATACAAATGTGAAGTGAATTTTCAAAATTGATGACCAGTTTGAAAACGAACAGCAATATGGACGATAGACCAAAGACAGAAACAAAAACTCTACCCCCTCTAGATCTATCTCGGAGGTATGATAAATCCACACCGTGACTTTACGCTTGAATTCCGATTTAGTTTTTCCGTCTAAATAAAAAGTGTCGTCAAGCAAAAAAATTAAAAAGAAATTGATAAAATCTTGACTGTCATATTGTAAAGAAATAAGATAGAACGTAAACATTGAACAAATACCCACCCACCTACCCCTTATCTTCTAACAATAATAAAGACTATTTTTAATGTAACACATATCAAAATAATTTGTTTGTCTTTTTAAACGGATTCAGTTTTCGCAGGCCTCGTTCGTTTTAGAAATGAAGAGAATATTTTTTTTTGTTTTGTTTTGTTTCCATGGAGGTATGAAATGAAAAAAACTTATAACACGGTATGATTAAGCCAAGCCGATTCATACATTATTGTGATTAGGTTTTTCGTTTCATACATTAGTGTGTTTTTCGATTCATACCGCCATGAAAACAAAACAACAACAACAAAAATATATCTCCATTTCTTATCACTCAATGGCACAGTTGGTAGCGCGTCGGCCTGTCAATTTGAAGGTCCCGGGTTCGATCCCCGACGGCGGCATTCATCCTTTCCGACTATTTGTCTCCCACCAATGTGTCTATTATCGTAGACCTATGTTGGATAGCAGCTGGAGGCTAGGAAAGGATGTGATGGCGGTACTGGTGTGAGAAAAACCAGGAATCCATTGTTAGGTGCTCCAGCCGCCGCCATATAACTGAAAGATTGTTGAAAGCGGCGTGAAACCCCATTCAAACAAACAAATTCAATGCCACCGAAAGAAAAAAATGCGAGTATTTTACAATTTCATCACATACACAAGAATGTTTTGTATGATAATCTGTAAGGCCCCTTTTCCTGTGTTTCGAATGCCACAATTATTCCATGCATATTTGAAGAGAATCCGATAAAACAGTTGATTTTATTGTGTTAACAAAGATATTAAAAATCAAGTTCTCATAAGGCCCCTTTCCCCGTGATATTTTACTGTTGGTTTTATCATTCTTTGAAAGTTAAAAGTGAATCCGATGAAATATTGGGACTTAATAATGTTTACTAGAATATTTAAAAAAATTATATGGCCCCTTTTTACATGATACTTGATGGATTGTACCCAGTTCTGAAAAGAACCCTTTAAGTAATTGTACAATCATTCTGTGAAATTTTGAAGTGAATCCGGTGAAATCAAGGGACATCATTGTGTTAACCAGAATATCTAAGAAAGTTTTTCATAAGGCCCCTTTTTATGTGACACTTGCTATAATCAGATCCACTGTCAAAATCAACAATTGGAATGATGGTACAATCAATCTGTGTAATCTGTGGAATTGTGTTAATGAGTTTATAGTGAAATATTCATAGGGCCCCTTTTCTCATGATACTTTACAGAACAAACCAAATTTCAAATGGAACAATTCTAATGAAGGTACAATCATTCTTTAAAAGTTAAAGAGAATCAAAGAAAACAGTGGACTGAATTGTGTCAAGAATTTTTGTAACAAAATTTTCATAAGGCCCCTTTTTCCGTGAAACTTTACAAATCAGACCCAATGTACAAAGGAACAATCCTTATGATAGTTTGAAGAAAATGATAAAGACTAAGGACTTTATTGTATAAATGATGTTTTGTCATTTTTCATAAGGTCCCTTTTCTTGTGTCACTTAACAAATCAGACCTAATTTACAAAGGAACAATCCAAATGATGGCTCAATCATTGTATTAAAGTTTGAAGAGATTCTGATAAAGACTGAGGACATTGTTGTGTTTATGAGGATTTGGTAATAATTTTTCATACAGCCCCTTTTCCTATGATACTAGACAGATCAGGCCCAATTTGGAAAGAAACAATCCTAATGATGGTATAAACATTCTGTGAAAGTTTGAATAGAATCTGATGAAAACTGCAGACTTTATCTTGGTGTAAAATTTTCAAAATAAAATTTTCATAATGCTCCTTTTTTCCTGTGATACTTGAAGGATCAGTTCTCATGTCAGAATCGACAATCGTGATTATTGTGCAATGATTCTGTGAAGGTTTGAAGAAAATCCAATGAAAGCTCTTGACTTGGTTACAAGGATTATAGATAAAATTCTCAAAAGGCCCCCTTTTCCCATGAAACTAGACAGATCACGCCTAATTTGAAAAGAAAGAATCTTCATGATGGAATAATCATTCTGTGAAAGTTTAAACAGAATTTGATGAAAACTGTTGACTTTATTGTGGTACAAGAATTTAAAAAATCCATTTCATTATGCTCCTTTTCCTGTGATACTTGACTGATTAGGTCAAATGCAAACATCAACAATCATTATTATTGATCAATTATTCTGAGAATGTTTGAAAAAAATCCTATGAAAGCTCTGGACTTGGTAACAAGGATTTATAAATGAAATTTTCATAAGGCCCCTATTCCTGTGTTTCTTGACAGTTCAAACCCTGTTATGAAAAGAATGAAAGTTATGACCTTCCAATCATTCTGTGAAAGTTTCAAAAAAATCTGATCAAAGCTGTGGGCTTCATTGCGTTAACAGGGTTTTATTAATTTGAATTTTCATAAAGCCCCTTTTCCCATGTTACTTGATGGATCTGAACCAAATCCAGAAGGAACTCAACTTACAAAAGTAAAATTATTCTGTTTGAGTATAAAGACAACTCCATCTCATCTGTGGACTTACAAGCATTAATTAAGATTTTTAATTGAATTTTCCTACGGCCCCTTTTCCTATGTTTCTCAATGGATCAGACCCAATTTGAAATGAACAATCCTTATGATGGTACAATCATTATGTGAAAGTTTGAAGTCGATCAGGTGAAATCTAGGGCCATGATGTGTTAACTAAGATTTTTTTATTAAATTTTCACAGGGCCCCTTTTCCCATGAAACTTGATGGATCAAACCTACTTCCGAAAGGAACAATCCATTTAATGTAATAATCATTCTGTGAATGTTTGAAGAGAATTTGTTGAAAACTGTGGAATCTATTGTGTTTACGAGGACCTTTTCAATCCAATTTTTATCGGGCCCCTTTTTCCCGTGGTCCTTGACTGATCATACCAAATTTGAAAGGAATAATTCTTATGATGGTACAATCATTCTGTGAAAGTTTGATCTCAATCAGATGAAAACTGTGGACTCTAGAGTGTTAACAAATATCTTTGAATTAAATTTTAATAAGGCCCCTTTTTCTATGTTTCTTGAGGAATCATATCCGATTCCGAAAGGAAAAATCCTTATGGTGGTACAATCATTCTGTGAAAGTTTGAAGAGAATCCGTTGAAAATTGTTGGCTATAGATTATTAATTAGGATTTTTTATTAAAATTTTCATAAGGCTCCTTTTTCCTGTTTTTCTTGACGGATCATACCCAATTTGGCAAGGAACAATCATTATGATAGTACAATCATTTTGTGAAAGTTTGAAGGGAATCCGATGAAAACTGTTGACTCCAGAGTGTAAACTAGGATTTCTTAAAACAAATCGATAAAGTTTTATAAGGCTCCTTTTCCCGTGTTTCCTGGTGAATCTGATCAAATTCCCAAAGGAACAATCCTTATGATAGTACAATCATTCTGTGAAAGTTTTATCAAATTTTCATATAGCCCCTTTTCCCATGTTTCTTGACGGATCATACCCAATTTCGAAAGGAGTGATCCTTATGTTGGTAGAATCATTCTGTGAAAATTTGAATTGAATCTGATGAAAACTGTGGAGTCTCTAGAGTGTAAACGAGGATTTTTTAATTGAATTTTCATAAGGCCCCTTTTCCCGTGTTTCTTGACGGATTTTACCCATTTTCGAAAGGAATGATTCTTATGATGGTACAATCATTCTGAGAAAGTTTGAAGAGAATCCGGTGAAAACTGTGAACTCTATCACGCAAACGAGGATTTTTAATGGAAGTTTCATCAAATTTTCATAAGGCCCCTTTCCCGTGTTTCTTGACGGATCATACCAATTTCGAAATGAACGATCCTTATGTGGTAGAATCATTCTGTGAAAATTTGAATTGAATCTGATGAAAACTGTGGACTCTAGAGTGTTAACCAAGTTTTTTTTAATAAATTTTCGGAAGTTCCCTTTTCCCGTGTTTCTTGACGGATCATACCCATTTTCGGAAGGAACGATCCTTATGATGGTACAATCATTCTGAGAAAGTTTGAAGAGAATCCGATGAAAAATGTGGACTCTATCGCGTAAAGGAGGATTTTTAATGGAATTTTTAATCAAATTTTCATAATGGAATTTTTAATCAAATTTTCATAAGGCCCCCTTTCCCGTGTTTCTTGACGGATCATACCAATTTCGAAAGGAACGATCCTTATGTTGGTAGAATCATTCTGTGAAAATTTGAATTGAATCTGAGGAAAACTGTGGACTCTTGAGTGTTAACCAAGTTTTTTTATTAGATTTTCATAAGGCCCCTTTTCCCGTGTTTCTTGACGGATCATACCCATTTTCGGAAGGAACGATCCTTATGATGGTACAATCATTCTGAGAAAGTTTGAAGAGAATCCGATGAAAAATGTGGACTCTATCGCGTAAAGGAGGATTTTTAATGGAATTTTTAATCAAATTTTCAAAAGGCCCCCTTTCCTGTGTTTCTTGACGGATCATACCAATTTTCGAAAGGAACGATCCTTATGATGGGACAATCATTCTGTGAAAGTTTGAAGAGAAACCAATGAAAACTGTGGACTCTATCGCGTTAACAAGGATTTTTTAATTAGGCCCCTTTTCCCGTGTTTCTTGACGGATCTGACCAACTTTCGAAAGGAACGATCCTTATGATGGTACAATCATTCTGTGAAAGTTTGAAGGGAATCCGTTGAAAACTGTGGACTCTATCGCGTTAACAAGAAATTTTTAATTAGTCCCCTTTTCCCGTGTTTCTTGACGGATCTGACCAACTTTCGAAAGGAACGATCCTTATGATGGTACAATCATTCTGTGAAAGTTTGAAGGGAATCCGTTGAAAACTGTGGACTCTATCGCGTAAACAAGGAAAAGTTTAACGGACGGACGACGTACGGACGGACGCACGGACACCGGACGGGAAAAAGCCATCGCTACAGCTCTAGTGGCCTTCGGCCAGTAAAGCTAAAAAAACATTAGTTCATGGGAATTGGTTAAAAAAGGAAACATATACCAGTTTGGGACAGTTTTTTCAAGGAACTACTTTGTGCCCAAGCATACCAAAGGGTTCCATATATTTTTAAATGTTTGAATGGAAAGATTTTCTAAGTAATTCGGGATGCAGAAATATTCATGGACGAAACTGAAATCTTATCATTTCAAGATAGTTGATATTTTTACCAGAAATTTGGTTGTTTGCCACGAGATATGACAGTGAAGTTGTAGTCTGGGTTTCCTGGCCAGTATATCGTGTTTTCGTCTTGAGCATGTGTCAAGTCTACGACTCTCAACTGTGTGTGCGCTCGTGGTGTTCCGAACTTCGTTGTAAGTATCAGAAGTAGAAAAGACGGGAATGTGTTCATGTCCGGCTTCTGAAATGTAATCAATATAAGACTGGTCGTGCGATGGAGGCCATTAAACCCATTACTAGACGATGAAGTTTTAGTATGGTCCAAATTGAAAGAATTTGCAGACGATATCTAAAATTGCGGCAAAATTAGAAAATATGAGCAAAGTAGGGTAGAAACAGTGTGAGAAAAGGAGAAACTACTTTTTCAAGCAATTTCTCCTTTTCCTACAAAATTTTCGACGATAATTCTCCAATGCATTCTCCAATGCGTCAAAAGCATCATTGAGTGGTAATAGAAGAAATAGTGCATTATATGTTAAGAGTTAACGAAACAGGGCTGTCAATCAAAGAATCGATCGATCAATCGATACATTCTTTTTCAACGGAAGTGGACCTTAAACTCGAACATCGGTGAACATTTTTGTAAAGCATTGTTAGTTGGTTTGCCGGCACCATCGTAACTATAGCCTATTCAAGCTGTAGTTAAAAACGTACAGTTTCCTAACCAACAATTTTGCAGGTTTGATACACGTTTTTCAGCATTTATTTTGTAAAATAACTCTGTATAATAAATGATTCGAACTTTTCGGACGGAAGTCAGTGGGCGTGACCAGCAACCCGTTAATTGACGGATCGCCGGTCACGCCCACTGATTTCCGAGATTGCAGTTTGACCGAGCTAGTAATCTGCACTATCTTGTTAAATGGTTTGAAAGGCAGATCCTTGGTGGTGATATAAAAGTCGTGAATATAATTGAAATAAGCTGTAATGAATACCTTCAAGTCAGAAACCAACAAAAATGCTAAGGATTAATGTTTGAGATCAGATTTTACCTTCGCTAAAAATGAACAATTTTGTTTGTTTGAATGGGGTTTTACGCCGCTTTCAACAATCTTTCAGTTATATCGCGGCGACTGGAGCACCTAACAATGGAATCCTGGTATTTCTCACACCAGTACTACCATTACATCCTTTCCTAGCCTCCAGCTGCTATCCCACATAGGTCTATGATTATCGACCAATTGGTGAGACTAAAAATGAACAATTTGACTCATCAATTTATTTCTTAATGGCAAACGCGATCTGTTAATTGAGGAGTCTATAGTCACGCCCACTCACCTCCAACAAGGGTGTTTGTCTGGGATTCTAAAACGACACTCGTTTGTAAAAGATAATCTTCGCAGCCAAGGGTTCTAACTCCACCTCACTTAAGGAACAAGGTGGAGTTAGAACCCTTTGCTTGCGATGATGGTAAAAGATATATCCGCGGACATTGAACGATCGGAAAATAGTTGGTAAACGACCTAAACATCACAGTTGCAGCTATAGAAAAAATGGACCATAACCAAACTAAAATAGGCATGTCTACTCTTGATACCGAGTAAGGCTGCGAAGTTGGGATCGAACCCATTTTGTAAACCAAGAGGTCTAGATAAGAGGGGGTAACAGCATTATGAAATCCTTATTTCTCAACACAACCCTATGTTGTGAGTACTCGTTTTAAACGTCTCGTGGAGACGATTCAAATGAGTACATCGACGTTGTTCTACGAAAACCTCGTAACTACAGCTTATTCAAAGCTGTAGTTACGAGGTTTTCGTAGAACATCGACGACATACAGTGTAGGGTTTATGGCAGTATTAATGAAATAATGAAATATCAAATAGGAATTACGCCCTCCATCTGTATCTCTGAATTATTGTTGATGAAAACGGGTCGACAAAATGTTTTATATTACGATCATAACTGAACAATCGCTGTCAATTTGGCGTCTTAAACATCATAACTACAGCTTGCTTAAGCTGTATTTGACACTGCCAGATACGGATTTTCAGTCTGTGCGTAACCTATATCTTACTAGAATTACAAATAGGTATATAAAAAATGTATATATGCATTAAGTGTACACTTAAGTAAACTCAAGTACACTCAACGCATTCATTCTGCATTTCGAATTCTTCGTTAAGTGTGATTCACTATGCGGAATGTAAAAAAGTTTTGTTACGGTCTTCATTTGATTTACAGAGGCTGGTGATTAAATATTCTCTTCATCCCTTAAAAAGTTTGGGGTTCGAATTTCCCGACTGGCAAACTTTTTCTACTTGATTTACTTACTTGTGTCAGAAGTTAATGGGTTTTTGCCGATGATAGGTGAGGTGAGTTAGGGACTCACAGACAGTTTACACCTGACTCAATATGACGGCCCATTTGCTGCGCTCGTTTGATATTCCGCCCCGACAGAGCATTCTTTTCTGAATAATATCAAGACTTAACGTTCTGGTGGCCTAAAATTGTTAATACTTCCGTGAACAAGCTTTTCGAGCACGCAACTATTTTGTATGTTTGCGCACATATATTAGATGCACGTTTCCCTCAAAACTACTGTACATTTGCTTTGTTTTGTTTGATGACATTGAACTATAAGAAATGAAGAGAATATTTTGATTTTATTCAGTTATGAACCTAAACACTTAATCTAACTTAATTCGCGTATTCATACAATGTGACTAAGTCCTTAGATTCATACCTGAATGAAAATCAAATATTCTTACGAATTTCCTAAATCCCCGAATTTCATAAGTTTGTTGGTCATTTATTGCTCCCTAGTCTGCGTTCTATACTCTGTTACGAACGGCTGAAATAATTGAATTTACGACTGATTGGCTACCAACCACCGAAATGGTTTTACGTAGGTATCGAACATAAACATCGCGACTCGGGTCTGAAGTAGCTACATGATTGGTCTGTCACAAATCGCTGACCCCGCCTATCTAATACGTTGACCCCGCCCGTTGGCTCAGAGAGGAAGTTCCACTTCGGCGTTATTTTGCAAAATTTATGACAAGTAGCATATTTTAAAAGAGCAGAATGGTTGGTTTGCGACATAAACGTCGAAACTACAACTTAAATAAGCTATTTTAAGTCGCCAACCAATAATAATGCTTCGCAAAAATGTCGGCCTATGTAACCTCAATTTGATTGTTCGACTGACTGTTTGATAGACAGTCCCTATTTCTTTGTTACCGACAGAGATATGCCAAACTGTTTATGGTTGGGGGGGGCAGCAGACAGCATAGCAACATGGTCAGTTTACTTAGTTTGTTGAGCGACAGGGTTTGTGTTCTGAAGATTGTCAGTTCAAATCCAACGTCGGGCAAACTTTTCCTTCTTTATTTACTAAGACTCGCTCTTCCATATTCGATCACTACATTAGACTTAAAATGCAAAAACCTTCTCTGATAAATCATTGTCAACAACTCTTCTAAAAATTGTTCATTGGAAAATACTAAGCAACTTACCTTATGTTGCGACTATATCACCGATGAAACGTCATTTGCCAATTATTCAATATAAAGTTATACTGGTGTAATTACCAATGGCTTTTAACCAACAGTACACCAAGAAAGCTCTCACAAGAAAGGATATATTACAACAAAATAGGAAATAGTTTATTTAAAGGTATACCATCTCATATGGTTAAAGATACGCTAGGCCTTCGAGTAAAGCCGTGAGTATCTTGCGCGTTTTCGGAAGTCTCCTTTCGAATAATTTAAAATAAGAAGGTCAAGATTACTATACAGGTCAGCTTTTCGTACAAACTTCAACAACTTTCGGTTTTAACAATTATGAAAAATCGAATTAAACTTTGTCGCCTCTTTGATTATTTGATGATATTAAATTATGAGATATGAAAACGTCCTCGTTGTTGTTGTTTCCATTTAAGTACGAAAATATGCACAATCAGGTAAGAAATCTTCACAGTTAAAGGGGTTCATACACTGTGGTAAGGTTTTTTTTCATACTTCAATGAAACAAAAGTAATATTACCTTAATCCTGTTAACTTTTTGAGATGAAAATGGAGGATTTAAGGCGTATGTATTTCATTTTTCTTTAGCATAAATACATTTTGTGTTAAAAATAGAACATTAACAATATATCAACCCTTTTCATTCCTGGAATATTCCTGTTTTAGCAGGAGGTATAGACTAAAATCAGCCTGCACATACATGCAGTCTGATCTTCGTCATAACTATCTGCTTGTACCTTTGAAGCCAGTGTTGTTTAAAAGATCAATTGTCAAATGAATATTAACCAACAAAAAACGATTCCTGTGTTTTCAGTCCTTTGATCTTTGAATGCAATTCTGTAGACGATTTTAACACAAAGGGAAGTCGCCGTCATAGCGCAGTCTGTAGTGCATCAGACTATTAATCTTCAATAATGGGGTGCCGTGGGTTCGATCCCCCGCGGCGGCACATATCCTTTCCAACATTTGTTTCTCACCAATAGGTGGATAACCGTAAACCTAAGTGGGATAGCAGCTGGAGAATAGGAAAGGATGAAGAGGTAGTTTTGGGAGAAATACCAAGAATACATTATTAGGTGCTCCAGCCGCCGCGATATGACCAAAACACTGTTAAAAGCGGCGTTAAACCCCATTCAATCAATCAATCAATCAATCATTCAATCAATCAATCAACCAACCAGCATTACAGAGGTTAAACATCGTGACAAAATGCTATTGAGATAGTACCTTACAAAGTACCTTTAAAAATTGTTTAAAGCCTGAGGGCAGTCTCTTTTGTTGCACATAGGTCAGAATATGGGGCTATTTTGTTTACTTTATTACGCTTCACCAATTTTCTCCGACGACAACATGAAAACAAAAACCCGCCAAGAGAGCAGAGAACATCTTTGAGACGGGGGAAAATCCCATCAAGGTAAGTTTGCGCAAATCGCTGGGATTGGTAAAAGTGTTTTCCCTGTTGGTGCATTTAATGACCATAGAATGCCATCTACCTTTCGATACTGAGTTAAAAATGAAACGCCTCAGCGAAATGAACGACTTGTGATCCATTTCGGGAAAAAGAAACATCCGGAATAAGATTAACACAAGACTGCAATAGAGTACACGCTACTGGCTATATTTTTTGAAAAATAATGCCGTTTAAAATCGAAACGGAACTTCAAGTTGGAGTCAATAGGCGGGACCAACGGAGTAAGTGGGCGGGGCCAGCGATTTGTCAACGACGGATAGCTTGTTACAGACACTTCGGATGAAGGCCGTTGTGAGACAATTTGTCTGAGTTAGCTTAAAACGGTTAAGCAGAACAAAGCGAACAGCTTACCTTATGCTGCGACTAAATCCTCCACGAAACGGGTTTGACCAGTTGATCAATGAAAAGTTACACACCTGTAACGACCAGTGGTGTTTTAACCAACAGCCAATTCCCCAAAAACGCACTTACAAGAAACGAACGAATACAATGACACATAGTAAAATATTGTAGTAAACACACTCTTTTAAAGGTATACCGCCTCATACGACAATGCACTTAGATATGAAAGGTCTTCTTGTGAACTTCGTGTATGTCTCGTGCGTATTCGGGATTCTACTTTTACATGTAAACGTAAAAACTATAAAAATGATTGAATTCTTATTTGTTGAAAATTTTATTTCAAGCCTATATGAAAAAAAAGAGTTAATATTTTTCTTTCTTGCGAACGAAGTAGTTCTATTAAAAAACTGTTTGAAACTGATAAAATATTTGCTCTTTACATTTTCATAGTGTATTCCTTTCAAAGATAATAATGATTTTTAATATTTGATAATATAAATATAAAATAGAATAATGTTTC
Source organism: Fragum fragum (assembly GCA_946902895.1). Classification (NCBI taxonomy): domain Eukaryota; kingdom Metazoa; phylum Mollusca; class Bivalvia; order Cardiida; family Cardiidae; genus Fragum; species Fragum fragum. Next base: position 22,962,858 of record OX336378.1, on the reverse strand, counting down.
CTCTATTTTCATTGAAGTATGGAAATCGAGCAAATGACATAGACATACTGTGTGTGTTAACGGTTCAAGGATTGCTACAAATTGGTTAGGTTTTATAGCATACCTCAATTTAAAAAAAATCATCTTAACCCTTGCCATGCTGTATAAATTAACTTACTGAATTGCTGTGAAATCAAATTGCTGAAGGCACTGATAGAACTTGTTGTTAAATAATCCAAATTTCTTTTATAAATCATTTTCATAAACCATCTCTGGCAGGAAAAGTACACGCAGGAGGTGCAGTCAAGATCAGTCTGCACTTTTGTGCAGGCTGATCTTGGTCTACAACTCTTGCCAAAACCGGAATATTCCGGGTTCAGCATGACAAGGGTTAATCTTCTTAGCTTATCTTTATTTTTCATGGAAGATAGAGTTTACGTTCATAAGTTTAGAGGAATGTACTTCGCGTTGTTTACCGTGTCTATATTCTTTCTTGAAATTTTGTATTACATTATGACAAGATCCCATTGCGACACTACTTTAAAAAGTACCTTTAAAATCACTTTAAGCCCGAGGGAAGTCTCTTAGGTATAAGTCAGAGTGTAGGGTGATTTTGTTTGCATTAGATCTATTACGCGTGACCAATTTACTCCCACTTCAAGAAAATGTGACCCGCCAAGGGAAAAGAGAATATCTTGGAGATGCGAAAAAATCGAGCTAGACGTAAAAAATGCATGTGCGCATAGTATTGAACAATCATTGGCCCCATTCCACTTATTCCACTGACCCCACCCATTGACACCAATTGCCTGGAAGTTCCACTTCAATCTTAAAGGGCGGTTTATTTATTTTTTTTTTTTTTGTAAAATCTATAGTTATTAGTATGTAACAAAAAGTAGAAATGTTGGTTAACGTCATAACTATTCAGCAAAAATATTTCACATAAATGGCGGTCAATGTCGAAGTTCGAAGTTAGCTTCCAGTCTAAATTAATAATTCAATTGGTCTACTGATTATTTGATTTATAGCTGCGATTTGTCCATTTTCAATGCTCGCATTGAAAACAATGTGCTTACTTTTTAAGAGAGCATGCCAAAGCATTGAGCGTACGTGCGTAAAATCCCGCGTGCATACACGCTGTATTGTTTACACGCGAGCGCTCTTTTTAGCGTGAACGTCTTAAAATGAACATGGCAAACGGCAAACCGTAAGACGTTACACGCTGCGAGAAATGCGAGTGATACATTTTCGATTTGAAATTAAAAAGGATTTTTGAGCCGTCACGCGAAAAGGGATTTGTCTAAATAGAAAAACGGTATACAAAAATTAATCAATCGCATTATGTCCTTGGGAGAAATATAATGCAGGGTAGAAATACCATTCCCATCTTCGCAAGCCAACGGTTCTAACTCTACCTTGTATCTTACAAAGCTTACGAACCACGGACCATTCTATATGCAGAGCAGTTTAACTTTTTACCAGACGACTTAAATTTAGACTAGTCCGAATTGGAAGAAATTCACGACGACATTTAAGATTGCATATATTTCTCCAGTGGATGTAAAGGCGGGATAGCGTGATAATGGATAAAAAGAAAGCGCGAAAAGTTACAGATTCCGTGCTCTCAATTTACGGATCGTGATTGTCAATGAAGAAATTAATCGACCAAACATATCATTCATTTAGACCGGGAGTGAATGAGGGTTATCTCTCTTGAATACTCTCCACAAATACATTAGTCCATATCAGTGTTTTACTTGGACTTTATCCTAGGTTTCTTTGCACTGTCTGGTTTTAAGATCAGCTGTTTAATGCAAACTTTAGAACTGGAAAATTCGTTTCATCTTGAAAATACATGTCTATGTTATTTCTGAACCATAAACTAACCGAGAGATTTGTATTCAAAATAAAACTAGAAAAGGCAAACAAAAAATCGCAACTTCCCCATACTAAAGAAGGATAAAAACAAAGGTAATGAATTGAAAGGACCATTGTACAATTTGGCACACCTCTGATTTAATGGTCACAGGACAAAGGGAAGATAAAACAGTAATATCCCTCATTTTGAACTCCAACATTGGTCGACAATAATGTTAATCATTTTTGTTTGTTTGGCGACTTAAACGCTAAAAATACAGTTTATTCAAGCTGTAGTCACGACGCAAAGGTCGACAACCAGTTACTTTACGCTTTCGTTGTATTCTACTGGCCATAAATTCTGAAAAACAATGCCGTTTAATTTTCATTTCGGAGGTAAGTGGGCGGGAGAAGAATTTAAGGGTACAGAGCATTCACGACATCGAATAATTTATTCAAAATAATAAAAAATCTTATTATCAGGATTTATCATCTCTACGAATAGAACGAACCTCTGAATCGTCGAATTTCGAATACCGGATGACATTGTCACCGTCACAGGCATATTTTCTCAACAAAGGCTAACGATGAAATATCGTCGTCGTCGTTCTAAAACGACGTAACTACAGCTTGAATCAAGCTGTAGTTACGACGTTTTAGAACGACAACGACGATATACTGAGTAAGAATGAAAATTTTCCACTAGTGAAGTTTCCCATAAATTTGTTTGGTTGTTTGTTTGAATGGGGTTTAACGCCGCTTTTAATAATTTTTCATTCATATCGCGGCGGCTGGAGTACCTAACAATGGATTCCTGTCATTTGGTAAAACACTGCTTGAATTTAGCGTACGAGAAAATCAATTAGATTTTCGGCTGAATCACAAATGGGCGTTTGATAAGATTTGCATATTCTTTTATATTTACCAGATCATGTTTACAGGTTTTTTGGGATGACTCGGATGTCATTTTATAAATAAATACAACAATGAAACGTAATAGAAAAATATGTATTAATTGATAAAGATATACATGTATTTGACATTCTTGATTGATGTTTTTTGTAATATTGAAATATTATTAATGCGCATTCTCTCATTCAAACTGTCACACACATCAGTGGATTGTATTTTAAACGAGCTTATTTTACACTTAAATTTTGAGGACATCAGCTTTAAGAGACGTGGCTTATTTGTAGCATTATAATTCATTTTTTTTAAGTTGCGCCTATTAAAAAAATATCGGTGTTCTGGTTGGTTGAACAAAATTATTCATACCGCCATGAACAAAATTTTGAGCATGTAGCCATTTTGTATGCTTCCACACAAAATACTTCTATACAAAAATGTCTATACAAAAATGTATCAAAATTTGTTTAGTTTTTGCCTTTTTTCCCTCGGTGCTTTCAAATTATAAGAAATGAAGAGAATGTTTTTTTTTAATCGAGGTATGAACCGAAAAACCTAATCACACTTATAGTGTGATTCATACATGACCAGAGGCGGGGTCGAGATTTGAACCAGTAGCCTGCAACTCGCTCAGATTGTGTGTCTGCCGACCCCAACCACTAAGCCAGACTTGGTCCTTGTTGTTATGTAATACTAGGAGCACTAAAGAACCATAGTTCAATTACTTTTAAAAACTTCTCCAAGGGAAGTAAACCTCGTTTCAAAGTTTATCAATTCTCTTCATTTCACCCCCTTTAAACCAACGTTAATCAACATACAAAACGAGACAAAACCTATCTACGATTATTTTTGTGCTAGTTGACCGAGCACACCATCATCACATTGGATTTATAAATATCAAAGTACTGAAAAGTACTTCAAGCTAGCAAAGCATGGTTTCAAGATAATTAAACGAGGTTAAAGCAACCAAGGAGCTAACCCATTACAACTTGGCAAAATCTTAGACTGGTTCAAATCGAAAGAAGATGCAAGACGAAAATTTCAAGTCAGATAAATTTCAGAAAGTCTTTTCCTTGTTGGGTAGCAAACATTGTGGACAAAGAAGAAATTGCTTGTCACAAGCAATTCTTCATTGTCCATAATGTTTTCCAAAGCTTTTTCTTGATATGTTTAAAAAGCAGAATTGGGTTAAATAGTATGCTTTTGAAAGAACTCTCTACAATTTGAATAAAGTTTGCAATAATCCTGAAATACATAAGAACTATTTCTATGGAGTAGGCAATCAGTGGTTAAGCCTCTAGTGGCGGTATGCACTCGTTGAACTTTGAGACGACCTCAAAATTGTGTCTGTTAACTTAAGCTATCAAAGCTGACACTTTGCTAACTAAAAAGCCAGTAATTGATATTTTGTCGGTCAACGACCAAAACATCGCAGATTCATTATGTTCTAATTGCAGTAATTAAATAATAGTAGTCAATCGGTGATTTGAAGAAAAAAACAACGGGGGATTAGCCCTGGACATAGTAGGTGCAGAAGAAAACGAACATAACGAACAAGAATAAATATCCATTGATCGGACACCGATTTCCGTGATTTATTTCCTTCTCCGTGCTAAACGTTGCTATGATACGCACCGGACCACCGCTACCCTCATACAGTTTCACCGCACCGACGTATATCATGGCGCCACTTTCAGGAATTCTGTCCAGATTTGCGACATTTTCCAGTCCAGGAATATTCTCTCGGCCTAAAACTTGATGGGAAGGAAAGGTTTCAGATTGGCCATAATCAGTGGATGGTGTGTCAACTCCGATCACGTGAACACGTCGATATGTAACCAGCCAATCAACAGCGTCCTCGTGATAACCGGGAAAATGGAATGTCGCTGAGTTTTGGGTTTCGTTCGTGCCAAAGTATTGTGAAAGGTCATAGTATTTGGATGACCAACCAGAATTCATTAATACAATGGCGCCATCTGGTATTCGACCATTCCTTGACTCCCATGCTTCGAAGTCCTCTATCTGTACACGGTAATCAGGGTCTAAAGCAGCTTTCTCCTAAGGAATAAGAAGAAAATAATAAATTGAGATAAAACATTAATCAATAGTTTCCCTTTTTAGCTAGCAGCTTATGTTAATAGACAAATCTTTTAGGTCTTCTCAGAGTTCAACGTGTGCAAACTGCCATTGGAGGCTTAACCACTAAATCCATTGAAAGTAGTTCTTACGTATTTCAGGAATATTACAAACTCTTTCCGCAAGTTCATCTCCTATGTCTTTTTAGCTCATTGGAGCACATCGTGTTCAAAATGTCACCAAAGAAGTTGGGGACGACAATTTCAAATTGTTGAACATTCTTAAATCTTTATCCATCTGGGTAGAAAACAATGTGGAAAATGCAGAATTTGCTTATAACAAGCAATTTCTTCATTTCCCACATTGTTTTGTAAAACTATTTTCTTAATGGGCATAAAAAGAAGGGATTGTGTTAAAATAGGTTACTTTAACAAGCAATTTCTTCATTTTACATAATGTTTTCTATCAAGGTTGTTGAAAAACAATCTGAAATTCTATAAACTTTAAATTGTCGACAGCATCTCCTTTCAATTTGGACCAGTCTTAAATTTTGCCAACTAGTAATGGGTTTAAGAAAAATATTGGGGGAAGAGGAGCAAGTACTTTTTAAAAAAATAATTCCCCCTTTTCTTGTAATGTTATTACCCATAAATTGGAACTTGGTCATAATTCATTAGGAAAAAAACTTCTCGTAGAAGTAATTCAAAACATTGCGATCAGTAAAATAAAAAGAAAAATACGTGTGGTTGCGAACGCTCGGCTGAAGAATCCAGCAAATGACTGTAACAAGAGACATTATTTGCTGCATAAATGAATTTACAGTCATTGCTATTGATATATGGATTTTTTTCTTCACTTTTTTTTTGAAGAATAACAAGTTTCAAGTGAATATCTTTCTTAATATCAAGAGACAACAAAAAGTTTAAAGTTTTTTCGGGCCATAGAGTCAACGCCTACACCGGCAACACTGAGGTGACGAGACCTTGTTCACCTATAGCCGAGCTAATAGGTTGTATTCAGACAATACCTTCACATTAACGATGACCCCCGGACCAATTAATTTTTCTACCGGTATTTGGTGCATGTGATGTGAGCCTTTGTAAAGATGAGCGGGGGCGTCCATGTGTGTGCCACCATGCTCCGCAGCCTGAAATGCGTTTGCCTCGAACCTGAATAATAGTGATAGATACTACGTCCAATTAAAGCGGTTCTTCAAGACGACCGATAATAGAAGTGTCCTTTTACAGTCGATCTAGCACACGAGCGACCACGTCTATTAAGCGAGCATACTCAAAATCCCTATTTTAAAAGCAAAATCACTTAACCCATTCCTGTTTTTCGAAATTTGAGAGAGGTCCAAAGTGAAGGAGGTTGCAGATGATAATGAAAATTGGATGCAATTTGAAATGAAACTGTCCTATGGGGAAGAAATTATTATGGGAAAAGATGAAATTGCTTATTACAAGCAATTTCTTCTTTTTTCACAATAATTTCTATAGTATAAAATTACAGGGACGTAAAAACTAGGGATTGAACGGATTAGGGTTAACAAGTGAAGGCATAAAATCGTAACAAAATCCTATGTTGTTGGAACTCATTAGAATCGTCTCGGTGAGACTATTCTAATGAGTCTCAACTGTTGGCAGCAGCACAGGATTAAGCGAGAAATCTGTAATAATTTCTTAATGCAATCGAATCAATCCTTCACATCTTTCACAATAAAGTGTTTTAAGGGACAATTCCTTTAAGCGACCACTTTTTGGTCGTCCCTTGAGTGGTCGCTTATTGCAAGATTTACTGTATTTCATAGAATCAAAACAAAAGACGGATATTGGTGCGTCGATGGACGAATTTAACTTTGTAGCCAAAGCTTATTTAATCTGAAGCTTCGATTCTTGATCGTTCAACGCCGAAATTTGCACACACAAAAGCTTTTGATGCTATCATGTATTGTATCAATGAATCGGATCTTGATACAAACTGGATTGAATTATCCCTTGCCATGCTAAACCAAGAAATGGTACTGTTTTGGCAGGAGATATTGATGAAAATCAAACTTTACATACGTGCAGTGTGGTCTTTAGCCAATGGCACCTGTTTGTTCCTTCAACTCATTACCACACAATAAAACTTTAGACCGGTCCAAATGCATGGAAGTTACAGACGACAATTTTAAGTTGATATTTTTTTTAAAATCTTTGTCTTTTCGGGTAGAAAGCATTGTGGATAATGAAGAAATTGCTTGTCAAAAGCATTTTTTTTTCATTTTCCACAATGTTTTCCAAAGCTTTCATTTTGAGGGGCGTTTCAAAGCGTCACTGTGTGGGAATGGGGTATGCCAGATCTATTTATCAAATATTTATTAAAGCTAAAATATGATCCATAATCAACTCTTTTAGTTCTTTCAGTTCTTTAATGTTGAGCTGGGAATGAGATTATTCAGCATGGCAAGGGTAGAATATACCTTCCTGTAGTGTTTTCGGGTACATGTATTCAGATCGTTTACACCTGTTGATCGGACTCATAGTGAGCCAAGTGAATTCATATTGAGAGGATCAAATCGTCGTTGGGCGAGCAAAATGTTGTAAATACAGCTTTATTCAAGGTAATGTACGACCTTTTGTATGCACAACGACGAAATATGTTTTATCACATTTTATCTGGATTGTTGAAATGTTCAATAAAAATAAATCTCTTTAATGTGCCACGCTTATTGTCGTCTTTTTCGCAATTACTCTGATTATCCAAACACTTTCAAACGTAGATGTTCTTTCAATTGACAAGAAGTGGATTTGTTTGTTTGTTTGAATGGGGTTTTACGCCGCTTTCAACAATCTTTCAGTTATATCGCGGCGGCTGGAGCACCTAACAATGGATTCCTGGTATACCTCACACCAGTACCACCATCACATCCTTTCCTAGCCACCAGCTGCTATCCCACATAGGTCTACGATTATCGATCCATTAGTCGGAAAGGATGAGTGCCGCCGTCGGGGATCGAACCCGGGACCTATTGATTAACAGTCCGACGCGCTACCAACTGCGCTATGACAATTACTCTGATTATCCTAACACTTTCAAACACAGATGTTCTTTCAATTGACAAGAAGTTGACGCATTGAACAGTGTACCGGCTTCAACTTAGACGAAGCGTTCAGAGTTGGCGGACGATCACAACATGAAATTGCAAGAAGCTATTCATTTCAAAATACCGTTTATGTTCAATGAAGGAAGCTATTCACAAACACTTTATTACATTCGTAAAGAGTACATTTCTTTCAATCTATTATTTAACTCGAAATTTTTTTAGATTGATCCTAAAACAAAGATTTGCAGACGACAAATTTCAGTTGATGAAATTTTAGATTCTCTTCACCTTTTGGATAGAAAACATTATTGATAAAGAAGAAATTGCTTGAATTAAGCACTTTCTTCATTTTCCACTATGGTTTCCAAAACTTTTTTCTTGGCTGTGTCAAAAAGCGTCTTTGTGGGTGAATGGGTTAAAACGATATTATGTTAACGGACTTGTTGCATCTGCGTCTTAGTCAAAGTTGTGAATACAAGATTACCAATAATTTGGTGTTTGCTCTTTGTACAATACAGTAACATTTAATCTCGGCATTCCAGGCCAGTAAACTGAGTTCTCGCCCCACTCGTGTGTCAGATCCACCACGACCATGGAATGTGACGTCACGTGTTTATGTTGTATCATCATCAAAAAAGCGATCACGTGGTACGTCAGTAGATTCGCCATCATTCTGAGGGAAGAAAATTAGAAATATTGAAGTGTTAATTCGGAAAAAGTGTGCCAGGTGAAAAGATCTTACAAGTATCGATAGTGTCGCGGATCCCGAGGGTCCAAGAAAACTGGAAGGGATTCAAGCAATTCCAGCCAAGATATTTCTTCAATGTATCTCGAGTACAATAGATCATAATGTATCAACTAATACAGCTGATTCGATGAAAACTTGTTCTTTCTTTGCCATTTCACCATTGCAATTACCAGATGGCACAATTTTTGACCGGTCCTAATTCAAAGAAGCTGCAGGCGATATTTTGGGGATAATGTAAATCTTATTTATTAGCGTGATTAATTTTTGGGTTAATTCCTCAATGTAAACAAGAACTATTCTCTTTATTCCTTATAATCTTATGTCACCAGGCAAAGGATAGCAAATGATTTACTAGTTTTGAGTAAAATTTTTATGGATCAACTTTGTGCGCAAGCATACAAAATAGGTGCGTGGTCAAAATTTGTTCATGGTGGAAAAAAAAAAAGAGAATTTTAGCCGGTCCGAACGCTTGAATATTGATAGACGAAACTAAAATTAATTTTATACAACCGTGAAATCGGAAAAGAATGATCAATTTTTGCAAGGAAAAAGCTGTCATCGTCTTCCTCATTTACGGTGGCATAGAGATGACATGTTAAAGAAAGATTCGAACATTTTTTCGTTTTATACTTTATATTTTTAGCAAGCAAATCGTCAGCTTTGATAGCTTAAGTTAACAGATACAAGTTTGAGGTCTTTTCAAAGTCAAATGAGTGCAAACTGCCGCTGGTGGCTTTACCACTAAACCCACTGAATGCCTACGACATAAAAGTAGTTCTTGTGTATTTTAGGAATATTGCAAACTCTAATCAAATTGTAGAGCTCTCTCTAGAAGGCATGCTTTCTAACCCATTCCCATTCAAATCCGCTTTTAAGCATCTCAAGATAAAAAGCTTTGGAAAACAATGTGGACAATGAAGAAATTGCTTGTAACAAGCAATTTCTTCATTATTTTCTCCCTAACAATAGAAATATTATCTAAATTCAACCGACACCTTTCAAGTTGAACCAGTCTAAGATCTTGCGTACTTTAAAAACGTTAATTCATCACGATAACCTTTGACAAAGAAGATTACTTAACAAACCAGCTTTGCTAGCTTACAGTACTTTTAGTACTTTGATTTAAGTCTTCTCAGAGTTCAATGAGTGCAAACAGCCACTGGAGGCTTAACCGCTAAGTCCATTGAATGCCAGTATACGCCATAAAAAGTAGTTCTTACGTATTTCAGGAATATTGCAAGATCATCTCCTGGGTACTTATAGCTCACTGTGGCATATTGTATTCAAAATGAGTCTGATCAGAGTCTTCACTGTCCGAACTGGCCAAATAAGTTAATTTTATTCAAATTGTAGAGAACTCCTTCAAAAGAATGCTATTTTACCCATTCCCTCAGACCCATCCTTTTTAAACATCTCAAGAAAAAAGCTTTGGAAAACATTGTGGACAATGAATAAATTGCAATTCCTTCAATGTCTACAATGTTTTCTACCATAAAAGGCAAAGAGTTTCTAAATTCCGCAACCTTGAAATTGTCGTCTGAAAATTCTCTCATTTTGAACCAGTCTAAGATTTTGTCGAGTCGTAATGGGTTAACTCTTGGGTTACTTTAACCTCGTTTGTTTATAATCAAAACCTTTGACAAAGAAGATTTCTCTACAAAATCTACTTTGCTAGCTTACAGTACTTACAGTGCTTTGATTTCTCGTAAGCTTTATTGCTTATGTTACCAAGTTTAATGAACTGTAATACTGGCCCATAGGCTGACAGATTGTATAATAAATCGTTCCGCAACACAAATTATTAACTTTCATTGTAATATGCATTATTAGTTAAACATTTCTTCGCTTCACCGGCAATAATTCATCCCTTTCAAAACTTAAAGGATAATACATGTAAATATGCAAATTTTGAGAATGCAGAGTAAAGACATAGTAAAAGGGTATCTTGCGTTCGAAGCTAAGTTGGCAGATTGTCTTAAGAAAGAACGGTTCCTACCTTACTTTAAATAACTTTTGTCAACCATGTTTCGACCTGCAGGAAAGTCAACCTTGATTCTTAGACCAATTTGTGACCTATGGAGAAGGAACAACCCCCAGTGAAGCCATTCACACACAATGGCGCATTTTGGCGCCCTTTAAGAATAGCAATTTTGACAATATTGTGTGGAATAGAGAATATAGCCTGCACAATTCAATTTCTTCAATGAATACACTGTTTGCTTCCCATACAGTTGAAAAAATCTATGATTTCAAAAACTTTAAATTGTCGTATGCAACTCCTTTCAATTGAACCCATCTAAAATAGTGTCGTCTGGGTTTTAAAAAAAGAGGTATGATCCACAAGAGGTCGATTAGATATATAACATATGTCAAGTGATTTTCATTCACACAACCTGACCCTAACCGAGTCAAGCCTAAAAAAGAAAGTAAGTAAGCGAATGGTGGATTTAAATTTCTCACATAATTTTTTTTAACCCTAGGGAAAAATCAACACAACGGAGTATAACGCGATCGGGTGACGTCATTAAAGGTTACGCAACACATGTGTGGGGCAATAACGTTCGTGATGGTTGGTTTCTATAGAAAACGAGGGTAGTCATGCGATGAAAAGTGTTTCGAGAAAAAATAATTCAGTAATCTAGAATCACCATTATAGCTTAATATGAGAGCGAAATGCTATTTCGACTCAGGTCAATAAGCGCATTCCATTGGGTCTGACTTGGTTTGATGCTTTTTGCACTTTCTTAGAGGTCTTTTTTCGCTCTGGCGGGCGTGGACGGAGGGTGATCATGGAATACTGACTTTATCCAACGAATCGTCTATAAATAGATAAAAATGAGACTATGTCGAGTTTGGATGAGTTTAATAAATTTGGGATTTTATGAAAACGAATTTGATATTCTATCTACATTATGCCCTTCATATTTGCAATAAATCACTTTCAATTAAAAGAATTAATTGATATATGATATTCCGCGAAATTGAAAACTGACGTCATCACATGCAATATGACGTCATTTAGGTGGTAACAAAAATGATTACAATAAGCTTCAAAATCATTTGCATAGTTACACTACTGAAAATACCAACTGTGTAACTTCAAAATATTCAACGGATTTGATTTTCTCCCGGGTCGTAGGTCATATTATAAACTGATTTATTTTACTGATTTCCCTTAAGGTTCATTTTCCTATGACAATTCGAAAATACTCAACGAACCACAAAACTGGCTTTTTTCTAGTGAGTCGAAACTTATAAAATGAAGTTAAAAAGGCTGCAAATACAGTGATTTGAATAATCTTGTATACCTTAGCCTTGTAAATAAGTGTTTACATACTTTCTAATCCGTCAAGAAGAATATCTAATGATATGATTGATTTAACAAAACCCCTAAATGAACGACGAAGTTTTGAGGTTTAACGCCGCTTTTAAAAGTATTTCATCCCAATCGCGGCGGCTGAAGCACCTAACAATGGATTCCTGGTATTTCTAACACCAGTACTGATTCGTAGAAATACACATGTACCTGACAAGGAATTGAAAAAGGCAAACAAAAATTTCGGTATATGCGCGCCTTAAAATGGTATAATATCAGTTCTTTTTAATTCACTAAAATTTGTGAACTTGAAATGAACTAGCCTAATCATTTTTTAAGTTTGCAAAAAATAATTTGGTATTTGTTTGCTAAACTTTTGAACCTTCAAAAATTAGATACGAAAAAGACGTCATAATTTGACGTCGTATATATTTATGACATCGAACAATTATTGACGTCAATTGTGATCAAGGCAAATTCACTAAAACACATATTTTATGGTACTTCCAGAATTTTTACTTCAGGCCTTTTTACCTATGGCGTTTTACCGTCATAGGTTTGGCACTTTCCCTACATTTTTACCTATTACATTTTTACCTATGGCAATTTTATCTTCATTCAGAAAGAATGACCGTTACCGTTCTTGTTCACTATGCCTTTCCCCAGTGACATCATTTCACCAATGAATTTCCATGTTGATAGCAATACGCATTCAGACATAATCTCTTTACAATTTTTGTGGTGCTGGTGTGAGAAATACCAGTTATCCATGGCCAGGTGCTCTAGTCGTCGCTGTTAAAAGTAGCATTGTACTCATTCAAGTAATCTACCTGTACATGCTTTGGGTCATAACTTCGAAATGCTTGAATTTCTTACGAGTTTGATTTTCTTTTACTTATCGCCGGTTTTAACACTCTTTAAGTCATATTGCGAAAGTAGGAGCACATAACAATGAATTACTACCATTACATCCTTTCCTAGCCCCTATCCCACTTAAGTTAACTATTATCGACCCATTGGTGAAAGACAAATGTTCCAAAATGTCCGCATCCGGGGATTGAACCCATGACACCCCGTGATTGAAGACAAAACGAGCTTCTTTACTTCAAACGAAATATAAACATAATATTAGGGTCCTGCGTGGCTCAATTCTTCGGAAGGTAGACTCGGTAGTTCCCTATCCCGACTGTGCCGCTGGTCACATGTGTATGACCTTCGACCAACGATTTCAGATCAACAGCCTCGAACTGGCAATATACAGCCATGCTTTAACTGATTTATTGTCAGGAGCGGCATTGTATCCTTTACAAATACAAACATATACAATACAGTGGAATTGTCAGCCCGATTAGCTCAGTTGGTAGAGCACTTGACTTCAAACCTCAAGACCACGGGTTTGAGCCCTGGGCTGACCATATAAATCAACAAACTAATTGTTACTTGACTACTTTCGGATGAGACGTGAAACCGAGGCTAAGTATGACGGTGCTATCTATCGAGTGCGTCAAAGAACTAGGAGGAGCTCTCAGTAGTTTCGTCCAGTATCCTTGCACTATTCCTCCTGACAACTGATCGAATTCTGGGGGCGTCGCTCATATGGGCATGTGCTACGGTAGGGACGATAAATAAACGGAAATACACACAGTAGAATAAATAGGAATTTAACCTTACCTTTAAAAAGGGTGTTGAAAGGAAATGTCAAATCTAATCCTGTCTTATCCAACTGAATATTGATGATACATCACATGAGATGATACAAATAACATTCATCCGACCGTGACTGAACCTATCCCTTTCCATTTAATGAGAAAATCGATTTTGAGCGACCAAAAGGTCTTGCGTGGCTCATAAAGAACTGCCAATTGACGGATCGCTGGCCTCGTTTACTGACCTCCGATCGGAAGTTCGAATTTTTATGAAAATTTCATAAATAAAATGGTTTATTGACGACCTGCACGTCATAACTACAGCTTGTATAAGCTTTCGTTATGACGTTTAAGTCGCCAAACCATCAAAGATGCTTAATACAAATTGTCAGATTTTAAAGTTCACTTTCGATCTAATTGCTTGACTTTAGCGGTAAATCAATTTTTCTTTTATTATTGAAATCAGGAATCCTTCTGTTGGAACATGTGCTTAAATGATTTCGAGACAAACAAGATGTGACCGTAGGCAGCAACGCTAAACCATTCTCGGTAGCAATCCAAAGCCGAAAAAGGACCAATCATACTAAAATGAATATCGGAAAAGGATTCATTTGAAGTGTTTTGAACTTTGATATCAAATTATATATATCACGCTTGATCATTTAAACCCAAAAGCGTTTTAAGGTATATATGTAAAATCTAAATAAGGAATTTGATTGGTTCGTTTGAATGAGATTTAACGCCACTTTCAACATGAGACTTTTTAATGGCTACTGGAGCACGTAAACGCAGATTCCTGGTATTTCTCACACCAGTACCACCACTACATCCTTTCCGAGTCCCAAGCTGCCCATCATACTTAGGTATACGATTATCAACCCATTGCAAAGAGACAAATGGCGAAAAGAATGTTAGCCGCGACCGAAGGAATTGAGAGTACAAAAGGGGTCAAAATCTCGTTTAAATGTCTTTTTAAGTTGGAATACGGAGCAATTCCAACTAAGATTAACAAAACCGCAAAATGAACAAAAGACAATTTCATTTCGGGTTTCTTGATAACACATATCACGTGATCTCTTAGATGTGAATACACCTCGGGTTTCTTCTCATCTCAACTTGCCACGGACAATCAGTTAATTGTAGCCGAAGACAATAATATGGCACATGTAAAGGATGATATAAAAATTCGTTTAGAGACTTCTAAACATGCTTTAGTTTGCTTTAAATTATTGAAAAATAAGATAATAATCAGCGCAGTAATTTGTTTTATGTGATTCGCTGTCCCTTGCTTGGTAATCACGTGATCTCAAGTGACATGTGGTAGTCATGTGACCATAGATAGGCAATGTTTACAAATATGGCTGAGGTCGCAAATGCATTTTTACAATAATCACGCCACCCAGTGCTTTAATACATACTAGAGAGATTAAGGGGGATCGTAGGCATCAAGCAAACGCGATTATTGTGGGATTTACAGCTTTTACTCAATAAAAATCAAATAGATGCAAAACGAAAGTAGAAGATTTTGAAAATTAGAATGTAAACATAACAACTTCCGGTTTCTACTTATTTACTAAATAATTACGCTTTATTATGTCGTTATTTACAAATTTAAATCAATAATTACACACCAAACCTTTAACAAGTTTCATTTAGTTTTCAGCTTGGTTCTTTTTACTTAAGATTTTTTACGGTTCTAAAGCAGGAAATCGCGCGAGTACAGGGCGCCGAAGATAATTGGATACTATCTTCATCAATATAGGTATCTTTAGGAAAAGGGCAAAACTACCATGTGCAAACAATAACGTTACAATAACGTTAACGTCATTTTGAATTTTACTCACAACGCTTTAAATATTCTTTTTTCCTAAGTCTAAACCGGTATTTCAAATCGATCACCCTGAAACAAGTTATCGCGCATTTCCGAAAATTTCCACGTATACTCATAAACTTGAAGTAAAAATCTACGTGAGTTTAGTATGATCGTGACAGAATTGGCCGAGTTGAGGGTCAAATAATCATCGAGGTCTGTAGAAGCTGTTATTCTCTGTTTTCAAGTTCACGTATTACAGTTGATCAAACGGAGAAAGTTATGCTTGAAAATTCTAATTTTGCTGTGCGTGACACGAGCTTATATGCCATTCCAACACGATAAAACTTTAGACCAGTCCAAATTCAAAGAAGTAGCAGACGACAATTGTAAGCTGATGAAATCTTTAAAATCCTGGTCTTTTTGGACAGAAAACATTGTGGATAATGAAGAAATTGCTTATAACAAGCAATTTCTTCATTTTCAACAATGTTTTCCAAAGCTTTCATAATGAGGGTCATTTAAACGCGTCACTGTATGGGAATGGGTTAGGACAATGCTAGCTTTTGATTTGTGTATGTGGATTTTTTTTGTGCGTTACTCACGCACATATATACACGAATGGGAATGCTGGTTTAAGTTTAAAGGAGGGAGGCTAACTCCGAAAGTGATAAATGAATTTGAACCGAATTCCACAGTTATGACCCTTTCAGCGTATTCCAACTTCTCAGTACTTTCAGTCTATTGATTTCATTTTGATAAGGGAATCCTTGTATCATAAGACAGACACATATAAAGTGTCAAACTAATAACTGGAATACCTAGAAACGTACGTTTTGAACGCGAAACTTTAATTGGGGATTTTTAAGTAAAACTGATCCTTGCATTAACCCATTACCAAAAGACCAGGTTTAGAATAATCCAAATTCAATATGATATAGACAACGATTTTAAGTGCGTGATACTCTAAAACG
The DNA here is from genome assembly GCA_946902895.1 of Fragum fragum. NCBI lineage: Eukaryota > Metazoa > Mollusca > Bivalvia > Cardiida > Cardiidae > Fragum > Fragum fragum. Next base: position 22,946,458 of record OX336378.1, on the reverse strand, counting down.
TTTGCTTTATGGGTAGAAAAAACATTATGGATAATAAAAAAAATTGTTTGTTACAAGCAGTTCCTTCCATTTTACACAGTGTTTTTAAAATGATATTCTTCTTGGAGGAATAAAAAGTCTAAAAATGTGGGGAGGGGTTATTGCGCAAAAACAATTGTTACTATATCAGCATTCAATTTTTTGTTTAATTTTGTGGATCAGAAAAATACTTAGTATAAAAAGGTGAACCAAAGGAATTTTAAAGGAACTGTTTTTATCTATTAAGGCAGTTTTTCTTGTATAACAAGTTACATAGGAAGCTGTGTAACGGTACCAGCATCGGCTCTGTGGTGACTTAAATAGCCTTAGACGCTGATTTAACAATAAAAGATCGATTTCATTCCTCTTTATTCCAACCATAAGGCCACGCCTTGCCTAGTCATTGTGCCCATGGATAGCATTAAAAAAATAAAAAGACCTTGGCCTTTACTATAAAGCACAAATGACCACATCTGTTTTTCAGAAGTTTGACCTTGATTTTATCAGATGACCTTTACCAAAAAATGACAGAATGAAAATTGAATTGTGATTGAGCTACGGGATAATGTTAAGTTCAAATGCCCAGTTTTTGGTGCACGTCTCAACGTCCATAAGTATTACCAGGTTTCGAAAATCTAGTAGGATCTTATTACGGTGTAGGAAAAGTAATACCCAATTAATCTCAGTTTAACAATTCTTTAAGCTTCGTTACCACAAACATTCTATATATCTTCTTAAAGAAGTGTTGTCAGAATTCAATACAAATATACCACAGAGATGATAAGTCACACTGAACTTCATTGGCAAACGGATACAATTTCAGCATGTTTTGCGTATGTTCAAAGAGAATCCGTGGATATTCTTTTAATTAGTTTAGTTTAAACATATTTTATTTGCACATGTATATCAGAAATGCACATAATAATTTACAATACTTAACAGTGTCATGCAAAAAGGATTAGAACGAAAGCAAAGCTTATAAAGTTCTTCTCCTTGGTGGTGTATCTAGATGAATACATATGAATATTAATTTTATCAATAATTTACAAATTGTATAAGAGAAGAGAATTTAAAGAAATAATTGGTGAATTCCATGATTAAAAATTAAGTAAGTATATTTCAAAATTGAAAGGTGATATATAAGATAATTGGGTAAAGGGTGTTATCCGAATGACTCTCCAAGATTTCATGTGCTTAGATGTGACAAACGAAAGCAACAACAACAATGTAAAGAAATACAAAAAACAAAACAACAACAAATAGGGAAAAAAGATGAGTGCTTTCCGGAGAATTAATTACGACGAAAATTACATACTACCTCTAATATAACTCTGAACCTCAGAGAAGATCGTTGAATTTTGTTCAAAAGTTAGATGATCTTTCCATAAAGAAGCATTTCAATATCAATATTGCCAAAAATCGCCAGTGTTGCTAATAGTCTATTTCTTATTGTGTGGTATTTATTACATTCAATGAAGAAATGTTCACTCGTCTCAATCGCCCCACAAGAACAGAGAGGGGATTCAACAATATTTTTCATATACAAATGGTGATTGAGAGAACAACATTTGTTTCTTATCCGAGTATGAATAACCTGAAGCTTCCTTTTCCCAATAAAGTACAACTTATTTGGATTAGGTTTGTTACGATTTAGATAATTTTTGAAATAGGATAATGAATCTTGATCTCGAATTTCTATAGGCAATTCATTCCAGGCCTGGACGACTGTGGGGAGAAACGATCGTTTATAAAGTTCTGTTCTGCAAACTGGAATTCTATGGTTACGAGATTCACGCAGGCTGTATGACGATATGCTTCCGATTGTTTCAGGAACGAGCGAGCTCATGTTTTCAGGACTTACCCCCTTAACCATTTTAAAGTACAATATAAGTTTATGTTTCCTCCTTCTTTCTTCGAGAGATTCCCATCCTGATTCGTTTTCAAGATCAGCTAGTGATACTAATTTTGAGCAGCCGGTTGTTATCCTTGCCGCTTCTATTTGAATTTTCTTGAGTTCGTCTTTCAAATTATTCGTGCAATTATCCCATACTACATCGGCATGTTCAATTATAGGACGAACAAATGAAAATAGAAAGTTTGTAAAGTTTTTCTATCTAAGACTACGCATTATATTGATTCTTTTCCAAGCTTAAGTAATCACTAAACCATGCTAACAGCCGCCCCTTGATTCCCGCATTATGCAATTTAGACCTTTATATCAAACTTTATCAAAAGCTTTACTTTACTTAGGTAAAAAAATATCATTCTAAACTCATGCCCATTGTCAAGTGCTTTACAAATTTTATGATAGATTGAAAGTGTTTGATTTACCGTAGAAACGCCTGGTAGAAAGCCTGGTTGAAAAGGGTGAAGAAATTTATTTGTGAAAGATATGAAAATACATGATTATAAATTATTTTTTCAAAGACCTTCTCCATGGTATTCAGAAGAGAAAATTAGAGGCTATCGCAGGATCACCGCTCTTAAAAATCGGACATACATTAGATATTTCCCACGATGATGGTAATACACACAAATTCAAAGAGGCATTATAAAGATCACAAAGAGGATTGGAAAGTGGAATTGCACATTCGCGTAAAAACCGATTATGGATACCATCTGGACCAGACGCTTTCCCTATTTTTAGATCCTTCAATGTATTATAGACTTCGTCAGGGGTGATAATGATAAAATGCAATGAGTAATCATGAGTTGTTGGGTTGAGCAAGGGTATTTCGTTATGAGAATCAATAATACTTGATTGGCTTGCAAAAATGTATTTAACAAGTTAGCCTTTTCTAGTTTATCAGTAACCAAATTGTCATTGGCTTCATCAAGCAGAGGCGGTATTTCAGGACTTGATACCTGTGACGGATTCAAAAAGTGTTTAATTGTTTTCCACCAGTCTTGAGATGTTAACAACCCTGAATTTAACTTAGAAGCCAAGTTTTCATAGTATTCCTCTTTCCTTTGACGTATAAGAGAAATAATATTATTTGGAAGAATTCTAAATTTTTTCCATTGGTGTTCATTTTTACCTATCTTAGCCTTCCTATATAACCTTTTTCTTTGTCTTATTTTATATTTAATTTCACTTGTCAACCACGGGGGCTCATGCGGTTTAACTGTAATAACTTTATTCGGAATAAATTGTTTTGCCTTTTGAAGAATTGTGTTTGCAAAATTTTCAGCATATAAGTCAATATCATCATTCTTTAAGGCGTTCCAATCGAAGTTCAGGAGCTCTAGTCTAAATACACCATAATTTCCCTCGTCATACTTCCAAATCGTCCTTTTTAACGAGTTAAATTTTGGTTTGATAAAATTGAAAACCCCATGAATAGGACAATGATATCGAACTTGACTGTCGAGACAAGGTTATCCTACTCCTGTTAGAAGAACTGATTGTTTATTTGATACTAGAAAGAGATCGATTATTGATGAAGATAGCTCTGTAAAGTGCGTAGGTTCGTTAATATACTGGAAAAGATTGAACTGTGTGCAAAGGGACACCACTTTGTTAAAATGACATGTATCGAACTGATTCCAATTAAAATCTCCTGTTAATATTATATCTTGTATACTGGTATCGATGGCCATATGTATTGAATCTTCAATCAAAGAATTGTATTCAGATGATGAATTAGGTGGTCTGTAAAATACACCATACAGTATGTTTTTGTGGTTACTTAGCTTTATATGGACCCAAAAACACTCTAGTGAATCGATTTCAAAATCGTATCGTCTGACGTATGATATATTGTTCTTGACATAAACGATTACTCCTCCATGTGAATCGTTTTCACGATCATTACGCTCTGGTATATGAAAAGATGGGAGTAAAAGGGTATTTGAAGGAATTTTCTTATTAAGTCATGTTTCAGAAAATGATATTACGTCAAATTTAGAGAATTCAGAAAACAAGATATCAATTTTATTCCTTATACTTTGAACATTATAGTGTACCGTCGATAGATGATTAGGATATTTTAGAAAACCATATATTTCATCATTAGCAGAGTCATCTGAAACATTAGAATTGAAAGGACCTGGGTTTTTAATTGCTACTGCTATATTCAATAAGTTTCTTAAATGATGTCTTGATTACTAGAAGAATGTCATGAGTACAGGATCATTTCGTAAGTATCAATAAGTATTGCTATTGGTAGCTAGTTAGCCTGATTAAGTGATTTTGGTTTAACGTCACTGTCAGTGATATTTCAGTAATACCGCGGTTGGTAGGGACATCTAATCAAGGCTACCTGTCATTTTTACACTTGGACATGTACAAGTATAACTGAAACATTAAATTTGAGCTATTAGTCACTAATCATGTTTCCATCGGTGAGAAACAAAGATGCGAGTGACAATGGAAATGTTTTGCTGAAATGAAGTTCGTGCTCATGACAATAGAATTGAGAACATCCTGATTTACCTTATAAGCAAGCCGAGCTAGACGAAACGTTTTGCCTTAATATGAAAGATGTCATTTCTACACCGAAATGAGCATATCACTCTACTATGCCAACAGAGACGACAACCACTAGTAATTTCAGTGCTTTGATTTATTTAATTTATCATTGAGTTAGAATATGACCTTGATTATATGACCTTCATTTGATGTGTGTCGATGATATGTAACCTAATGCTTGAGCACTGTACCTCGAATATACTGAAGTGAAATGATAAGTCGGTGGGTTATAGTTCGAACAACCAATCGATCAATGAAATCATTTATTTTGACCAGATGTAGACTTTTGGTTATGACATGAGCAGACATTTCAGTGAACTATTTTTGTTGGTTTGGACTTGTATGCCAGGATGTCTAATGAACAACGAAATTGGGACAAACAGGATAACATATCATGAATGGGCGTGACCGATCGCAGCTGTCAATCCAAGAATCAATCTACCAATCAAATCAATTAGTTAGACCTGAAGTGAAATTCAACTGCAACACCTATGTGGACCTTATTTTTGGTTTAGCGATTTAATCGTCGTAACGTCAGTTTATTCAAGCTGTAGTTAGTAAGGTCGCCAAACAATAATTTTTACTTTTTAATTCCATGTCACTGGTCATAGATTTTGAAAAAATAACGCCGTTTAATATCGAAGTGAAAATGTATGTCGGAGTCAGTGGGTGGGGCCAGCGGAGTCAGTGGGCTGAGCCAGCGATCCGTCATTTGATGACCAAAATATCGCCATACAGCTTGAATATCTTGGCTTCTAAGCGACAATAAAGCGTTTTTGTTCGTGAAATTGTAGATTGCCAAACCAACACCTAGAACAACCTTGTGATTATAGACAAAGTGTATATTTATGGAACCTCAAGAAAACGCATCGGTTAGCATATATGTGTGACGTCAACGGTGTGCAGGAAGTTGAAAGAAGGTAAAATCAGACTGTAACAGTGACTTTGTTCATTACACTTATATACCGGTAAAGTTATCAATGTTTGTATCCCTTACCTTGTACAGGAAATGACTACGTTACTGCTACTATTCGTTATCGATGATTCCTTGTCAATCGTTAAAGCATCTACTGTCTATTCCCATGTTTGTTACAGTGTATCTGTTTAACCTTATTTTATAATAAAACTTATACAAGGTTGGCCTAATGTAGCGTTTTAGGTTTCAAGCTCATATATCAGTCATAAATCAATGGATAAAAAAGACACAATAAAAAAAATGTTGAACTCATTAATCAAATATACGTTTGAGTCGCCTGATTTAGCATCCATGCTCTCTCTGTTTTCGTACTCCGTAAAAGGGATGTTTCCGGCCTATAACAATACCGCAAGCTTGTACGCGTTATCCAACGACGTTGAAGCATTTAGATACTTTCCCTGTAGAGGATAGCATGTAAGGCGTCAAAAATGCATCACCAGCTTGTTTGACGTCATCATTAGTTCAAAAATAGCCACCACCGTTGTGTTCTTTCTTCGCATCTTGGGGAAGATGTAATAGTAAAAGGATACTTATTTGGATGAATAAGGTGGATGATCGAGAAGTTTGACACCACATACATTCCTTAAAAGCAGCCATGGCAACAGTGTTGTTGTTTTTTCACGTAGCTGCCTCATGGGATTAGAATGAAACACCCCAGTTAAAGGGTGTCCCTTTTCAGTATAATCCCGTAACAACACATGCCGTTTGTAATGCAAAAAAAACTGTGATCATAACCTTTCCAGCGGATATTGTTAACTTGGTATATTTCAAGGGCGGTTATCTCAAGTATTTCCACTATTTTACTGTTGTTTTGTCTCAGTTCGAAGTGTTGAGCCCGTATTTCATTAACGGTTACAAACTCGAGAAATTATAACCGTATTCCGCTGAAAATTTAAAGATTTTCTTTGACTTGTGGCACCGAGCTCGTTCTTGGGATTAACACTCAGACGCTTTTGACCCAACTGGCAGAAACCTTTGTCATTTGTTAATCTTTTTTGCCAACACTAACAGGCTTTGAGTTTGAGCACCCTGGTGGAACATTTTTCATTTACAAACCATTATGAATAACTGAATTGATTCGTTCTCGTACGATACGTACCTGTGTAGCTGCGTAATTCGCCGATCTGTCATAATCATTTTGTATATTGACGGGTTGTCAGGACAGTCACATCTTTAAATCCCTCTTTTTTATATAAATTCAACAGACCGTTTCTTTACCATTCTATACTTCCGGGCATGTTCCCCTTTTCTTGCTACCCTTTCCTTGTGAATTTTATTAATTGCACCAGAATGACGTTGCTAGTCAAAATGACGTCAAATTAGCAATTTTTTGTCAGCGCTATATTTTTTTATGTTGTTGTTGATTTTCTTACGCATTCTTTCTTATCACTGCGTAATCGAATCAATATCATTGTTTATATTAATTTCAATATATTTCCACCATTAATCGATCGACTAATCAAATCATTCGATTAGACCAGAAGAGAAGTTTTCACTCCAATATTGGTCGACATTGTTACTAAGTATTTTTGTTGTTTTTACGACTTATAAGTCATAACTTAAGCTTATTCAAGCTGTAGTTAACTACAACTTAGACAAGTTGTTATTTAGACGTTTAGGTCACCAAGCCATTATACCAAGTTTTTGTTGTTATGTCCATGACCATATATTTAACAAAATAACGACCTTTCATCAACGCTTTCAGGTGGATTATCGAGAAATAACGGTAGATTATCATTCAAATAACTCACCGCCTATCCAGTCAAATTATCAAAAACTTATGCTCCGCTTTCGTTCATTTCACCCTATCTGACGTTATCTAAGCAGAGCCAAATAGGTGACGTCTTCAAAAGCGTTGCATAGCAGTCACGTGCAAAATGACGCGCTTTAAGAAAATTTGTCATAAAATTTTCGCATTTTGTCTATTTTTTGCATTAAAGAAATAGAACAATCGTCACGCATGAAAATAAAGCTTTTGTTGTTCACTCAATGAAATATAGATCGATCTTACACTGAAACAAACGATTATCCTCTATTTATCACCTCAGTCGAACTTCCTGTTTGGGTTCAGCGTGCGTGGCAAGCTATCTTTTATTGTGTCGCCTCATAGGCGACACTAATTGTGGTATACTTATTCTAATTTTAGACATTACGTCATGAGGGAAAATTAATTGTACCTGAGAATCGCAACTGTATTCTACACAACGATTGTTTACAAGAAATGTTTTTAAAGCAGTACTATAAACCCTTTTATGAAGTACATCTAATCTCACAACTAGCCAAATTCAATGAAAACAAAGTTTTAACTGTTTTATTTTTTGCAAGTTACTGGAAAGTCCCTTCTTCCGGTTTGCCCATAAACGGATACGTCTAAAACCCAACCGATTTTACCGATATATGTTTTATGTTACACTCTACTAAATTTTATATTGCGTTGTGCCTATTTTTTATTAAATGCTATTTACAGATTCTTGTGTACATTGTGTTACATCTGATACATTAACAAATAGGAAATATCCGTAATAATCCTGATTTTATATTTTAATTTCGTGTGAATCAATTCACGTAGAAACGGTCCGCTAAGATTTGGTAATGTTTATCCATACTAGATATTGTTCACGAGAATATAATTTTTACGATTCCGTTATTTTGATCGGGCTTTTAACGGCTATATGAATGGCGCAAGATAATTCGATAAAAAACCGTAAATTTCTTAAAACATAATTACCCTACCAAATTCACCTCTTATAAAATTTCATATTGGTTCAAATTCTAAAAAAATATTTCAACAATAATAGTAAGTGCAAATAAGTTAAATCAAAGCACTGAAAGTACTGATGCTGGACGTCCGTATTTGCATAGTAGAGTGATATGTCCGTTTTGGTGTACATAATGGCAATTTCATATATATTATCTCTTTTAGCCCTTTCAAACCCTGGATTTTACGTCATTTTGATTCTATACTTAAGAAAACATTGTGGAGAAAGAAGAACTTGCCTGTGTCACTATTTTCTTCTACATAGGAAAATTTAATTTCAAATTACATCCAATTTTCATTGTCGTCTGCAACATCTTTTATTTTGGATCCGTCGAACATTTCAAAAAGTGGGAACTCTCTCGCCTATCCTGGTTTGTTTAATAAGTACATGTAATAAAGGATTGAGTCCTCAACACGATCACAAGTTCGGAAAAAAAACACGTCATTGTCTTTCACCGATGGAAAAAAATGATATATATATAATCTTTATTTCCTCCTGTTGAGTTGGCTGAGCAACTATACATGTAATGACAAAAATTTATTGTAGTTGTACATGTTACTGGTGTAAAAAAAATGACAGAAAGTCATAGTTGGGTGGACCTACCAACCGCGGTTTTACTGAAACACTACTGAAAGTCACGTTAAACCAAATTTGTATTAGATTGCAGTCTAACTAGCTTTCACGATCAATATTTTTTTACTTTTCCGAGAATGTCATTTTCCGAAGACAGTCCACAAATATATAACACATCATTTAAGAAACTTGGACAATATAAGAATACCATTATTCATTGAGAATTATTACCTGCAGGAAACAAATGAGAGATTCTGTATATCTGTTGGACCTTTTGTGATCCAGTAGAAGCTTAACCCAGTTCCCACACAATCAAGCTTTTTTACGCCCCAGAAGAACTGTATTAAAGAAAACATTGTGAAAAAAGGAGAATTTGCTTTTTTTCACAATATTTTCTACGCTATCTGGGACATAATTTTCAATTTCAAAGCGATTTGATTTTTGGTCTGTAATTTGTTGATCATGGATTAAAGAGGCTAATTCAAAATAATTATAACAGTAACTGTAGTATCACTCCCGCGGTATACAGGTGGTAAGCAGGGTTCTCAAAACAAAGGGCAAATTACTCCGCGTTATTGAAACCGAGACCGCATCTACGCGAAGCGGGTTATTGGTAGGTGTTTTCGTATGTAAGAGTCTTAACGCGTTCTACGAATGGTACAGAAAACTCGTATTACGTCATTGTTGTATGGTGGATACAGGTTTTGAAAAATAAAATTAATTTACTTTTCCTTAAACTATTTTGATTATCTACTACAATACGTGCACAAGTTATGGTAAGTAATGAAAAGTTAATTTTGTCCATACTTGAAAAGACAAAACTCACATTTCATCACTCACTACAACTTGTGCATCCATGCAACAATTTCAACGTTCCTAATTCCACAAAAACATTACTGACCTAGCTTTTTTTCAAATTTGTAAAGATTTTTGATTTTATGAATGTCATGGCTTCAATAAGCTTAACTAATTCTCCAAATGCCAACCCGGTTAGACCAGCCATTAAGACATTGACTCTCAATACTTTGGTTGTAAGATCATTCATCATCTCGGCAAACTCTCGTGTGACATTTGAAAAAGTTATTGTGGCATGCCTCATTTATCTTCAACCGAATCATAACAAGTACATGTACGCCTAGTTTGGATGGGCCACATGTAGCTCAGGTGAAATGTTTTTGCTCTACTGGTGTAAGAAACAACAGGAAGTCATTTGTAGTTTCACAAGTCACCACAGTATAACTGAATACTGTTGAAAATCACATATAATCTCGTTAAATAAAAAAAACTCACATTTCGGAATGATAATATTTCTATTATGCATATATTTAATGACATGGACTAGAATTCATTTCATTTTGTCACAAATAAAGGGTAAGTGTTAAGCAATAAGTATTACATAAGTAACATATATTAAAAACAAAACAAAACTTTTTTTTTAACTGAAAGTGTCAATTCTTGTTTAAAAATATTATTACAATTCCGTTATATTCCTGAGACATCATTTAGGCCTGTAAAGTGAATAAGGCTCGTGTACCTCTAGTGTTCATACATGTCAAACAACAGTATTAGCAGCTTGCTTTTTCTAGCTCACTTGATCAAGGTACGATAATGGCAGCTATCTTTTAAAACATTGCCTTTTAGAATTTTTAGTTTTGCTGTTACTATTAGGGAGAATAATCCAATTTTGGTTTATTTTATCTTATAAAAGGTTTATAGATACCGTTGGCTTTTTTATTTTTTGTCGAGCCAGCGTGCAGTGAGCGAGATACGGTTGTCACAATGACGGCTCGGTGTGGGTACATCAGTGCATCTGTTGGTCACTCAGTTAGTCCGTCCGGTTTTGTCTGGACAATTACTACTACATTTATGAATGGATTTCGGAATAACGTTGCAAAATTGTTTTACATCATGAGTATATGTGCTTCAGATAGCTTCAAGGACAAGGTGACAGATCAAGGTCAAACGTTTAAATAAGGGCTCGACAGCAGTTGTCCAATGACAACCACCTATTATTTTTAGATATATGGTATATATCCTATTATCACAAATCATTGGTCGGCAGTGTTTATAAGCTCAGTTATTTTGGCATAGAATATTTAGCTTTTGTGATCTCGTCACCAAGTTCGCTTTCGTGCAGTTGTCAATGTTGTTGTTGATGTTTGCATGACAAATTTTACAAGTCATAACGTATTACTATTCAATACATGCACTTGCAAGTTCGTGTGTGTGTTCAAGAGCACAAGAACAATCCGTTCTATAATATCTCTGAACTTTAGAAGCATTTATCTGAGGAATTATGATTCTCTTTCAGCTTGGACCTTAGAGTTTTTCAATATCAAGATCTACTTTAGTGTTCTCCTTATATACACTAGTCACTGGTGCTGTTATCATGCAGCTGTATCCATTGTAAATTAGTCAGTGCATGTGGTCGTCTACTTTTTAACGCACCTACCCACATCGACCCATGGAGGGATAATGGTTACTGCTGTCCGTCTGTCTTGCGAGCTATAAATTTTGTTATGATTATAAGAAGTATTTAAAAATTTTGATTGGACAAAAACCGTTTAAGCCGGACCTTAACCCAACAAGATCAAACATTTGCAAGACACAGCATGTTCAGTCATTTAATGTTCAACAGTTTAATTTAACGTGGTATTGAAAGATTCTTGCTATACACAAAGCTTTGAGAGTCAGTAAAAGCTTAGATCAGCCTGCAAAGACATGTAGGCTTACCTCAGTCTTCGCTGCCTATATGCTACGCCAGCCTGGTTAAAAGATCCCAATTTGAAATAATATACCTTCAGCAATTTCAAAAGAGAAGACTGTTCACACACAAGTTTCCAAATATTGCTTTATTTACTTATTTTTTCCAAAACTATACCAATTCATCCACTACTTAGATATTGACTTTTAAGGGCGACAAAATTCACTTTGCTGTACATTACAGCAATTTTTTACTTGTTTGCTCAAATGTCAAACGTGTCCATGTTATCGTAGAAACTAAGAAATTAGTCCCAAGAAGGAAAGCTTTGGAGTGATTTTTCTCACTGTATTTGATATAGTGGCAAAGGTTTCCTTGACTTAGCCGAAACAATATCACCCATTTTCAATCCCACTACGCTTTTCCATTATAAATAGGGATGCCACGCACGACTGAAAAAATTCATTCTTTTAATGAGAATAATAAACAGTATTGCAAAAAAAAAAATGAAGGTCTTCGTGCCGTTATAGTCATGCGCAAACGGACAAAAGCAGGGTGTTAACCCTTTCCTGTTTCGTCCCTGGTTTTTAAGTCTCTAAGTTTTTACACTCGTTATGGGCATGCACCAACGTACAAAACCTGGGCGTTAACCCTTTCCTGTTTAGTCCCTGGTTTTACGTCTCTGTGTTTTTATACTTCGGAAAACAGTGTGGAAAAAGAAGAAATTGCTTGTTACAATCAATGAATGATTATTGAATGATTATTTAAAAATAAATCAACTTTAAATTTTTGTCTGCAAAACCTATGAATTTGGACCAGTCTTAACTTTGGCAAAACAGGAAAGGGTTAAAATTGAAAAAAAAAACAAAAAAAACAGTTACTTCAGATGTCGTTATTCTCTGGGGTTTTTTTTTTTTTTTTACTCCCTGGTCTTTTTTTCTTAGATATCTTCAACACGGATTATAGTATTGAAAGAAAAAGTGTATAGTGATAGAATCTAAAGATTTTTTCCGCATTGTTTATTTGTATCAAATATACTTTGTTCCACCCTGAATTTGATGGTTCAAGACTGGCAATCAAACATCGATTGACCAATCAAATCATACAATCACAACGGAATTACACTTTGAGCTCATACATTTGTGATAAGCACTTTTGTTGAAGACTTTGGCGTCGTAGCTACAGGTTATCCAACGGTAGTTCTGACGATTAAATCACAAACCAACGATTTGCGTTTTATTTCGCACTCCTGACCACATATTTTACAAAATAATGACGTTTATACCTCAGTCGAACAATCAAATCAAAGGTCATTTGGTTGAACATTCTCAGTATTGAACCACTGTTCGTTCACGTCTTGAACTAGCAAAGTCCCGGTCTTGTTTCTTCCTATACTCAACAACCTTTAATTCCCTCCAATATTCGTTCGAATAACTTTTCACCAAAACCATATCATCACACACGCTGATTTGACAAGGCATCAGCCAGGCGCTTTCTTTCCTGTCTAAAATATTTCCATTGACAACAGAACCCGACTGAAAATCAACAGCCATTATTTTACCCTCATCCTGTACACATACCAGTATGTTTGGGTCCATGAATACAACGTCCGTTGCTGCATGTTGTAAGGATATCTTCCATTTTAACTCTAATCTCTTTTCTCGATACTGGAAACTGGTCACACAGTCCTTTCCACCAACAATTATATATAGGCCGCCTTTCCAAACAGATGCAATTGAACAAATTCCAGGCATTTCAGAAACACTTTGTTGTATTTGTTCAGAGTTATACGGTGTTTTAACAACAGAAGTGCTTCTTCCTATACTCAGGTTCTTCTTCGGTTTCACTATCGAAATAAGTTCATCTAAAAGGCCAGTTACTCTCATACGTATTGTCGACGTAGCAACATAGAAATGTGTTGGATTTGGAAGTCCGGCAGCTGTGTTTACATATGTATCAAGGTGACATAGAGAGCCAAATTGACAGCCACTGCTTATTTGGTAAACAACTGAAATGTTCGGATTTGTTTCCAAACAAACGATTCCGATTTGCGTTTGTACTACTGCTACTCGGGAACTTCTTTTGATTCTACACATTCTTCCTGCCCCTAGTAGCTTTAAACTAGCCAAAGTCTTCTCGAAACGACAGCATTTCTTTAAAATTTTGTTATCTGCAGACAGAATATAGTAGTCTTTAAACAGCTTGATATCTGCACAGTTCGGTACATGAATATCTTTGGTTTTTATTGCTGTGGGGCCGTTATAATCACCATTATCACATTCTTCTCTCTCTTTTAAGTCATCCAGATTTACTTCTGAAATAATTTCTTCTCTCTGGGAATACACGTACGGCTTTGCACCACTAATATAGTCTCGAAAGCTAGACGTTTTTTGAGCGCTCGATCTTTGAGAGTCTATATCAGTTTGGTTGTATATTTCATCTGCAATTTCATGGCCAGGAGTGTTACGCTTTCTTTGTTGTTCTAGCTCGTAGAGAACAGACTCTTGATTGTTTACATGAATGTCGATTTCATCGCTTCCCGTGTCTTCGTCGCAAGCTTGTGTAAATAATGTTTCATCTAAAGCATGCGATGATTGATATTTCTTGAAAGCGGATTGTTTATCAAGCGAGGGTAAAAATGGTTTAGCACGACTACCCGACACACTACCATCGCTCTGTTTGGCCATATTACCGGGTTATCTGTCAATCAACAAATCGCCGGACATCCCCTAAGTGATACAACCACTCTTAACCCTTGTCATGCTGTATAAATTACCTTACTGAAATGCTGTCAAATCAAAGGGCTGAAAGCACTGATAGAACTATTTATTAAAAAATTAATATTTCTTTTAGAAATCAACTTCATAAACAGTTCTGGCAGGGAAAGTACAACCAGGAGTTGTAGACTAAGATCAGCCTGCACATAAGTGCAGTCTGATCTTAGTCTACACCTCCTGCCAAAACCGGAATATTCCGGGTTCAGCATGACAAGGGTTAATACATATCAACACCTTTCTGATATACCTGTAAGTTACATACAAAAGTAGAGATTAACATTATATTACTTGATAATTTAATCTGAGTTTCGGCTATCAAGATTCGAGCGTTTTGATTGGTTGATTTTTTCATTATTATTTGCTTTGTATTATTCTTGATGGCATTAAATTGTCAAAATTCAAGAGAATGTTTCTTTGTTGTTGTTGTTGTTTTCATTGAGGCATGAACCTTCAAACATAGCCACAATGTATGAATCCGCTTCGCGTATTTATACAGCATGGTTGCTTTTTCATTCTCTTCATTTCTTAAATGATTTTTAGTCTCATCGTTATCAAACTCGATGGCGCTGATTTTTTCATAACAACGATTTTTTTTACAAAGTCAATTCGGGTAGGACGTTAGAAAAAAAGCCTGTTTATAAGTTTAAATTTTGTTAGATAATTGTACATACATCTAATCTGGCGATGATATTTTCTTCATAGGCTCTAGCTTTTATAAAGTCAAGTTGTTCTTTATTATCAGAATTCTGCCTATAGAAGCGTACCAATGGTATATTCCCGGTTCTTAGCCTTGATATCGTAAGTTCGTAACCCGCCCCGATCAACAATTCCTCCGACAACTGGCACTAGCTACCGCGACATTCGTCATTTCTCTCTAAGGAGTGCGCCTAATTTACCAATCGATGGCCCCGCCCACGGACTCCTTTGGCCCCGCGGATTGACTCCGAAAGGAAGTTCCGCTTCGATTTTTAACGGCGTTATTTTGCAAATTTATGGCCAGTAGCATGCTACAAATTAGTAAAATAGTTGCTTGGCGATCTAAAAGTAACTGGAATAAGCAGTAGTTACGTCGTCTAAGTCACCAGACCAACAAAAAATGATCACCAAAGTGGCGGCCAATATCGGAGTTCAAACTGAACTTTCATGTTAAATGAATGATTTCATTGGTCGACTGATTATTTGATTGACAAATAAGTTGGTCAATTTGGATTAGCATCTGGTGGCTCAAATTGAATGAAGTTGTTCTTCTGGTGAGAAATAATACAGGGCACCCGCCGAGATATAACTGAATCACACTTGAAAGTCTCGTTAAACCAAATACAATTTTATAATCAATTTGATCGAGTGAGTATGTCATCGAGCTAATTTGAGAAAGTCACGGTAAGTGTAAATAAGAAGCTTGGGTTTCTGTTTAATTTATTTATTTCCATCTTATTTTTATTTTTCTGTGAATAATGGCACATAGCAATGTTTTAAAAGGTTACTATTATAATTGATGAATTTCACCCATGATCGCAGATGGCAATCAAAGAAACAATCGATCAAAAGAAACATTCATTTAAACTAAACTTTAAACTCCAAGATTGACCGACATTTATGTGAAGTATTTTTGTTGGTTTGGCGACTTAAAAGTCGTAACTAAAGCAAGTCAAGCTGAAGTTACCACGTTTTTGGTTACCAACCAACCTTTTACTTTTGTGTTACATTTTACTGAACATAAAATTTGCGAAATAACGCCGTTTGATATCGAAGTGGAACATTTTATCGGACCTTAGTCGGCATGGCCCGTAATCCGTCAATTATGCGTTTCACACCTGTTCAACTCTTTCTTGTTTTACAAAATTTTAGACTTGTTCAAAATCAAAGGTTTTGCAGAAGAAAATTGAAAGTGGATTTAATTTTAAAAAATAATCATTCGGTAGGGTAGAAAATCAATTGTAAGTTGTAAAATCACAGGGACGTAAAATCGAGGGGTTGTATGGGAAGGGTTAAAATGTGACTGCCCAGTGGCCCAGTGAGATTCATGCGTGGTTGAAAATGACATGACCAGTGGTTTGACTTCCTTATACGCCTTAACGTCGTTTGAACAAATCGATAAAAGTTTTACAGGCCACCAATCTGTACTTAAAATCATTAATAGTGTTACAACATAAGGAAAAATATAGGCCTTTGTTATCTCTTGTCATGCTGAATGAAATCCTTTCTCAGACATTAATTAACCCTTTCCTGTACAATCCCTGGTTTTTACGTCCATGCAATTTTATACTTGAGAAAATATTTTGAAAAAAGAAGAAGTTGCTTGTATTAAGCAGTTTCATCTTTTATCCCAATATTTTCTCCCACACAGAATGGTTTCATTTCAAATTACACTCACTTTTCATTTTCGTCTGCATTATCTTTCAATTTGGGCCAGTCTAGATTTCAAGAAACAGGAAAGGGTTAAAATCAAAGGACTAAATACAATGGAAGCATTGGTTTCTAGTTAATGATTCTTTCAAATTGTTTTTATGGACATCTCTGGCTAGATTTCTAAGATACGAGAAAATATATCACATATAGAGTCACCCTTTCAACGACACAACAACAACAAAACAACAACAACAAAACAACCCCCAACACCAACAAACCACCAGTTGTGACAATATCTAAAGAAAAATCAAATGTCCCTGAAATAAATTATAAGTAAAAGAAAAATCAAAATTTGTTTCTACAAAATGGAGACTTATTTGCAAGTAAAAAAAAGGAGAGATTATAGACATAACCAGAGCTATACCCAATCAACTCGACCACAACTCCATATACTTCCAGCAAACATTAACAAAATGCAGGATTCTCTCTTAATCCTATGTTGATTTAGACGATTCTAGTGAGTTCAAATAATATAGGATTTAGATTTTGGTAATTTGATCAGCATAAAAGTCAAATATTAAACAGCTTTTAAACTGAATTTTGATGCTGGTCCTTTAATTAAAGCGGTCGCTTAATAGAGATGGTCACTTGAGCTAAATTGACTGTACCTAATAATCTTTAGACTAATCTACGCACATGTTCTAATTTCGCCGAAAAGAATAAAAAGTAATCGTTTAATTAAACATTAAACGTAAAATGGACATAAAACGTTCTTGTCACGGATTTAGAACAAAGTGTTGATCCCGTAAAAAGATAGCTTGAAACTTTTTATGTGCCTAAAACATCCCCATTATACTATATCAATTCGGAGTCTGGTAGATTGTGTAAGCAGGCGACTCAAATACCAAGAATTTCGGTTTATGGGTTGTTTGTTTTTTTAACGCCGGTTTTGAAGGGAGTTATCGATGTTTCTCAAACCTTGATAAGAAAACTTGACCGATTGCCTAAAATACGCTCAAATAGACGCTTAACATTTAAATTTGAGACAGATATTGTCTTAGAGGTAAGCTGATAGGCTTAAAGTGTGTTGGGGTTTTTTTTTGGGGGGGGGGGTGTTGTTGTTGTTACATAAGATAAGGTTCAGCGGAATTTCAGGTTTCTTTTAGTTATCATGGAATTCGGCTGTCGACACCGCATGAGCTCATTTGCATACAACCAAAAGTCACCGGAAGGTAACAAATTGACAAGCGAACAACAAAAGTCCTAAATCATGTTACACCAAATGATCAGCGCAAAGCTAAGGTAAGTTTCTATAATTTAATAGCGATTACGACAGTTTTGGACTGATCTTTACAGAATTGAAGACCGGCTAGCGAACATAACTCCTGATGACGTAACGATGAGGTTGGTTTGATCAAATTCAAACCGAATGCGGGATTCAAACGGTTATTCGCACCGCGTGAATTATCCAATTTTCTTTGCAACTGTCTCGGCTTAATCTAAAAGTAGATTAACAGCCTACGTAGGCTATTAGGGAAATACCCTGGTTTATTCTGATAAACGACCTCTGATTTTCGCAAAACTACTTTTCAGAATATTGTATTGAAATAGTATATCTGGAAGAATAAGAATGATCAAAATCTCTGACATGAAAAAAAAACACATCGAAGCCTACCTTTATTTTTTTTTCACTGATATCGCGG
This sequence comes from Fragum fragum, assembly GCA_946902895.1. Taxonomy (NCBI): domain Eukaryota; kingdom Metazoa; phylum Mollusca; class Bivalvia; order Cardiida; family Cardiidae; genus Fragum; species Fragum fragum. The sequence goes on along the minus strand of OX336378.1, from coordinate 22,928,131 downwards.
CGGCTGGAGCACCTAACAATGGATTCCTGGTATATCTCACACCAGTACCACCATTACATCCTTTCCTAGCATTCAGCTACTTCCCCACTTGGGTTTACAATCATCAACCCTTTGATGAGCGACAAATGTCGGAAAGGATTGTGCCGCCACTGGAGATCGAACCCATGACAACCCATAATTGAAGAAAGGGAGTTTGATGCAGAAAGACTTTGGCCAAAGAGTTATTTATTCGAATCTGATAGACTTTTGTTTAATTAAATAAAAATACCAACGTTTTCTTCGATTGATTATGTACCGTATTTTCAAGGTGCGCAGGTATTTTAGGCGATCAATTGCGAAATTGATTGAAAAAATCCATTAGCCTTTCTATCAGAAAATCTAAACGAAACATTTTACAAATTCTTGTCAGAGGCACTGAGGAACATTATCCTTTTCACATTGCAGATTCCAGACATAACCGTTTTCAAAATTAGTAAAAATATTAAACAACGTCTCTGATGCGCTTTGAAGAACAACGTTACACATGTATTATAGTAAATTAAAGCTGAATTGTATCCGTCCTGTCTAGAAAAGTTTTCCCTACTTTCTCACATTTGTAAGACAATTCAAAACTTAAATTCTGTCTGGTGAAATGATAGTAAAACAAAGACGTCCCTGTGGTATTGATTGATTCAAAGTACTTACTTGAAACTAGGAAGTGAAAAGAATGCAAATAGAAATTTATACAATCTGAAACAGACCGTCGATATCGCGTTTTTAAGGAGCTCCAAATAATAGTATGATACGCAAAACTGCAACACAAATACACACATTTCTATCGAGAGACTCAGTTGTTGGAGTTCATCGGAATTTACGTTATGAGAGAAATTCAATCAATACATATTGGGAAGGGTTAAGAAAAAAAAATTTTTTTTCAGAATTAAATCGCCCTATATCTTGAATTTCTGTAGATTATGCAAACAGAATACAGTATTCTTTAATGTTTTCTTTGAATTTTCGATATTTATCGGTATGTCCAATTATTTCAATTTCACCGTCAAACCAGAAGTAGTATGTATATGTATAAAAAAACAACTGCAAAACTTCTGCTTTGATAGATTTAGCGCCTCAAACTTCCGTTTACGGAAATCAGGGTCAACTCAGCGGGACCAAAGACACTGAATACAAAATCACGTTCTCATCACGTTCTCGTGTAATTCATGCGAGAAATGGCAATGTGAAGACACTGAATACAACATCACGTTCTCATCACGTTCTCGTGTAATTCATGCGAGAAATGGCAATGTGGATAAATGAGATAAGGTTTTTTCGTTTCATACCTCCATGAAAACAAAAAAATATTCTCTTCATTTCTTATAACTTAATGACATTGAGCGAAATAAGGCGATTAGTCTACTATTTCAATACATCTTAAAGCCCGGAATATATGTAATCGATAATTGTGAATGCAAAATTCGAACGAATTGTCCCATTTTCGACTCAAATATTTCAACCACTATTAAACACTTGAACTGCCAAGCGTTTAAATCCGGATTCGCTGCTCATTATTATTGTTATTTATAGACCATCGTCTGTTCTCGGATTACGAGGCCGCGTCCCTAATCACTTAGCAATTGCTCGTTATGATAGGGAGAAAAGAAAACGCGTTTTAAACTTTTTCGTGTGCATAACCTCGAATTTCTTCTGTAGCATAGCCTCGAATGTCTTCTGGTAAAAACAAAACAAAATGTCACATACCTGTCAAACTCTGCTTTGTTAACGACTGGTAAGAAATAAGGAAGTAGGATCATTGCGAAACCGTATCCTTTATACTGACAATACCACGAAAACTCAGAAATCTAATTAACGTACAAGTTGACAGCTCCAACTTCAAACGGCACTCCGACAGCTGAAAGATAGCTGGCCTGCCCACTGACTGCGTTGTGTTGGTAGGCGTGGCCAACAGAGTCAGTGGGCGGGGCCGGCGATCATCTAATTACCGAAATAACATTCAGTAAGATTGGGCGATAGGAAGGTCATTATATTTCAAAGGCAGACTTTAAATAAAAAAAATCCCCATAGTATCGGGAGCTTTACCAAGTCCGTTTTTACCTTATCTTTTTCAATGTATTGTCAATATGTATTGAATGGTTGAAATTTGAAACGAGGTTAATTACTCTGCGACACAATCAGCAAAGAGAAAAGCAAGTACATTTAAGGCCAATCAATCTTTTTTTTAAATCATAACCGGACGTTACATTTTAGAGGATTGGTCCATATTCAAAGAAGTCGCATACGACACTTCAAAGTGCACTTCCTTTGGAAAATAAGTGCTAAATAAGGTAGAAAAATTGCTGAGAAAAAAGAAATTGCTTGGCACATTCATTTTCTCTTTTTCCCCACAAAGTTTCATAATAATATTTCTTGAGGACGTGAACGGCGGGATTGTATAATAATTGCTTAATTATTGTCCCCTTAACCAAAAGACTTCAATCTTTTTAAAAATGTCTTTGATGCGGTCGGTTTCACTAGACGGATCGTCAGTCACGCAAATTCACCTCCGATAACTTTTGGATCAATCACAGAATTCTTCCATAAATGCAGGAGGAGATGTGTTAATAAGATGTTAACGTACGGACGGATGGACCGCCATATAAGCGGTCGTTGGGATGGACAAGGGAGAAGATCGGCGGGGCCATTTTTGACCCCATAGATTAAATATTTAAAAACTTGGTAGAGAACCATATGATTAAGCTCTATATAAAATATAAATGGCTTTGGCCTTGTAGTCTGTGGAAAAAAAGTCAACACAGATTTTCTAAAATTTCCCATTTTCATATGCTGCGGTTACAAGTGTTTTTACAGAATTAAATTCTTTTAACAACTTTCGTAGAACTTCACCCAAGGAACATTCCTGCAAAGTTTCAGCTTGATTGGCCTACTGGTTTAGGAGGAGAAGATTTTTAAAGATTTTTAAAGATTTCCTAAAGATTCCCATTTTCAAATGCCGCGGCAACCAGAGTTTTTGACGGAATAGAATTCTCTTAACAACTATTTTAGAACTTCACCCAAGGAACATCGCTGCAAAGTTTTAGCTTAATTGGCCTACTGGTTTAGGAGGAGAAGATTTTTGAAGAAATTGTGGACGGACGGACAGACGGACGGACGTACGGACGACGGACAACGACCGATCACAATAGCTCACCTCGCACTTTGTGCTCAGGTGAGCAAAAAAATCTATGCAAAGTTTAATGAAATTTGGTCCTAAGGTTCAGGAAATAGAATTAAGAGTGAAAAAAAGCCACGCCCTACAACGCCAATATTCATGAAACGATTGAACAAGAGGACCATGATGGTCCTAAATCGCTCACCTTAGGTATCCGCAAGTTACAGTCCTTTTTTGTATAAAAAAGACTTAACTTGAGCAAAATAATTATAAAACAAAATATAAGATTTTGGGCTTTGTACAAAACAATCCAGTAATGCTTTCCAAAAAAATGAATGCCTTTGGCTTTATTGTTTAATCCATTACCAAGCTATCCCAGAATTTGTCACCCTCAGGAAAAAAGGTTTAAAAAGCATTGTGAGAAAGGGGGTAATAAGCTATTTCTCCATTTCTATTTAAGAATTCTTTCAATGCGATTTATGCAATTTTTGGCCCGAGGAGCAGAGACGTTTTTTTATCCTAAGAGTATTTTTTCCTATAACATAGTACAAAATTATTTAGTCATGCTGAATACCAAATATGAATGCCCTTCACCATATATTTCAGAAGAAGAAGTCTTTCGAAGTTGCTCTAATTGGATGCTTTCCAAAATTTTGGACCTATAGGGCTAAGATTTTAGCTAACATAGTAAAGAACCATCTGTTCATGCTATATACCAAATATGAATGCCTAAGACTTTGTAGATTGGGAGGAGAAGACTGTTGAACATGGTCTAATTGAGCATTGTTACGAACTTTGGACACCCAGGGAAGGGGTAACCTACAGGCATAATTTTAATCAAAATTCATAGATAACAGCCAGGCTATGCTACACTCAAAATATAAATGCCCTCCACCTTAAAATGAAGATTTTTTTTAACATACTCAAATTTTGCGTTTTTCCAAATTTTTGGACCTCTAGTGCAGGGCCGTTTTTGACCCTGGGAGGACATCTTTAAGTGATTTAGTACAAAACCATCTAGTCATGCTACATACCCAATATGAATATCCTAGACTTTTTAGTTTAAGAGGAGAATTCTTTTGAAATTGCTCTAATTAGGCATTTTTCCAAACTTCGGACTACAGGGGTGGGGCCATTTTTGACCCCATAGATTGAATATTTAAAAACTTGGTTGAGAACCATATGATTAAGCTCTATACAAAATATAAAGGTCTATGGCCTTGAAGTCTATGAAAAAAACAACAACAAAGATTAACTAAAATTTCCATTTTCATATGCCGCGGTTACAACATTTTATCACGGAATGAAATTCTTTTAACAACTTTTGTAGAACTTCACCCAAGGAACATCCCTGCAAAGTTTCAGCTTGATTGGCCTACTGGTTTAGGAGGAGAAGATTTTTAAAGATATTTGAAGAATTACTAAAGATTCCCATTTTCAAATGCCGCGGCAACCAGAGTTTTTGAGGGAATTAAATTCTTTTAACAGCTTTTAAGGAACTTCACCCAAGGAACATCCCTGCAAAGTTTCAACTTGATTGGACTACTGGTTTAGGAGGGGAAGATTTTTGAAGATATTTAAAGAATTACTAAAGATTCCCATTTTCATATGCCGCGGTTACATTTTTTTACGGAATGAAATTCTTTTAACAACTTTTGTAGAACTTCACCCAAGGGACATCCCTGCAAAGTTTCAGCTTGATTAGCCCACTGGTTTAGGAGGAGGAGATTTTTAAAGATATTTAAAGAATTACTAAAGATTCCCATTTTCAAATGCCGCGGCAACCAGAGTTTTTGACGGAATGAAATTCTTTTAACAACTTTTGAAGAACTTCACCAAGGAACATCCCTGCAAAGTTTAAGCTTGATTGGCCTACTGGTTTAGGAGGAGAAGATTTTCAAAGAAATTGTGGACGGACGGACAGAGGGACGGACGGACGACGGACAACGACCGATCACAATAGCTCACCTCGCACTTCGTGCTCAGGTGAGCTAAAAGCGCAATCAATTATTCGGAGGGTTTTCCTCAGGGTCATCCCTACAAAATTTGGTAGAACTGGTCACGCAAACTGCCCCCGCCAACCCCGCCGATCGACTCGAACAGGAAGTTCCACTTCGATATTAAATGGTATTAATTTTCATGATTATGGCCAGTAAACTTAAAAAAAAAAGGTTAATAGGTTGTTAGACGATCTAAACGTCGTAACTACAGCTCGAATAAACTTTAGTTACGCTGAATAAGTCGCCAAACAAACTAAAATGCTTAAAAATTATATTGTCGGTCAATGTCGGAGTTCAAGGTTCGTTTCCGGTATAAGTGACTGATTTGATCGGCCAAATGAATAATTGGTGAAAACGAGAGGGCCATAGTGGCCCTAAATTGCTCACCTGAGTTGAATATCTCGAATTTTTATTTGATTTTATTGATGACAATTGATTGGGCAAAAATGTGGCCTCTGGAGTGCATAGAAGGTTTTTCTAAGATTTGAACCTGTGATCTAGTTTTTGATCCTAGTTGACCCAGTTTTGAATTCATACAATAATTCATCACAACAATCATTCCGACCAAATTTCAGGTTGATTTGGCAAAAAAAGAGGTCCCCAGAGTGCATGCAAGGTTTCTCTACGGTTAGACCCTGTGACCTAGTTTTTGACCCCAGTTGACCAAGTTTCGAACTCGCACAAGAGTCATCAAGACAATCATTCTGTCCAAATTTCAGGTTGATCAGGCAAAAAATGTGGCCTCTAAGGTGCATGCAAGGTTTTTCTAAGATTTGACCAAGTGACCTAGCTTTTTACCCCAGTTGACCAAGTTTCGAACTCGCACAAGATTTCACCAAGAAAATCATTCTGACCAAATTTCAGGTTGATCGGGCAAAAAATGTGGCCTCTAGAGTGCATACAAGGTTTTCTAAGATTTAACCCCGTGACCTAGTTTTTGACCCCAGTTGACCCAATTTCGAACTTGTCCGAGATTTCATCAAGACAATCATTCTGACCAGTTTTCAGGTTGATTGGGCAAAAAATGTAGCCTCTAGAGTGCATACAAGGTAAATGTTGACGATGAACGACGGACATCCACGAAACCATAAAAGCTCACCTTGAGCACTTCGTGCGCAGGTGAGCTAAAAATGACTCTCCTGTTCAAGAGAAATATGGTTTAACACATTCTCACACAATAGCGCTTTTAACGCCCCCTCAAGGAAAAAAGCTTTGGAAAACATTAAATTGAGAAAATGAAGCAATTTCCCCATTATCTACAATGTGTTCAACCTGACACGGCAAGGATTTTTGAAATGCCATCAAGAAATTGTCGACTGCAACTTCTATGTTTTTGGACCAGTCTACAATTTCGCGGAGTGGTAATTGGTTAAATAATGGTTGAGGATAGACAATACACAACGTATGATGGACGGCGAACTCTGAACGCTGTGCCAAGATAAGCTATAACGTAAATCTTTGATGGGCGGACCAAACGCCGTAACTACAGCTTGCATGATTCCCCAATAATTGAAAACATATCAAGTAAAATTTGTTAGTGGTGAACATTTCTCTACAGTTTAACGAAAGATTAATAATTGATTGATTGAATGGGGTTTAACGCCTCTTTTAACACTATTCCAGTCATATCGCGCGGCTGGAGCACCTAACCGTGGATTCCTGATATTTCTCACACCCGTACTACAACTATATCCTTTCCGAACCTTCAGCTGCTCATCCCACTTAGGTTTACTACTATCCACCCATTGGTTGGAGACTAATGTCGGGAAGGATATTCGCCGCGGCGGGGATCGAACCCGGGACCCCTTGACTAGGAGTCCTACGCGCTACCATTGCACTATGGCAGCGGCCCTCGATAAATAAATGTGGATTCCATAGTCTAGACGCAGGACTCGAGCCTGGAATCCCGCCCGCGCCTTGGGATTCTTCCTTAGCAAAAAAAAATAATAATAACTACACGTTGCTCCTCTCCACCCATGTGTATAAATGAGTACACGTAAGTGTCATAAGCCAATGTGGTTTGGCTGCACTCGCGCGATTTATTGACTGCTGACTATGAACTCGACGATCGTCGGTTAAGTTGTGAAGTCGTTGGGTGAACTTCGGTAAGAAAAAATAGAATACAGAATAATCTTAATACATTTCCACACAATTCCTCCTTTTTACGCCCCTCTAGAATAAAGCAATTTCTTTAAAGCCCACAATTTTTCTACCCCAAAAGACATAGAATTTTAGAATTTCAACAACCTTTAATTGTCGTCTGCTTCTCTGTCAATTTGGGCCAATGTAAATTTTGTCATGTGGGAATGGGTTATATCACGATTTTTTAGTCAAATGATGCATGATATACAGCTACGATTCGTTGTTTTTGACACAATATTCCGATGAACAAAATCTGGCTTAACATTAAAAATAGAGCTTACAGTATCTTAGAACAAGCTAAATACAATAAGAATTTCGAAGTTTTTGGTTGATGCCTTTAATGTTAGAAAAGAAATAATTGACGAGCTTTGTTAGTCCTTGGTAATCGATCCTGATCCGAACATTCATTTTAAATTTTGTAAAATCGTTTTTACTACCTATTTATCCGTACCACTTAGTTATACGTCTTTTATAAAAAAAATAAAAGAATAAATAAATAACCAACTTTTTTTATTGTTTATTGTGAATACCCACGTATTTTTGTACCTCTTGCATTGTTATGGAGGTATTATCAAAACTTCAATGTCGATTTGCTCCGAGAAACCATAACTGCATCTTGAAGTGAATGTGCAGTTGTGTGTTTTACGGAGACATCAGACAATACCCTTTTTGTGTTCTGTGGTTCGTAATTACTTATTTTTGTATGAATTTTCACTTTTTTGACGTCATTATGTAGATGTAATCACATGTATACATGTATATGGGCCGGTGGTCTAAATACTTCAATAAAGAATTGGATTAAATTGAATTAAGAAGACAAGAGTTTCATGTTTTTCTCTTTATATCTCTGTAAAATATGGAATCCCAACTTTAATCTCAAAGTGACAATAAGGCGATTTACCACCGTAAGGTAATTTTACATACAAAATACTATAACTCTAAATCTAGAGGTCTTGAAGTACAATATTTTCTTAATTATATCAGTAGGGGTTTTAACCCATTACTAGAAGACAACATTTTAGACTTGTACAAATTGAAAGGGGTTGTAGACGACAATATAAAGATGGTGAAATTTTAATTTTTTTCAACTTTCTGTGTAGCAAAAATCATTGTGAATAATGAAGAAATTTGCGTTTTGTAAGCAATTTCTTCATTTTACACAATGGTTTCCCCATTGTTTTTTTTATGGGTGTCAAAAAGCGTCATTGTGTGGGAATGGGTTAACTCAAGTTTTGTTGAAATCTAATAGATAGTTTGGGAGGAGAAGAGTTTTTTTAAATAGTGAAAAGATGAATTGACTGATTGATAAACAGCTCACAGGTGTGTCAAAAGATGCAGTGGAAGCCATTTGATTGAATGTTGTTTACAAGCTTTTATTCTGTTTTCAAGAACTTTTTCAATTATATTTTGTTTGTGATATTGGTTCGGTAATTTTAATGATTAAATCTACATTTCAAATAGTTCAGTTGAAGATTATAAATCAAAATGGAACAATTCATAGCTCAATTTGACGAAAGGAAATCTATCTTTGACAAAAAAAGTTAGGATATTCTAAGCTGACCAGGATAACCACTTATTGCATTTGGTCGGAATTCAGAATGTTGTCGGGTCATTCTACCATACTACATCATATTGTCTGAAATGTCACCTTGACTGGCATATGCCAAATATAATCCATGGACACTAATGACCTCTAGCAAATATCAGTAAAGCAAAGAAAACAAAAGAAAAATCATAACAAAACAATGTTTTCAATGGCTTCAACAAAACATGTCAAGAACTGTAGGAGTAAGAAATTTGATAATAGTTCTTGTATATGCCAGACAAAGCATGAAATCACAAAACGCTGATATATGCTAGGTCATATTAAGACAAACATTTAATAAAAATTCCATCAAAATCCATCAAGAACTATAGGAATAGTTGCCAACACAAGGTAAAGTTAACTCCCGTCCATCTGACTGACCAGCCTCCTCCCCGCTCAGCTGCCGGCTGTTGTCATTCACCAAACTATTAACCCTTTACTGTTTTTTTTTTTCAATTCTAGACTTGTCCAAATTCAAAGGGATAACAGACAACATTATAAAGCAAGTACAATTCAAAAAGTAACCATCCTGTATGTTAGAGAATGTTGTGAAACAAGATGTGTTTGTGAAACATAATGCCTCCGACCTGGACTTTATCACATGACCTTGACCTTGACATGAGAAGATACTCATCATGGATATGTATCATCATGCCAAATATGAGCATTGTATCTTGAATAGGCTGGTAGTAATTGGCCATGTTAAGTTTTTTGGTTAAGTTTTGCAGACAGACAAACAGACTGAGACAGAAAGACTGAATGACAGACAGACGGACAACAGTAAAACAATATGCCCCCGATCTTTCGATGCGGGGGCATTAAAAGAAGAAATTGTTGATTACAAGCGATTTCTTCTTTTCTCCACAATGTTTTCTTGAGTAAATTATCACAGGGATGTAAAAATCAGGGATTTCTGGGAAAAGGTTGACCAGGCTTTTCAATCAGAAAACCTGGTTTATAATTAACAAATGAAAGAAGTCCCAGGTAGTGCATGATTCCAGTTACTTTATATAGCAATATGTTTACCTTGTTATTTGTTTCTTTGGCTTTTTCTTTTTCTTGTTTCTTTTATTATTTTTCATGTTATGAATTGAACTTAAGCAACCATCAACTACATAATCTGATGAAGGCAAATCTTCAGTCCTTTTTGATTTGTTGTTCAAACCTTGCTTGTAAGAAACATTTGCTGTCCGTGTATCATTAAGCTTTGGTTTCTTTATTGGCGATTGTTCTAAAATGTCCATACTACTGTCAGTATCTCGCTTTAATTTCTTTTTCTTCTTTCTCTTTTCAGACACAGCTCTGTCCAAGATTTCTTCTTCTGAATATGCTATTGAACTCTTACTATCTAATGCTTCTTTCTTTTTGAAATGACTTTGATTAGTGACTAATTCTGGTCCAGTACCATGTGTGCCATCAGGCTCCCTCTTTCTTTCAAATCTTGCAACAAAGAATCCATTGGTTAGAGAAGAGTCATGTGACATTCTTAAACAAGACTGAGCATGCTCATAACCTTCTGACCCCCTGATTGGCCAGTCAGGTTCTATTTTAAATAGTTCAAAATTATCTCCACAAGTGGAGAGCACTTTTTCAACAACTTGTTCATTTTCTTCTTCGTGAATAGAGCAAGTTGAATAAACAACTCTTTTTACAGATGGAAAGCTGAGGGCATGCTGTAGAATGCTTGTCTGAAAATTTGCTAGCTGATACAGTCGATCCTTGGAACTTGAATTGGTTTCATCTATGTATTGCGTAGATCTGTTAACCATTCCTGTAAGAAGAAGAGTATTTGAACCAATTTCCAGACAACAAAATATTAGAATGGTCCAAATTGAAAAAAAATTGCAGACAACATTTCAAAGAATGCTGAAAATAGAAAGTAGATTCAATATAAAAAACAAAACAATGTAAAAAAATAAAAAGAAAGTGCTTGTTCCAAGCCCTTTTTTTCAGTGAGTTGAAAGACAAGATAGGAGAGACCAGGGCAAAGTGTTACACGGGGCAAAGTGTTACGTTTTAACTATCTCCTCAGTAACGTCATCGATGACGTCACTATACGTTAATTAAAAACCTTTTTTGATCGAAGCATGTCGTACATAAAAGATATATAAAAACAGAGTCTTTTTTGTCTAGTCAATGAACAAAAAACACTTTTTGTTGCAGGTAAGTAAATTATTAACATCTTCATAAATTTTCGTCTCATTTGACATGTAAATACCAGAGATGGGAAAGATTTGTCGTGATGGAATCTCGAGATCCAGTAGATAACATTACTGTAAAATTCATATTACGGCTGACCTTCATTTTGTCTGTATAAACGTCTTTTCCGAAAAGTTGCGATTGGGGCAATGTGTTACAAAGGATATGGGGCAAAGTGTTACACTGTAACACTTTGCCCCGTAATATTTCGCTGTTGACCCACTGCCAGAAAACACAATTTTAGTCTCATTCGAATTGAAGGACGATGCAGGTGATACTTCATTTTCACAATAGGTTTCAATATCATTGTGAGGAATAAAGGATTTGCGTGTTTAAGACGATTTCTCATTTTCTCACTTTCTTTCCAACTATCACTATTCGAACACCTGTTAAAAGGAGGGCTTGCATGAAATAACTTAAATTCTTAATGTTTTGGGTAAATTATAGACACTTTTACAGAAAGTGGTCTATGAGGAAATGTTCATGCAATTTAACTTTTATCAACGTAAAAACTTCTTGTTGTAGAATGGTTCGAAATTACAAACATAGGAATGCCAGGTACTGTTAAATGCTTTCAAAAGGCATTAAAGGACGTTATAGCATATAGAGGAAGCATTTTGTCGTTAGGTGTGCGACATTTTGCACACCTTACATGTACGACGATAAGATCCATAACAATGAAGCTAAAAATGAACGCAGTTCGCTGGACAACGCGATATAATGAATGACATTAAGAATATATTTCAAAATTGAAACTATCGATTTAGATCTTGCAGCCCTCTGTAACTACCAAGGTGTTTCAGTTGTACGCAGTAGATAAGAAACGATGTTCAAAACTTCAAACAAGACGTTGTATTTTGGGGTGACCCACGGTTCATATATGGCAAGAAGTGGTGAGGATGGAAACTGCCACTACAATTGGACACAAGAAGAGTGCACAGGTGTTACTAAGAGAAAGGCATCCCTTAGTCAAAATTGTGACTCGGACATTGATTCTCAATGGTGTGTAGACCTGTCACACTCACACACAGACAGACACACACAGAGAGTCATCTACCGGCATTCCGTAAAACAAGGAATTGGATTCGGAATAGGTCAACCAGATATACCATTTCAGAAATCGACATGTATTAAGGTAGAATGACCATTCTTGTTTGAGAACTGTTCCAACAGCGAAAGGTCGAGGCTGGTCAGCCAGCACACTCCAACCAGTCTGCATGACTACAATTTTCGCACTTCTCGACGATGGTCCCTTTTCATAGACAGGTTACATATTTTTAGTTTATACAGATATGGTCAAGGTTATGGTCTCTCAATTATTTCAATCAGATTGACTGATCTGGGATATACACTAGCCGGTACTTTAACCCATTCCCGCGAAATGCAACCTTTCTTCTACCCTTAAGCCCATTTCTTTGGAAACATTGTGGAAAAGGAAGAAATTGCAGGTCACAAAGACTTTCTTCATTTCCCACAACTTTTTCCTTCTTGAAAGACCAAAAATTTTAATTGCATAGAGTTGAAATTGTTTTCTGGTATTTTTTTTTCTTTTCAATTTTGATCTGTCTAAAACTTGTCGTCTGGAATTATTTGTCCTAAAGTCATGACTGAACAAATTGTGGTCCTTTTCAGGAAGTCTGTATACCATGTAACACATTGCCCCGATAAGTGTAACACTTTGCCCCCAAAGGCTTTGGCAATGTGTTACATTGACCTTAAATTTTTTCTTGTTGTAAGTTCTGTTTAAGATGATTAAATTATTTGATTCAAACAGTTTCGGGCAAGAAAATTCCTGAATTTTCAAGATTTATGGTCGTTAGAAACAAATGTCCACCAGTTTGTGAACACGTGTGAAAAATTTAAAAAATGTGACACTTTGCCCCGGTCTCCCCTATGTTTGGAAAGGGAGTATACAGACAGAAAGCTGACCTGCAAAAAAATCTATGCTGCGTCAGACCTTACTTTCAAATATAATGCTGTTTAACAGCTTAATCCTATAGTTTCATGCATTGAAGATTTTAACCCATTACCACATAACAAAATGTTAGACTAGTCTAAATTTAAAGAAGCTGCAGACAACAAATTCAAGTTGAAGGAATTTCATTTATTGTCTCTTTGGATAGAAATCATTGTGGATAATGAAGATACAAGCAATTTCTTCATTTTCCACAATGTTTTCCAAAGCATTTTCTTGAGAGGTGTAAAAAGGAGGGATTGTGAGGGAATGGGTTAAGAAAGATAAATTAGAAAACACAATGGCAAAAGAAGACATTGCTTGTAACAAGCAATTACTTTTTTGACACATTTCTACCCTATTTTTCTAATCTTAAACCTTAATGTTATCTGTAACAACCTTGTCTAAAATTTGACAATTGCTAACAGCTTAAACAGAGATCCTTGAAGAAGGGCGATCATTATTTGGATCTCAAAATGTAATAACTTCCTTATTTTTCCAAAAAATTTTATGTTGTGGGTTTCATAAACAAGAGGACAATGATGGTCCTATATTGCTCCCCTGAGTATGATTGCTCAAGGCTTTATGATATAATATTCAAAATATCAATGCCCTACACCCAATCATTTTGGAGAAGAAGTTTTTTTTAAAGATCAAACATCAAACTAGAGGCGCTCCACAGGCATTAATGTACTGATAAAAGCAAATGTTTTCTTGAATTTACAATAAACTGAATATGATGAAAATAAATCATTGAAATCTTTGAAATATTTCTAGAGAACCATTTTTCATTGTTTTTACAAAAGTCAAGTCAAGTTATGTACAATTCATTAAGTTAAATATTTACTGTATACCAAATATGGACATAACCCACCACTATAATAGCCATGTTTTTCAACCAATCATAATTATATGAAGGAATCTGACAATAAGTCATCTGATTATCGCTCTTGCAAAATTTGGTTGAAATCCATTAACAGGTTTCTGAGAAATTTACAGTTTTCAGTATATACCAAATATGGAAGTTAGCCCTGCCAATTAAAGCCATATTTTTCATCCAATCAAAATTCTTTTTTAATATCTGCTAAAACATCACCCAAATAATCAATCCGATCAAATTTGGTTGATATCCATCCACTGATTTCTGAGAAGAAGAATTTCAAAGATTTTACCATATATAGAAATAGCCCACCCATTAAAGCCATGTTTTTCATCCGATCAAAATCATCTAGGGAATCTGATAGAGCTCCACCATAGGATCATTTCTGTGAAATTTGGTTGAAATCCTTCCACTTGTTTTTGAGAAGAATAATTTCGTAGCTTTTACAATAATATGGAAATTAGCCCCACCCATTAAAGCCATGTTTTACATCAAATAAAAATTCTTTGAAGGAATCTGATAGAGGTTCACCATAGGATCATTTCTTTGAAATTTGTTTGAAATCCATCCACTGGGTTTTAAGAAGAAGATTTTCAAAGCTTTTACCAGATATGGAAATTAGCCCCACCCATTAAAGCCATGTTTTACATCCGATCAAAATTCTTTGAAGGAATATGATAATTCACCATAGGATCATTTCTTTGAAATTTGGTTGAAATCCATCCACTTGGTTCTAAGAAGAAGTTTTTCATAGTTTTCATCATTTCTGTGAAATTTGGTTGAAATCTATTCAGTACTTTCTGAGGGGAAGATTTTCAAAGTAAAGTTTACGGACGGACTCAAGCACGCACGACATACACAATGCCATGGCAATAGCTCTGTGGCTTTCAGCCAGTGGAGATAAAAATGGCAATGACTCTGACGGTAAAATATTATAACAATACATTATATTAAATCAACAAATACAGGATCTCAAAAGATACAAACTTGCAAGCAAAATATAATAAAAGCCTGTAAAAACTGCATTGATGAGTTAGAAAATAATGCTAATTAATAAATATTAACTTTAAATACTTTAACCCATTACCAAACAACCAAATTTTTGACTGGTACAAATTGAAAGAAATTGCAAACAACAATTTATATTTGAAAAAAGAGAGCGAAAAAAAAAAGCATTTACATATTTGGAGAGATGCCAGAGAGTTACCTCTCTTGCATTTTCTTCATTATCCACAATGCTCTCCAAAGATACAAGATACCCCAAAAGATACATACTTTAGCTGATTCAGTGTTATTGTATGAAAATCTTGTCTCATTCACTATTGGTCTAGAAGTTTGGTGTAGTCGATGAATAGTTTTAGTTTAACTCTTTCCTGTTAAGTCCCAGGTTCTTATATCCCTGTGTTTTTATACTTGAGAAAACATTGTGGAAAAAGAAGAATTTCCTTTTGCAAGCAATTTGTTTCCAATATAAAGTTTCTACCCAACTGAATGGTCAGTTTTTAGAATAAAATTAACTTTAAATTGTCATCTATAAAACTTTTTTGAATTTGTACAGGTCTAAAATTTTGCAAAAAGTAAAGAGTTAAATATATCTTACTGCCCCTTTCTTTAAAAAATTGCTTTCATCTTTTTTAAAATTAACACTACATACAGAAATAGGTAAAAGGGTCTGGACAAAAGTTCTGACAAATTAGAATGGGACATTGCCTTAACACAGTTTTAGTCCAACATCAACAAGTGGGGGTAGGAAGGACTCAACAGTCTGGGTCATAACGATACATGCTTAACCTTTTCCTGTTTTACAGAATTATAGACCTGTCCAAATTCAAAGGTTTTGCAGGCAAAAATCTAAAGTGGATTACATTTGGAAAATAACTATTCAGTCGGGTAGAAAATATTGTTGAAAAAGAAGAAATTGCTTGTTGCGAGCAATTTCTTCTTTTTCCACAATATTTTCTCAAATACAAAATTAGAGGGACGTAAAAACCAGGGATTGAACAGGAAAGGGTTAAAATCTGGTAGTCCTTGATATAATCAATGATGTCAAATTTTCAAACAGTGATATTAAACATTCAAAGTTCTCACATAACAAGTAAACAAAGTATTTCGCAGCTATAGCTCTCGAACTCAAAACAATTTTCAATTCTTTTATGAAGTTGACCCCAGAAGGTCCTTTGGACTCACATCACAAAGTTATGAGAGAGTTGGGTGTTTAGATGTTGGTCTCAGACTCACATTACATGTGTCCCTTGACCCATTACCAGACAACACAATTTTAGACTGGTCCAAATTGGAAGAAGTTGACAGCTGACATTTTCAATTTGGTGGAATTTAAGAAATCTTTAAATTCTAGGACAGAAATCACTGAATAAATGTTTTCCAAATCTTTTTTGTGTGGAGCATCAAATATCGTCAGTGCGCGGAAATCAGTTTAAATCCTGTCGTAGTTTACAAATAAATCTTACACAGCTGTTGCCTACCTGTTCCGCTACATGAAGGATCTACGAGAATATATTCTACATGTTTATATTTGTCTTTCGAAGGATTCACACCCAGGAAGTCTCCATGAATCGCTTCAACACAACCAGCACCTGCTTTACTGGTGAGAGCTTTCAGGGTCTCCAGTCTAGTTTTGTTCTTGTCAAATGCAAACACACTTCTGTTGGTACAAGAAAAGGATATAATATGTAAG
Source organism: Fragum fragum (assembly GCA_946902895.1). Lineage (NCBI taxonomy): Eukaryota > Metazoa > Mollusca > Bivalvia > Cardiida > Cardiidae > Fragum > Fragum fragum. Next base: position 22,911,531 of record OX336378.1, on the reverse strand, counting down.
TTCAAGTTTACACCGATTACCTGTTGAAAAATTTTAAGCTGGTCCAAATCTAAAGAAGTTGCAAACAACAACTTTTTTTTATGAAATATGAAAATAATTTGTCTATTGCAGTAGAAAGCATTGTGAATAATGAAGAAATTGCTTGTAACAATCAATTTCTTAATTTTCCACCATGTTTTCAGAAGAAGCAAAAGGCGTCAATATTTAGAAATCAGCTAACAGATAATGCCCCAGAAAGTGCTTTTTTGTTGAAGACTCTACACCTGACCTAGAGCGAGGAACTGAAAAGGTGGTAACAGTGTCGAGAACTCTCTCTCTCTCTCTCTCTTGCTCTATCTCTCTCTCTCTCTCTCTCTCTCTCCCTCCTTTGTACAAGCCTTAGAATGTGTTTTTTACCTTGGTACTCAACCTTGAACTCTGAAGGTATTAGGTCCCCTCACAAGGAACATGCTAGTGTCACATGAGCTAATTATTTAATAGTTATAGCAGTTATAGTTTAGTTTGCATAAATTCAACATTGGAAAATGACCTTGACATTGGCATCAGAAAGGTTTAGCCACAAAGGAAGTAGATATGAAATTTAAAACCAAGCTACTTCCTAGTCAAAAGATTAACCGATGTTTATTTCTTTTAGCTTATAAACCAACAAACAAATAAACAAATGAACAGACAAAAACAATGTGCCAATATCAATCAACAACTGAAATTGTCCCAAAGCAGACTTAAATTCCCCCACAACCATTTTGTCACTCGAGTAGCTCAGTTGACCTTTGAGTTGACCTTTGATCTATGTGTACCAAAAACAATGGGGCAGCTCCTGTGGTCATGGATAGCATTTATATTAAGTTTCAAGGTCATTGCTTGAATTCATGGCTTATGAATTAGGCAGAGAAAATGTCTTCAATCAAAATTCATTTGTGATCTTGACCCTTGACCTTCCAGACTCAAAAACAACCGGAACTTCCTTGGATAATTGGCAGCAATTGTATGAAGTTTCATGGTTGTAGGTCAAATAGTTCTAGAGTTATAGCACTGAAACGAACAGACATTGTGAACCCAATATTTCTCACTGTAGGTAGGTAGGGTAAAATAAAGAGCCAATGTGATATTCACTTACCCATTATTCTGCATGATGGAAGCTAAATGACTAGTTTTGTTTCCTGGTGCAGCACAACAATCAATCACATGGGAGCCTGGAGTCGGAGAAAGGATGTGGGCTGGGAAACAGCTAGCCTGAAATACACATTGAAATAAAAAGGTTTAATACACCAGTTTATACTTATTAATGTTTTGATGAAGCACAAAAAAGGTCCGCCACTGATTGACTAAATCTGTTTTGCAAGCCTCTGCAGTTTTGTTTTATCATCATCAATAAGAGGTTAGCATATTCTATGCCAACCCCCCCCCCCCCAAGAGGACCAAAGTCAAATGATCAGGTATAAAAAAAAATTCAAAATTTTCATTTTATAGCATATATGAACATATTATACACGCCCATTTTTAACCTATCAAAATTCTCTGAAGGAATTTGACAAAGAGTCACCCAAGGATCATTCATGTGATATTTGGTTGAAATCCATTGATAGGTTTCTGAAAAGAATATATTCAAAGTTTTCAGCCCATAGCATGTATGGAAATAAGACCCCTCTCTTCTACATAAAACCATTTTTTTTTAATCAAATTAGAATTCCTTTGAGTAATATTATAAAATGTCTCAAAAGAATCATTCCCATGTAGTTTGGTTGAAATCAATCCACTGGTTTCTGAGAAAAACTATTTCCCAAGCTTTCCCGATATGTGTAAATATGTCCCAACCATAAAAGCTATGGGTCGCCAAAAATCATTCCAGTGAAATTTGGTTGAAATCTATCACCTGGTTTTTAAGAGGACTTTCAAAGTTTTCATCAAATATGGTAATTAGCCACGATCAAAAATTCTTGGACGGAATCTGATAAAGGGTCACTCAAGGATCATTCCTATGAAATTTGGTTGAATTCTGTTCCATTCTTTCTGAGAAGAAGATTTTTAAAATAAAAGTTTAACCCTTTCCTGTTTTTGGAAATTTTAGACTAGTCCAAATTGAAAGAGGTTGCAGACGACAAAGACTACTGGATGCTATTTGAAATGAACCCATCCTATGTGGTAGAAAATGTTGTGGAAAAAGGAGAAATTGCTTGTTACAAGCAATTTCTTCTTTTTCCACAATGTTTTTTCAAGTATAAAATCACGGGAACGTAAAATCCCGTATTTGAACGGAAAAGGGTTAAGGACAGATGGAGATTTTTAAAGATTTTCTTTATTTGTAATCCCGAGATAACTTTTCAAGTATAATAATTACTTGAAATATTTTGGTAGAGGAACATAAAACAATGCTACATGGAATGTTTAAAAGCTCTGTGAAAACTGGTTTTTAGAAGAAATTTGTTAAATTTGTCTTTTTTTATTCCTATGTAAAAATCTGTGATCCACAAAATAGAGCTTATAGTCACGGTACAGTGATTCTAATACCCATTACTAGATGACAAAAATTGAAACTGTTCCAATTTGAAAGAAGTTGCGGACACTAATTTCAAGTTTTAGAAATCTGACAGTTTTTTTCCTTTTTGGGTAGAAAAATTTGTGGGAAATGAAGAAATTGCTTGTTACAAGTTATTTCTTCATTTTCCACAATCTTTTCCAAACCTTCTTTTCTTTTGGGGCAACAGAAAGCTTCAATAAATGGAAATGGGTTAAGGAATTTCGTAGAGGGTTATTAGGTGACAATTTATATAATATCTTCATAGCTCTAGGCATTACTGTTTTGGAAGGGAGAGATTTATTTTCATATTGATGTAACAAAAAATTTCTTCACTTTCCATACTTATTTCCTGAAAACTTTTCTTTGAAGTTGTAAAAGGAGCACATGCATGACATTATCAACCATTACACATGTGCGCCAAGTAAAGACTCAGATCAGCCTGTGCATCAGCACAGTCTGATCAGAGTCTTCACTCTGAGCTCTGTAGATAGATACTGACCCAAAGCTTCTTTAAACAATCAGCGAATGTTCTAATTGCCCCGTATGGCTGTCTAGGGTGCTCAATATGTGTGAGTCTGGCACATGCGAAAAGGTTGGAAATGTCACACACAGGCTGAAAGTTTGGTTGAGTTTGATTGGGTAAATTTACTTCCTCTGTCTAATACTCACTTTGTCCTGTAGAATTATCTCCCCTGATTTATAAAGAGGGTGTTCATGAAAGTCTGTCATAGGATCAAAAACCAAAAGGTCTGGTATATGAGGGTCAACGAGAAAATTCTCAGCTGAAAGCTTTCTAGCTGAAGCAATGAAACTGTAATAGAAGAAACAATAAATGACAATATGATTGTGTAATTCATGAAATGTGGCTCTTAGCCGCTGTCATAGCGCAGTTGGTAGCGCGTCGGACTGTCAATCCAGAGGTCCCGGGTTCGATCTCCGACGACGGCACTCATCCTTTCCGACTATTTGTCTCTCACCAATGGGTCGATAATCGTAGACCTATGTGGGATAGCAGCTGGAGGCTAGGAATAGATGTAATGGTAGTACAGGTGTTAGAAATACCAGGATTCCATTGTAAGGTGCTCCAGCCGCCGCGATATAACTGAAAGATTGTTGAAAGCGGCGTTAAACCCCATTCAAACAAACAAACAAACAAACAAATGTGGCTCTCAATAAATCCATTCCCACACAATCTCTCCTTTAAACACCCCCAATAAAAAAGTTGTGGAAAGCATAATGAAAAATGCAGAAATTGCTTGTTACACTTTCCACATTGGTTTCTACCCAAAGTAACAAAGATCTTAAAAATTCAACAATTTGAAATTGTCGTCTGCAAATTCTTTCAATTTGGACCATTCTAAAATTTTGCCGTGTTGGAATGGGTTAAAGAATTTGTTGACCACTCAAATCATTTATTTACACTGAAGGAGAATGGTGGCCTCCAATATTCATGTCAAGCATTTTTGTTGGTTTTGCATTTTAAAAGCGTTAACTCCAGCTTATTCGAACTGTAGATACAAACTCTAGGTCAAACAATGATTTACTTGTGTTTTGTATCCAAAGTGATATAAGTATAGGAGCCTTATTTTATGGAAATACTGATAGCTCTCTGTAATATACCCAATATGGTCTTAGTGACAAACTCCATTATCTTTAGACTTGTCCAAATCAAAGGGGTAGAGGACTACATCATAGAGTAAGAACAATAAAAAAAAAAGTAACCACACTATATAGTAGGAAATATTGTTACAAGCAATTTTTTTTCTTTTCCACAATTTTTTCTAAAGTATAGAACAAAGGGGCGTTAAAATCCATTTTAGAATGGTTCGAGTTGATGGATTTTGCAGATGATGTTTCAAAGTTTGAGAAAATTGCAAAAATGATAGAGTAAAAACATTGCATAACAAGAGGGATAAAATGGCCCTAAAATTGCCAACCAGACTAATTTATGATGATTGAAAAAAACTTGATAGAACACAGGCATGTTTGACCTTGAGCTGTGACATCGAGGTTCTGAAAATTTCTTTCAAATGGCACATCTACTCACGATTGAGATTAATTGTGACATTTTATTTTTAGCAACAAAAAATGGTCCTCATAGAAATGGACTAAGGCACATTCACTGACTTGTCATAGTGACAACTTTGTTTTGCTCTTGTAGACTTGACAAAAGGAAAGTAATTATAATCTTAAAAGTCTTCCTGTTTGCTAAACACTGGAGATCAGTTGTTGTTTCTCACCAGTTGCCCATCTCACTTGGGCATACCACTTGTATTTTGCCCATTGTAGGGAGACAAAAGGTACCTGTCACAATGATTGTGCCAAATGTCCAATGAAAGTTGACCAAGTTGTTTTTAACAATTTTTCATTCATATTGTGGAGCATTTAACAATTGATTCCTGGTATATCTTGCACCAGTATTGCCATTACATTCTTTCTTAGCCTCAAGCTGCCATCCCATTTAGGTTTAGGATCATCTACCCATTGAAGAGACAAAATCCGGTAAAGGTTATGTGCTGCTGCCAAGATTCAAACCAATGACACCTAGGGTTCCCACAATTTTCTGCTTGAAAATTCAAGACTTTTTCCAGTCTTTTTCCAGGATATTTCCTTAATTCAAGATTTTTTTTCATTGACAAAAAATCCCTGAAATACCTCAAAAGTTTTTATAAAAAGCTAGTTATATCATGCATCTTTTATTCTAATGAAATGTGGTTGCTCCCTCTAGTGGAGGAACAACAGTACCCATACAGTATGGCAAACACTGGGGTATGTGGTAGGCCACATTACATAGTTAAATCAAGGGTTATTATAACACTGATTGTTGAGTCCCTGAGACCCCATTTTATAGATGTCAAACTAAAACCCCGAACTCTGTCCAGAAAACTACAATAATACAAAATAATGGATAAATTTGATTGCTTCTTGACGTGTAGATTGTCAATTTCATGTTAATGATAATAAATTTTGGTGTCTATTTACCCAGAGTTCACTTTTTCATTGAATTGAATAGGAGGCCATTTATTACTTTTGTATCCAATTCAATTTATGTCCGATTACTGGTACACTTAAGATATTGCTTTGGATTTTCTTCTAAAAATTTGTTTTATGTACTTCAATCATATATTTTGTAAAATGGACTCCTACTTCCCATCCTAGCAGAAAATTAAGTACCATGCTTGTATTTTTGGTGAAACAAATACCAATTTCTCTTTCTCGGCAGACATTGTAACGTAATAAAGCATCCCCATGTAATTTACATAGTGATAAAACCTACTGGCAGGGGAGATACTTGTCAACTGTTTGGAACATGTATTTTAATTGGGTCCTGCATCTTTCATCATACTGATATGTCTTTTCCCTTGTTTTTCCGTTTTTTTTAAAGATAACGCAAAACCTATAATTTTTCCCGACTGGGAAAGAGTTTCAATAAATTCCCGACTTTTTCCCGTTTTCCCGGTAGTATGGGAACCCTGGACACCCTGTGATTGAAGATTGGATGTCTGACGCATTCCTAACTGCGCTATGGTGTCAGACCTAATGCACTCACAGACACAACAGCACAGTAATAGCCCTATTGGCCATTGTCAGTAAGTTTTATTGAAAATAGCCCACTGGTTTGGGAGGACAAGATGTTTAAAAAACTTGATTTCAAAATAAGCCCCGCCGTATTTGGGGGTCAACCAAAATTTCACTAACATGTTTTGTAAAGGGTTATCCAAGGAAGATTCATACCAAATTTGGTTGAAATTGGCCAAGTAATTACTGAAGAAAAAGATGCTTAAGATTTCAAAGTCAAAAACTGCCATGCCCTTATTTGGAGGTCAATCAAACTTTTGTGAACAACTTTTGAAAAGAGTCACCCAAGTTACATACATGCCAAGTTTGGTTGAAATTGGCCAAATGGTTACTGAAAGATCCATTACGGAAAAGATGTTTAAAGATTTCAAAGTCAAAAACGGCCCCTCCTGCCACGCTCACATTTGGGCTTCAACCAAAATTTCGCCAGCAACTTTTGAGAAGAGTCAACCAAGGAACAATCATGCCAAGTTTTGTTGAAATTGGCCCAATTGTTACTGAGGAGAAGATGTTCAAAGATATAAAAGTCAAAAACTTCCCACCCCAACGCCCATTATAGGGATGAGTGTATTTTTCACTGCGTTTATTGGAGTATAAAGTGCAATTGTCTTAGCACATGGCAAATAACGCCCGAAGGGCGTTATGTTCAAGCCATGTGCTAAGGCAATTGCACTTTATACTCCAATAAACGCAGTGAAAAATACACTCGGCCCATATAATTGCAATATGTCTATTTTCAAATCCGATACGGATAGAGAGATGAAAATAAAAACAAATAAACGAACTGTGGGCGGAGTTACTTTTTCTTTGACCGGCATATGGATACATTGACACAGTTTATTGCTCGAGTTGTTGTAACGGCGGACATTTTATTTCATCGCTTGGAATGGAAATTCGAACATTCGTTGGATTTATTTGGAATTATTATGAGCAATTACTTACTTTAAATTATGTAAATTATGGGTCGATAACAGTAAGAACTATGAATAGATGCTTTGTAATAGACAAGAAATATAAACCTACCACATGGACACGATGCATGCTGATGTAGCAGCCGATTCGACATCTCGGATTTACGGCTAATAAAGATGTGTTTTCGAAATCTTCATGTTTAAACGAACATTATAATTGTTATAAGGACACTATTTGTTTATCTATTTATTGAAAATCCATGGAAGTATAAAGGAATTCGAGGAAATCGATATTCAAAGGGTGATGACTATAAATAGTAACAAAACAAGTTGGGTATTTCTTGGAAGTGAATTTCCAATATCGGAAATGCCTGACCTTGTTTTGTTTCTATTTTTGTCGAAAACAGTTCTGTCTTTTATCGAGGTATAAAGTGCAATTGATTTGATCACGTGATACGATTTGGGCCAATGAAAATACTCTATTTTGAAGTATTGCAATTATATTGGTTATTGAGTATGTACCTGATTTTGTTTAACCCTGTCCTGTTTTTTCAGACTGGTCCAAAGTGAAAGAGGTTGCAGACAACACTGAAAATTGTGTGCTATTTGAAATGAAACCATCCTATGTGGTAAGATATATTGTGGGAAAAGGAAAACGTATAAAATCGCAACCTCATAAAAACCCGGGTCTGTACAGCAAAAGTTTCACCCATTCCCACACAATCCTGCTTCTTATGCTCCTATAGAAAATCGCTTTGAAAAACAGTGTGGACAATGAAGAAATCGCATATAATAAGCAAATTATTCAGTGTACAAAATGTTTTCTATTCTAAAAAACAAAGATTTTTCTCAAACTGAACCAACTTGAAACTTTCGTCTGCCACATCTTTCAGTTTCACCTAGTCTAAAAGTTTGTTTCGTTGTGATGGGTTAATGGGCCCCTACCGATATCCAGAGTTACTCTGCTTAGTTGTGGTATTAGAGTGACCTCCCTTAAATCTTTGGGTAGTTCCGGTGAAAAAATCAATGATATCGGTATCGAAAACATTAACTGGTTGTTGCCAGCTCTTACTTCGTGTCATCAATGTTGAAACCCTAGATGATCTAGAGACTACTTTATTTTAACAGCTGAGCTTGATTTTTAAAGCTAAAAGACGTTTTACGCATTTATAATCGTAAATGAGCCGGTATTAAAGTGTAATTTTCTGATATACCCTAATTCCGAATATACGTATTAATTACCATAAAAAGAGCTTTTTTGATCGAAATGAATACAATGATACTCACGGAAATACATTCCGTTATTTCCTTTTTTAAAAAATGGTTTCATATGTCAAGGGGGGCTTTGAATTTATAAGATATCTGTCATTTTACAAACAGTAACTGTTACAAAGAAGCTCTCCATACGTCTTCATTTCATGACCATGGGAATTTACCAAATACCCTTTTCATTGATGAATATGAAATAAATTTGATCAGAATTTCACTGCATGATATTCTACAAGCTTTGTAAAGTGTCTTTTGGAGGCTTTTGGAAATGATTGTTGCCTCCGTAGGTCCTCCCAAGATACATGTATATCATTCGTTTCTTACCAATGTCAAGTAAGATATATCATTAATTTCTTACCAATCGGCAAATGATAAGGTCTAAGTGGGGTTAGCAGCTGGTGGCTCAGATGAAATGTCAGTTATGCTTAGTAACTGATTTAATGTTGAATGTGGTGTTTTACCGAGAACCGGAGGGCAAAATATTAGACTGTGCCAAATTTAAAGTTTTGCACATGACAACTTTAAGTTTATGAATTTGTAGATATTTCATCTTTCTGGGCAGAAAACATTCGGCAAAATGAAGAAATTGCTTGTTACAAGCAACTTTGGCAATTTGTACAATGTTTTCCCAATTATTTTCTTAAGGGCGCCTAAGGCGTCATTGTGTGCGTATTGGTAAACCATTTTAATTCAATCAACATGCACAAGCTTTAGCATCTGATATTAGATGTCTGCACAGATTTATATTGTTCATATGAAATGTATCCTGGTTAACCCTTGTTTATACGTCCCTCTGGCTTTCAAATTGAGAATGCATTGTAGCAAAAGAATATGCTTGTTGTATTTTTTTCCTTTTTCCACAGTATTTCTACCCTGCTGAATGTTTTTTTGTTGTTTTTTTTTTTTTAATTATTGTTTTATATATCATTTGATGTATTTAAGTATTTGAGAAAAAGGGGGAAATATAAAAGTGGAAATATAAAAGAGATGACCGTAAGAAGTGTTACAAAGATCAAACTAAGAAAATCTTTTGAACGTTTTTATCCATTTAGTTAATACCAAATTCTTATTACTATATTGAGATATATCATGCAATGACATATATGATACAATGTATATATACTAAATATTCAAATCTTTTTGTTGTTAAAAAATGATCTTAAACATTTTTTTTTTCATATTTTTCTTAAACATTTTTTCCAAATTTTTCTAAATGAGAAACGTTTTAAGATAGATTTCCTTTACCTCTTGCTTTTATAATCCTATTTAAAATGTACAAGCTCGCAAATTCCTTAGAATTAGAAGAAATAGTAAACGACTTCCTTTGTTACTTGAAATAAGAGGATATCAGGTGAAAATCAAAAGGAAATAACCGATCATTATGAGATATATCCAGTGTTTATCCAAAATACCACCCGTGGTCTATTACACAATCAGAGATACCGATGAGAAGCGTGTAAGTTACTTGGATTAAAACAGCAGTTTATGAGAGGACCTCGTTAACTTTTCAATTCGATTTACAAATTAACCCTTTACAGAAAAAAAATCTCAGAACAAAGGAGGATACTAACAAAATTTTGATAGCTATGTGTACCGAAAATAATGGATCTTTCAGATGTGGAGACTCTTTATCGCAATATTGTTATTTTTGGTTGTTGTTGTTGTGTGCTTTCCTTGTTTTAATAAGTCTTTTTACGTTAAAGAAGTAAACGCAATGATTTCCTACAAAGGACGCCTTTGCTATTTTTTTTGAAAATGAGAAGTAAAATATGAAAACTGGACGTGAATGAAATTAGTCGGGAGAACGTTAATATAAACTACCACAACAATTCCATATTTTAAGAGTATTATAAGAGTACTCACATCCATCAAATTCTAAAAAAATATCTGGTTCTACGCAAAATAGGAGCATTTAACCTCTGATAGTGTACTTTTACTTAAGGACCCAACCACATAATTTTGCAAATAATATATGGACAGAAAGATAAAACATTAATCAATCTTTAGAACTAGATAAATTCCAAATGATATAAGTCAACCGACTACCTTCTTAATTAGTCAAAAGAATGACATCTGGGCAGTCGTGTTAAAATCAAAGCAAATAGCCGATCGTTATGAGATATATCCCGATACCACCCGTGGACTATTGCGTAATCAAAGATACCGATTCAAAATGCGTAAGTTACTTGGATTAAAACAGGAGTTTATGGACGGACATCGATAATTCTTAAGATTAACTTACCATTTAAACCTTTGTTGATAAAAAAAAAATCTCAGAACGAAATAGGATACAGACGAAATATTAAAATCCATATGTATCAAATATAACGGATCGCTCAGATTTGGAGAAATTCCTTGTAAAAATACTCCTTTTATCGCAATACTTTTGTCCCCCCCCCCCCCCCCCCTGTTGTTGTTTTTTCTGTTTGCATGTTTCAATAGATATTCTCAAGCTAAAGAAATAAAAGCAACAATTTACAATGAAGGACACTTTTGCTAATTTTGTTACGAAAATGAGAAGTAGAATATGAAAACTGGATGAAACTCGGACGGAAAGACGATTATAACATGTCAAAATAAATAAAAACTACCAAAACATTTTCATAATCTATTAGTATTACAAAAGTACATGTACTCAATATTCTTAAGTGTGAGTTACTGAAAAAATAAATAATTCTCTCCAAAACAGACGATCTTAGTCTCAGTCCTTATATACTCTTTGTTGAAATTTAAACCGGAACTACCCAGTAGAATCAAGGGAGTTAATTAAAGGGCAATTTTCGGGAGAACTCCGTATATCGGTAGGGGCCCATTGATTGTCTCCCAGATGTGAAAGATCAATTCTCTGACACCTTTGCAAACTATCAGGAAATCTGATTCTACCTACCTTTCTTTCTCACATGGTAATAATCTCCTCCCCTCATCTTTAAAACACTGTATCATTTTGTCTGTTGTGGTTTTCAAAGTGTTTACTCTCACATACTTTGGCAGAGACTCTCCTGTATAAATGAGTATTCAAAATGATTTTTTAACAATTACTAAACATAAATAGTAATTTCTATAAAAAAAAGTATCCAAGTCAAGAAAGGAAAGATAACTTAGAAAACAGTAATGACATTCACCTTTCTTTAGCCCTTTCCCACACAATGACGCTTTTTGACGCCCTTCAGAAAACAATTTGGAAAACATAAAATGAAAAAATTACTAGTAAAAAGCAATTCCTTCATTTTTCACAATGATTTCTGCCAAAAAAGTTGAAAAAAAAAGAATTTCATAAACTTTAAAATTTCGTCTGAAACTGCTTTTAAATTGGACCAGTCTAAAATTTCTTCATTTAACGCAATGTTTTCTACCCAGAAAAATGAAAAAATCTTAAATTTCATCAACTTGAGAGTGTCGTCTGCAACTCCTTTGAATTTGGACCAGTCTAAAATTTTGCCATCTGGTAATGGGTTAAGAAAAAGATTAGCCAACAAATACGTGTATATGCAGTCTGATCTTAGTCTGCATTAGCAGTTTGTCCATTTGTAATAAATTTGAAAAAAATCCCAATAGTTTTTACATCATTTTATGGGATTTCTTTTCTCAAGTGTGTTTGTTGTTGTTATTATTTTCAGAGATAGACATAAACCCTTGTATTAACCCATCCCTACACCATCCCCAATATTTACATACACACACCCTCAAAGAAAAAAGATTTGGAAAACTTAGTGAAAAATTAAGAAATTGCTTGTTGCAACCAATTTCTTCATTATCCACTATATTTTCTACCCCAGAAAACAAATAATTTCAAAATGTCACCAACTACATATTGTTGTCTGCAACTTCTTTGAATTTGAACCAGTCCAAAATGTTGTCATCTGGTGATGGGTAAAACAGTGTACCTTGATGTTCTGTGACAAGTTGACGCAAATCTGTCACTTTATTTTTTATTTTCAGTATCTCACACTGTGAATGGATGGAGCTTTTAAACTTCGAGAAACATGCCTGAAATCAAACCAAATTCTTACAAGACTCAAAATGATAACTTAAACAATTTCACATCTGCATAAAGTTGCCCTAATACCAGATGACAATATTTTAGACCGGTCCAAATTGAAAGGAGTTGCAGACAACAATTTGAAGTTTATAAAATTTCAGATTATTTTTATTTTTCTAGGTGATAAACATTGTGGAAAATGAAGAAATTGCTCGTTACAAGCACTTTCTTCATTTTACACAGTGTTTTCCCAAATTGATTTTCTTAAGGGGCGTCAAAAAGCATCATTGTAAGGGAATGGGTTAATAGAGCTGGGGTCAAACCTAAGGCCCAGTGATTGGGAGTCAGACTCTAGCTGTTTTATGTGCTGAACTAACAAAGATCTGAAAAATAGCAAAAATAAAAGGATCTGAACTTCTGGTCAAAAGAATTTACTCCTTTTCCCAAATAGTTTCATTGCTTTCTCATTAAAAATGTAAAATATTGGTTACATACAGGATGTTTTCCACAAATTTTTTTAATCTTATGATTTAACCCATTCCCATATGACAAAATTTTAGCCTGATAGGAGTTGCAGCCGACAATTTTGATTTTATGAAATTTTGATTTCAGAATTTTTCAACTTTCTGGATAGAAAACATAGTGAGAAAAGGAGAAATTGCTTGTTACAATTATTTTCTTCATTTTACACAATGTTTTCCCAAAAGTTTCCCTTGAGGGACATCAAAAAGTGTCATTGTGTGTAAATGGGTTAACACACTGTAGAAAAACTACAGGCGGTTGAGTGCCTGTTTTGCTCCATAGTTTTCCAAAGTTTTCCCTATACACCATACAATGTATTAGCTCTGACCAAATAAACTTTTTCACCTGATCAAAATCATTCTAAGACATTTGATAAAGGGTCAACCAAGGATTATTTCTGTGAAATTTGGTTGAAATCTGAGCAGTACTTTCTGAGAAGATTTTAAAGTAAGATGCATGTAAACACTGATACACGGCGGCAAAATGTCATGACAGTAGCATGCTGACTTTCAGTCAGTGGAGATAATAACTGAGAAAAGCATTGTAAGAAAAGGAGAAATTATCTATAAAAAGCTAATCTTATGTCACAAATTTTCGATCCAACATGATACCTATTTGAACCTTGATGAAATTGTCATCTGCAAACTCTTTCAATTTATATCAATATCAAATCTTGTCATCTGAAATAGATTTTTAAATAATCAGTTTATAAAGTCCAGAGATGCACTTTCCAAGAAGACTTTAAAAAATAATAATTACCTTGTAATGTCCAGACACGCCTTTACCTAAAAGATGTTCATACAATAACACCATAGCCAAATATCTGTTCTTTCGTAATCCCTTCTCTTTGTCAAGAAGCTGAACTTTGTCCAAGATGATTTCTAGAATTTTTCTGTACTTCAGTGTTTCACAAACTAGAGCATACAGGACTTTTTTACTCTGTAAACGTAGAAAAGCACAAGATTTGGTCACAAAATGAATTATAAGTGGGCGTGGAGTACAGATTTTTCCTACCTCTACCAGGACAAGTAACACAAGATTTCCTAATTTAGCCAATTACCAGATGACAAAATTTTAGACATGTCCAAATTGAAAGAAGTGGCAGGCGACAATTTAAAGTTTATGAAATTCTGGATTTTTTCAACTTTCTAATTAGAAAACATTGTAAAAAATTAAGAAATTGCTTGTAACAAGCAATTTCTTTATTTTTCACAATGTTTTCCAAAGCTTTTTTCTTTGGAGGCGTCTAGAATTAACCCTTTCCTGTTATTCGAAATTTTAAACTGGTCCAAATTGAAAGAGATTGCAGACGAAAAAGAAAATTGAAATGAAACTTTGTAGAAAATATTGTGGGAAAGGGAGAAATTGCTTGTACCATGTACTCAAGTTCTCAAGTAAAAATTTTGAGTGATATAAAATCCCAGGTTTGTACAGGAAAGGGTTAAAATAAACTTGTCCGCAAAAAAGTAAAGAGATTATAAATTTTGAGAAAAAATGAAGAAAATGCTGGAACCCACTATATTTTCTGTCTTCAATGTAAATATCATGATCATTTTCCACTGAAGAATGAGTCATCTTTGAGGTCTAGTTTGTAGCTTCAAAGATTTACCCTGGTATTTACTTGTCCAAAGACAAGCGGCCTTGAAAAACTTACTTGTCCCTTATAAGATTAGTCCAAGTAGGACAAGTCAGGTGTTGGAATTCCTCACCCCAGGAATTATAATTTATTCTGTAACAGCCAATTTTTAGGGGTAGTTATGATCAAGGCATTTGACCTTGACTTTGTTTGACTACCTCGATTTTGTTATCAACATGCATATAAATGAAAGGTGCTTCAATAAACTAGATGGTTGTCCCAGGACAACTGCTGTCGTTTTGTAGGTATCATGCTCCAGATAAGCACAATTTTAGTGTTTGATCTTGAGCTTTGACCTTGAACTTGAAGTTATCCAAAAAGTTCTTTCAAATGGCACATCTACTCATGATGGAGAATAATTGTGCCAAGTTATTTTGAAATCCATCTATAAATGTAGGAGTAATTGTCCGGACAAATTGGGACAGACAGACAGATTAACAGACTAACTAACGCACATACACTGACTTGTCATAGTGACAACTATGTCTCGATAACTGCAAGCAGGCTCGACAAAAGTATAACTGTCAGACAACCTTAAGCTTGTTATCAACATGTGTATAAATCAAAGGATACTGAAGTTATGTATTTATCTTTTTTTTTCACCAATTTAACCCATCCCACACAGTGATGCTTTTAAACACCCCTCAAGAAAAAAGTTTGGGAAAACATTGTGGAAAATGAAGAAATTGCTTGTCACAAGCAATTTCTTCATTTTTCACAATGTTTTCTACCCAAAGAGTTGAAACTATCTCAATTTTCATAAACTGTAAATTGTCGTCTGCAACTTTCAATTTGGACCAGTCTAAAATTTTGTCGTCCGGTAATGGGTGAAGACAATAATGCTTTTTGACACACCCAAAAAAAAAAAGGTTTTGAAAAAATTTCTTCATTTTCTACAAATTTTTCCAAAGCTTTTTGTTACCAGATTACTAAATTGATACCCAGCTATTTCTTCATTTAGAACATGTAAAAAGAATTCAAAATTCTATTAACTGAAATTTGTCCTCTGCAACATTTTTGAATTTGGACCAGTCTACAATTTGGTTGTCTGGTAATGGGTAACAAGATCCATGTCAGACATGGCCATCCCCCGCCATAAAGCTTGATAGTAAACTGAAGCTAGTTAGATTTAGGCTTCTTGTGCACTGCATTTGTTCTCAATGAGTTTGATAATAGCTATTATACTTTTAGAGATATGCTCAGGGCAAAATCTAAGTCTTTAAAACAACAAAGGGAAAAAACTCCAAACTTATGCAAGCAAGAGTTGTGGTTCTTGTGCACTGCACTTCTCCTCAACAAGATCTATCCACCTATGAAGTTTCCAGCTAATAGCTATTATACTTTCAGAGATATGCCCCGGACAAAATCTTCGTCTTTAAAACAACAAAGGGCAATAACTCCAAAATTATGAAAGCAAGAGTTGTGGTTCTTTTGCACTGCACTTCTCCTCAATGAGATCTATTAACCTATGAAGTTTCAAGTTGATAGCAATTATACTTTCAGAGATATGCTCCGGACAAGTTTAGTGACGGAAGGACGCAAGGACGGAATGATGGACGGAGACCATTACTATATCCCCTTCGCCGAAACAGCGGGGGATAAAAAGTAAAATTTATTCGAATACTACACAATCCTACTTTTTTATTTAAACCCAAAGTTGGAACAGAAGAAAATGCTTTTGACAGGCATTATTTATTTGTTTCTCACTATGCTTTCTACAGAATTTGGCACTTATTCAAAAAATTTAAATGCATTTTAAAAATGCAATTTAAAATGTAGTCTGAATTTTATTTTTTTCAATTTCGATCAATCTAAAAAAAAATTCTGGTAGTGAGATTCCGAGTTTTGTGGTACAGTTTTTAGGGTAAAGACTAAAAGGGTTGAGGATCAATCCTTGAAACATTACCCTATTAGATAAGTACTGAGAAGTGCATACAAAAATACGAGTATCACACCTTAACCAATTCCCACACAATGATGCTTTTTGACACCCCCCAAAAAAAACATTTGGGAGAACATTATGTAAAATGAAGAAAAACATTGTGGATAATGAAGAAATTGCTTGTAACAAGCAATTTCTTCATTTAACCCATTACCAGATGGCAAAATTTTAGACAGGTCTAAATTGAAAGGAGTTGCAGACGAATGTTTAAAAGTTATACATTTTTTTAGATTTTGTTCAACTTTCTTGGTGGAAAACATTATGTCAAATGGAGAAATAGCTTATCCCAAGCAATTTCTTCATTTTACATAATATTTTCTAGATTGTTTTCCTTAACCCATTCCAACTCAATCCCTCCTTTTTACGACCCCCCAGAAAAATACTTTGAAAAACATTGTGGATGATGAAGAAATTGCTTGTATCAAGCAATTTCTTCATTATCCACAATGTTTTTTATCCAAAAAGACGAAAGAATTCAAAATTCCATCAACTTGAAGTTGTCGTCTGCAGCTTCTTTCAATTTGGACTGGTCTAAAATTTTGCTGTGTTGGAATGGGTTAAGGGGCGTCCAAAAGCTTCACTGTGTGGGAATGGGTTAACACAATGTTTTATATACAGAAGTCGAAAAAATCTAAAAATTCATAAACTTGAAATTGTTGTCTGCAACTCCTTTCAATTTGGACCAGTCTAAAATTCATCTACTTGGAAATGGGTTTAAATGTTTGTCCAAGTTTAAGACACAACTGACAATTCTGCAAAGGATCATAAAATTGATTATAATCAAAGTGCTTCTTCTTTGGAATGGTCTAAATTAACGCATTCCAACACAATAAGATTTTAGACCAGCGCACATTCAAAGAAATTGCATTTAGACCAGTGCACATTCAAAGAAATTGCAGACGACATTTTAAGTTAATTAATTTTTTTGTCTTTTAGGGTAGAAAACATTGTGGATAATGAAGATATTGCTTGTAACAAGCAATTTCTTCATTCTTCACAATGTTTACCAAAGGGGCGTTAAACAATGTCATTGTGTGGGAATGGGTTAAAGGAGGTTGTAGAGAACATTTCAAAGTGCATTTAACCCTTTCCTGTACAAACTTGACTTTTATCTAGCTATGATTTTATATTTGAGAAAACATTGAGGAAAAAGAAAATTGCTTGTAGTAAGCATTTTTTTCTTTTCACACATTATTTTCTAACACATTGGATGCTTTCATTTAAAATTGCATCCAATTCTTATTGTCTACAATCTCTTTTAATTTGGACCAGTCTAAAATTTTGGGAAATGGGAATAGATTGAATTGAAAACTAGAAGTCCACCCAAGAAGTGTTATGAAATGGTAGGAAACAAGTATAATCTTCCTCTTGAAACTAGGGTGAACAAGCCCATTAGGGTTTTACACAAAATGAATTTTGCCACAGGCCTGTAGTACCAGTTGGTTCTAATGCTTACAGTTCCTCCTCTATGATTAAGATCCCCAAAATTTGTTGTCATTTTATTAAGAGATGAAGAGAATATTTTTTGTTTTCATGGAGGTATGAACAGAAAAACCTAATCACACTGTATGAATATGCGAAGCTCCTTTTTGATTGACGAAACTAAAAATTAAATTATTTCAATATAAAACTATGTGAAATCAAGTTAAAGGTATATACAGCATATGATAGAAAGCAGAATTTTAATTAGAAAATAGTGTGGATAAAGAAGAATTTGCTTGTTACAAATATTTTCTTCTTTTTCCACAGTTTTCCTTAATGAAGTAATTTTCCTTTATAAAGAACAGTAATTGATTTGGTAACTTAAGGGCTTAGTTTTTCTGAGGAGAACTTAAGACTTTTAAAGTAAAATGGATGGACACATAGCAGCATGCCCTGACCTGCATGAGGACTGGTGTTGGTGTCTATCCCTGCCCAGGGTGAAAATATATTAAGGTGAAAGGTAGACATGAATGAGGGTAAAGATCAATAAGAGTAAATATACTACTCAAAGTTTGCTAAGCACCAATCTTTTCGAAGTCCTAGAGGAGTCAATTTTTAACAAAGATCATGTATAAATGTTTCAAATAGTAAAGTAATGATTTGACAAGATGTTTAATGTATACATTACCAATTCTGGCATGAAATTTCATTGTAAAAGTTGTACAAACAGAGGAACCCCATTTTCTTTTCTCATTTTCTACATGTACAGGTTTTGTCTACAGGCTAAATTTCTCATTTACGATTCTTAATTCCAGCATTTACTTATTTGGGATGGCAATTGTAAATTTCAGAAGACAATAATTGGCAGAAGAGATGTTGCAAGCTGTTGGAATGGTGGAGAAAGGGGCCTCTTACGTCATGAGGTTGGCCTGGCACTAGGTGTACACAATACTGTGGTAACTACAGGGTGCCCATTCACGTACTGCAGTACGCAATTCACGTACAAGTTACAACTACGTTGGTTCACGTACAAATCTTACACCAAGACGTGCATGAACGTACAGAAAAATAAATGAACGTGGAAACAAAAATGTCATTACGTGTGTATTCATTTGAAATGATTAGCGTATAAAACGAGAAACCCTACGTGCGTATTTTTCCCTACCCCCCCCCCAAAAAAAAACTACAAGCAAAGTAGAACAAAACGCATCGGGAGCGAGTGATTTCCCTTTCATGCGACAGGAACCAGCTGGTTTGTTTTCATATAGAGAATAGGGAAACCAGCAGTTGGAAAAGTTCGTATAATGCGGATCCTGATGGCCTCACCAGTTTGTTTTGAAATAGGCCCAAAGTTGCGCTATTTTTCAAACTAAACGCAAGATATACACGTGTTTTGGGGCAAGATTGACAAGAACTCATGATATAGAATCTGATTTTGAAATCAGTTTCTCTCGTAAGTTCCGTTGTACATGTAATTCAGGCGGGACAAAATTGAGCTGTTTGTTTAACGTTGTAGTTTTGTTTTGGCTACGTAAGTTGCTGTCTGCAAAATGTCGTAACAAAACCTTTTCTATTCTACACAAATGGTGACTTTTAGACACTTATAAGACCATTTGATATTTTCTGTACCAGAATCGTTTTAATACCACAGTTTGATCTAAAAATGAGCAGACATGCCTGGTATGGCCTGCTCCAAGATGACATTCCCACCCTTGTAATTAACTTGCCATCGCTCTCATATTCCATTCAACCCGTCCAAAATCCAATAATTAACCCTTGTCATGCTGAACCCGGAATATTCCGGTTTTGACAGAAGATGTAGACCGAATTCAGCCTGCACATAAGTGCAGTCTGATCTTGGTCTACACCTCCTGCTTGTACTTTTCCTTGCAGAGTTGTTTATGAAATCAAGGAATATTGATGTTTGAACAATAAGTTCTATCAGTGCTTTCAGCTCTTTGATTTACAGCAGTTCAGTAAGGTATTTTATACAGCATGACAAGAGTTAAGAAAAAGTGAATTGTCAAAAACCAGGTTTTCAAAGAAAGTTTATTATCTTTGCCTCTAAATTCATCTGAAACTTGCACATGATGTGTGGTACTTCTTTACTGAGTAATAACAAACTATATAACTACAACATTGTCTGTCATTTGGTAAAGGGTTCAGATTCGTATTGTGTACCCTTAAATCTGAAAGTAAAGGGTACACTGTACCCCCAGATTTTTCTTTGTACCCCCACTTCAAAACCTAGGGGGTACATGTACCCCCAAAATAAAAACCTAGTGGGCACGCTGAACTAGAGCTTGGTCACGGTACCAACAGTATGGGACACCTGTTAGGAGACAACATGGAGGAAGAAGTCATGCTCCCTCTGCCCTAGATGACCAATTTTTGGTCATTCAAGCCTGGAGGAACAGGTTTACTAAGGCAAGCAGCTACGTTCTGAGCTTTATAACATTTCAGTCATGCAAGTTTTGACTCAAACCATTCAAACATGGCAGCAAAAGAATGATCTCTGTTCAAGAAGACCATGCGTCATATCCTGTCGTCCAAGATACATTGTCTCATCAATTAGAGTGGGCCTTGGACCACGTTGGCTGGCGCCTATGATAATGGTGCCCTGTTGTCTTCACTGATGAGTACAGGTAATGTCTGGATTACACAGACAGACAGATTAGTGTGTGGAGGAGAACAGAGGAAAGGTTTCAGTCAGCAAACATTGCTGAACATGACCAATATGGAGGTGGGTCAATCATGGTCTGGGGTAGCATAAGCTGGGATGGACAGACCGAGCTTCTTATCTTCGATAAAGGTACCTTGACAGCCCAGAGGTATCTTGATTAAATCCTCACTACCCATGTAAGATTTTACTCTGGTGCTATTTAGGATTAGTTAATTTTGATGGATGATAATGCCTGTCCACACACACTCTGTTTTGTCAAGGACTACCTTCATGAGGTGAGTATTTCACGCTTGGACTGGGCGGCTTGCTCTCCGGACTTGAATCCTTTAGAACACATGTGGAATGAGCTACAGGTCCGAGTTTCTGCTCGCCAGGTCGAACCAAGGACTTTCCAGGAGCTTGGGCAGATGCTACATGAAGAAAAGGCTGAGATTCCTCTACAGGTGGTCCAGATTAGCGTTTTTTTCATCTTCAAAGTAGATTCCAAGGCTACTTATTAAAGAAAACAGTTCTCTAAAAGCAGCAAGAATTGCATTGCTACAAATCACCACAAAGCATGTATTGTCAATGCTATTCTGCACTGTACTACTTAACCCATTGCCACACAATCATGCATTTTTATGCCTTGAAGGAAAATGGCCAAGGAAACATTTTGGAAAAAAGAAAATGTTGATATCCATTTCCTCAATATTTACTACCCAATCGGACAAAAAACGAATCAAACATTCGTCTGCTATTTCTTTCAGTTTGGACCAGACTAAAACAGTGCCGTGTGGTATGGTGGATGAAAAGAAGTTATCAGAAATTTGCTTCTATCATACACGAAAACTCATTACATTTCTCTATTAAAACTTAGTCAAGTACAGAAATAAGAATAGTCTCACTTACGCTGATTTTAGAGCCATATATTAAACTCTTTATAGATGATTTTTTCAAGTCTATTTGCTTAATTATATTTGCTGCCTCAAAATAAATAGACATCTTTGGTTGTATGATCCTTGTCATTTAAATGCACGATCTTTGTGGAAAACGCTTGAATGTTGTGGTACCCTTTTTTTCGAAATGCAAACAGAAGCAGGATACCAGTTGAAAGCATCATTTTGCTAAGATACGAATGACGTTTCACGCAAAATTTGAAGACGTTCTTATCATAATACTCAATATTAAGGATCGAAATGCCTGGAAGGTTGTGATTTATCGTAACCGTGATTTATTTTTTACCTAGAATCATTGTCAAAAAAGCTGCAATAACGTAGCCCTCTTTCTCATAATAATCTGTTTACTCCAGCATAGGCCTAAATTATAAAGATGGCTACGTTATCGCAGCTAGGGTCAAAAGGCCCACTGACAAAAAGGCTGCTTTCAGTCACAGGGAGCAGTTTCGTATGCTAGCTATTAAATAAAATGGCCTAAAAGTCAAACCAGGCATTTTAGAAATACTATGTATAGACAAGCTTTTCTATATATAATATTTCTAAAATGCCTGGTTTGACTTTTGGGTCATTTTAGCTAATATCTAGCATATGTTCTAAAATGCCTGGTTTGACTTTTGGGTCATTTTAGCTAATATCTAGCATACGTAATTGCTCCCTTTGTTTTCAGTGGTGTGGAAATTCAGTTGTTCTCTACTTGTTTGCGTACAAGTTTTACAGTGGTCTCAAGTTTACTTGAGCTGGCAATAACTTGAGCTCATGCAACGGCTCAAGCTCTACCTTTTGTCCCTGTCCATCTTCTTCTATTTTGTTATCGTTTATTGCTGTATAACTCCAGCTAGCGATCACTCAATTGCATAAACAGTAATCACGGTCTATTTCTACTGCATTCACTCAAGCTAAGGGGTTTGCATCTTTCTGGCATCTTTTGTTTTTTAAAGAAATAGTCTTACGGTGTGAGCTTGTTATTAAGAATAGCATGTTTTTTTACGAGTTTGACAACTTGTTTCACACATTTTCAATTGCCTCACTTATTCAATCTGAGCCTTCCATGGCCATAACGCAGTGGTAGCATGTAGGACTTCTCATCTTGGGGTCCTGGGTTTGATCCCCGGCCTTGGCGAATATCCTTTCTGACATTAGTCTCCGACCAATGAGTAGAAATCGTAAACCAATGTGGGATGAGTAGCAGAAAGCTTAAATGGAATGGATGTAGTGGTAGTATTGGTGGGAGTAATACCAGGAATCCACTGTTAGGTGCTCCAGCCACTGCGATATGACTGAAATACTGTTAAGAGTTGCATTAAACCCCATTCAATCAATCAACCAATCTGATATCTTAATGATGAGATCTTTTCACCTACTGTTCAATCACTTTGTTATTCTACTAATAATCCATTCACTTGTTTGCCCAAACACTCACCTGATGTCCCTGTAGAGGTTAAGAGTTTATTGGACCAGCCTCTTTGGGGCGGCTTTTTGAGCTGTCTTTCATATGGATACAGTCAAACATAGTGGTCTACACGACTTCACTGACGTGTTCATGCAAATCATAACCAATTGACTAATTGTGGCTGTTCATCAATCCAACAATCAAAGAATTCATTTAAACCAGAGTGAATTTTGAACTCAGACATTTGCAGACAATTTTGTGAAGCGTTTTGTTGGTTTGACAACTTAAATGTCGTAACTACAGCCTATTCAAACTGTAATTAAGACGTTTAGGTTGCCAAAAATCATTCTCCTTTTTTGTTACATGCTATTGGCCATAAATTTTGCAAAATAATTGTTTTGAATATAGAAGTAGCACTTCCTGTCGCACTAAAGGGTCATGGCATTCTTATTTTGATGTTATGGTGCATGGTAGAAATAATTTATGTTAGGGCCTAGCTGCAATAATAAAACCCTCATTTTGATAGACCATCAGCTTATCAAAGAGACGGCAATGTTATTGCAGCTAGTCAGGACATATTGATAGGACTTACCTATCAGAGGATTTATCAAAATAGATGACAATTCTGATCAATATAAATTTTGGTTGGCTTGCAACCCTACATTCAGGAGCATTGACTTTGGTTATTTCACATTTCAGCTTTATAGTGTAAGTTGCACAATTTTAATTTCATTCGATGCTTTTTAGGGTAGAAAACATGATGAAAATGCAGAAAGTGCTTGTTACAAGCAATTCTTTTTTTATGTTTTTCACAATATTTTCAAAGCATTTTACTTGACCTATATTACAGTGATGTAGATTCCGGACATGACAGCACATCAACATTTGGTTCCAGTATCCATACAGACCTGACTGGGACCAGTACAGGGACCACACTTGGCAAGATTCCACAGAATAAAGCCTTCCAGCAACCTGTTGAACTCCTACCACAGGTAAGTCTTACAGTGCTAAAAATGATCATGATGTGTCTTTCACACCTCTTTTAGCAAGATCACAGATTCGTGCAAAGTCATGCTTCTTGTAATTGACAAATTGGTGACCATGCCCGATGACTCCGTTTGCCCCACCCAATGACTCTGACAGGAAGTCCAAC
This sequence comes from Fragum fragum, assembly GCA_946902895.1. Classification (NCBI taxonomy): domain Eukaryota; kingdom Metazoa; phylum Mollusca; class Bivalvia; order Cardiida; family Cardiidae; genus Fragum; species Fragum fragum. The sequence continues at coordinate 22,887,592 of OX336378.1, read as the reverse complement.
TGTGATTCTGAATCGCGTTATTTCGCAAAATTTATAGCCAGTAACATAAGACAAAAAAATAGAGTGATTGATTGGCGACCTAAATATCATAACTACAGCTTGCATAAGCTGTAGTTATGATGTTAAAGTTGCCAGTCAACAAAAATGACAAGCAATATAAAAGTTCAAAGTTCATATCAGGGCTGAATGAATGATATATTGATAGATTGATTCCTTGATTGAAAGTCGCGATTGGTCAATTGACAAATCACTATATAGCCATGACCTCTGACAAGGCAGTTTTCTAGTATATAGAATGACATCAGTTTGAAAAATATATGCAAATGAAACATAAAGCAAATTGTAGGTGGGCGTGGTAAACATTGTAACTACAGCTTGAATAAGTTGATGTTACAACGAATATAAGGCCTGCCAACAAATGATTAACCGATTTCTAGACAACCAAATTTGTGGAAAATAAAGAAATTGCTTGTTGCAAGCAAAATCTTTTTTAAAACAATGTTTATCAGACTGTTTTTCTTTGGATGTGTGTGTGTGTCAAAAAGCATCATTGTGTGGTAATGGGTGAAACAGAATCGTTGCCAAAGATATGAAGGATTGATTGGATTGCAAACATGAATTATTCCAGAATTCTCACTATATTTCTATGTTGTTGGGACTCAATAGAACTGAGACAATTGAGACAATCTGATCGAGACCATTTTAATGAGTTAAATATAACAGTTGTGATTTTATTTTTGAGCGAAATGCCGCCACTTCCTAAGAACTTTTGTTATTGAAAATGAGATTTTGATGACTGGTGAAAATTGAATGTCTGGTTGATCAATCAAATATTCGTTTGAATGTTGTGATATGTTAATTTCTCACTCAAGTACAACAACTTGTGAGAACTTCCAAGTGATCAACGAACTTAGGTGCACTACTTATCACAGAGTTTGTTTTTGACTTTTGAACAAGAGTTGTGACCCCTAAATATTTGAAAATATCCTGTTCTAACCCTTAGAAATTTCCCTAAAAGAGTAATCTTGAGAGAAGTTTCTAGAGTTAATGTACAGGGTATTTAGATCTCTCAAATTTTATATCAGTAATGCATGATCTTACATGCTACTGAAAACAGTTAACCATGTGAATTATGTGTTAACTTAATATCTTAAGTTAAAAGAAATTTATAAAAGAAAAACAACATAAACAAGAATAGGCCAGTTGGCTATTAACCCATTAACAGACGACAAAATTTTAGACTGGTCCAAATTAAAAGGAGTTACAGATAACTATTTAAAGTTTATGAAATTTTAGAGCTCTCTGGGTAGAAAACATTGGGAAGAATGAAGAATTTGCTTGATGCAAGAAATTTCTTCATTTTGCATGATGTTTTCCTTATTGTTTTTCTTGAGGGGCACCAAAAAGCTTCATTGAGTGGAAATAGGTTAAACATATTCTATACACATAATTCACTCTGTCGTTTTGATCTTTAACCCTTGTCATGCTGAACCGGAATATTCCGGTTTTGGCAGGAGGTTTAGACCAAGATCAGCCTGCACATAAGTGCAGTCTGATCTTTGTCTACACCTTCTGCTTGAACTTGTTCTGCCAGAGTTGTTTATGAAATTGATTTCTAAAAAGAAATATTGATTTTGGACAACATGTTCTATCAGTGCTCTCAGCCCTTTGATTTTACAGCAATTCAGTAAGGTAATTTATACAGCATGACAAGGGTTAAATATCAGTTTTGCTCCCAAGAATTTCATGGTCAATGACTCCTAAACTTTAAAGGCTATGTTACGCCCTGTATGGCTAGTTTTCTGTTTTCCTCATTAAGTTCAGACTGGTCACATGAACCTAGTCCCACACAATCCCACTTTTTGACCCCCTCTATAAAAAGCTTTGGAAAACAATGTGGACAATAAAGAAATTATCGGTACTTGCTACCCTAAAGGCAAAACATTTTCTAAATTCCATCAAACTTGAAATTGTCCTCTGGAACCTCAAAAGTGTTTGATTCCTGGTTTGAAACAAGGACTATTTGCTAAACCTATTACCACACAGCAAGATTTTAGACTGATCCAAATTTAATTGGAAGAAGTTACAATTGCAAGCAACAGTTCGTTGTTGATGGAACAAGCAATTTCTTCATTTTCCACAACGTTTTCAAAAGCTTTTTTCTTAAGCGGCGTTGGAAAGCGTCATTGTGTGGGAATGGTTTCACTGCCATCAAAACCATGGTCTTGCGTAATATTCAGAAAGATGACAAATAAACTATGAATAAAATAAGTGATATCATTTGTCATGCAGTAGAGTGTCAGCTATGGCTATAAATTTTGGTTCTTTAACCCTTTCTTATTTAACAAAATTTTGGACCTGTCCAGATTCAAAGGTTTGCAGACGAAAATTTAAAGTGAATTTTATTTGAAAAATTACGATTTAGTAGGTAGAAAATATTTCGGAAAAAGAAGAAATTGCTTGTTACAAGCAATTTCTTCTTTTTCCACAATGTTTTCTCAAACATGAGAACACAGGGACATAAAAACTAGGGATTGAACAGGAAAGGGTTAACCCATTCCCATACAATGGCGCTTTTTGACACCCCAAAGCTTTGGTAAACATTGTGGACAATGAAGAAATTATTTCAAAATTATCCATAATATGTTCTATCCCAAAACTAAATATCCTCTAAGATATCATCAACTTAGATTTGTAGACTGCAACATATTTCAATTTGGACCAGTCTAAAATTTTGTCAGGTGGTAATGGGTTAATCATAGGCCCACTCATTTGGCATGAGTACTAGTGTATTTTCTCGGGAGCAGAACCACTTAGTTGTTAGAAATTGTTTCCCAATCAAAATAATAAATCTTAACTCATTCCCATACAACCCCTCTTTTTTACTCCCTTACTTTGGAAAACCTTGTGGAAAATGAAGAAATTGCTTGTTTCAAGCAATTTCTTTAATGGGAGGTATCGATGTTTCTGAAACCTAGATAAGAAAAATTACCAAGTTCCGAAAAATAGACTCAAACGAACATTTAATACTTTAAGTTAGGTCAGGTATTGTCTTGGTGGTTTTCTTATAGACCTAAAGTGTTTTTTCTGGTTATATCGGAAAGGTTCAGCGGAATTCCAGGTTATTTTTAGATATCACGGAATTCGGCTGTCAACATCGGATGACCTTATTTGCACATGACCCAGTCAAATGAAGGTAACAAATTTACTAGCGAAACAGCCAACGTCCTAAATAATGTCACCTGAAAGGACCGATCTTTACAGACCGGCTAGCGCACATTACTCCTGATGACGTAACGATGATGTTGGTTTGATGTAATTTGAACTAGATGCAAGGTTCTAACGGGTATTCGCGCCACGTGAATGCCCTATAATCTTCGTAACTGTCTCGGATTAATCTAAAAATAGATTAATAGCCTACGTAGGCTATTAGGGAAATACCCTGCTTTTTTCTGATAAGCGACCTCATATTTTTGAAAAACTACTTTTCGGCATATTGTTTTCAAATAGTTTATGAGAGGAAATAAAAATAATTAAAATCTGTGACATGAAAAAAAACATCGATACCTACCTTTGATATTATCCACAATGATTTCTATCGAAATGGATGAAAAAAGATAGAATTCAATCAACTTGAAATTGTCAATTGCAGGTTCTTGCAGTTTGGACCAGTCTAAAATTTTAAAGTTTGGGAATGGGTTAAACCAGCTGATTGATGAATAAAAATATTTTTCTACTCTTTGATTTTTATGTTGGTAATGTCTTCTTCATTCTGAGGAATAAAAGGAAATCCATGAAAAAAGTGTTTGTGTGCCTGAGTGTATGTGTGTGTGTGTGTGGGTCTCCTAGATCAGGCCTAGGTTGTTTTCTTGACTGATGCATGTGATGGGTTGATGACAATTCCATTAAAATAACTACCTATGTTTTTCAGCTTCCCTCACACAAGTTTAAACACTCAGTATGGTATGATTTAAGACAAACAGTTCTTACAGGTGATAACCTACATGCACCAAGGATCAGGAAAGGTAAATATTCAAACTACAGTCAAACCTGTACTAGAGAACCACCCCAGAGAGTTAAAAAAAACTTATTCTTTGACACAGGAGGTAGTCTTGTCCAGGTTCATGTCTCAAATGGATACGGAATGATCCATATGATGATGAAAAGTGAGAAAATGGTTCTCAATTGCACAAAACACATGTAGTTGAGTCAGAGAAATATCTTTGTTTTATGAAATGATAATTTGAGGGTTAATTGTGATATTGTTCTTGCAGTATCAACAATTTAAACCATTCCCACACCAGGACGCTTTTAGACGCCCCTTAAGAAAAAGGCTTGGGAAATTATTGCGGAAATTAACAAGATTTTATTTTCATTTTTCACAATGTTTTCTAACAAGAAAGTTGAAAAAATCTAAACTTTCATAAACTTTCATAAACTTTACAATGTTGTCTGCAACTCCTTTGAATTTGGACCAGTCTAAAATTTGGCCATGTGGTAATGGGTTAAGTGTTTGCACTCTAGGACCACAATTTTGGCCTTATCTTGATGACACTTAGTCAGAATGTTTTTTAGGTCATAAGGATGAACCCTATTGAAAATGGAAAGGTTATATTCGAAAATATTGCAAAGTGAAGCTCAATTGCATTTTTTTTATTTACGCTGTTGAGGTCATAATTTTGGCTGATTTCTTGACAAAACTTAGTCTGAATGATTGTTAGGCCATAAGGACAATCTGTAATGAAAATGGGAAGGTATTTTGGAAAGCATGGGAAATTGGGCCTTAATGACAATTTCTTTTTCTCTAGTCTTGGTTCAATATTGATGAAACTTTGTCAGAATGATTGTAGGTCCTTAGAATAAACCCTATTGAAAAAGGGAAGGCTCTTTTGGGAAACACTGGAAAAGAAGTATTAACCCTTTCCTTTTTTTTGAAGTTTTAGACTGGTCCAAATTGAAAAGAGGCTGCATACAACAATGAATATTGGATTTAATTTGAAATGAAACCATCCTATGTGGTAGAAAATATTGTGGGAAAAAGAGAAATTGCTTGTTACAAGCAATTTCTCCTTTTTCCACAATGTTTTTTCAAGTATGGGTGTGTGAAGGGGGTTCTTTCTTTTCACTGTAGAGGCCACAACTTTGGCTTAATCATGATGAAGCTAGGTTGGAATGATTGTAAAGTCTTAAGAGTGAATCCTATTGAAAGAGGAAGGCTCTATTAGAATACACAGGATAAGGGACCCAATCTTAATGGAATCTTGTTAGAATAGCTTCAAGTTTCATGTTTTCTTGTTCATTTGAGAATTGAGATGAGTGATCTAAGGATGTCTTGGCCCTCTTGTTAGCCTTAGATTGTGTAGCAATCTGAGGCTAAAGTTACTACGTAAAATTTCAACTCATGCAGAGTTTAATGTAAAAATGTAAAAACATCCTAGGCAATAAATATAATATTCTGCCACAAGGAAAGTGATCGAGGTGAATTACATGACTGCGAGTATAAATTAATACGCCCGATTGGGGCAAGAAGGAAGAAGGCAAGGTATGACTCATTGAAAGCTGGCCCTTGATGTACAGTACTTTCGTGTGAGTGTTCTGAATTTGGTAAAATTATCAAAAATTGATGAGTAAATGGACAGAAAGAAAGATATATAAAATATTGGATAATTATTAATCATTTGTAATCATCATAATTGTTAAAAAAAGTGGGTCTTTGGTTTATACCAAAATAATATTACTTATTCTAGAGTTACAATTACAAAATGGTCTGGTTAGACGAAAATACTGTATATATGTATAAAGCCCATATTTACATAACAAAATTGGTCTGTGAAGTAGAATACTCGCATTGCACGCGAGGGACTCCTAGTTCGAACCTGGCTACATGCTCCATTTCCCCTAACCTCTCTCTCTCCCTCTCTAGCTCTCTCTCTCTCTAGCTCCACGGGCTGAAAACCAACGGGCTTTTGTCATGATGAGGTGTTTGTCGTCCATCCGTCAACTTTTACTTTAAAAACCTTCTTATTAGAAAGTACTGAACATAAGTCAACCAAATTTCACAAGAAGGATCCTTTGTTATCTCTTTCAAGTTCCTTCAAAGCATTTTGATCGGGTGAAAATTATGTAACGATATATACATGTAAATATAATGTTACAATTCCTGAAAAGCGGGACGAAAATTGTTGTGGGCAGGTTGTGTCCCCTAGCTCACAAATTGGCAGATCTGCGCATAATTGGTAGTAGATTTGGGTAGAAAGTGACACCTCCGAAAATCCGATCAACAACCTTTTTCTGCCTGGGTTATATATTTCATGTATACATATCTCAGGCTTTCAGCGTTTTGATTTTTATCTAAATGTATGGGGATCAAAACAAAGCAACTTTTGTAGTAGGTTAATTTTTTCAAAGGTTGAACTCTTGCCTTGCAAAATTCTGTAGACTTGCATCAAAATCAAAGGGCTGAAAGCTCTGGAAGGGCTAATTGTACTTCAGTATTTCTTTCAAACTGTGAAAGCAACTTTGGCGACAATGATCAACTGCACATATAAAAAGGCTGACCCTTTGTCTAATATTACCTGCCAATTCAGGTATATTCCAGCCACAGCATGACTAGGGTAAAATGATTATCAGATTACAGTGTTTTAGACTGGGCTCATTTGAAATGAATTATAGACAGGAAGTGAAAGTGGATGTAATTCGAGAAATAATCATCGTTTTGAATGAAAAATATTCCGGGAAAAATGAGAAATTCCTTGTAACAAGCAGTTTCTATTTTCCCCACATAGTTTTCAATTACCATATTTCTTCAACTTATAAAAGAGGCATAATATGTGGAAATGGGTTAGTACTTTTCATTCATTCTCTGAAACACTGCACAATTACTGAAATGCTATGTCCCTTGTTAATAATTTACCCGTTATAAGGCTCCATGTTTCCTTTTTTTGCTCCAAAATATGTCATACAAGTTATGTGTGTCTGACAAACATTTTATAGGATAAGAAGGTATTTTTGTCCCCTTAAATTCAATATTTTTTCAGTTTGATAACAAACAATTTCCCTTGTCTCCTCGGAACCCATTGAAATTTTATCTATTTTAGTCAAAATATTCTTTGATAACCCTTTCATTCTTTCATAAAGATATGTTTGTATGGTTTGTTCATTGCTTCACACGAATGCATGTATATACATTTTTGGTAAGAAGATGATTGTGATGTCCCGATTTTCAGCATAAGATATGTAACACTTCTTCCATGGACAGTAAATCACTCCAGTACTCTTTCTTTAAGTCCATAATAATAAATATTTGAGGGCTAATTATCAAATCAAACCAGCAACAACCCAAAATAAATACAAGTTTTCATAATTCAGAAAAAAATCTAACGGAGTTTTGAAAATAAGAAACCCCTATTTTATTTCATAAGATACATAATAGCTTTTATGTCCCATATTCTTTTGTTCTTCGCAAGAAAAGTGTAAAGAGAATCTGCAAGAACTGTAGGTTTAATCAATTGTAGCATAACACACATGCATATAGAATTTATGAATTTATGAAGAATAATTTTAAAACATTTTGTGTTAATAAGATACGTTCAAATAAGATACATAACGTTGGACTAAAATAACGCGATTTTAAAAATATGAATCAAATTCGACCTTCTGCATGCACAGTTTATCAAAAGTCTAATTACACTGGAAATACGAGGCATCGATTTTATTAGTTTTGAAGAGGGAACTGTTAAAAATTTTCAAATACACATTTGATCCAGATTAAAATGTAGATATTTTGATTATGCAAGTTATATTGCCTAATAGCCAAAATACGTTAGCCAAACAAATGGTTTGTCATATTTCAAACCCTGAAACAACTAATTCTTTAAACATTAAACTAAAATCATAAGATAATCCACCAATTTCTCTTCAAATTGATATGTAACTGTAATAGCAATTTTGTTCTGTGCATAAGATACGTTACGAAATGGTTCATTAACTGATTTCAATCATTGAAGCAAAATGGAGGAGAATAATTGAAATTTTGTGACATAATACATTTTAGTGGCTCCAAACCCTATTTTTTAAACAGAATCTTTTTCTAATTTAGATAAGCTTTGTTTCATTTATTAAAACTAACAAACAATAAAAAAAATCTCTTCATGTTAAAACTTAAATGACACAAAAAGTTGGAAAAAGTAGAAAATAATTCTTAATTCTTTATTTTATTTTACACTGAACATTTGATCACTTGGACACTTGTTGTAGTTTATGTCATATCATCAAGAGGCAAAACAAAATTGTACACAGGGAAAGCAAACAGCATATCGTATCTTATGATGAATAGATGGTCGCAGTCTTTAGGTCCAACAAATTTTTTAATAGGCTTTATTTGGGTACACTGAAATTGGATTCTGTAAATTCAATTGACACTTTGTATCTTTGAGATAATAAAAATGTTATTCACAATGGTTTCACAATGGTTTATTTTTAAGTCATTTGCATTTCAAATTGTACAGTTTTTTGTAGAATGAATGTTTTACCATTTATATACAGGTCCTCCAGAGAGTGAGAAAGAATTTTATATACTTCAAGAGGAAGGAATTCCATTACATCACGAGAGACATGGCAGGGCAAGACAGAATTATCAGAATACGCATGAAAACTGGGAAGAAGCCAAAGTAGAGTGGTTTACTATTGTTATGTTTCTCTTTGAATTCTAATGCAAAAAGAAAAAAGCTAAGCAAAGAAATATACTGGATTTATTACAATGTATTAACTCATTACCAGACGACAATATTTAATCCATGCCCACACAGGGACGCCTTTAGACGCGCCGCTAGAAAAAAGCTATGGAAAACATTGTGGATAATGAAGAAATTGCTTGTTAGAAGCAATTTTTCTACCCCAAAAGATAAAGATTTTTAAAATTTCATAAACTTTAAATTTTCGTCTGCATCTCCTTTCAATTTGGACCAGTCTAAAATATTGTTGTGTGGGAATGGGTTAAAGAAATCACAGATACAATTAAAAGTGGATAGAATTTTTAATATGTCTGTCATTTTGGGTAGAAAGCAATACAGAAAATGAAAAAAATATTTAGAACAAGCGATTTCTTCATGTTTCACATCCTTTTTCCCAACTTTATCTTGGAAATCATAAAAAGTGTGAATTTGAGGGAAAGGGTTAAATTTACTGTCTGACATTGAAACTGAACTGGACAAAAGAGATAACCAAGAGATAATTATTTTGCCCTAATTTTTATCAGAGAACAATGGATACTTTTATTTGATAATTACAGAAATTTAAAAGACAGATTATTCCAGGTTTAAGTTAACCTATTTCAAGAAGAGAAATTTTGGACTTGTCCAAATTGGAAGAAGTGAAGGACAATATTTCAAAGCACATTTGAATCCAATACCAGGGCCAAATATATGATAGTGAACATTCTGAGAAAGGGATCAATTGCTTGTCACAAGCAATATTCTTTTCCAACTATGTTTACTCATGTTGTATTTCTCAAGATGGTCAAGAATTGGGGTTGAATGATAATGGGCTCATTAGTATTACCAAACAAGACAATTTCAGACTGGTCCAAACTGAAGGAACTTGTGACAACAATTTCAATTTGATGATATTTTCTTTGTCGATTTGGGTTCAGATCATTGTTGATAATGAAGAAATTGCTGGTAAAAAGCAATTTCTTCATTTTCCACAATGTTAACCAAAGCCCTTTTCTTGAGAGGGTGTGAATATATATTAGCTGTTGATACAAGGAGCGGTTTTTGGTTGCAACCATATCTTTGTTATATATAATCTGAAACTTTGGTGTTTTTCAGGCAATTAATCTCAGTTACCAAGAACTAATGGATGACTTTCAAAAGAAGAATTTTCTTCGAGTTTTACAACGTTGCAAGTCAGCTGTTACTGTGAATTTAGTGAACAACTGCATGGTGGACTTCAGTAGTGTCACGTTTCCAAAGTGAGTCCCACTTACAATTAACCCATTCCGTTTTGACAAAAATTAAGACTGGTCCAAATTCAAAGAAGTTGCCGACAACAATTTCAAGTAAATAAAATTTTAGAAATCTTTGTCTTTCTGGGAAGAAAACATTGGCTGGTTTTTCCAAAACTTATTTCTTTGGAGGCGTAAAAAAGCAGGATTGTGTGGGAATTTTAGTATAAAGTTTTCCTCAAATTTTTAAAGATAAATATTTCTTGTAGTAACATCACTCTTTGTAATAAATATAATTGGAATGTATTGTAAATTGGAACATTCGCCTAGGCTACTTCTTTTAAATGTTGACCGAATGGGATTTCTTTTGTGTACTTACAATTGTAGAACTTTTCTTAGTTTAAATCTATTTGTTAGGTCACCTGACCTTAGATCATGGTGACCTTTTGTGATCTTGATTCTTCCACCATCATGAACTTTTCACTTTTTTGACGTCTTAAGACCCACTGCACAGATTTCAACAAAACTTGACAGGAAGCATCCCGATGGGAAGGAGATCCCAAAATACTTCTGACCCCAGCGATCAGAAGTTTAACATAGGCTTATATAGTGGGAATTAAAACAAAATCTTCTTCTTTAAAACTAAAAGGCCTAGAGCTTTGATATTTAGTATGTAGCATCATCTAGTAGACTTCTAACAAGATTGTTGAAGAAGGTTTTCTTTAGCCTCGCAAAGTGCTTTAAATGCCAGGTAATCTTGAAAAGTCCTTGAAACAGGTTTTAAGCTTGAAAAACACTTGAAAATTCATAACTTGCCTGGAAATGTTCTTGAATTTGAGAATTTCTTGATGACTTTTGTCAAATTTGGGTCAATTTTTTTTCCAATTATTATTACAAAATATTATGTCTTTTAACCATTTACTGTTGCAAAATTTTAGACCTTGTCAAATTCAAAGGTTTTGCAGACAACAATTTAAAGTTTATTTTATTATAGAAATAATCATTCAATGGGGTAGAAAGTATTGTAACAAGCAATTTCTTCTTTTTCCACAATGTTTTCTGAAGTATAAAAACACTGGGACATAAAAAACAGGGATTGGATGGTAAGGGTTAAATCAACCTAGCAGCTCCTGATCAACACCTTTGTGTATAACAAAAAATGTTTTTTGTCTGATAAAAATTGTCAGAGTTTAAATCAACAAATCCTAGAAGAACCACATGAGCTGTTGCATTGCCTCAATCTCTGTTGTCCGTCAGAGTGATGAATTTTCAGTTTTCCTGAACTTTGCAAAAGTTTAATGGTGACCTATCATAATCGTATTTTGTCTGTTGTCCATTATACTTCTTATGGCCGTGCTTCAATACACTTGTTGGGAATATGGTATATTTATGCCCATGCATCTGAAGATCAGGGGCATAATATTTTACTGTTGTCCATCTCAAAATTTTACCAAAAACTTGATTTTTAAAATAACTTTAATCCTTTACAAGATACAATACTCACATTTGGCATGATAAATGCATTGATATACATCTACAGATGCCAAAATTGAGGTCATTTGACAAGGTCAAGGTCACTTATCATGGTCACATTTCCCCCAAAAAGTGTGTTACAGGCAACATGGTGTTTGATATTTAATTTTGTTAATTTTATATTTTGCAGTTGCGAGTATTTGAACATAAACAACAATTTCATGAAGTTCTTCAGTGTGAGTAAAGTTCAAATTTTATTTAGCTTATTTATATAAGGGAGTGAGTTTGAATTGTGGCGTATATTTGAACCATTCAAACTCTTCAGTTCAAATCTAATCAGTTAACCCATTCCCACACAATGATGCTTTTAAAAGCCACTCAATATAAAAGCTTTTAAAAATTTTGAGGAAAATGAAGAAATTGCTTGTTACATCTTTCAGCTTTAGATTGTCTGACTGCAGTTTGTAGCACGTAGTACTCCCAATCATGGGGGCCTGGGTTCAATTCCTGGGCCGCTGCTAATATTCTTTCCGACATTTGTCTCCAACCAATGGTGGATAATCGTTAAACTAAGTGGGAATAGCAGCTGGAGGCTCGGAAAGGATGACGTGGTAATACTGGTTGAAGAATTACCAGGAATCTATGATTAGGTGCTCTAGCCACAATGATATGCCTGAAATACTGTTAAAAGTGACGTTAAACCCCATTCAATCAATCAATCAATCATTAGATGGTCCTAATATTACAAGTTTTGAAGGGTGAATGAATATTATTTCTCACATAACAACCCTTGTTACGTGGTTACAAATATCCTTGCCTAATAAACTTGTACAATTACTTCATGAATGACATCATCTGTTAGCATAGCCTTATATAAGCATGATCTCTCTTCAAGCAATTGATTGATTGATTGAATGGGGTTTAATGCCACTCTAACAGTATTTCAGTCATATTGTGGCAGCTGGAGCACCTAATTATGGATTCCTTATATATCTTACACCAGCACTATCACCTTGATCAGGAGTCTTATGTGCTACCAACTGCACTATGGGCGGTTGTTCTTTGAGACACTTTGATTTTATGTAGACTAGAAAATTTATTTACCCATTTCCACACAACTCCAAAGAAAAGCATTTGGAAAACATTGTGTAAAACAGAAAAATTGCTTGCATTAAGCAATTTTTTCATTTTACGCAATGTTTTCTACCCAGAAAGTTGGAAAAACAAAAATTTCATGAAGTTAAAATTTCGTTCGCAGCTTCTTTCAATTTGGACTACTCTAAAAATATTTGAGTATTGTGACGTATCCTTTGTCTCTCACTATCCCAAAACTATGGATGCGTCTTCAAAGGAATCCTTTTAGAAATGAATTGAAGCAAAAGCTGTGCAAGCAAACTCAATTTTTGTTACTTTTCTCCCTCGAAGGATGTTTAAATCCCAATTTACCCTTTAAGACATTCCAACACAATGACACTTTGGAACACCCCTCAAAAAACAATTGCGAATATGTTTTGAAAAGTAAAGCAGCAAGCAATTTCTTAATCTCCACAATATTTTCTACTCAGAAAGTTAAGAAAATCTAAAAAATCATAAACTCACAACTGTTGCCTGCAACTCCTTACAATTTAGGCCAGTCTTTGACTTTGCCATTTGGTAATGGTTTAAGCTTTTAACTGTTCTCTACAATCTTTTTATACTTTAGAATAATTTCTTGTGGTGAAGACTACATTTAGAATACAGAACATTGATTCTGTTGCACCTGTTTCCTTTCAGCATCTTCCATCTCTACCCAGAGCCAAGGCCATCACAGCAACATTTAATGCTATAGACAGTTTTAAAGGATTGGATAGACTGGCCTCCTCTCCCCTTGAGGAACTTACTCTAGAAGGGAATCCCATCTTTTTTACTGTAAATTATAGACCAAGGTACAATGAAACTTGCATTAACCCAATACAAGAAGAAAGGATTTTAGACTGGCATAAATTCAAAGATATGGCAGACGACAAATTTTAGTTGATGAAATTATGGATTTTTTTTTTTAGATTTTAGAATAGAAAACATTATGGATAATGAAGAATTGCTCGTAACCAGCAATTTCTTCTTTTTCCACATTTTTTTCCAAAGATTGTTTTCTTTAGGGCATCAATAAGCGTCATTGTGCTGGAAGGGATTAACCTGTTCCTGTTTAATCCCTGGTTTTTACGTCCCTGTGTTTTTATGCTTAAGAAAGAACATTGTGGAAAAAGAAGTAATTGCTTGTTACAAGCAATTTTTTCTTTTACCACAATATTTTCTACCCTACTGAATGATTATTTTTCAAATAAGTTCAACTTAAAATTAGCATATGCAAAACCTTTGAATTTGGACCAGTCTAAAATTTCAAAAACAGGAAAGGGTTGAGTGATCAAACCAACGAAGGGGTTGCAAAATATACACATTACCAGATATATTTATGCTCCCCGAAAATAGTCACCTGCCTTTGTGTCCGGCCGGCCGAAGTCATATCTCAGCAACCCCTGGGCCTAATTGGACGAAACTTCATATATAATCTTCCTTGGAAATCTCCAAGACCTGTTTTTTGATATTTCTTATTTCAAGGCTGCGTCATGGAAAAAGGTGCCTTAATGTAAAAACTAGTTTTTTGCCAATTTCTCCAAGACTAATTGTTAGAATTTGGGTAGCAAATCAGATGCCCTTGACCTTAAACTAACGGGAATTTTCATTTTCATTTTAAAAAATGCGTCATGGGAAAAGGGGCCTTAATGTTATTACCTTTACGTTAACTGTCTTTTTTCCCCGCAAAAACTAAAATTGGCTTAACTTAAACATCGTCTATAAGTTTACAATGTTAAGTGATATAACCTTCATATTTCACATGTGCATTGCTTTTGACATGGACTTTCTGTTGGTACTAAGTTCAAGGTCATCTTTCAAGTTCAAGGTCATTTCTCAAGGTCAAATATCAAAAAGCTTAACTTTAATATTGTCTATAAGTTTATAATGGTAAGTGACACACTCTTCATATTTCACATTTGCATTGCTTGTGACATGACCTTTCTGTTGGTATGAGGTTCATTTCTCAATGTCAACATTTCGAAAATTTAAACTTTAACATCTCCCATAAGTAAACAATGGTAAGTGATATAGCCTTCATATTTTACATGTACATTGCTTATGACAATGACTTTCTGTTGGTTCTAAGTTCAAGGTCATTGGTCAAGGTCAAATTGTCAAGGTTATTAATTGTCAAATATTCCTCCTTTACTAATTGCCAAAATTTCTTGTTATTTTACATAAATGTTGTTCATTAAAAGCCCTAGGAAATTTTTATTTCAATTTTTGACCCAATGAGCCTTACCATGCTAAAAGGGGGCTTAATGCCAATTAGCTTTACATTTTGTATATATCCTATTCTAAAATAAATCAGTCTGTTGTTTCTGCAAGACTACTCAAGTTAGAGTCTTCATTTTTTGTATGGAGACATCATTGATAACTTGGATAGTAAAGATAAAATATTTAAATCTTTACCATATAATGATATTGAATTTTACTAGAATCAGGCCTGTGAAGCCAAACAATTTCCTTCAATGTTTGTCAAACTTCCAAATTTCTTGTGAACTGAACTCTCAAACTATAGTTGCATTCAATAAAAAGTTTTTTGTCCAATAATGGCATATAGTTCTGTGACAAAAGCCTTATTCGGGGAGCATAATCCGTCTCTGACGGCTCTTGTTTTTATACTGGTCCAAATAGAGAGAGATTGCAGACAACAACTCAAAAAGCTTTAAAATTCAGTTATAAAATCACACTGATGATCTAAGTAAGTGATTCAAATTAGGTTTGGATTACAAAGGCCAGTGGTCAAGGTCAGTTTGGTATCATTTAGCTCTCAGTCAACAACTTTATGTAACTTCACTGAAAAGTTGTGCATAAGCCAGTGTAATTCCAAATGTTTTATCTTTTAATATCAACTTCTATGATGTGATAAGGACAGTATTTGTGATAAGGACCTGTATAGCCATGTTGAACCCTTTCCTGTGCGAACAGTTTCTTCTTTTCCCACCTTTTCTACCAGATCCGATGGTTTCATTTCCAATTGCATCCAATTTACATTTTGGTCTGCAACCTCTTTTAATTTGGACCAGGTTAAAATTTCCAAAAACAGGAAAGCTTAATGAAAATTCTTTGTTTATCTTAATTCCCTTACTGAAAGATTACTTTTAAACTGTTGATGCTTCTATATATATTTCTTTTCCATATTTTTGTCTTGTTGTCCTCAGAAGAGGTTAAGATAAAGTCAAGATAACATTTGGTGTGTTTTGCTTGTTAATAGAAAATCTGACCATTTTTACATCTAATAATAATATTTACATAAAATAGGCTGTTTGGCAGGTAAAAATCATGTCAGTTTGTATATATGAGGTTCCCCCAATTAACCAATTCACACACAATCACGATTTTATACGCACCTCCATAAAAAGCTTTGGGAAACATTGTGGAAAGTGTGTGTGCTTTGGTCTTACCAAAAACTGGTTTCCACAAACATATTTGTTCTATTTCAGAGTGTTTTCAATCCTTCCTCACCTACAAGTTTTAGATGGTATTCCCCGCTTGCCCACTGACTCCGTATTCCAAGAAGAACCACCACCAATTCATGGACAAGGAGCTTGTACTATCTTGTGAGACAGTCTACAATACTCTCATATGGAAACTACGCTGAGGAATGGTTTATGTCGCATTTTTTAACTATGAACTACTATTCAACAAACCTGTTCCTGCATAATTCTGCTTTTTACATCCCCAAAGAAAGCTTTGAAATAATATGGGATTTGAAGAAATTACTTGTTCATTTGACAGATTGCAGCTGTCAATCAACAGATTGACACAGCAATCAAATTACTCATTTAGATCAGAAGTGAACTTTGAACCCTTGCATTAATGTGAAGCATTTGGTTTTTCCTTGGCTTAAATGTTGTAACTCCAGCTTATTCAAGCTGCTTTTACTACGATCAGGTGGCAAACCAACTAATCTACCTTTAAGGTCCAAGATGACATATTTACAAAATAATGGCGTTAATTACCTCTGTCGCGCAAGGGGTGTGGGCAGAAATCTGTCAATTTTTGAGATGCGTTTTTTTCTTAGAGATGAAAAATCATAATAAACTATATTTTTGAAATGTCCTAAAAACAATTTTTGTTATTTTGAACAAAAACTTTCCATATCGTCAAGTCCACTTGTTTAACCCATACCCACACAGTGATGCCCCCTTAGAATAAAAGCTTTGGGAAACATTTTGGAAAATGAAGTAATTGCTTGTTGTGACTTGTCATTATCCCCAGTGTTTTCTACCCCAAAAGTAAAAAAAGTCCAAAATTTCATCAACTAAAACTTGTCCTCTGCAACATCTTTGAACTTGAACCAGTCTAAAATTTCTCTTGTTGTAATGGGTTAAGCTAATGCCAAGTATGCTTAATTTCTGTAATAAGAATTCTCAAGATTCTAATTAACGACTAAAAAATCTTAATCTAAGAATGCTTTGTCATAAATCCTCAACGCACCTCTGAAGTAGAGACATTTTGGTTTATCAGGAGATGAAGAGAATTTTTTGTTTTCATGGAGGTATGAACAGAAAAACCTAATCACACAATGTATGAATCCACTTCGCGTATTCATACACTGTTATTAGTTTTTTCGGTTCATACCTCAATGAAAACAAAAAATATTCTCTTCATTTCTTATAATTTAATAGCATCGAGCGAAAAAAACAAAAGCTTTACCAATTCTGATGCATTTTTGTATGGTACTATTTTGCGCGGAAGCAAACAAAATAGCTGCGTGCTCAAAATTTTGTTCATGGAGTTATGAATATTTTTTTTTGACCAATCAGAACGCTCGTTTTTGATAGACGAAACTAAAAATTAAATTATTCAAGAGTAAATTCTATTACTGTTTATTTATTCCATGATCAAAGATTGATAAATACTTGTATATACTTGTTGATATTTTCTTTACTCATATATATTAAATGTTTACTCATATATATCAAGTGGCTGGATCACTTATATACTATTTTGAATAATGATTATTTCTGTTTTTTCTGACTGTTTATGCATTTAGATATTTTGTTGGATAGGAATTACCTATGATGTATATTTAATGAATATTTTAAATTGATCAAACAATACTTTTTCAACCCTATTCCACAAAATTCATTTTTCAAGCGCCCCTTAAGAAAAAGACTTTGGAAAAAAAAAACATAGTGAAAGATGAAGAAATTGCTTGAATACAAGCATTTCCTTCATTATCCACTAAGTTTCTTTCCACAAAGATATAGACTTTTCAATTTTCATCAACTAGAATTTGTCTGCAACTTCTTTGATTTCTGACGAGTCTATAATTTTGTTGTTTAGTAATGGGTGACCATTAAAATGTTGCAAGTGCCTATATATTCATAAACACAATAGTTTTGTTTTTAATAGTTTATATGTAACCTGAAGGAAAGCCCTGATTACAATAGCTGAAGAAATAAGATCTTCTTAAAGCTGAAAGCTGTGTACCTGTCAATTAAATCCTTCTCACTTCTCTTTTTGGTAAAAGTGTATTCACTCTTTGGGCAGATAAAGTTTACGGAACTGATATCCTTGGTTTGGTTGGGTGATGCAGGGCCATTAAAGTCCTCTTACTTAGGAAAATTAAGACTGATGGAGTGGTATAGGCATTCAAGTGCTTCTAGTTTGGGAGAAGTGCAATCGTTTCAATCTTTTAACACGTTCCCACACAATAACGCTTTTAAGCCCCCCCCCAGAAAAACAATTGTGAAAACATTGTGAAAAATGAAGAAATTGTTTGTAACAAGCATATTTTCATTTTCCAAAATGTTTTCCACCAAGGCAGTTGAAATAAAAATCAAAAACTTTTAGTCAGCATTTCCTTTTAATTTGGACCAGTCTAACATTTTGTTGTCTGGTAATGGGTTAAGGCTTTTTGTTGATGTACCATTATTCCAATTCACTTCCCTATCAGAAAATGTGATACATGTATATAGCATTTATTTCTTTTATTTGAATAAAACTTCTTTTTTTGATATTCTTAGTATTAGATTTATAGCTCTCCTGAGCATGACATTCTCATTGTGAGCCTTTCTGATCGTTGAACATCTTCCTGCATTTGGTATCTAACATTTAAGTGTTTACGCTGTAATGGCCACAATTATGGACGAATTCCTTTGAATTTGATCACAATGCTCACGGTTATAGGGATGAGTCCTGTTAAAAATGGAAATGGAAACACAGGAAAGGGTGGCTTAATCACAGTTTCTTTGTTTTTACCCAACCAAGGGGTAACTATCTTTGCCAAATCTTGAAGCTGTCAGAGTGTTGATATGTCATAATGATGAGCCAGCACGTGATAACAGATTTTTTTCTTTAAAAAAAAACACGCACATAAAACACAATTCCGGTTTTTGCGACCAAAAGAGATGGGTTGAGGAACTTATGAGCAGGCTGATCTTGGTCTACAGCTCCTGCCAAAACCGGAATATTCCGGGTTCAGCTTGACGAAGGTAAAGAACAATTACGTCTCAAAGAACAAGGCTTGTCTTTCTTTATCATTTCATTTCATACAAATTACTTTATTATTTCATTTCATACAAATTATTCGAGTGCAGTTTAAAAGCACTGACAAATATACATGTATATGTATACAGCTTTCAAAACTGGAAATGCGTGCTTCCGAGATGGAAAGTACAGGAGACTGCCCAAAAGGCTGATGATCTATTTTTGAAAAAAATATGTCGCATACCATACGGTGGATAAAATATCACTCGTTTACAAACAAATAACTAAATGCGACGTTGTTGTTATAAAAAAAAATACGGCCAGTTAGCCACTTATTAAATTTTCTTGGTAGATAAGCCTTGAGACCTTCCCTCTTAATCTACGTTATATAAGCGAAGATGAAAGCCAACTTCTTCAGATGACTCATTAGATTATAGTGCAACTTTGAAAGACTATTTCTTTGTTGACAGTCTACTAGAAAGGGGAAGGCACATTTCTGGCTCAGTCTTGATAAAATCTACCAAAACTGTTAGACTGATTCACGAGGATTAGATGGTTAGTAAATGAGAGACGGGGAATTTTATTTGATAGAACGGGGTAAAGAGCTCTAGTGATGGTATAAGCATGGTTAACAGCCCTGCATTCAGGAACTACCGAGCATTTCCCTCGATCTTAAAATCCGCTTTTGAAAAAATGCGCGTGCAAACGGCTAGATACGTCAAGGAGCATATTGTCATTGTGAACGCAGAGCAAGCTTAGGATGTCACATCGAATAGGACCATCATTATTTTCTTCAATTACAGACGAATTTCTAGTGTTAGTTTCCTTCCATAAAATACTCTTATCTTTTATATTTTGTAGATTAAAGTATGTTTAATCCGGATATTCATAGAAAATCAAAGCACTGTACTGATGATGGACGTCCGTGTTGGCATAGTAGAGTGATATGGTCGTTCTTGTATACAAAATGATTTTTTTCATATAGATAATCTTTTTAATCAGAACCTCTCGTCTAGCCTGGTTTGTTTAATATGTTCGTGTAATACATATACATATTTCTATTCTAGAGTACTGAGTACGATCACAAGTTACGGAAAAAATGACATTGTCACAGGCGTCATTTGTCTATCACCGATGGAAATATGATAGGTAATTTGCCTGTTAAGTTGGCTTAGCAGCTACACATTTAATGACTCAAATTTATTGTTGCAGTTGTACATGTTACTGGTATGAAAATGACATTAAGCCATGGTTTTGTGCACCTACCGACCGCGGTGCTACTGAAATACTACTACAAGTCATGTTAGACCAAATTTACTTAATCGCAGTCTTACTAGCTTTCAAGATCAATATTTTTTTTATTTTCCCAAGATTATCCTTTTCCGAAGACATTCAACAAATAATTAAGATATTATCTAAGTAACTTGGACATTATTAGGTTATCAATATTCATTGAGAATTATTACCTGTAAGAAACAAATGAGAATTTTTGTATACTGGTATTTTTTAAACTTTCTGTGATTTAGAAGCTAAATCCATTCCGCCTTTTTCCGCCTTCTGAAAAATTGTGTTAAAGAAAATATGAGAAAAGGAGAAACTGCATGTTTTACAATGATTTCTACCCTAACTGGGCCTTAGTTTTCAATCTTGAAGCGATTGGAATTGTCATCTGTAACTAAAAAAATTTTATCGTTTGGTAATGGATTGAAAAGGTCAATTCAAAATAATGATAGACATCTTTGAATATATGTAACTGTATAGCTTATCACTCCCGCGGTATACAGCTGGTATGCCGAGTTCTCAAAGCAGAAGCAAATTACTCACTACATAGTTGAAAGAGTCCGCTTTTATAAAACCGTGACCGCATGTACGCACAGCGGGTTATTCACGGGTAGGTGTTTTCGTATATAAGAGGGGACTTTACGCGTTCTACGAACGAATAAAGCCATTTTGAAATGACCAGTTGTTTGGGGGAGACTGGTTTTGAAAAATAATAAATCGAACTCTACTGGGCACTACTTCCCTTCCAACATAGTAAGGTCCTGCTAGATATTCCAAACTTTCGTTAAAACTGGTGGACGCCTACGGATACTATGTGAAACATGCTGGCCGATTATCATAGGTTTGCCTTTTATTTACTTTTATAATATTTGAGATTTTTCATTTGAACGGGTACAATGCTAATTAATCGTCCAACCGTTTTTCCTTCAAAATTTAAGATTAAATCTAAAGCGACTTACTTTCTGACTTTCTATTATATATTTCGAGGTGCAAAAAGATTATATTTATTTCAATAAGCGCCTTAATGACCGAAGTATTTTCGTAAACCGTAACACACTTTTTGTACATCTTTTAAACTGTTCAACGGATTGTTTGGGGTTTTATGTCGCCGAAGGTAGATATATTTGTGTCACCTTCTCTGTCCGTCCTGACGTACGTCTATCCGTCCGTACACATGTCCGCTTGCAAGTCCATATCTTGTTAATACCGTTTACATTTATGGACGCAATAACCAGGGGAAAAAAGGGGGGTCACGGTGTTAGTTTTAGAAAATCCGCTCGCGTTCCACCACGCAGCTGGCTATGTCGGAATGGGTTGAAATTTGAACTACAAGTCTAATGATTTTTAGTAATAAAAAGACAAAAGATTTTATTTAAAGAGATGAAGGGAATATTTTTTTTTGTTATCATGGAGGTATGAACCGAAAAAACTAACCACACTGTATTAATACGTAAAGCGGATTCATACATAAGTGCGATTTGGTTTTTCGGTTCATACCCGCAATGTCACACGCCGATGTATATAGGTATGGAAAACATTGTGAGAAAAGAAGAACTTACTTGTTTTCTGCCTGGTATGACAATAATTTTTAAATTCAAATACATTTTGTGTTGTCGTCTACAACCTCTTTCAATTTGAATCAGTCTGAAACCTTTATATTTGGGAAAAGGTAAGATCAATACAGAAGTTATCACTTTCTTATATAAGGAATGCAGACTGAGGTCTTACACCAAGAAGCACTTCACCGTGGTATCATGAACCCAAAGATTGTTCAAAGCGGCGTTAAACTCAACCATTCGTAAACAAACAAATCAAACATAATTTATGAGAACGTGTACATGTATTTGAAATTTTGGATTATGAAAGAAAAAGAGCTTTTTGTGAAATACATTTTTCTTAGTAGATCTAGTTTGATCCATTTCTTAATTAAAAAAAACTTAATAATTCCGTGCTGGGGAAAGAGAACCCAATGTGATAGTTGTAGGTAGATTAATGCGTTCATAAAGAGATTATAAGGGACACAATCGAGTCTTCCTTTATTATCCAGTCTATTGTAACGTACATAGTTATTTCCCTTTGACTATTTCCTAATTTGTTCTAGTTATTGAACTGTTATGCAGTATTACGAGTTGTGCATTTTTTAGATTAAAGAAATTCCCCACTTCTCTCCCCAAGTCGGGCCTTAAAGTTTCTCCTTCGAGTGTATTCGGAAATCCCAAGTTCAAGGTCATTTGTTAATCGATAGGTCGTTTTTCGTGTCATTACGGCTTAAAGCAGCTGAGCAATTCCAGAAAGTTTTGCGTAAGGTTTACCGGAATTGAAACCTTTCATCAGATTTTCCTGGGACATTATAAATAGCCGGTGAAACGCATATTCGATAGTTTCATACCATTTCAATAACTCGTGATATTTAGTTGGACTTGAAAACATGTCTACGAAAGGCTGTAAAGAGTACATCGGTACTGATAAAGGAAAGAAGATATATGTTACTCGGCGAGTGCCTAAACCCGGAATCGAACTTCTTGAGAAGGCCGGCTGCGAACTGACCTTCTGGGACAGCGACGAGGCGATCCCGTATGAAGAATTGAAGAAAAATGTGGCTGGAATCGACGCTCTATTTTGCATGCTGACTGACCAAGTGGACAGAGCAGTCATGGATGCTGCAGGTAACTTTTTCAATTTACTTAGGCTAACT
Organism: Fragum fragum; assembly: GCA_946902895.1. NCBI lineage: Eukaryota > Metazoa > Mollusca > Bivalvia > Cardiida > Cardiidae > Fragum > Fragum fragum. Next base: position 22,864,643 of record OX336378.1, on the reverse strand, counting down.
CTTGCACAGACGACAAAATATTAACATTGTCGAAATTGAGAAAATGGGGAGATTTATAGAATGTCATAATGATTACATCGTACCATTTTCCCATAAACCAACGGCAAAACTTAGACTTGTCCAAAATGAAAGGAGCCGCCGTCATAGCGCAGTTGGTAGCGCGTCGGACTATCAATCTAGAGGTCCCGGGTTCGATCCCCGACGGCGGCACTCATCCTTTCCGACAATTTGTCTCTCACCAATGGGTCGATAATCGTAGACCTATGTGGGATAGCAGCTGGAGGCTAAGAAAGGGTGTAGTGGTGGTACTTGTCTGAGAAATACCAGGATTCCATTGTTAGGTGCTCCAGCCGCCGCGATATAACTGGAAATTTGTTGAAAGCGGCGTAAAACCTTATTCAAACAAACAAACAAAAATGAAAGGAGTTGCAGACGACATTTTAAAATTTATAAAATATATAGATTTCTTTCAACTTTCTCGGTAGAAAACATTGTGGAAATGAAAAAAATGCTTGTTACAAGCAAATTATTTATTTTACATTAATGTTTTCCAAATCATTTTGCTCGAAGGGCGTCAATGAGCGTCATCGTGTGGGATTGGGTGAGCCTAAAGGAACCTTCATCATTACTTCATCTCTCATGCCCGAAGGAAGAACATTTTTCCCTGATTTAGTGAGGACTTTTCAGTTGGCGGGGCAGTTGCTGTCAACGGAAGTATAGGTTGACTAATCAGATCATTCATTTAGACTGAAAGTGCAATATTTACATCCGACATTTTTTGTCAAACTTTTTCTTATTCGTAGGGGAGACCGGGGCAAAGTGTTACACGGGGCAATGTGTTACGTTTGAATTATCTTCTAAGTGTCTTTATCGGCGACGTCACTTTACTATCTCAGAAATCAGTTTTATAATACTGCATGCCATATTGTACACGAAAGATGTGTAAAGATACGGGCTTCTAGCAAAGGAACAAGAAAGGGTTTTAGTACCAAGAAAGTAAATTCCTGACATCTTCATAAATTTCCGTCTCAGTTGACATATAAATACCAGAGATAGGATGGACCTAGGGTTACGGAATCCCGAGGTCCAGTTGATGACATTACTGTTTAAATCATATTTCGGCTGACGTTCGTTTTGTCTGTTTGATCATTGTTTCCGAAAAGTTGCGATTGGGGCAAAGTGTTACAATGGATACGGGGCAAAGTGTTACACTGTAACACTTTGCCCCGTAATATTTTACTATCAACCCATTGCCAGAAAATAAGATTTTATACTGATCCGAATTGACAGAAGCCGCAGACGACCAAATTAGAAATTCGACATTGTACAAGTCTTAATATCTTTCCTAATATAAGGCCCAGTTTGATCCTTCTTTATTTGGCTCCCCCAAAATGAAATATACCATTACCCGCCGGTAATTTCATTACCTTATCTGATAAGGAAGCTGTATACAATATACAAGGGATGAAATATAGTATATTAGTATAGATAGGTGTGGAATATATTTGCAATTCCTCTGTTGCCAATTACTTATTCAAGAAAAGTGTTGTTGTTGTTTTTGTTAGAATTGTTAATATATAATAAGTCCCCATTTTTAAGGTTGTTTTCATAAATGTATCTTATACGTAAAATCCACAAATTAAGTTAACACAAAATTGGAAGCATTCGTTATTTTAACAAGTCAAATATACCAACTGGAACTTATGTATATATAACAAAAAAGAACATTGAGAAAAGAGGAGAAAATTTTCTGAGTCTCCTTTCGTCTCATTGCTACTTTTTCTTTCTTAGGAAATCAAACCGTTTATTTATTTTGTGAAATGTTAAGGAAATAACTTGTTTACTCTGGGCCAGCAGAAAAAAATCAAATTAGAAAAAGTATTTATACCAGAATCGCTTCCTTTACCGCAATCATGCGCAATGTTTGCAGAAACTGTTTGTCATACTTTTTAACATCACTGTTAACGGTTTAAAATTGTCATTAGCATAAAGGCTGAGGTGCAGCTATTGCGTAATATTGACCATGGGATATACCAGATGCTTACCCCCCCTCCCCCATGCTTTGATTTAAAGAAAGGGCAATAAGCTTAAAAGAAGGGGTCCAAAATACACATCATTGCTTTAACTAGGCATTTAACATAAAATACCTGACTCGTAGACGGAAAATAAAAGTGCCGAACCCGATTGGATTTCTTGGTTATGAGAAGAAATGGGAATTTAGCTATTACGACCTCGAAAACTACGAGTCTATCTTTAATGGAGATTTTTTATTTAAGTCATTCCCAAATGACTAAATGTTTGGACTTTTCCAAATTGAAAGAGGTTGAAGAAGACGCTGCAGAATTTCTCTGCCTTTTGAGACAGACAGCAATAGCGTGTAGCATAATCTTTGATATACACTAGCGAATACTTTAACCCTTTCCAGCACAATATCGCTTTTAAGATCCCCTAAATATGGAGCATTTGGAAAAAAAATATTTGAAAATGATTAAATTGCTTGTCGCAAGCAATTTCTTCAATTGCCACAATATTTTCCACTTTGAAAGACCAAAAATCTTTGGATTTCGTAACCTTGAAATAGTCGTCTGCATTTTCTTTCAATTCTGACCAGCCTAAAGTTTGTTGTCTGGTAAAGGGTTAAGATGAAATGTTTATCCTTCAGTCATGGCTGGACAAATACAGGTCCTTTGCATGGAGTCTGTATACTATGTAACACTTTGCCCCGATAAGTGTAACACTTTGCCCCCAGAGCCTGGGGCAATGTGTTACATTTACCGGATTTTTGTTCGTGCTATAAATTCTGTTTAAAATGACAAAAATGATTACTTAAAGTGGTTTCGAGTAGGAAATTTGTTGAATTTTCAAGGTGTATAGTCAGAAGATACAAATGTTCCATAGTATTGAAAAATGTGTGAAATTTTTAAAAAATGTAACACTTTGCCCCGGTCTCCCCTACATTGTATACATACAACAGTATCGCAATTAACCCTCGATCTGTCCACGAAATTTTTACTTACATTGATCTGCATATTATTCTAAATATCGCCTCGACATGAATAATTTAACACAGTTCGGCGACCAGGCACGGAGGAAGCGGTCCTAGATTCGGGTAGGGGTAGGGGGAGGTAGACCTAATCTTACGAATTGGGAGTCATAGACGCTTTACACGTGAGAGGAAATTTTCACTGACTATTCTAGGCCACTACTCGAGAACTACGTTACGGCCTTTACCATGAAAAGGCATTCCCGCACAATGACGCTTTTTGACGCCCACCAAGAAAAAAATTTGGCGAGACATAGTGTAAAATGAAGAAATTGCTTGCAACAGGCAGTTTCTTCATTTAATACAATATTTTCTACCTAGAAAGTTGAAAAACTAATAAATAAATATAAATTGTCGCCTGAAACTTTTTTCAATTTGGACCAGTCTGTTATTTTTCAGTCTGGTAATGGGTTAAAGCTGCCAGAGGAATCAAGTTACAGATTTTGCATGCAAACTCTATAAAGTATAAAGAGTGAAATGTGGTGTCGTTCAAATAAACCCTTCGTTGTAACGTAGTTCTTTGATAGTGACAGTGTGTAGGCCTACTTGTGTGCGTTCCGGGGGGTTGGGGGTGGGGGGCGTAGCCTTATCAGCTTTCATAATGGTTATGTTTCGAAGAATACCGAGAAAGTGACCGACAATTGACGCCGCATCGCACGTCACAGAATCTGATCTCCGACAAGGCAGTTCCATTGAAATATCAGTCCGACAATGTTGATTTGCATTGTCGTCAATTTATGGTCAAAAACTAAAATCTAAATGATAGGTTAGGGACCTAGGCACCATAACTGGCATTGATTAAGCTGTCGCAGGTCACGTAACCATTTACTTCCGGTCTAAAGATGATTTGATTGTTCAATTGACTTTTACATTGTTGGTAGCGATCCGTCAATTGAAGAGCTATACATAATGATAAAGTATGTGACGAAACATGTATAGGCGCACATAATATAACCAAAAGTGTATCTTTGATATAAACCGCAACCGTCTGTAGTGGATCATGCACTTGATACGCATAGAGGGAATATAGGGAAAAGGCATCCCCCCACACACACAACACAAGATTGCATAACAATTATTCGTCTTGTATATGCATGAGTGTGAATATATCATGGGTCCTAACAGAAAAGAAAAAGAGCTTCCCATTTCTCACACAGTAATGATTTTTGACGCCCCGCGATAAAGAAAGGCTTTGGAAAAAAAAAATGAAGAAATTGCTTTTAAAAAAGGAATATCGTTAACGTCCAAAATGTTTTCTAACCCTGAAAAAAGTAAAAAAAAAAAATAAATAAAAAAAATCATCACCTAAATATTGTCGTTGAGTTTTAACCGGTCCAATATGTTGTCAATTTGTAATGGGTTAGAATATAACACAGCAACGCATGCCTCACATTTCAGACTGTCCTTTTTAGCTAACAAAGTTAAAGTTAAACAAGTTAGCAAAGTTAAACGAGTGCAAACTGTCACTGGAGGCTTAAACAGTCAATTCGTTAAATGCCTACGAAATAAAAAGTAGTTCTTATGTATTTCAAAAATATTGCAAACTCTGCATGCATTTGCAACTCCTTGGTATCTTAATTCACTTAAGCACATTGACCTTCTAGGAAGTTGAAGACAACAGTTTCAGATTGTTGAAAATTCTAAAATATTTTTCTCTTTGGGTAGAAAACAATGTGTAAAATGAAGAAATTGTTTGTAACAAGCAATTTCTTCATTTTCCACATTGTTTTCCACAACTATTTTCTTGAGGGACGTAATAGGGAGGGATTGTGTGGGAATGGTTTAAGTCCTTCGTCACTTTAATTTCGTTTCTTTATCATGATATCGTTTGACAAAGAAGAAGAAGAACAAAACAATTCTTTGCTAGCTTGAAGTACTTTTCAGTACTTTGATTTTAAACTACAAATGATTTGAAATATTACACCGATTTTTACACCGTCCAGAGCTCAAGATACAGGGAGCGAATTTGATTTAAGAATTTGAAAATCAAAAATCACCAACCCCTATGTTAAATCTAGTAATTATTGGAATTATCTATGCCATCAATACAATTCCAATGTATACCCACAACACAGAGTTTCTCAGAATGGCTAAAGTACCGTGCTGTCACTTCTGGGCCGAGAAATTGAACCCAGGCTTGGTCAACATTCTTTTCAACATCTGATGACATGCATATTATTGGCGAAAGATAAGTTGCGCGCTTAAGTGGGGTGAGCAGCTGATGTCTAAGGTTAAAGATTGTGGTTGTATGGTGTGAGAAAAGGTTAGGTGCACTAGCCGCGCGATATAACTTATATACCGTTGAAATTGGCATAATTTAAACCCCAAAATAGTAATCGAAGGCGCCCCCCTCACCTCACCTGTATTTAAGTTACTCCGTTGGCAACGGGATTTGCAAGAAAACAAGGAATTCATTTTTATTGCTACAAGTTGAGAGAGTTTTAAAACTTTATTTGCAGGACCACAACTAAAGGTCATAGCGACGATGTCGGTCGGTTATGAGCACATTGATCTGGAGGCATGTAAAGAAAAAGGGATCCACGTTTCCAACACCCCGAATGTGTCCACAGACAGTGTTGCCGAGCTTACTGTGAGTCTGCTGCTGCTCTGTGCTCGGCGTTTGTTAGAGGGTAAGTACAACAATAACATTATATCGTCAGTAGTTTCGCTATTTTAGTCGCCCACTCCGCGCAAAATACCATCGTTGGGCGACAAACATATCGTAACTACAACTCTGTAGACGACTTAAATATCTAAACTACAGTTTATCCAAGCTCTAGTAATCATATTCTGGTCACCAACTGGCGTTATTTTACGAGGTCCATTTTCTACTGATATGAAAATCAGGTCGTCTCGATTTTCTGGATATTTGCCTTTGGTAAACTAAGTTTATAACACTATTTCCTATTCAATCCCTGTTTTTTTTTACGTCCCAGTGTTTTTATGCTTGAGAAAACATTATGGAAAAGAAGAAATTGCTTGTAACAAGCAATTTCTTCTTTTTCCACAATATTTTCTACTTTCTATCCTATTGAATGGTTATTTTTCCACTAAAATCAACTTTAAATCGTCATCTGCAAAACTTTTAAATTTGGATAGGTCTAAAAGTTTGTTAAACAGTAAAGGGTTAATTAGATCAGACATCGATTATATCTATTGATTTTTGGATATAAAGATTTATTTCCTTCTATTCACCGAGTATCGTTATTGTATACCGTAAAGAATAGTAAGATAGCGCATTTCTGCATCGTATTTGTCAATTACCTCATGTCACTTCTGGAACTGGTAATGATCTTCAGTTTGAAAACTTTTTTTTGTGATATTGACAAATCGCGGCTGTCAATCACGCAACCGGTCGACCAATGAAACTGTTCATTTCGACCAAAAATGAGTTTTTATCTCCGAAATTGGTTGCCATTTTTTTTAACTTTTTGTTTGTTAGGCAACTTAAACGTCGTAACTACAGCTTATTTCAGCTGTTTTTACGACAGTTAGGTCGCCAACAAACTATTCTCTTTTTTTATTTGCAAGCTACTGGCCAAAACTATTGCGTAATAGCACCCTTAAAAATCGAAGCGGGACCTCCTGCCGGAGTTACTGGGCGTAGCCAACTGAGTAAGTTAGTGGGGCCTGCGTTTGGTCAATTGCCAACTTATGGGCTCGAAAAAATCAACATTTAAGCTAATTATATAATTTAGATCTTTAAATTTAACAACTTACAACATTTTTCTCTGCAGACGTACGACTAAATTAGTTTTCTTTGTGGATATCAAGAGTCACTTAACATCTTTCAAAGCAATTCTTGAGATAAAATATAACATTTAGCCACACTTAATAGGATTATAGAATGCACACAAAGCTTTTGTTTGATAACAAAGTCTATCTCACTGAAAGTTGATGATAGAAACGAAGTTCGTAACGTAATGTTTTACAAAATAACCGGTATATTAGATTAGAGAATGACAACCAGTATTGGATACGAGGCTTGTCGTATATCTTTTGTCGAATTTTGTGGGATTGTGTGGTAATGGGTTTAAGTGCCTATATTTCTAGGCCAACATTTTTGGGCTAAGCCTACTGATGAAAGCCAAAAACATGAGACATTTCTCTTCAAGTTCTTTATTGCGAAATAGTAACGGGTACTTTTTCTTGTAAATAGCAGGAGGCTACTAACCCAATCCAAAACAATAAAATATTTGTCTTGATCTTGTTAGAGAAATTGCATACGATATGTGGTTAAATTTGGAAACTGATGATTTCTAAAATGGGGTAGAAACATTGTGAGCAATGAAGAAAATTCCACTTTTCCCAGCAGAACTTTTAGCTATCTGTTTTCATTGTATGCAAATGTTGCAGGGGATAGGCTAGGGCCATGGGCAAACTGTCTAGTTTCTATGACTACTGTGCCCATGTTTTCATTTGTTAATGAATACAGAAAACCGAGATTCTGTTGACTTTTGAGTTTCAACTGTTGTCTTCCAGAATAAAAGGTCATGCACTGAATGGCGTTAGCAAAGTGAATGGTTATGTATACGGTCTTTGGTTTTACTTCCTTATACTGTAGGAATCGGTACTGTAGGGTCAGCTGAACTACAGTAAACCTTGATCGAAGCTAGCTTTATCTTTACAGACCCCTTTATGTCTCTCGTCTAATACATTTGAATTTCAAAGTCTGCTTTTACTATTCCCCTGATCAAGGAGTCAGCCTCTGCAAGATATAGAAACGCTGGAAAAGCGAAGCATATGACTGAAAGCCGGGTCTTTCATTTGACAAGATCGCCATGCGTTAGCGCAGCCTCAGATTTTCTTTATATTTCTGGAACCCGGACGTTGTTGGCTGCTGTTTTTATACACATCTTACCTTCCAGTATCCAAACTTATTTGGTTGTCAAAGTTATTTGAAAATTAATCAAGGTTTTAAACGGACTTAGGTTTTGCGATTCTGAGACACACAAATAAGCTACCAAGACTCTCACAATTGGTTGATGCGAGTTCCATTGACACCCTGGGGCACAACTTCAGTAAAGACTTGAAGCCTGTTTAAACAGTCTTCAATTCTTTTCTGAAGTTGAGCCGTAGAAGGTCATAGCTGCCTAATACATACAAGTACCGAACTGTCTCCGTACGACGAACATACACCAGTATCGAATTATTCGGTCAAGATATCGACCCAATATATCTTACATTCGCCATGCGGCCGTATGATGTTTTTACAGAGTTTCTAAGATCTTGCGATTTCTTACATTCTAGTGTTTTTGTTTACGGTGCCCGTAAAGCCGTTTGTGATAAAAACGCCCTTGTAGGCATCACACAATTTTAGGATTGAGGCGATTTTATGAGCGCCGTACTACCAAAAGCAATCAGCATGGAGCACAGGGAATGCGTGTAGTTCATATTGAATTTTTTTATATATTATATTCACAGGGAGATAGGTTTTTTGTATAAAATGTTCAAATGTGACGAAATCCTGTGGCCTGAAGTAAACGTCAGCAACATTGAACTTTATGAATAAATATATTAAATGATTTGAACTGATCATCACGGGTCAGTGGGAGAGCCATTGATTGCGTTGTTCATTTTTTGATCGCCGCGAATGATTTGTATTAAAATGTACCGAATCGCGAATAAAAATTTAATCCATGGGACATATAAGTAATCGAAGTTTACTTGAAATCATGTGCCACAATGATTGTCTCCCTTGGATTGTTTGAAGCTGGTTGTTGACAAGTCACGTTGTTGATAACTCTCTGGCTCTCTTATGGAACACATTGAACCAATGCTGTAGAAATGCAGATTTTCCCCTAACAAAAAAGACATGATTTTCTTCATAGCCAGTATTAAAATGAACTTGTCGGCAAAAAAAAGTAAAAAGATGAATTTTGAGAAAACATTTAAACCCAGCATTTTCCGGCTTCATTCACCACATTTTCTATCCTTGAATATAAACAATATGAGCGCGTGCGTGACATTTCCAACCATTACACATGAGCGCAAGTGAAGACTCAGATCAGTCTGTGCATCCGCACAGTCTGACCAGAGTCTTCACTTTGCGCTCTGTAGAAAGATACTGACCCAAAGCTTTTTTAAACAACCAGCGAATGTTCCAAATGCCCCGAATGGCTGTCCAGGGTGCTCAATTTGTGCAAGTCACGCACATGCGAAATTGTTGGAAATGTCACGCACAGGCTCATATGATAGTTTTCCAAAATATAATGAGTTATCTTTGTGATCTGTTTTGTACCATTTATAGCTTTACACTGGTAATTACTTGTCCCCAGACACGGTCGCCTTGAAAAAAAAAATACTTCTCCGCAATTAGAAAAGCCAGTGTCGGACATGTCGGTTAGTGGAATTCCACACCTCTGCAATCGCCGAAATATTAAAAATTACAATTAATCTTCTCTCACATCAGTCTTATTTAAAAAGCCCGTGAAATGACATTAGATGAGTGGCTGGTGACTCCGGCGAAATAAATGCAGAGTTCAAACTTCTGTGAAAAATAACAGGAAGTCACAACTAACCACAAAAACGGCCGAGATACAACTGAAAAAGAAGTTGGAGTATTAATTTCAATTAATTTATCAGTAAGATGTTTTTTTTTTTTTTTGTTTCAGGCGTCGCCGCTGTGAAAAACGGAGAATGGGGTAAATGGAAGCCAATGTGGATTTGCGGCATCGAGCTATCTCAGAGGACCGTTGGAATCCTCGGGCTTGGTCGTATAGGTTACGGAGTCGCCCGTAGATTGAAGCCATTCGGAGTTAAGAGAATAATCTATAACGATGTTTGCGAAGTTTCGTATGCCAAAGACTTTGACGGAGAGTTCGTCGATTTCGACACGCTGGCAACAGAAAGCGATATAGTATGTATATGCTGCAATTTAACGCCCCAAACAAAGTATCTTTTCAACAAAGAAACTTTCAAGAAAATGAAGAAAACGGCTTACCTTATTAACACCGGAAGAGGTGGCGTAATACAGCATGATGATTTGTACGACGCCCTGGTTGCCGGTGAAATAGCATGTGCTGGGCTTGACGTCACGGAACCGGAACCACTCACGAAGGATCACAAATTAGTCGCTTTGGATAATTGTATTATTCTTCCGCACATGGGAAGTAACACGTGGGATTCGCGAAATCTCATGTCAGAAACTGCTGCCAGAAATATACTCGCCGTTTTCCACAATGAAAAGGCTCTAGGACACGTAGCTTAGACCAATAAGATTGAACTACAGATAAAGGGAATGATTCTTATTTTAACTGATATTTTGATTATTCTGTCTAAAATCTTATGTTGTAGATAATCATTTGAATCGTCTCGTTGAGACGATTCAAATGAATACCAACAACATAATGTTTCATTGAGGAACACTAAATTTAGAAAGGCATTATTCCCTGATATCTAGATTTCTGTGAAATTCTTGTAAATTCACCCTTCATTCCCTTTTAATCGACTTGAACTTGTTAACCCTTTCCTGTTTTATGAAATTTTAGACAGGTCCGAGTTGAAAGATGTTGCAGACGATAATGAAAAATGCATGCAATTTGAAATCTGACCATCATATGTGGTAGAAAATATTGTGGGAAAAGGAGAAATTGCTTGTTACAAGTAATTTCTCCTTTTTCCACAATGTTTTCTCAAGTATAAAATCACAGTGATGTAAAATCCCGGGTTTGTCCAGGAAAGGGTTAAGGCGAATACCGAGTTCGGTTATGAAAAAAAAATTGATTGTCACTTAGCGAGAAAGTTCGTCTTTATTCAATAATTCAATTTTATAAAATTTCAATGTAATGAAGTCCGTTTAATAGCAATGCCGATTGTCGACATCTGACCTTTTCTTAGCTAAAACATGAGATTGCTATTAAAAGGAAATATTTGTTTTGTGAATCAAATTTTGTACACAAGTATAAATGTCATGATGTGCAAGAGAGTGCTCGTAATTAATTGCTAATACCGGGATTGCAACTATGCGGAATTCGTTATATTGAAACAATCGTGCTCTGCGTCACAAATGTCACATTATTTCTACACATTTATACAGTTTGGTCTTAAACAGTGTTCCTGAAATGAATGAGTGCACTATAAACACTATTATAAAGAAAACTGACCGCGAATGAAATTGCTAATAGCGGATTGGAGTGGAGTAACGTTAGGTTTCGTACTAAGATAGGAATAAGTAGGGTCCGTATCTACAAAACAGTTTTAAGTGAACGTTTTATCTTTGAATTTCATCACGGTGGCTCTAATCGGATGAGAAATGTTTCTCAATTAATCAGTGCTCTTTTTTTTAAATCGCCTCTGTGAGACAATTCTAAAGGGCACCAGTGGAGTTTACTTACTTAAGAACGATAATATAGCTAGTTATATTCATCAAAATCATTTTTAAAGTTTTTGGTCGATTCCTACAAGCAATTTCTTCATAATCCACTATGTTTTCTGCACGAAAAGACATACATTTGTAAGATTCCGTAAAGCAAAATGTTTCATCTACAACTTCTATGAATTTTTATCGGTCTAATTCTTTTTTCAACTGTTAATTGGTTAAATAGGAGAGAATACCGTGTTCAATCCAAAAGGATCTTTTATTTATTAGAGAAGCCATTAGAGACAATTCATGTTTTACCCTATAGCTCAATTTATCAACGTTCCTAAATTTAGTTCTAGATCTGAACTTCTTTGTATGAGCCAAATAGATAGATATTCTAGGCCAACCAAATACCTATTTTTAATAATAAGAATTATACTTCATTTAGGAATATGTTGATAGCAAGTTTACAGGTAGTTTAGTCTAGTTTTTCCCGGTGGATAAGAATCTTTTTTTACTTAGATTTTTCATGATTATAGAGTCATTTAAGTTTGTTATTATTTCATTTGTATGTGTTTGTGTATTTTTGAATGAGCGAAACAGAATTGAGTAAGGATTGGTGCAAAACTAGTGTAAACGCATCTGTTATGGTTGCGTGTATAACAGTTTTCCTCTAAACCTTCAAATTTTACGTTTTGTAATTGGTGCATTCGATCGTACATGGTAATTCCAGCTTTTTAACGTCTACCTCAATACACAATATTTGAGCCATTGCGTGCCAATTCCAAGGAATTTCACATGAGCGCCAATCAAGATTCAGATTAGTCTGTGCATCAGCACAGTCTGATCAGAGTCTTTACTGTGAGATCTATAGATAGCTACTGACTAAGATTGTCTTTCAGACGATCATGGAATACCCAAACAGCACTTTGTGGCTATTCAATGTACACAGTGTCTCCGCTTCATGTACATGTGAAATTGTTGGAAATCCTAGTGGTTGCTCACTTAATGTAATAGTCAAATTATAACTAAGGCTAGGGGTTATAGGACAGAATTCTATATATGAGGGATTGATCTAAATCTTTAATTTTTACTCCAAAACCTATGTTGTGTGTATTCATTGGAATCGTCTTGTTGAGACGATTCCAATGAATACCCACAACATAGGGTTTTATAATGATATAATTATAGGTTTGGAAATCAAAATCTCTCTTTCTCTTTGAAACTCCGGTCATACGTTATTATTTTTTTGAATGTCTGCTGCGTCACACTGGTCCATATTATCGATTAGCGACCATAACATCGCAGCTACAGCGCAAATAAGCTGTTGCTGGGATTGTTTGGACATTTACTGACAATATTTTGTTTGCAATTTTAAGTATAATATTATGACCTTATCAGGGTTTTTTTTACCTACCGGTAGTTAATAAAGAAATCAGTTTCCGACATTAAATTTGTTTGTCTGAAACCGTCACAATCTGTTCTTTACGTTGTACAGTAAAGAGTTTTTGGTTGATGCCGTGAAGGCCGAGCACTGAAAACTACTATAAGCGTTTCAGGGGAAATAAAAAATTGTTTGTCATGAGCAATACTTTGCTAACTTATATCTGTAAATATTAAATAGTAAAATCACTTAAAAATTGACATATAATCTTTGTCAATTGGGGAATATCTTAAATTTCGTCACATTGCAATTTCAAACAAAGTAAGTCATATAAATCGAATGGATACGCAGATTTACTCATGTTAAATGTTACTGTATTAAAGTGAAATGTTAACGCAAGCATGAACTTGAATGATTTATCCTAAAATTAAGTTTCTTTAAAAATGGGAGCCCCGTATGTAAAATACCCCTGCATTGTAGATTATACGGCTTTTTGCAATTCCGTTGATTTTCGCCCAGAAGAAAGGAACTGATCAGTATTTTTGTCGAATCTCTATTGTTTCTATAAAAAAGATATGTAATATTATTTTTGTTATGTAAGCATAATTGCATTTATAAACTCGGTGGTTTTTTCTACGTACAAAAATTTTTCAGTTTTCTAATGAAAAAGACTTTGCTTAAATGAACAAATATATTCAGTATGTAGGCGAGAGAGATGATAAATATCAATGGCGGGCGACCAAAACCTCGTAACTACAGCTTTATTGAAGCTGTAGTTACGAGGTTATGGTCGCCCATCGACGATGTGTATGTTTTATGTTTTAGTTATACAGCTTCAAAGTAAACTCTCGTATACTTATCACATGTGTTTCGTTTTGGTCTTTCTCCACTCATATATTAAACGATAAAAAGTCAAATTCCTATTCCCATCATGGTCCTTAAACCTTTCCTGTTTTTCAAGATTTTACACTTGTCCGAATTCAAAGGGTAACAGACGACATTGTTAAGTAAGTGCAAAAAAACCCTCATCTAATATGGTAGAAAATATTGTGGGAAAAGAAGAAATTGCTTTTTACAAACAATTTCTTCTTTTTCCACAATGTTTCCTAAGGTATACTTCCACAGGGAAGTATCAATTATTTCTCATATCAATTATTATACGAGAAAGGGTTAACAAATATCAATCCAATAACTCACAATTCTGATTTTTTCATGCGATAAATAAAGAAAGATATGACATACGTTTAGAGAAAAAAAGAAATTACATGTAAATGTACTTATCATCAATAATTTCGCCTTTTCACGCGCTGCTTTTTTTTACTGGGGTCTATCTGTCTGTCTGCTGAAAATTTAACCCTTGTCATGCTGAACCCGGAATATTCCGGTTTTGGCAGGAGGTGTAGACTAAGATCAGACTGCACTTATGTGCAGGCTGATCTAAGTCTACACCTCCTGCTTGTACTTTTCCTGCTAGAGTTGTTTATGAAATTGATTTCTAAAAGAAATATTGATTTTTGAACAACAAGTTCTATCAGTGCTTTCAGCCCTTTGATTTGACAGCAATTCAGTAAGGTAATTCATACAACATGACAAGTGTTAATAAGTGAACTTCACCTTTTCCTCTGACTTCGCACTATTCAAGTTACAATACTCATATTTGACAAGATCATAGCCTTCTTTGTTATGAAGTACCACGTACACAAGAGAGCTTGGCGCAGAATTCAAACAACCTCTACTTATTTACATATCGCTGGATTTAGCCAGTGACTTGTCAGTATATTGCCCAGGGACGTACATCCCGATATGTGCGACTCGAACCCATGACCGCTCGGAAATGCACTGAATGCTCCTTAAGTGAGCGATCGGGGAAGTGCGAGGTGAGCTATTGTGATCGGTCATTTTCCCTCTGTCCGCCCGTCCACAATTTCTTGAAAAATCTTCTCCAAAACCACCAGGCCAATCAAGCTGAAACTTTGCAAAGATGTTTCTTAGTTGAAGCTTTACAAAAATTGTTAAAATGATTTCATTTCGTTAAAAACTCTAGTTTCCGTGGCATTTTAAAATGGGAAACTTTTAGTAAATCTTTGAAAAGCAATTTTTCAGAAACTACAAGGTCAATGGCGTATATAATTCATGTATAGCATAATCACGTGGTTCTTTACTAAGTTTTCAAATATTATACCCCTGGGGTCAAAAATGACCCCGCCCCTTAGGTCCAAAGTTTAGGAAAAATGCTCAGAGCTAGTTCGAAAGTCTCCTTACCTAAATGTCCTGGGACATTCATATTTAGCATGTAACTTAACTAGATAGTTTTGTAGTATGTTATGAAAAATTGTGCACCTTTGTTCAAAATGGCCCCGCCCCTGGGGTCCAAAGTTTGGAAAAACTCCCAATCAGAGAAAGTTCAAGTTTCCCCCATTAATTGTATGGCCTAGGACATTCATATTTGGCATGTAATATAACTAGAAGGCTTTGTAGTATATTTTTAGAAAATTTACCCCTGGGGTCAAAAATGGCCCCGCCCCTAAGGTCCATGTTGAGGATTTCGCTCCGTGTGAACAAGTTAAAAAAATCTTCCTCATAACTGGAAGACCTTAAGCATTCATATTTGGAATGTAGCTTTACCCAATAGTTATCTACCATGTTTGTAGGTATTATGGCTCTGGGGTAAAAAACGGCCTTGCCCCGGGGTCCAAAGTTTGGAAATCTCTCGGTTACAGCATGTTCAAATATCTTCCTCCCGATGTATAAATGTATAATGCATTCATATTTCATATAGCATATCCAAAGGGCTCTCTACCAAGTTCTCCAAAATTACAATTCTGGGGTGAAAAATAGTCCTACCCAAGAGGTGAAAATTAAGGAAAAACGCTCAATTCTAGCATCTGCAAAAGTCTTGTCCACCTAAAATAAAAGGCATGTGGTATTCATATTTGCTACATGGCATTACTAGATGATTTTGTTCTATGTTACGAGAAGTATATCCAGATGGTTCTCTACCAAGCATGCTAAAATTGTACACAATCGGTCAATTAGCGCAATTTTGAATTCTTCTCCTCTTAACCAAAGGCCAGATAAAAAATTTATGGCTGGTCCAAACTAAAGAAGTTGCGTTGGCAATTCAAATTGAATTGAAATACAATATATGTAGCTTTTAGGGTAGAAAACGCTTCGGGAAATGGAAAAATGGCTTGTAACAAGTAAGTTCTCTTTTTTTACGTTTTCCAAAACCATCTTCCTTGCCGAATTGTTTGCTAATTGATTTAATTATAAAGCCCAAAGCATTCATACTTGGTATGTAGCATTACTCCTTGGCTTAGTCCTATGACCGAAATCTTATATTTGTTATATTTATATGGCTCCATTTTTTTACAAAAAAGTTCTTTAATTCGCAGCTGACTCTGGTGAGCGATTAGAACCATAATGGTCCTATTGTTTTGTTCTATTTTTTGCAGACTTGAGACGGTTATTACCTATGATTCGTGATCCCCGCCATTACAGAATTCTGTACAGGGTATTTCGAAAGTAGGTTTTGAAATTAGGAAGAAAATATGTTGAAAGCTCTACATTGTCAATGTAGAGCTTTAAAAATATTGGTTAATACAAATGTATTTTGAAACGAATTCTGTGTTTCACGGAAAAGGAGTGATATGATGGTGTCTCAGTGTATCTGTGATGATAGGAGCTGAAGTATACTGAACTATCTGCAGCTTAGTTTGAGCGGAGTCAGTTGCGCATCAGACTCCCAATCTTCAATCATGGGATATCATGGGTTCGATCCCCGGCACATATCCTTACCGGCATTTGTCTCTCACCAATGGGTGGATAATCGTAAACCTAATGTATGACTTAATCCCGTTAAAGTCTTAGCGGTGTCACTAATGTGATAATTTCTGATATCACCAATTTGAAGGCAGGATCTACGTGTGATTCGTATTCATTTGAGAGTCAAAGAAAGCACCGAAATAACTGACGAATAGCCGATGCTGATAAAGTAAACTTTGAACTCCAAGATTCATAATAAGAACTTTTGTTGGTTTCGGTGCCACAGGTTATTCAAGATGGGGTGTTTTTTGTTGTTGTTGTTGTTGTTGTTGCTGTTGGTTTTGTTTTTTTGTTTTTTTTTCGACGTTTAAGTCTCCAATCAAGCATCTTATTTTTATTATCTGCTAGTGAGCAATAGTTTTGCAAAATAACGCTGCTTGATTTTAAGTGGAACTTCCTGTTGGAGGTCAACGGATGTGACCAGCGAACCACCAATCGTTCAATATCTATCTTCCGCTTTTCGGAGCTGTTGTCTTGGATATGTTTCGCGTTGTTAGTGGTTTAGTATGGTTCCTATCGGGTTACCGGTCGCAGTAATACATGTGCTATTCATCCGCTTATTTACAGTAAATCTTGTTTTAAGCGACCACTCATGGGACGACCAAAAACAGTGGTCGCTTATGAGAATGGTCGCTTAAGACACTTTTTCTGTAAAAGATTCGATTGCATACATACATTATTACAAAAAAAAATGTCTAAATGCTATGTTGTTGGAACTCATTAGAATCGTCTCTCTGAGACGATTCTAATGAGTTTCAACAATATTGGATTTAGGTATAAAATTCTTTTCTAAAAATTGAGACCACTTCTTTATGAGAGCTTTTGACTTTTTAAAGGGGAGTTTCGTTTGCGATCGCCTCATGGAAGTGGTCGCTTAATAGAGGTGGTCGTCCGAGCAAAATTGACTGTATCTTTAAGATATTTACGGGATAGGTTATGATATAACTCGGTCAAGGTATTTCATTCATGTGAAAGCGTTCGACAGAGCGAAAGATCTTTCGCTTTCAGTCCGTATTGTGACCGGGTCAGTTTTGTTTACTTGAACTCTTGGGACAACCGAAACCCTGGATGTCAACCGCATTGTTCCGGGTTCGACCCTTTGAACAATCCCGGTAAACAGTTTGAGCAAAAATTTAGGTAAGATCTATTATGACCGCAAAAATTCTAAGCACTGAAAGTCCGGATGATGGACGTCCGTGTTGGCATAGTAGAGTGATTTGCCCGATTTGGTATACAAAGTCGTAATTTTCATACAGATAATCTTTTTTAAGCATAACCTCTCGCCTAGCCTGGTTTGTTAAATAGGTACATGAAATACAGGATGTTTCTATTCAAGAGTCCTGAGTACGATCTCAAGTTCGGAAAAAATGCCATTATTACAGATGCCATTTGTCTTTCACCGATGGATATATGATAAGTAATTTTCCTGTTAAGTTGGCTGAGTAGTTGCAGATGTAAAATTTATTGTTTCAGTTGTACATGTTACTTGTGTAAAAAATAATAGAAAGCCATGGTTGGGTGCACCTACGAATCGCGGTTTTACTTAAATACTACTGAATGTAACGTTAAACCAAATTCACTTGATCGCAGTCTAACTAGCTTTAAAGATCAATAATCAAGATATCATATAAGAAACTTGGACAACATTAGATTAGCAATATTCATTGAGAATTATTACCTGTAAGAAACAAATAAGAGATTTTGTATTTCTTTTTTTCTACCCAATCTAGCCCTTAGTTTTCAATATCAAAGCGATTTGAACAGTCGCCTGTAACTAATCCAAATTTTGTCGTTTGGTAATGGATTTTAAAGGCTAATTCAAAATAATAATAAACATCTTTAGATAATATATGTAACTGTATCGTTTACCATTCCCGCGGTATACAGCTGGTATGGAGTTCTCAAAATTGAAGGCAAATTACTCACTATACAATTGAAAGCCTCCGCGTTATTGAAACCGTGACCGCATTAATAGGTGTGTTCGTATCTAAGTGGAGTCTACGAATTCTACGAATTATATAGAATCCTCGTATTACGCCATTTTCAAAATGTAGAGTTGTTTGGGGTATAATGGTTTAGTAAAATGATAAATCGAAACTTACTGGGCACTACTTCTATTCGAACATAGTAGCATCCAAACTGAGTAACACTGGTGGACGCCTACGAAGTCCATCAAAAATGAAATGCATTTTTTTCTCTCTCTTGGCAAATGTTTTGAATATTGAAGTTGAATGGATGGTCATGGAAAATTGCATTAGACATTTAAATCATTAAATTAACCTATTTAATTGTATATGAGCGCAAGCGTGACATTTCCAAGCATTACACATGTGCGCTAAGTAAAGACTCAGATCAGGCTGTGCATCCGCACAGTCTGATCAGAGTCTGCGCTCTGTAGATAGATACTGACCAAAAGCTTCTTTAAACAATCAGCGAATGTTCTGATTGCCCCGAATGGCTGTCCAGGGTGCTCAATGTGTGCGAGTCATGCACATGCGAAATGGTTGGAATTGTCACGCATAGGCTCATTTGACTTCAACTTTTGTGATAAATTGATAAAATTCTTGGTATTTACAAACTTATATGGTATCAAACGAAATGTACGACCCCGTTTGAAAATGACGTCATTCCATGCATTTGGAGGTCGGTTTCACGATTGCCGAAAAACAAAAAGGTCACTATTGTATTAACCCTTTCCTGCACAATCCCTTTGGATTCACGTCTTAGTGATTTGATACTTCAGAAAATATCGTAGAAAAGAGGAAATTGCTTGTGACAAGTAATTTCTTCTATTCCAAGAATATATTCCTACCATATAGGTTGGTTACTGTTAAAATTACACTCACTTTTAATTGTCGTCTGCAACTTCTTTCAAATTCGACAGGACTAAAAACCCAATTTGCATAGTTTTTGCACTACGGCTTTAACACAATCCCACCCGAACCCTCTTTTTCACGCCCCTTAAGATAAAAGCTTTGTCAAACATTGAGGAAAATGAATAAATTTGTGTTACAAGCAATTTCTTCATTTTCCACAAAGTTTTCTACCTATTAAGATGATGAAATTTTAACGTTTCTTATACCAAGCATTGCCGTCTGCAAATTCTTTCAATTTGGATCAGTCTAAAATTTTGTCACCTGGTAATGGTATAATATGGCTAATGTAAGATTAAAATATTGAACGGATTCATTTCACTCTCAGACCATGGGTCATATTATAACAAGAGGTTTCCATTAAAATTTCCTTCTTCTACAAAGCTTCTTCATCTTCCTCCCACTTTTAAATCATTGAAACACGGCTCAAGTCCGTCGGAACAGGGGGTAGAGGAGACAAGCTTCCCCCCATACACCCGACTTTTGATAAGAATGGGAAACGACATACTAATCTATACTGATCCGCATATGTATGGGGTTTTAACAGTACGTTTGGCCTCTATAGCAATGTTGGCGATTTTGAACATTTAAAATGGGAGTTCGAACAAAGAGCTATCTTCTGTCAATAGACAATGCCAATTTGGCCATGCCGGTTTGGTCGTTTCCTTGCATATCGCGGTTATCAATCAAAGAACAAATTGACCAATCAACTCCTACTTTTAGACAGGAAGTGAACATTGGCCTACGATACTGGTTGATATCTATAGGAAGTGTTTTTGTTGATTGGTGACTTAAACGCCGTAACTACAGCTTATCCAAGCTGTAGTTACGACGTTCAGGTCACCAACCTATCATCTTACTTACTTATTACATGTTATTGGCCATAAATTTTGTTGGATAACGCCGTTTAATATCGACCAATCAAAACATTCTTATAGACAGGAAGTGAACATTGGCCTCCGATATTGGCTGATATTTATATAAAGCATTTTTGTTGATTGGCGATTTACTGAACGTCGTTGCTACAGCTTATTCAAGCTGTAGTTACGACGTTAAGGTCATCAACCTACCATCTTACTTATTTGTTACACGTTGTTGGCCATTAATTTTGCAAATTAACGCCGTTTAATATCGAAGTGGAACTTCTCCCTGTTGGAGCTCAATGGGCGTGGTCAGAAATCAGTCAATCTTTTGTTTCAGTGTAAGATCGATTAATCTTAGAAGAGTATATAACAAAAGCTTAATTTTTACGAAATATCAAACGAGACAAAGTAAAGCCTTATTCAGGAAACTTTCGAAAATCTCGTCATTTCGCGCGTGAATTACATGGCCAATATGATGACGTCATAAGTGTCATGTCCGACGTAGCTCAGCAGCTACGTTAAGTAAACGCGCAATGAACGAAAGCAGGGCTGAATCTGCCAAAACAATGAGTTTATCATTTTGACAATTTCATTTTTTTTCTCGAAGAAATTATTGCATGATAATCTACCGAGATATCTCGACAGTTTACCAGACATCATTAACCTTTTCCCGAACAGCAAAATTTTAGACTGGTCAAATTTTTAGAGAAGCAGCAGACTTCAAAATCAAGTTGGTGGCATTGATTATTATCATTATTATTATCATTTCGATAGATAACATTGTGGATAATGAAGAAATTGCTTGATACAAGCAATTTCTTCATTTTCAACAATGTTTTCAAAAGCTTTGGGGTGAAAAAAGGAGGGGTTGTGTGGGAATGGGTTAAAGTTTCCAATTGGTTCGTTTAGACATGCCGGGTCACGAATTGATCGCCAGGAGCTGTTTACGTCTCTCACCCATGATGTACGAGATTATAAAGTGGGCGTCAAGGACGCGTAATAATACCTTGCTAAATCATTTGCCTATCCGGGTAATTTTACCTACCCCGGTAATTTTATCTACCCGGATACGAAGCGTCACTTTGTGAAAGTACTTCGCAGCACTGCTTAGAGCTGTGAAGCTGGAATAAGCAGTTCGGACTTAAACTGGTCGAGAGCTACAACTGAATTGCTTTGAAAAGAATCCGGATGATCTAGAGTATTTTTTCCCCGATCATCGACGTATTGTGCAGTGTGTGTTGGTTTGGTTGAGTTCAACCTTATTTCATGTTTTGGGGACCACTTTTATCATGCCTCTTGAATAAATACAAAACCTAAACATCTGTGTGTATTTTCTTTCTGTCTCTATACCACAGGCTATCCAAACTCAATTTTGAAAACAGTATTTTGTATTTGTTTTGAGGTGTGTGTGTGTGTGGGGGGGGGGGGGGTGTCAACAAAACGGATATGTTTCTAAAACGTATATCATGAGTTGACTGCCTTATTTCATGTTTTGATGATCGCTTCCAACATGCCTATAAAATAAAATACAAACCCAAATACCTTTCTTTTTGTATTAGTGCGTGCATTTTCCCCCAAACTATACGACTGGCTAACCAAGCTCCATTTGAAATCAGTAAATAATTAAGAGATGAAGAGAATATATTTTTGTTTTCATCGAGGTATGAACCGAAAAAACTAATCACACTGTATGAATACGCGAAGTGGATTCATACATAAATGTGATTAGGTTTTTCGGTTCATACCTCCCTGAAAACAAAAAATATTCTCTTCATGTCTTATAATTTAATAGCATCGAGTGAAAAAAGCAAATATTTTTAAAAAATTGATTCCTTTTTGTATGGGACTATTTTGTGCGGAAGCAGACAAAATCGCTGCGTGCTCAAAATTTTGTTCATTGAGTTAAGAATATTTTTTTCGACCAATCAGAACGCCCGTTTTTGATAGACGAAACAGAAAATTAAATCATTGTATTGTGTATTTTATTATTATTATTTATCACCATTATTATTTTATTGTTGAATTAATCAAAACGGATATGTTTCTGATAAATCTTATATAATAGATGGTCTGCTTTAGTTGGACAAGATTTTGGTTTTCTTTATTTCGGAAAAGGTTTTAACGACACTTTGTACAGTCATATCGTGGCGGCTGGAGCGCAAAACAATGGGTTGTTGGTATTTTACCACTCCATCTTTTCCGAGCCTACAGCTGCTCATCCCAAATAGCTTTTACGTTTAACCACCCATTGGTGGTAGACAAATAGAAAGGATATTTGCCGCGTACCTAGACGTTCGACATGCTACCGACTTCACTATGCGCGCGGCAAACAAATACTTTGGAAACCCATCGATGGTGTGGGACAAATGACGCGATGCAAGGTCTTGTGACAATTACGAAATCGGTAGCGACTGTTTATGTGGCTCAGAATGATCCCCGTCTTAACTTCCCGGTTTTATTAGGTGTACTGTTTGTTGAATGAACATTCTACATCAATAAACGAGCTTGTGCGTGGCACTCCCGATATATTCACATCAGCGCCAAGTAAAGACTCGGATCAGCCTGTGCATCTGATCCGAGCCTTCATTAAGCGTCGTGTTGATACTGACTAAACGTTCCCGTAAACAACCAGCGAATATTGTACAAGCAATGAGTGGCTGTTCAGGATGCTCAATGTGAGCTCTTCAAAACCATGAAGAATTGTTTGAAATATCGCATCTATTCTCATGCAATCTTCTCAATTGAAGAGTATTCATTCCAGTCATTCTGGCCTCGGCCTATAGTGTTTTAGTTATATTTTTACGTGCAAGTTTTATATCTCAATTCCAGCTAATGCTATTGAATTGAAACTTTACACACGCCTTTTGACCATTACAACATCGCCCCGAACAAAGTTGCATTACCCTGCCATTAACTTTAGTGGAATTATGACCCTTTTTGAGACCAAAAAATGACAAAAGCTGTGCGTGCAAGTCTGTGAAACATGCCGCATCTCTGTAACTATTAAAGTTTTTACTTTGAAACACGTTTGTATAATTTTATTTATACATCTTTTATAAGACAAATATTCTAGTGGTAATTCGGTCCTTTTTAGACTAAGTCAGATTGGTTAAAAGTTTAGTGCAGGTCAGCGCTAAATGTGTTTAGTTACTACTCAAGCGTTTGCTTTGAAACTTTGCACATGTACCAGGGATCATAAATCAACGACCTAGTCCATGGTTTATTATTCGTGTATTCAATTTAGTGACATTTTGACCCAATATCACATTTCTTGTTAACCAATTACCAGACGACACAATTTTAAATTGATCTAAACACAGAAAATTAGAGAAGTTTCCGACGACGTTTCACATTGCGTTTATAGTGAAAAGAGGTGGATGGAGGTTTGATGTCGAGGTGGATTCATACATAAGTGTGATTAGGTTTTCCGGTTCATACCTCCATGAAAACAAAAAAATATTCTCTTCATTTCTTATAATTTAATAGCATCGAGTGAAACAGCAAATATTTTGAAAATTTTGATTCCTTTTCGTATGGGACTATTTTGTGCGGAAGCAGACAAAATCGCTGCGTGCTCAAAATTTTGTTCTTGGAGTTATGAATATTTTTTCGACCAATCAGAACGCCCGTTTTTGATAGACGAAACAAAAAATTAAATTATTATATTGTGTATTTTTTTATTATTATCATCATTATTATTATTTTACTGTTTAATTAAACAAAACGGACATGTTTCTGATAAATCTTATATAATAGATGGTCTGCTTTAGTTGGACAAGATTTTGGTTTTCTTTATTTCGGAAAAGGTTTTAACGACACTTTGTACAGTCATATCGTGGCGGCTGGAGTACAAAACAATGGGTTGTTGGTATTTTACCACTACATCTTTTCCGAGCCTACAGCTGCTCATCCCAAATAGCTTTTACGTTTAACCACCCATTGGTGGTAGACAAATGGAAAGGATATTTGCCGCGTACCTAGACGTTCGACATGCTACCGACTTTGCTATGGCCGCGGCAACAAAGACTTTGGAAACCCATCGATAACGCGATGCAAGGTCTTGTGACAATTACGAAATCGGTAGCGACTGTTTATGTGGCTCAGAATGATCCCCGTCTCAACTACCCGGTTTTATTACGTGTACTGTTTGTTGAATGAACCTTCTACATCAATAGACGAGTTTGTGCGTGGCATTTCCGATCTATTCACATTAGCGCCAAGTAAAGACTCGGATCAGCCTGTGCTTCCGCACAGTCTGATCCGAGCCTTCACTAAGCTTCGTGTTGATACTGACTAAACGTTCCCGTAGACAACCAGCTAATATTGTACAAGCACATTGTGGCTGTTCAGGAAGCTCAATGTGAGTTCTTCACAAACATGAGTATTTTTTTTTTAAATTCTCATGCAATCTTCTTTTTTAGGCCGACCATTTGAAGAAAGGGGGTGTACTCATTCAAGTCGTTCTGGCCTCGGCGTCGGCCTAATGTTATATAGTTAAAGTTTTACTTGCAAGTTTCATATCTCAATTCCAACTAATGCTATTGATTTGAAATTTTGCAAACGCATTTTGACCATAACAACATCACCCTGACAAAGTTGCATTACCCTGGCATTAATTTTAGTGGAATTATGACCCTCTTTGAGACCAAAAATGGCAAAAGCTGTGTAAAACATGCCGCATCTCTGTAACTATTATAGTTTTTACTTTGAGACACGCAAAAATGTGTTTAGTTACTACTCATGCGTTTGCTTTGAAACTTTATTCATGTACCAGGGATCATAATTCAACGACCCATGCCCTAGTTTATTATTCTTGCATTCAATTTAGTGACATTTTGACCCATTTCCACATTTCTTGTTAACCAATTACTAGACTAGAAAATTTTAGATTGATCTAAACTCAGAAAATAAGAGAAGTTTCAGACGACGTTTCACATTGCGTTTATGGTGAAAAGATGAATGTTGAGGCGGATGGAAAACATTGTAAGGAGGGGGAAAATTGCTTGGAACAATAATTTCTTCGTTTCTTACAATGCGATTCCCTGAGCTATTTTTCTTGTGACTAGCTTCGCTACACATCGCAACAGTTGGCCAATCGCGGCTGTCAATCAAATAACAGGTAACCAATCAATTCATTCACTTAGATCAAATATGAGTTTTGAGCTCCGAAATTGGCCGCCATTTTGTTAACCTTATGTTGGTTTGGCGACAAAAACGTCGTAATTACAGCTAATTCATAGCATTTTAATTATTTTAGTTTTTTGTTCCATGCTACTTGCCATAAATTTTGCAAAAGATCGCTGTTTAAAATCGAAGCAGGACGTCCTGTTGGAGTCGATGGGCGTTGCCAACGAAGTAAGTTGGCGGGGCCAGCGATTGGCTAATAACACCGGTCACAGAAGTCACAGCTGACTGCGTAGTTCTTGAAACCCGACCAACAAACACTAAATTTATTGGACAGGGACTGATTCTCACTTGAGCCTATGTGCGACATTTCCATTCCAACCATTTCGCATGTGCGTGACTCGCATACATAGAGCACCTAGGACAGCCATTCGGGTTAGAATATTCGCTGGTTGTTTGAAGAAGCTTTGGGTCAGTATCTGTCTACAGAGCGCAGAGTGAAGACTCTGATCAGACTATGCGGATGCACAGGCTGATATGAGTCTTAACTTGGCGCACATGTGTAATGGTTGGAAATGTCACGCATGGGCCAACATGTTAATCTGTGCTAACAGAAGATACAGGACTTTGAACTTAATTCACCATTACTATGCTTTAGCAGTCATGTGAGGTGAAAACCGCTTGATCAATAATGCGGATCTCAAGATTTAAAGTCTTAAATATGCTGTCATTTCCCATAGATATTATTCACGATAAAAAAAAAGCTGACTGTACTTGATGTTTTATCAGCCATGAATTTACAAAGTCAAGGTCGTTGAATAATTCAATGTACCGGAATAAGGGAAACCATTCCCAAGGAGCCATATCAATCCAGTCATCCATCCCGCAAACAGTATGTTTCCCCTCCTCCCGAGGTGCCAACCAGCTTATCCGTCGGGTCTTAATCCGGGACGTTCGGCGAGTTGCTCGGGGATGGCGTTTGGAGAAGAGGCATATTACCTTCGCCGTTAATTGACCATTTGGCGAGCAGCGATCATTAGAGACGACATGTATTAATGAATTTCTTCTCTGTTGGTAATATGTAATGCTAATAAAACTAATTTTGATTTAATATTGCATGCACTCTGTGTGAAAACGTCTCGAGCTTACTTCAAATACAAAACCTGGTCAGTCCGTGCAATTGACCAATCGCTGGCCCCGCCCACTAACTCACTTGGCCCCGCCCTTTGTCTCCAATAGAAAGTCCCGCTTCGATTTTAAACGCCATTATTTTGCAAAATTTATAGCCAGTAGTAGGTAATGATAAAGTAAAATGGTTGATTGGCGACCTAAACATGGTAATTACAGCTTGAATAAGCTATAGTAACGACGTTTAAATCGCAAAACCAACAAAATGTTTCACACAAATGACGGTCAATGTCGCAGTTCATAGTTAAATTCCGGGCTGAATGAATAATTTGATTGGTCGATTGAATCCTTGATTGACAGACGCGATTGGTCAATTTCAGCAAGCTATGAAGGGACAAAACCATTAGCTTTTTGCAGTTTTTTTGTGTGTATATAAGTTTTTTCCACCGTATAGTTATTTCAATCTTCGAAATTCCAACCTCTAAGATTGACTTTTGCTAAACCCGATTTTTTTCTATATATTCAATAGATCTGTTATAGATGTGGAAAATACTCAGAATTATTTTCAAAATTCAACTTCTAGTTTACCTCAGCTGTGTCCAACCTCTTTTTTCAACTATTTGTTTTCAGGTCCCCTTTTCGCAAGACCGGTCACTATAAATCATTGAAGGACCTTGGAAGTTCTTGCGTCGTACAGCCGCACCTGATCGCCTGTTTATCCGTGCTCAAAATCGCGGTATCGTTGACCAATCGCGTCTGTCATTCATGGAAACAACCGACCAATCAAATCATTTATTCAGCCCGGACCTGAGCTTTCAACTCCAACGTTGGCCGCCATTCTTGTTAACAATTTTTTGTTGGTTTGGCGACTTAAACGTCGTAGCTACAGCTTATTCAGTGTTTCTTCTATGTGACCGTATAATAGATAAATTAATTTCAACAACTCCAACCTTCTTTTAATCATACAATATCTAAATCGTCGAAAAGTTCATCTCTGACTTCTAGTAGACTATAGTCCTCAAACAGTCATATACGTGATCTATTCTATTTCTAACCCTCGACTCGTCCCCTTGTCTCACGCATTTGCTTCTCTATTTATATGGGACCAAAATACTATGTCAACAAATCAAATATCTTGTTTAGCATCTTCCTCATAAAAGTGCCCATTCAAGAAAGTATTGGTAGCAGATGGACGTGTTTTTCTTCAACCCATCAACATGATATTCCGTATTGATTTCATGCACTCGGACCATAATCATTTAAGAGATGAAGAGAATATTTTTTTATTTCATGGAGGTATGAACCGAAAAACCTAATCACACTGTATGAATTCGCGAAGCGGATTCATACATTGTGTGATTAGGTTTTTCGGTTCATACCTCCATGAAAACAAAAAATGTTCTCTTCATTTCTTATAATTTAATAGCATCGAGCGAAAAAAAGAAAAGCTTTATAAATTTTGATACCCTTTTGTATGGGACTATTTTGTGCGGAAGCATACAAAATGGCTTCGTGCTCAAAATTTTGTTCATGTAGGTATGAATTAAATTTTTCGACCAATCAGAACGCTCCTTTTTGATAGACGAAACTAACAATTAAATTATTCATTAAAAAGATACAGTATATGGGAGCTTGCAATATTGACCAATCGATGGTCCCGCCTACTGACTCCTTTCGCATCGCCCATTGACTCCGACAGGAAGTTCCGCTTCGATTTTTAACGGCGCTATTTTACAAAACAATATGGCCAGTTACATGTTTCAAATGTGTAGAACGGTTGGTTGGCGACCAATACGTCGTAACTACAGCTTGAACAAGCTGTAGTTACGACGTTTAAGTCGCCATACCAACAAAAATGGTTCACTAAAATAGCGGCCAATGTCGGAAATCAAACTGAACTTCCAGTCTAAATGAATGATTTCATTGGTCGACTTATTATTTGATTGACAGTCGCAGTTGATCAATCGGCTCGAATCAAGGATTGGGTTTCTTAATATCCAATTCGGGGAGCTAAAGTCTTCATGACTGAGTTGAAAATGTCTTTAAAATTCAATGCAGTCCTGGGCCATTTAAAGACCATTTGAAAAAAGAGTCGGTAATCGTATAAAACATTTTACCGAAATCGATCAATCAATCGTGTGCTATTGATAAGCATTTTCGATTGGGAATCCATTTACGCTTGAGCTGTTCAATAAAACGCACGAGACATCAGTACACGTGGATTGAGTATATAGGTCAGATATTTATTAGTACTTTACGTAGCCAACATCAAAGCAAACACAGAATGTAATGAAGTTAGTATACTTTTGATTTTGCCCGTCACGAAAAAGGGTGCGTTCCGGGATATTTGTACAAAAATAAATATTCGAAAAAGAGATCGGAAATTGATTTGCGACCTAAATCTCTTGAATTCAACTTACAACAGGAAAGGGTTAACGTTTTAATCCTTTGTCATACTGCATGAATAAAATCAATTTTTGGAATTCCATTAAAATCAAAGGGCTGAAAGCTCTGGAAAAACAAGTTAAGGGCCAGTATTTCTTTTATTTGATTAACAAATCTGACCAGAAACGTACGAAGAATGGACTGGCTGATCTGTATCGACTTCTGCCAAAACAGAAATATGCCGTTTTCAGCTAGACACGGATTAAAATGCGATTACCTGAAATGCAATTGTCACATTTCATCTTAATTGTTAAAGGGAACAATTTTAAAAAAAATCTTGGGGTGGGAGGCGAGGGAGGGTAGCGAAATATAATGAGAGTTCATGTTCGGTAAAGATTTGAAATCTGTGCAAAATTTTATTAGACAACAGGTAAATTATTACAATGACACCAATATAGGAGCTCTGATATAACAAATGAATGTACATGAAAAAGGTTTTGGAAAACATCGAAAAAAAAGGAAGAAATTGCTTTGCGACAAGCAATTTCTTCATTATCCACAATGTTTTTCTATACCAAAATACCGAGACTTTTTTAATTCATTGAACAAAAAATCGTCGTCTACAAACATCTCTTGATTTGGACCAGTCAAAATTTATGTTGTCTGGTAATGTTTAAGGAAAACAAGCAACAAATAAGATAAAAAGTCGTGAAGTCCTAAATCTTAATGTCGTGAAGTCCTAAATCTTAATCCCATGGCAATCTGACATATCAATGTTTAACACGGTTATCGGCTTGTATAGACTTCATTGATAACACAATAACCTTTGTTTTGACGATTTTACACTTTCTGTCTGTTAATCGAGTTCAGGATGTAAATTATAACCCATGATGGCAATAGTAAAAAAGCCCGTAGAAAGCCCGTAGCCCATTATGGAAAAAAGTAACAAGCAATTTATTCTTTCTTCCAAAATATTTTCTACACTACTGGATGGTTATTTCTAATTAAGTTATCGTCTGCAAATATTTTGAATTTAAACAGGTCTAAAATTTTGCAAAACCGGAGAGGGTTAAACAGACAGGCCGTATGAATTATGATTATAACGTCAATGCCTTTGGTCCGAGATGTTCAAACATCTTCTATCCATCAAATCGGAACCACCATTCCGCCGCCTTCTGTTGTATAGTAAGGGCAGTTTTATAGGACATTCTTGATTCGATTGATTTTCCTGTCCATAAAGTCAATGACCTGATTCCGGATATATGTTCATTCGCCGAGAAGTTTGACCTATTTCATAGTACTTAATAACATAGTTGTCAAACTCATTACCACACAGTCCCTCGTTAGAACTGTCCTCAGCGTTTGAGCCTAGGGGTCGGCATTTTGACAAAGTAAGGGCCGATCAATTCAAGTATCAAAATAGAAAATACTAAATTTTAGAAAATGACTTTATACATTAGGCTATTTTTCATGAAGAAGGCAGATCTGTAGTTTATTAAAAAGATAAAATGGTAAAAATTCCCACACAATCCCTCGTCTTTACGCCCCGTGAGAAAAATGATAAGGAAAACAACGTGGAAATGAAGAAATTGCTTGTTACAGGCAATTTCTTCATTGTCCACAAAAGAGAATGGTCGGTTGGTGACCTTAACGTCATAACTACAGCTAGAATAAGTTGTTGTTACGATGTTTAAGTCCGTCACCAAACGAACAAAAAAGATTCACCAAATTGGCGGCCAATGTTGGAGTTCAAACATAATTTCCAGTCTAAATGAAGGATTTCATTGGTCGACTGACAGTCAATTACGGTAGTGACTGTTCAGTCAGCTATGCTCAGCCGGGGTCACACAGACTGCATTGGAAAGAAATCAGTCATGCTAGGCTATCGATTGAAAGGAAAACTATTTCTGTTAGTTTGTAAGGTTTAATTCTACTTTCAACAGCATTTCAGTTACATTGTATGTATACAGTGCTTCTAACCATGATTTCTTATCGCCTTTCACACCAGAACAATCACAAAATTCGATCCGTCCCACCAGCTTAATTCAGATGTCAGATAGACATTCACGTTTTCTGGTGAAATATTGTCAAAATGAATAATATTCTTAGTGAAAAAATAGCAGTAGAAAACATCGTGGTAAATGGAGAAGTTTCTCGATGAAGGAATTTCTCCGTTTACGAAGAGGTTTTCTGAGATAGTCGAGTGTAAATCCATGAAAGTGCAGAAAGTGTAGCCTGTCAAGAATGATATTAGATAGTTTATTTGACGTATTGAGATCGCAATGTTATACCCTTCATGCGATAAGTGATCTCGCGAATGTTCCACAAAACTTGTCACAAATACTAGAGAAACAGATCGGATCCAGCAGAGGTCAGTCAGAGATGGTTTGTCGGAAATAAACCGAGAATTACCATTCTAAATTAAGAAAATCTTCAATTCGGCGAAACAATTCGACCCTAGTCAGTCTGCGCTAGTCACGCAGGCTAACGAGGTTCGATACTTCTCTCACTTTCCAGAAGTCATTTTCAGTCTGACGTCACGGTGTCAAATTTGATTTGATGCAGACTTTTGTTTCACTATTTGTTGTTGTTTAATCCGTTTCCACACCATCTCTCATAAAAATGAGAGATGGTGTGGAAACGGATTAAACAACAACCGCTTAAGAAATAAAGCTTAGAAAGCATAGTGTGAAAAGGAGAAAATGCTTTAGGCAAAAAATTTCCCCTTTTGTCACACTGTCTACTCCATATTTCAGTTTCACTGCACTTTACATGTCGCAGCTTCTTTCAATTTGGATCAGTCTAAATAATCGTTTGGTTATAGTTAACATTTGCAATTAGATTGAAGAAAAAGAAAGAAAAAAGAAAATAACACCCGCAAATATCCTAAATTGACGGAGTTCAACAAAGAAGTAGAGAGAACGTGAGATTAGCGACCGAAGGGTGGGCGATGGCAATAGAAGAAAGAAATATCGGTCAAACACCTCGCGGGCGGATAACAGGTCATGACGTATACCTTGCTTATTTTGTTTTGGTATATTTTGGAGGCGGTGCTTCACGTATAGATCTATAAATAACGCAAGAATCAGCTGTGCGTATAGTTAATATAATAACAAATCGGGCTTGCTCACAATTTCACAGGTATAGGGCGAAGGCGGTTGTGTCGAATCATAAACTGTTGTATAAAATTTGTGTGGATGTTTTTGTGTTGTAAGGTGCTGTTTAAATAACAAACAATAAAATGTCTGAGAAGCCGACGGTTTACATAACAAGACAGATTCCTCAGAAAGGATTGGACCTGTTACTGGGGCGATGCAATGTGTCAGTGTGGGACAGCCCCGATCCGGCCCCGCGGACCGAGATTCTGATGAACGTCCGTGGGGTAGAGGTGATACTGTGTATGCCCACAGACAAGATCGATCTCGAAATATTGAATGCTGCAGGTAAGAATAGTATCTTTACTGTAAGTACAGAAAAGAAGTATCTTTATTTTAAGTACATAAAAGTAGTATTTTTACTGTTAGTACATAAAAGTAGTATCTTTACTGTAAATACAGAAAAGTATCTTTACTTTAACCCATCATCAGATGACAAAATTTTAGACTGGCCTTCTTCATTTTCCACAATGTTTTCCAAAGTATTTATTTATTTATTTATTTATTTTTTTTCGTCTAAAAGCGTCATTGAGCGGGAATGGGTAAAATACATAAAAGAGAAAAAATGATGGTGGTAACAATGATAATAACAATTTAGGGAGCGATCGAGTTCGAAATCTCGCTATGTCGCTCACGACTGGTAGCCATGACACAAACCAGCATATTTGATTAATTTTACAAAACATGTTTACGACTATCATTGCAATATTGCAATATTGCATCAATTTCTTCGTTTCTTCAGTTGTGCCATAATGAATTGGGCTTTCCATAATACTTCGAGATATTCTAACATTTATTCAACAAATGAATATGTAGTGTAAATTTAAATCACGTATTCACGTTTGAATCCTTAAACTATTTATCGCGAATGGGCAACCAAAACATCGCAACTACAAGTCATGGATTGAAAAGCTGTAGCCTTCTGAGGTTTTGGTAGCCAGTCCACGGGATATATAGTAGAACAACTCCGATTTGTCTAAATTTTAAAAGAGAGTTCCCTGTTCGACATTTGCACGGACCGTGGAAATGCCGGGAATAAACCGTGGTTGGGATATCGACTGTGTTATTGTATTTTTTTCTGATTTCGACATTTTTCTCTGTCCTTTATTACTGTACTATAGCTTCATAAAGCTTTCGGAACATTCAGGGGTTCAACTGTTGGTTGTTATATTGAAATCCGCGTGATATACTGAATGAACGAGAAAATGAGACTAAGGGTTTGAGGTTAGAATATATAACGCTAATATGCTAAACAAGATAATGAACTGCATAGTTATATTTGGTTTGCAGACGAACTTCGAGCAGACGACAAACGTTATAACTCTTTTCTGTACAATCCCGCTTTTTGACGCAGGTTACAACTCTTTCCCGTACAATCCCGCTTTTTAACGCAGGTTAAAACTCTTTCCCGTACAACTCCGCTTTTTAACGCAGGTTACAACTCTTTCCCGTACAACTCCGCTTTTTAACGCAGGTTATAACTCTTTCCCGTACAATCCCGCTTTTTAACGCAGGTTAAAACTCTTTCCCGTACAATCCCGCTTATTGACGCCCTCTAGAACAAAACATTGGAAAACAATGAAGAAATTGCTTGTAACAATAATGAATTTAAGCAATTTCTTCAATGTCGACAATGTTTTCTACCACTTAAAAGTAATGCATTTCTTAACGTAAAACTAATGTATATCTTAATTTCACCGATTTTAAATTTTCATCTTTAACTTCCGGCTTTCAATTTGGACAGTCTATAATTTTGTTGTGTGGTAAAGAGTTATTTAGAGAGACAACATTGTTACAGCCACCAAACCTGTGACAAACAGGGGGGCATATCTAGCTTTCTTTAACCCATTCCAACACAACAAAATTTTAGACTGGTCCAAATTGAAAGAAGCTGCAGACGACAATTTCAAATTGATGGAATTTTGATTTTTTTCGTCTTTTTGGATAGAAAACATTGTGGATAATGAAGAAATTGCTTGGTACAAGCAATTTCTTCATTTTCCACAATGTTTTCCAAAGCTTTTTTCTCGAGGGGCGTAAAAAGGAGGGATTGAGTTGGAATGGGTTAATCCATACGATTTTGTCCGAATCCGAATTCAAAGGGGTAGCAGACGGCAGTATAAGTACGTACGATTAAAGAATTGAAATTCTTATATAATAGAAAATATTGTGGGAAAAGAAGATATGCTTGTTACAATCAATTTCTTTTTTTTTTTTCCACAATGTTTTCTCAAGTATAGTATAATAGGGACGCAGAAATCAGAAACTATATGGGAAAGGATTAAAATGTTTTTTGCTAATAATTGTTTGAAAAATCTATTTTAACCAATTGCCACACATTTCCGCATTTTTAATTCATTGGGAAAAACAGCTGCATGCCACGGGAACGCGGTGTGGTAAAAAGGAGAAATGACTTTACCCAATCCTACATAATCCCCGCTTTATGACGCCCTTCATAAAAGAAAAAATGGAAAGCAGTGTGGAAAATGATGACTTTGCTTGTTACAAATGGACCTGTAATGTGCTCCAGAAACTTGACAGTCAGAATTAGGGACTGGTTTCCATTCCCTTGATTCCCTTTAAGGAAAAGATTTTTTGAAAATTCACCAAGTCTGCAACTGCCTTTCTATTTGGACCAATCTGCAATTGCGTCGTCTGGTAACTGCTTTAAACAAACGCCTACCCAGCTGCTGGTAATGAAATCCTGCCTCCAACAGTTGTCTTTCTGTACTTCTGAAAGTGTGTGACTTTAAGTCATATTAACCCTTCCCTGTTTTTTGAAATTTTAGACTGGTCCAATTTTAAAGAGGTTGCAGACGACAATGAAATATGCATGCAATTTGAAACCTGAAATCCTAGGTGGTAGAAAATATTGTGGGAAAAGGAGAAATTGCTTGTTACAAGCAATTTCTCCTTTTTCCACATTGTTTTCTCAAGTATGAAATCACAGTGACTTAAAACCCCGGGTTTGTCCAGGAAAGGGTTAATAAATGTAGAGGTGACTGTGCAGACTTATTGGAGGTAAGTGCAGTTTTGCGATCTCATTTTATCAGCGGATGGAGTAGCATGACTGTTAAAATGGTGTTTAAACTATTGTTGAAAAAAAAAAAAAAAAAACATATACTAAATATCTGTGTGTCTGTGATCTAGAATTCGGACTAACCAGTGAGGCTAACCCCGTACTTTTATACGCCCTTGATTTCCCAATATCTCGCGTAAACAACATAACCAGTTGATCAATATGTTGTAATAATATCGACACTCTACTCCACACCGCTATTCACTACATTTCACCCCTGTCAGTATTTCTGCCATCCTCACGAGTCACGGCATATCCAGATCATCTTTTTCTCTAATATCTCTTAGATAAGTATAAAACGTCCGCCGCCCTTGGTACGATCAGATGTATTTCTGCAGGAAATACAATTGCAACGAGAAATAGTCAAACCTGCAATGACAGCCAAATGTATAAGAGTTTCATCTGCCGAATTGAGCCTGTCTTGGCATCTACATGGCAAATAACCATTAGATGTATTTGTACCGTGGCTTCAACTTCATTTTAAGACCGATTAGCTCAGCTGGTAGAGCACTTGACTTCGAGTCCTGGGCTGACCACACTAGCAAAGTAATTGTCTTTCGGATGAGACGTTAAACCAAGATCCCGTGTGGATGAAGCGTTACACTTTAAAGAACCAGACTAGGCTCTCTGTCTCAGTAATGTTCTATCTTCCGTAACAACTAACCGTCTTCTTGGGGCGTCGCTCACTTTGGCATTTCCTACGGTAGCGACGAAAATAAACGGAAATACATAGTTACACTCTTCACCTGCCATACCCATCGTTGGTCCAAAATGAGTCAAAATAAATGAGAGCCTGCTACCTTTGAAATTTCTATAGATTATAAAAATGACTTATCACCGACATAACCAGTTTTGCGATTGGTAACAGACTCGTTAAGGCTGGTAAACAAAAATCCGTGTATTTATTGGACCATTTTGTCTTCAAAGATCTATCATTTTGTTACTGAATGATCCGTCCAATACATGAACCTTGATTAAGACAACCACCTGTGTAAAAGAGGCGCTTCAGATAAGACCAAGAGGTGTCTGTCTTACACAAGTCTGGGGCAGGGGCCATAGTGCAGTGTTAGTGCGTATGACTCCTAGTCATTGGGACTAGGGTTCGACCCCGGCCGCGGCGAATATCCTTTCCGACATTTGTCTCCCACCAATGGGTGGATAACCGTAAACCTAGAGTAGTTGGAGGCTCGGAAAGGGTGTAGAGGTAGTACTGGCGTACGAAATTCAAGATATCACTGGTTAGGTGCTCCAGCCGTCGCGATGTGACTGAAATACTGTTAAAAGTGGCTTTGTTATCAATGAAGAAAATGCTGCTGGAGTCCAGCAGCTTCTTCATTAACAAGAATATTTTCTACCCTTTAATATAAACTTTGTGGTAATTTTTCGCAAATATTTATTGATTTATCTTTGAGATCAACTTTTTACCATTCCAAGAAATTCAAGTGTCTTCATTTGTCTCCGGACAAGTTGCCTTGAAAAAAGTCTCTGAATGCACGTAGAAAAATCCATGTTGAAAAATTCCATATCCATCCTCAGTCTCTATTTCTATATATGTAACTTAATGAAATTTCGGCGATATTTTTCTAAGAGCATTTCAGTGTCTTAACACTTTCCTGTTTTATGAAATTTTAGACTGGTTCAATTTGAAAGAGGTTTCAGACGACAATGAAAAATGCATGCGATTTGAAATCTGAAAACCTATGTGGTGGAAAATATTGTGGAAAAAGGAGAAATTGCTTATTACAAGAAATTAAGCCTTTTTTTCACAATGTTTTCTCAAGTGACGTAAAATGCAGGGTTTGTCCAGGAAAGGGTAAAAGAGGATAAGGGTCTATAGGTCAATCCTGTCACTAAGTTAAGCTACAAGACCTTGATAATTGTGTAATTGTAAATACATATATTATGTAATGGGATTTATTCTAAGCCTTACTTAATATAAAGGGGGTTTATAAATGACATTCACAATTGCATCAGGTGGTCTATTGTGACATAAATAATACGCTATGGCACCTTTAAATAACTCAAACCCTTTGGCCATGCGTTCGTATTGTGATATTGCGTCATGATGCCGGGATAATTAATCTACTATAAAGTCATTTAAGGGGAAATGCCGAAGGTCATTTAGTTAAACAGATGCTAACAAAACACGGAAAGTATTTGTACATGTGTATGTTATGTTTAATTTCGAACACAAACTTCACCATGAAAAATGAGATTTGGATTCAATCAGATCGAGGCAAGGGCTCAGAAGTTCACCCAGAGCTCCTTATCGACATAACTTCTGTCAGCGTTAACACATAAGTAGCAGATACCACATAAACCGATAGATGGTTCAATACCGCACTTCAAGCTCACGGGCTCGATCCCCGGGCTGACCACACTAACAAAGTATTTGTCTTTAGGGTGAGAAGTTAAACCGAGACCCCATGTGACGGTGTTAAAGAACCAGGCGGGGGTGTCTCAGCAGTTTTATCAGGTATCCTTGCACTAACCCCCGTAACTATCAACCATCTTCTGAGGGCGTCGCTCATATGGGCATGTGCTACGATAGCAGCGAAAAATAAACGGAAATACACAAACAACCGCGTTTACCCAGGGTTGAAAAAAGGGTCAGGTATCTATATATTCGGTTATCGGTCATTAGCTAAGACTTCCCACCGTCTGTCTGGACAGATTACATGTAATAATATCAAGGTCGACATTCGGAATGCGATCCTAACCGACGGGTCGTGTGTGTTAATCAAAGAATCAGTCTGCCATTCTAATTATTCATTAAGACCCGTAGTGAAGTTTGAACTCCGCCTTATATGTAAAGTATTTATATTTGTACAGCTTATTTAAGCTGTAGTAACGACGTTTAGGTCGTCAACCAACAAAATTTTACTCGTTTGTTACATCTTACTGGCCATAGATTTTTCATAATCACGCCGTTTAATATCTTAGTAGAACTTTCTGTCGGAGCCCAGTGGTCTTAGCTAGCGATCTGTCAATTTGGACTGGTCAATGAAATTTGAACGCCGAAAACTGACATCATAGTTAAAAAAAAAAACAAAAAAAAAAACCTTTTTATTCTTATGTACCGACTCCCAAAACGGCCTACCAAAACCTGCATTTGCGATCTTAGAATTCAATTTTAGTTTCATTGATTGATTGAATATGGTTTAACGCCACGTTTAACCGTATTTCAATAGTATCGCGCGGCTGGAGCACCTAACAATGGATTCCAAGTATTTCTCGCACCAGTACAACCACTACATTCTTTCCTAGCATCCAGATGCTATCCCACTTAGGTTTACGATTATCCACCAATTGGTGCGAGAAAAATGTCAGAAAGGATGATTGCCGCCGCCGGAGAACGAACCCGTGACTGAAGATTTTGAGTCAGATGCGCTACCTACTGCGCTATGACGGTGGCGAAGAAAAATGTACGCCCAACGTGGGGCTCGAACCCACGACCCCGAGATTAAGAGTCTCGTGCTCTACCGACTGAGCTAGCCGGGCTGATTGCGGGTCATTGTTCACCTTTTGGATTCTAATTTGCTGAAGAAATGTTTAATATCTACGTGTAAACAACCCCACCCCCCTCTCAAAACAAAACGCGGCCTTGGAATTAGCTGAGGCGTGAATGACTTTACGGAGTCTAGCATAAATAAAAGGTGTATTAGAATATCTTCGTCGGCAAGGTTAACGTCCTCTTGGTAAGAGATAACAATCACACGATGGGCGATGCGGTGGTCCATTGTCTGTCATACACTAGATCCATAGTTAGAATCCTGAACGCGACAAGATTTTTTAGAGTCTCGTGGTGATCCCCATCCTGTTTTGAGTGAGCTTGTAATTCACCTATCGCGACTATCAGTCACGAAATATATCGACCAACCAAATCATTCATTCAGTCGGGAATTAACAGTTGAGCTCCAACATTCTACATTTTTGTTACATGCTGATGGCCATTTTGGCAAAATAACGCCGTTTTAAATCAAAAGAGGAATTCCTGTCGGATTAAGTGGGCGTGGCCAAAGAGTAAGTGGGCGGGGCTAGCGATTGGTCGATTAGACACACAAGGTTTCGTGTATCGGTGCTTTACACCGAGCACGTTAAAGGTCCAAGGCCTATTCATAAGAGCTAAGGATCAATTAATAGAACCCGTTTCTTCTCTTATGGTCCATTGCATATATACATACAGTTGTTTGTTGTTGTAAGCTGGGTGTTCTTTTGTTTGAAGGGACATTAATTCTACAAACACACTAACGCAAAGGGACGGCTGACAAATCGCTGGCCCCGCATACTGACCCCCTAGGCCCCGCCTATTGACTCCGACTGGAATTCCCGCTTGGATTTTAAACGGCGTTGTTTAGAAAAAATAATGGACAACAGCATGTAACACAAAAGTACAAAGGTTGGTTGGCAACCTAAACGTCGTCACTACATCTTGAAAAGTCGCAAAACTAACATAAAAGGTAAACAAAAATGGCGGCCAATGTCGTTGATGAAAGCTCAATTCCAGGCTGAATAAATCATTTGATTGGCCGATTGATTTTTTGGTTGACAACCGCGATTGGTCAGTTTCAAATGGATTGCAGATGTAGACTCATAAAAGTCTAATAAAGAAAATCCGTATCAATAAAAGTTGGGGCTGATTGCCTGAATGAATGAATGAGGTTTAACGCCACTTGAGCCTGTGCATGACATTTAAAACAATTTCGCATGTACGTGACTCGCCCACTTTGAGCACCCTGGACAGCCATTCGGGACAATTAGAATATTCGCTGATTGTTTAAAGATGCTTTGGGTCAGCATCTATCTACATAGCGCAGAGTGAAGACTCTGATCAGACTGTGCGGAAAGAAGTTCAGAAAGAAGTTTAGGGAAGTTGATTGAGATAAGCTTTCAAAATAGAATGTATTGTTTGTTGTGATATAGAGGTAATCCCGATTTATAAGTTTAAAAAAAATGTTGTGAAGATATAAAGTCAAGGCCAATTGAGCTGTGAATTTTATAACAAGGAAGTTTATGTATGTACATAACGAAAATACACACTAACTGCTGAATATTTTACAGCAAAAGTGTTTATAAAGTTTATTCAGATATGTTTTTAGCTCACCTGAGCACGTAGTATCAAGCAATTTCTTCATTGTCCAAGATGTTTTCTATCCAAAAAGACGAAAAAAATCCAAATCCCATCTGCTTGAAATTTTAATTTCCATTTTCTTTCAATTTTGTCCAGTCTAAATTTTGTTGAGTGGGAATGGGTTAACAGTGCATTTCAACCTGTATTTACGACATTTTGGTCGCAAACTGACGAAGTATTGTTGAAAGTCATCGCTCGATCACTTGCCAGAAAAATTGTTTTCGAATACGTAAGCCTTGGGATATATCATTTGTCTGTTACATCAACTAGGTAAAATACTTGATAATATGCCAGTATTAGCTTGAAGCTCACAAAAACTTTCTTTTGATAACTTCTTTGATGTTCTGGAAATGCAAAGGTCACGCGAATGTTAATATCGTTGTTCGGAGACGCAGACTTCGTAACTGCATCTGGAAAAAGCGGCAAATGGTTTGACTTTGCTTGGGTATTATAGTTCTTTTCCAGTACCTATGGTGTTGCTATCCATTGCAATTATGGGGTGTCATGGGTTAGAGCCCCGGTGGTGGCACATATCCTTTCCGACATTTGTCTCTCACCAATGGGTGGATAATCGTAAACCTAAGTGGGATAACAGCTGGAGGCTAGGAAAGGGTGTAATGTGGTACTGGTGAGAGATATGCCAGGAATCCATTGTTAGGTGCTCAAGCCGCCGCGACATTACTGAAAAAATGTTGAAAGCGGCAATTAATCCCATTCAAATAAAACCAACAATCAACCATCTTGACAAGAGTACCCACAGCATGGGACTCAAGCTTCAAATTAAAATTTTACTTTCCGAAATAGAAAACTCTCCCTTTTACCGTAGGTTTTGATTGTAATTAGAAACAAGTGTAGACCCGATCAGGCCGCTCGGAGCTGTTCACTGTGTATAGTTATCTTATCCGCAATGAATGATCACTTGTTTTCTCTCAACATGGCCGATACTTGGCTTTAGTTCGGGGACTGGAAATATATACTATTTACCTGGTTTTAATGCAATACCATAGAGTCTTACTTTCTACAACTCTGAAGAGAAGGGCGCATTAAAAGAAAGTAAAATATTTGTCTGTTTGAATAGGGTTCGACACCATATCAACATTATTTTAGTCATATTGCGGCGGCTAGAGCACCTACATGTAACCGTGGATTCATGGTGTCCCCCCGAGTTCTACCACTACACTCATACCGAGAATCAAGCAGCTTATCCCACGTAGGTTTTCTATTATCCATCCATTAGTAGGAGAAAAGGATATTTGCCGCGACCGAGGATCGAACTCTCCGACTCGCTACTCACTGCGCTGTTGCCATGACCGCGATCGTAAAGAGAAAGAATCATGAAAACAATGTGAACAATGAAGATATTGCTTGCCATTATCAATTTCTTCATTTTTCACATTGTTTTTATCCAAGAAAGACACATGCCTTTTGAAATGCTTTCCCATTTAAATAGTTGTCTGAAAAATCTTTAAAATTGAAACAGTCTGAATTTTCGTCGGGTATTTGGTTGAAAGCCAACCTTCGACGATGACTTCATTCTGCGATACAGGATGTATTATTGAAATCGAACACGCAAACATGTCTATTT
Source organism: Fragum fragum (assembly GCA_946902895.1). NCBI lineage: Eukaryota > Metazoa > Mollusca > Bivalvia > Cardiida > Cardiidae > Fragum > Fragum fragum. The sequence continues at coordinate 22,822,766 of OX336378.1, read as the reverse complement.
GGGTTATTTGAGATAATTCGGTCGATTAACTTTCAAATATCAACACGTGAACGCCTTGTCATGTGATTTTCATATACAAAAACCATATTTTCGAAAAATCTTATGTTTGGTTCGTTCATATGTGTTCAAATAATCATTCACAAAAAGTGAGAAATGACTTGTAACAATATTTTCTACCACATTCAGTCATTATTTTTCAAATTACACATACTTTGAACTGTCGTCTGCAACTTCTTTGAATTTTGACCTGTCCAAAATTTCGTCATTTGGGAATGGGTAAAGCTATACGGTACTAGGATTTTGTTATACAAGAAAATTTTTTGATGACATTTAACCCATTACTCGAAAAGCAAATTCAGAATATTTGAATCGGAGATTGCATCCACGATAAACAATCTCAAGGCTTTAAATTTAACCTCCTACCCGGTGACAATATTTTAGACTGGACCAATGGGTAAGGCGACACAGACAAGAATCAAAGGGACTTTAAAATTGACAAATAAGAATCCATAACAGTAGAAAACATTGTAGGAAAAGTTTCATGCAATGCTTTTCATAAGTATAGTCCATTACTAGACAACACAATTTTAGACTGTCCATAAATGTTAAAATCAGTGTCAATAGGGTAGAAATTATTTTGAGAAAGTGAGAAATTGCTTGTTACAATTCGCCGCGATATGGCTGAAATTATATTAAAAGTGGCGTTAAACGCCATTAATTCAATCAATCAACGGATTAGGGTCAGTATATTTATTTCAGGGAAGACAAATAAGGAAGTATATATACCAACTCTTGTCAGTGGGATTTTACTTTATCATAAATAACGCTTAGCAAAGCTGTAGTTAAGAAGTTTAGGTAGCTTAGTGACAAAACATATCACGGACGGATAATGTTTAGTTTTTGGTACCTTTGACAACTTACAAAAGTAAAGCGTAAAGTCCCTAAAAGTTAATAATGTTACCACATCTTCAAGGTTGGGAGAGGCAATCATCCAAAACTATTTAGTTTTTTCACTGTTTACTAGTTACCTGTTTTGTGGGGATGTTTATCACGCTTCTTCAGAGAAATAAATAAATATTCATTTCTCACACAGTTACCCTTTTTTTCTATATAGTGATTTGTCAGTATAGAATCAGGTTTTTATCCACTTACACATAACAAAATTTTAGACTGGTCCTTATTGAAAGAGATTGTAGACGACAAATTGTAGTTGTTGGAATTTAGAAAATCTTCACCTTTTAGGGTAGAAAACATTGTGGACATTAAAGAAATTGATTGTCACACTACACTTCGATACAGACTGTATAAGTCGTAGTTAGAAAATTAACATTCTAAAGGTTCCCTAATTTTTTTACTCATTTGTCGAACCTTTTCTTCAGCAAAGCACGAATCGAAGTCTGTGGAGTGGTTCGAGAAAAGGGTTTATTTGGGCGAAAATGGGTGCATAAATTTGTAAAAATAATGCGCAGTAAGTTATTTCGGGTAGGTTCCTTAATCCTTTTTCCGATATATATGCGATAGCATTATGCATGCCATTTATAAATGACGTAATGTCGGGTATTTTTGGAAGTGTATTTACATCAAAGTAATACTTGTTAACACGAACCTAGCCTAGATATTGACGAAATGGGAGGGGGTGTTGTTTTTGTTGTAGAATGTGTGTGTGTGTGGGGGGGGGGGGGGCTAGCCTGAGCGAGAAGTGCTCTTAGTAAATTTTGTGGTTTAATGCTGTCCGCCGTCTGTCCGTGAACAATTCTCTCAAGATCGCTTAATCAAATACCAGACAGCAAAGTTTAAGACTGGTCCAAATCAAAAGGAGTTGCAGGCGACAAATTTTAGTTAATGGAAATTAAGAAACCCTTGTCTCTCCGGATAGAAAACATTGTGGATAATGAAGAAATTGCTTGTGACACGCAATTTCTTCATTTTCCACAATGTTTTCCAAAGCTTTTTATATTCTTTGCGCCAAAAGCGTTATTGTGTGGTAGTGGGTTAACTGTAATATTTTGATGAAACTTCAAAGAATTATTTTTTGGTCGATATTCTTCCAAAAATCTTCTTGATTTCGGAAGAGAGGAAATGATATTGATAATAATCCTGCTCTCTTATCATGCAAGGCATTGAGCTTCAAAATTTTGCCTGATTGTCCCCTGCCAAAACCTTCGCATTAAAACCATGAGATTGGCATTGGTCATATGTTGTGGGTAGTTGGATTTTACATAAAGATTTTTAAACAAAGCCTTTAACCCTTTCCCGTTTTTTTTTTTTTTTTTTTTAAGTTGGTCCAACCTGAAAGAAGTTGCAGACGACAATGAAAAATTGGTGTAATTTGAAACGAAACTAAGTAATTTTCCTTTTTCCATAAAATTTTATCAAGAATAAAATAACCGTGACGTAAAATCCCGGGTCTGTACAGGAAAGGGTTAAAATCTTTTCCCATTACAGCTGGTAAACTTCAGTGAAACACGAGAATAATGATAGTTGGCTTGCGCTCTTCTAAAATGTTGAAAGTATTGGAATCAATGAGTGACCCTAGCCGTTATGGCGGCCTTTTTTTTTAAGAAAATATTTAAAAATATTTCCCGCCTAAAGAGTAAGACCTGAAGTTTTAATATTTTCTTGTAATATTGCCTTATGGTACTCTATTGATATATTTTAACTCCATGGAATTAAAATGACCCTATCCTTTTGTTTCCCGAGGTTTCCTGGAAATAGAGAAATGGATTTCAAAGACTTGAAATTCGTGGAGGAAAGAACAATTTCCTTAACCTATTACGATACAATAAAATGTTAGACTGGACCGAATTCAAAGATGTTGCAGACAATAGTTTTAAGTCTGTAATTAAAATATAAATATTTTTCTTTGGGGCCAGAAAAAATGTGAATAATGAAAAATCGGTTTATATCATGCAACGTCTTGATTTATCACATACAAAGTCAACCAAATTTTGTAAGGGCGTCGAAAAGAGGTACTATGTGGGAATGAGTTAAAGATCACATGTAGGATAGACTGGTCATCAAATAACGCTAGTTCTCTTTAACCTATTCCCTTACAGCAAAATTTTAGACAGGTCTAAATTGAAAGAAGTTACAGACGACAATGGCAAATTGGTGGATTTCAATTTTTTTCATCTTTTTGGAAAGAAAATATTGTGGATAATGACGAAATTGCTTGAGACAAGCAATTTCTTCAATTTTCACAATGTGTTCCAAAGTTTTTTTTCTTGAAGGGCGTAAAAAGGAGGGCTTGTGTCTGAATGGATTGAAAAAACCCAACTAGATGTATTCAAAATCAAGACAGGTGAAGTCTCTAAGTTAATTGGTTCACGTGAGCGACATAGTGCAATCATTGTCCTCTTGTTGATGTTTCTTACTCGTCGAATGCTAAAACTGGGAGATATAGTCCTTATAACATAATCCTTGTAACATATTGAAACTGTTCGATTAATGAACGTCGTCGATCAAGCGAAATCGACTTCATTTGGTGACTGTCATGTATTATATATAAATTTATTTGTCTATTTTCAGGACCATCTCTTAAGATTGTCGCCACCCTGTCTGATGACGCAGATCATATCGACATGAAAGAGTGTGCTCGTAGAAATATTCGTATTGTCTCCATCAAAAAGGTTGCCATGGATACGGTTGTCGATCTGTTACTAGGGTTACTGGTGACAAGCACAGTGGAATGGCTAGACGGTAGGTTGTCGATGAAACTGTCACGTGATAGCTCTACGCGCATAGACTCCTTAAATTATACCTAAACTTAATTTTCAGAGCTGAAAACACGTAGAGATGCGTCTGTCTCGGTGTTAATCACTAGCCATTTTCAATCTCCACAAGCAACTCAAGACTAGCATTTTTGGTCGATTTTTGAGTAATATTTTTATTGGGGTTTAGTTCCTGAAAGATTCTATTTATTCAAGTTTCTTGTCAGGGGTTTATTAATTTAGCTAAAGTTCACAATCAAAAAATTTTGCAATGAACAATATGACGCTGCATTTATTGTATACTCATATATGCGCGATTATAACACATCGTTCAATACATCTAGCATTTTGGACAGCTCTATTTAAAAAATAACATTCAATTTAACCGACTGATTATTACCATGAATTAAAGAGTGATAGTACTTGAGAATACTTATATATATATTATCCTCTTTCATCGATGGCAGCGACTTATATGTGTCTTATATCAACCACAGTGGAGACAGATCATGACGGGATTCGAACCCACGCGGGAGAGTAAAAAACCTCAAGTCCTGAAATTTCAAACGTCGTTATCCGCTGGGCTACCGAGACCTAGAGGGAAGGCTCGGTAGCGCAGTGGATAATCACTTCGGAGATTGCAGGGCTAGGCGACGTTGTCATGGGTTCGAATCCCGCCAAGGTCTTTAAAATCAAGTATGATCTACGTAAATAAAGAGGAAAAATAATGTGGAAAATGAAACATAGACACACACACACACTTGTAAAATGCATTCTTAAATTTTCTACCGTGAAAGACAGAGATTTTTAGTACCATATACATTATTCGAAATGTTTGTCTTTGACATCTTTTAATTTGGACCAGTCATAAATTCTGTCGATTTGAAGGGGGTAACACAAAGTTATCTATTTCTTATCTATAAAAAATGTAACAATACATATGAATATTTTAATAATTCCATTTCAATACAGTTTAATATATTCCTGTTTCAAATACTGTTTCGCCGTTTTCTTCCAGAAACGACAGGCAACTTAAACACTGTCCTCCAAGCAAAAGACATCACAGAGGGCGTAAAACACGACAAAAACTACAGCGTCGAACTGAGCAACCGGACGCTTGGTATCATTGGCCTCGGGCCGCTTGGACTTGCAGCTGCCAAGCGTTTTAAAAACCTTGGAGTGTCGGCCATATTGTACTGCGAAAAAGCCGAGGTTGCGATGGCTGCTTCAGTTGGTGCTAAATACACGTCTCTTGAACAGTTGCTGAAAGCTAGTGACATCGTCTGTTTGTGTTCAAATTTCAAGACGAATTCCTCTACGTTAACGCCAATCTTGGACAAAACCGCATTTAAACAAATGAAAAATTCCGCCGTTCTCATCGACGCAACAAAAGGACTATCTGCAGATTACACGGACTTATACGAGGCTTTACGAAACGGTGAAATCTCGGTCGCGGGACTCGATGTGCGGGAATACGACGTCATTCCAAATCGTCATCCACTCACAGCACTTGAAAATTGTCACTTCTTGCCTTTCAGAGAATGTTACAAATGGGACGGGAGAAGTTCTCTGTCCGCAGAACTTGCAAAATCGATTTTAGAGTGTTTATAGTTCGAGACCGGAATAAAATATTCACAAATCGTCAGTGTACTTCCAAGATATCCTAACAGTAGTTAAACCAATTCCCACACAAGTCCGCCTTTTACGCCCCTTGATAAAAGATATAGAAAAACATTGTGAAAAATTAATAAAGTGCTTGTAACAAGCAATTTCTTCATTTGCAACATTATATTCTACCTAGAAAGAAAGAAGATTTTTAAAATTTCATCAAATCAAAATTGTCTTCTGTGACTCCTTTAAATCTGGAATAGTCTAAATTTTTATCGTCTGGTTATGGCTTAAACCGACCTGCTGTCGCGATATTTTAGGTAAATCGGTGTAATGATGTCACAATATATTGGATGTTAGGTCCTGATCATCATTTGCTGCAGAGCAGTTTATCGCCATGTTTGTAGGTATACTTCGAGGATAATATGTCACTTGTTTACAAACAAAATTCTTAAAAAACTTTTTCGAGTCTCGATTTTGAATAATTGCAATTAAGGGTAAATTTAGCAGGTGAAAAATATCGAAAAGGGGAAAAGGCAATAGCCGAATTTCCAACCATGTTTTATTTATTATTATTCAATTTGGATATTGAAAAAGGTACCTATAGCCTAAGCAAAAATAGTCACCAAACCATTAATGTCATTCGAAAATAGTTGTTTCTCGACAAAACCCTATGTTGGAATTGTCTCGATGATACAATAAGTACCCACAACATAGGTTTAACGGGAGTTTTATTGACTTTTTGTAATGTAAACCCTTATCTGAGACACTCAATTATTCAAGTGTCTGCCTCACCAGGATAAACAGATCATGTGACTCATGTTGTACCGCCCAATTATCCAAATATACGTATTTACTTTGTGACTGCACGCAATGCATTAAATGCAAAATATATCATGTAACATATAAATCGTTGCACCTAATAAGGCATAACTGAATTACCGATATTTTATATCTGCAAATTGTAATATATGCCGCATTTTTATTATGTTATCCGGATTTCTTTTTCTTTTTTTTCGTTTTCAAAAATATCCGAAACTTTCCCAATACTAGATCTAACAGCCAGCGCAAGTTCAAGTAGTTCGCGACTGAACTAGTAAAATGATATACGGTGCTAGAAATTTGCGGGGGGGGGGGGAGATTTTTTCTAGACTGTAGATCATTTGATCTTATTTCTTGAAAATCACACATCCTGTAAAATCGATTGTGAGTCTACTCCAGCAGATTATTATAAACGGTTATAATTTAATCTACTACCACTCTACGACGCCTTTGTACACCCAAAGAAAAAAACTTTTTGTAAAACATTGTGGAAAATGAAGAAATTGCTTATTACAAGCAATTTCTTCACCATCCGCAAAGTTTTTTAACCCAAAAAAACAAATATTTCTTAGATTTTACCAACTTCAAATTGTTGTCTACAATTTCGTTCAAATTAGAATTCTGTCGTGTGACCGTGAGGGGTTAAGTTGTAATATCAAAGCTTGATGGTTGCCGCGTAGTCTATGGTAGATTTATGATCTTTTGAAAACGTTGATTTATTGTGAAGGATTCACAAAAAGTATTTCTGTCATATATTTTTATGTCGATGTATAAAGTGCAATCGTTTATAAAACTAAGCACACGTGTCTGAATGTGAAGGTCATTTAACCCATTCCAACACAGCAAAATTTTAGACTGGTCCAAATTGAAAGAAGCTGCAGACGACAATTTCAAGTTGATGGAATTTTGAATTTTTTCGTCTTTTTGGATAGAAAACATTGTGGATAATGAAGAAATTGCTTGATACAAGCAATTTCTTCATTTTCAACAATGTTTTCAAAAGTGTTTTTCTTGAGGGGTGTAAAAAGGAGGGATTGAGTTGGAATGGGTTAATGAAGTTTCGGGATAGGGCTTATCACAAATTTGGTCAATCAGCGACACAGAGTGAATCTTTCAAGTCGCATTGCAGACGGCATAATTAACCCTTTCCTGTTATGAAAAAATTTAAGACCTGTCCAATTTCAAAGTTTTTGCAGAAGAAATTTTCAAATTGGATCATATTGAAAAATAAACATTCAGTAGGGTAGAAAATATTTGTTGAAAAAGAAGAAATTGCTTGTTACAAGCAATTTCTTCTTTTTCTACAATGTTTTCTCAATTATAAAAATTCACAGGGGCGTAAAATCCAGTGATTAAACAGGAAAGGGTTAAATAAATGTAAATAAAACATTTGAAAATAATATGTCATCATTGATAACGATATATTAAGGTATATATATGAAATTTGAATTTACTTATTGCTAGTTACAAACAATTTCTTTTTTTTCCCCAAAAAAAATATTTAAAATACTAGTAGTAAATCATCCTAGTGCGAAGATATCTAGCCATTGTACTGGAAAGGATTTTAACGATGTACGTTTCGTCAAGAGGCGAGTAAAACACCGTAACTATAGCTCATTCATGCTGTAAGTGACGAGGTTTTGTCGCTGTTTTACCCATTCCAACACAATCCCTCTTTTTATGCCCCTCAAGGACAAAGCGTTGGAAATTATTGTAGAAAATGAAGAAATTGTTTGCTTCAAGTTTTCATTGCCTTCTATCCAAATAAGTGCAGTTTCTTTCAATTTGGACCAGTCTGAAATTTTGCTTGTTGTGTGGGAATGGGTTAACCCTTTCCTGTACTATCCCTGGTTTTTACGTCCATGCAATTATATACTAAGAAAATGTTGTGAAAAAAAAGAAGAAATTGCTTGTATCAAGCAATTTCTTCTTTTATCAAAATATTTTCTACCACATAGAATGGTTTCGTTTAAAATTGCACTCACTTTTCACTGTCGTCTGCAACATCTTTGAAATTGGGCCGGTATAAAATTTTGAGAAAGGGGAAAGGGTTAATCGTACCCAACTGCTTGTTTATTCACCGTAAATACGAAATGCATTAGTGTATATTTTTTGTTCTTACTTATTTTAACATCCTGATCATTCCATTCACATATTAGAAATAATGCATTAGGGTGTATAATGTACGTTGCAACAATAAATGAAATAGGGCAGACTGAATTATATTCTACCGAACCCATTTAGAATTCATATCATGTTAAATTGCATAGCAAATAAAAATGTAGACATGTTATTATGTTTTATAGTCAATAGATGTTTATTTGCAATATAATGTGAGTGTCGTTTTTATTATCAACAATTTTATGGATTTTTTTTATGAAATTTATGATGTCTGTTTCTCATACCTCTCACGCTTGACTTGCTTCTTCTGACAAGAAAGGGTAGATTTTTTTTTTAAAAAAAAAAGCTAACGAATCCATTTTTACCCCTATTCATGCAGTTTAAAATTCTCTTCAGAATTTCGACAAAATTAAAGGGTTGGAAATACTGAAATTCCTAAGTGTGGGCGATATCTTTTCTTTTTCTTAAAAAAAAGGTATCACTGGATTAATCCATTCAAACACGACCCCTCCCTTTACAGCACCCAAGAAAAAGGCTTTGGAAAGCATTGTGGAAAATGAAGAAATTGCTTATATCAAGAAAATTCTTCATTTTCCACAATGTTTTGTACCCAAAAGGATAAAATCCACCAAATGGATTGCGTCGCCTGCAGCTTCTTTCAATTTGGACCGGTCTAAAATTTTGTTGTGTGGGAATTGGTTCAATTGGACAAAACAGACTTTGTAGACTAAGATCAGACTGCACATATGCGTCTATAACCGACGCCAAAACAGAAGCATTCCTGGTCCATCACGACGTAGGTTAACTTTTTATTGATAATTTATTAACCGACTACCAGACTAATAATTTTAGACTGGACCAAATTAAAAGAAGTTGCAGACTACAATTCAAATTCAGTTTAAATTCGAAAATAAGTACCGAATAGTGGAAAAAAAACATTGCGAGAAAAGGTGAAATTGCTTGTGACAAGAAATTTTTCTTTTTCCCACAGAATTTTCCACGATCATATTTCCTCAGGGCGTCAGAAAGCGGTAATGCGTTTAAGTGACATTCCTATCGAAATGGACAACAAGTTTTGGCTTGTGTGACTTTGTCAATTTACGGATCGCTTGTTCTGCCCACTGACTTCGCTGGCCACGCCCTGTGACTCCAACTTGAAGTTCCACTTCGACATTTACTTTCTTTGGTTTATGGCCGGTAACCTGAAACAAAAACAGCCGTCGTTACGAAGTTTAAGTCGACGAACTAACATAAACGCATCACACAAATGTCGACCAATGTCGGAATTCAAAGTTAGCTTCCGGTCTAAGTGGTCGATAGATTCGATTGAAAATCGCGATCCGTCAATTTGCGCAGTCTGGTCAGTTTCGATACTTGTCACTCTCGACACATTTTCTAAATATAGACAGGTTAGTCCACCTTACTACATAATTACACGTATACCGGTTTTTCGTAAAAATACAACTGTATTAAACATTCTGAATAATACGTTATGGATTCAACCTTTTGATAAATATCTTACTTGCAGAGTTTCCGTATATTTCTTTACCGCGACGAGGGACATTACGTCATAAGGGAAATATTTATTACATTTATGTAATCTAAGCCGACGCATCGACAAAAGTCACTTGCAATAACGCATCGCTGTTAAATGCCTGTCTGTAATTTAATATCAAGTTGTTTTTGATGCTATTGACACTTTTCGTATGATTATCTGGTTCGTCCAGGAACTGCGAAAAATAAATATTTGAAAAAGAAATAAAATCCAGCAGAGGTCAATCAGAGATAGCATTCCGAAAACACACATGTATATTAATACATTACCGAACGACACACTTTTAGACTGATCCGAGTTAAAGGAGTTGCAGATCACGTTTTAAAGTGTATGGAATTCAAGTAATTAAATTTTTCAACTATCTTGGTAGAAACCATTGTGTAAAATGAAGAAATTGCTTTTAACAAGCAATTCCTTCATTTTACAAGATATTTTTCCAATTTTATTTATTTTGAGGCGTCCGAAAGCCTCATTGTGTGGGAATTGGTTAAGGTAGAATGACAATTTTGTAAGTAGAAAATCTACCAATAGCGAAAGTTTAGGACCTGGTCAACCTGCACAAACTGACCAGGGTTGTTACGGTTCATACTACGCAGAAAATCCCTGTTTGTTTTCTCCTTTAATGTAGCTTGCTTGCTCTTCTTGTCTCTTTTGACATAAGGGGCATAGTAATCATCGAAATTTTATTCATGAAAACAAACAAATATGGATATAAAGCTTATCCAAGATATAGATTGAATGATTAATTGATTGAATGGGGGTTAACGCCACTTTTAACAATTTTTCTGTCTTATCGCGGCGGCTGAAGCACCTAACAATGAACTCCTGGTATATCTCGCACCACTACCACCATTAGACCCTTTCCTAGCCTTCAACTGCTATCCCACTTAGGTTTGCGACTATCCATCCATTGGTGAGAGACAATTGTCGGAAAGGATATGTGCCGCCGCCGAGGATCGAACCCGTGACATCCCCTTATTGGAGATTGGGAGTCTGGGTTTGTCACCATGAACATAAGACTAGTTGTACGGCTGAGCTTACGCTTCTTACACCCGCAAACCGTAGCCTTTAAACAATTTGGTACAAAGGCACATAACAAGCATATGTTGTATAAATGAATAGTTGAAAATGATACAGAAACATACATGGTCCGCTTCTCTTTTAACTCTTTCCTGTACAAACCCAGAATTTTATGTGTTGTGATTTATTACTTGAAAAAACATTGTGGAAAAAGAAGAAATTGTTTTTCCCACAATATTTCTCCTACATAAGACGGTTTCATTTCAAATTGCATCGTCTGCAAATTCTTTGAATTTGGAACTAATCTAAGATTTAAAAGAAGAGAAAAAAACGGAATAGGTTCAAAGTGTAAAAAAGCTACCAACCGGGACCTTAGAGTAAGAAAGAGCCCGGGTCCTACAGAGGTAAGTCAGAGATTATCATAAAAAGTTATTTTCAGATAAAATGACCATTCAGCCTGCGCAATCTGACTAGATTTGGTACTATTTGCACATCAAAGAAGGGCCCATTCCCCTTGAAAAAAGGGTCTCGCCGGTTGATGACGTAATCATTTACCAGGACGAGCATTTTTGGATGTCAGTGGCGATCCCTCAGTTAGTGGACATTCTACATCATTACCCTGCACTCATATCTTTTAACCCATTGCCAGATGACAAATTTAGACTGGTCCAAATTGAATGAAGTTGCAGATGGCAATTTTGTTGTTGTTGCTGGTGGTGGTGGTGGTGAAATTAAAAAAAAACTCTTTGTAATTTTGGGTAGAAAGCATTGTGGATAATGAAGAAATTGCTTGTAACAAGCAATTTCTTCATTTTCCACAATGTTTTCTAAAGTCTTTTTTTTCTCGAGGGCGTCAAAAAGCGTCATTGTTTAGGAATGGGTTAAACATAAATAGACCGCATAGACTTGGAGAACTAGAGGTTTATTGACTTGGCGATTTTTGTATGTCTTTTTATTATATCGACCGTTTGGTTCAAGAACCAATAAGACGTTGACAGATTTATTCGTTGTGGAGAGACCAAAGTGTCGTAAATACATCCTTGTTTAACCCTTTCCTGGTTAATCCCTGGATTTTACGTCCCTGAGTTTTTATACTTGAGAAAATATTTTGGGATAAGAAGAAATTGCTTGTAAGAAGCAATTTCTTCTTATACCACAATATTTTCTACCCTGCATGTTGGTTACTTTTTAAATTGCACTCACTTTAAATTGTAACCTGCAACTTCCCTCAAATTGGACAAGTCTAATATTTTGAAAACAGGAAAGGGTTAAGCCGTAGTTACAACAATTTAGTCACCAACCGGCTTTAGGCTCTCCGTCAAATCATTGGGGTCATCTAGGGTGAGAGATTCCGAAGAAAGGAGTGATGAGTATGATACGACGCTTCTATTCTTTGTTGTTGTCATCTTGAATCAACTCTGAGTACATAGTCGTTGTTCTACCAAAATGTTGAAACTACAGCTTAACTAAGCTGTAGTTACAATATTTTGGCTCACAACGACAGTAATTGTTGCCTTTGGGCATCATATTAGTTCTTAATCAAATGACCTCTCTCTTCTCACTCTCTCCAATCCTAATCCACAAGTTTGTTCTTCTTGCGAGTTTAGGCCGGTAAAAACGCTATGTCAATCATTATGAATGGCGTTCATCTGATGTGAAATAATAATATTAAAAAAAAAACTGAGAAAATGCTAATGCATCATTCCCAGTATCATTCTTATTGAAACTAATGATATGCACATACCTTTCTCTTTAACCCATTATCAAACTGAAAAAACATAGACTATCCCAAGTTGAAAGGAGTTGCTGACGATAAAAAGTTGGTGAAATTCCAGTCTTTGGTGGGAAATGAAGAAATTGCTTGTCACAAGAAAATTCTTTATATAACACAATCTTTTCCCAATTGTTTTTCTTGAGTGGCGTCAAAAGGCCTCATTTAGTGGGAACGTGTTAAAAGAGACTTTTTAGTTGCAACGCCGTGATTTGGCAAAAAGCGGATGCTGATTAAAAAATCCTGTTCGACTATTCGAATCATTCATTCAGTTTATTGATTGATTGGGGTTTTACGCCAATTTTAACAGTATTTCAGTCATATCGCGGCGACTGGAGCACCTAACAATGGATTCCTGGTATTTCTCACACCATTACTACCACTACATCCTTTCCTAGCTTCCAGCTGCTTTACGATTATCCACCATTGGTGAGAGACATATCCAGACCCAACATAAATGTTGAACTTATTCATTTATGTTAATAATTTTATGAAGGTTTCGTGACTAAAACGTCGTAGTCACAGCTCAGTCAGGGTTTAGATCTCTATCTAACTGTTGATTTACGGCTACCTTTTGTTTTAAGCCCATTGTCGTATATTTAGCAAACTAGCTGCCTTGTCGGGGGTGTCGGTGTGGGCAGCGATTCCCAAAGATATTCATTATAGCACAAGGGAGCCCAATCTTATTCAATCTGCACATCATATGTATCTAGTTATGTCCCTTCTTGTTTTTCAATTTCCCTACATGGTGCCTCTTCTTCCTTGAAGCGATTCAAATAATGTGAAGGTCGTTTCATTTAGAGGGCAAACACGCAAAATAATGTATTCATCCTCCCGGAGTTTCAACCTTCACATTGTAACAACCTCCGTGTGTGTTATGTGACATTCAACAGGAACAGTGATTTTACACAGCCACTGGGAAACATAGAACACTTAAAAAAATCTATCGTCTGCTACAGAGATTTGTTCATGCAGACGACACTTGTTTACGAAGTCGATCGCGTCTGACAGTGAAATCGACCGGCTTGCATCGTAGAATCGTGCAATACACAGCATAAATTGCACATTTTGAACAGATCAAAGTGACAAAGCAATTCGAGCCAATTTTATTCGATTTTCAGCGATATTTGCAGACTTTCTAGAAATACGCGAAAATGTCGTCACATAAAGTGTTCATTACCAGACGAGTTCCAGAAGAAGGTGTGAAGTTGTTGAAGGCGAAGTATTCTGTGGATCAATGGGACAGTGATGATGTTGTACCCCGGCCTGAGTTGTTGAAGCGAGTTGCGGGTACCAGTGCAATATTCTGTACCATCAATGATTTGATTGATAAAGAACTCCTTGATGCTGCAGGTATCGACTTTAATCATACATCTACTTCAAAATAACCATACTTTTACTTCACAAGCTCTCCCTTTGACTCATTTAAAAATGAACAATATGAAAATGTTGTGGGGAAAAGAGAAATATACATAAATGATTGCTCATTTACTCACAGTGTTTCCTACCTTTTATGGTTATATTGCCTGCAACATCATCCATTTTAGAACTGAATAGAAATTTTTGTTAACCTATTTCTTTTACTGGACTTACATGAAGTATGATGGTTAACATGGTAATTGCTTAAGACAAGCATTTTTTTCCCTTTTCTTACAATGCTTTTATACTTTGTTGCACCTACTTTCTAGTTCTATTTCACATTGAAATTGAAAGTGATGCTTTTTTTGTTGTTGTTGTTTTGTATTTGGAAGTTTATTTTTTCTTTATCTTTTGATTTTCTTTGATAAAATACTGGGTTTTGGAACATTCATATCAGTTGACAGATTGTGGCTGTCCATGAAAGAATCAATTAACCAATGAAATCATTCATTCAGACTGGGAGTGAACTTTGACTATCCACCTTGGCCTACAATTCATCAGAAGCATTTTTGTTGGTTTGATGCTTTATACGTCATAATTAAAGCTTCAAGCTGCAGCTACAAGGTTTATGTTGCCAACCAACCATTTTAATTCTTCTTACATAAAACTTCAACCCGGCTATAAATTTTGCGAAAAAAGTGAAGTTTTCTGTCAAGCTTAGTAGATGTGGTCAGCAATTGCTAATTTGATGGTTCAGCGCAAAGCAGTTGTAACTGCCTAAATGTTTATAGGCAGTTACAACTGTTTCATGCTGAACCATCAAATTTGTGAATGCTGCATAATGATATTACTATATGAAATATGATATACACAAAGTTCCTAGTCTATACTAGTCATTTTGTAATAAATTACTTGGAAAGAAAGCAAAAGAAGAAAAAGAAGAAAAATGATTAACTTTTGCATGAGACTAGCATTAGATTTTTCTGTATTTCAAGTGTTAAAACCGGACTTCAACCTGTTATATTGGTCTAAACTGGAAGAGGTTGCAGGCTGCAATCAAATTTGGGTATAGTGGGGATTATGAGTACTTAACCATTTACTGTAGAAAATGTTTAAAGTCATTTCCTCTTTTCTAACATTTTCTTCTCAATATTTACTCTTTCAGGCATTCATTATTTTGAGAATTTGAGGTCACAGGAGGTCTAATAAAAGAAACAATTACCACACTTTCCTGTATACAGTTGCAATGCACATTTAACTAAAATTTGGTAACTATAGAAAGGAGAAATCGCTTGTCACAATAGACATCTCCTTTTCTATCAAGGCACTTTTTTTGTTTTTAGCTCACCTAAGCACAACATGCTCATGGTGATTTTTTTTTTATCCTTTAATATTTCTATGTTAAAAAATAAACTCAGGTGAGCGATCTAGGGCACATCTTGGCCCTCTTGTTTTACTTATTGTATCACATGTTCCAAGTTTTATAGTCCTAATCATTTCATAGACCTTGATTTTCTTGACATCCTGTTTTCTTATAGGACCCAGTCTGAAGGTTATTGGTACTATGTCCGTGGGAACTGACCATATTGACTGTTTGGAATGCAAGAGACGGAATATCTACGTTGCCATGACTCCCGACATTGCGTCTGACAGTGCTGCAGAGCTCACAGTTGCCCTGATCCTCATGGTTATGAGAAGGCTGCCAGAGGGTAAATAATTTGATATGTTTGACCCCAGTTTTGTGAACAATGTACACCTTGAAACTTGATATACCTTTATGATCAATAAACAACAAGACTTCAGCACCTGATGCTGATGCAAATGCTTGTCTAATGAAAGAATCTAATTTGAAAAAGGGGCATAATTCCTAAAAAGTTGCTTCTAGAGTTATGCCCCTTGGTAGTAGGGTTTATTTAGGTGACAGTGAACACACATGCCAAGTTTCAAATAACTGTCTTCAATAATAACAGATATACAACCATGGATAAAGTTTGTCTCAATGTCGATGGCACAAAGGGGACCTAGTTTTAACCTATTATGGTGCAATGACGCTTTCTGACGCCCATAAACCATTCCCACACTGTGACACTTTTTGACGCCCCTCTAGAAAAACATTGGGGGAACATTTTCCTCATTTTCCACAATGTTTCTAACCAGAAACTTGTAAAAATCTAAAATTTCATAAACTTGTCGTCTGCAACTCCTTCCAATTTGGACCAGTCTAAAACTTTGCTGTCTAGTAATGGGTTAAAAAATACAATCAAGGAAAACTCTGCGGAAAAAGGAGAAATTGCTTGTAACAAAGTTTCTATCCTATTTTGTTCTGATTTATTCAATTTTAGTGTGATTTGAAATGTTGTCTGCAACTTCTTTCAAATCGGAACAGTCTAAAATTTTGTTTTTTGCTAATGGGACAGGTTAAAAAAAAGATAAAAGCTACTACTTGGTTGGTAAAAGGACTTCAGAGCAAAAAGAAAAATCGAAAGAAATAATTTCGAAGCAGTAGCAATCTGTTACCTTACAAATCATTAGATAAGATGGACGGCGTCAGCACATATCCTTTCCAACATTTGTCTCTCACCAATGGGTGGATAATTGTAATCCTTAGTGGGATAGTAGCTTGAGGCTAGGAAAGGATGTAGTGGTAGTACTGGTGTGAGAAACACCAGGAATCCATTTTTAGATGCTCAAGCCGCCGCAATAGGACTGAAATACAGTTAAAAGTGGCGTTAGATCCCATTCAGTCAATTAATTCTTAGATAAGATGGAGTATTGACATAATTATGTCTGCTATTTCATATCCAAATCTTATGTTGTGGGAACTCTTGGAATCTTGATGATAACATTATTCCAAACGGTACTAATAAAACTCCAATCAGTACTAATAAAACATAAGGTTGGATCTATGAATGTAGAGATTATGTCATTTTAAGATTGATATCACTCCCTTTGTCATGGGCTGAAAACCCACTGCTAAGATTTGCCTTTTGGTGCATTGAAACTTTTTTTGGAAAATAGATCTCTTGTTGGTTTCTTTTTGTCAAGATGAAAAATCCCTCTAAACAAGATTTTTAGGGTGTCCGAAAGAAGTATTTACGTATTTTGAGTGAAAACATGAGATGCCATCAATGCTACTTATTCAAGCCAAAGTCAAACTTGTACGCTTTAATTTCTCATTTAGAATTCTCAAGTTTCTTATTTAGCTGTTCAAAAATTTTAATCTAAAGAATGCTTTCTCTTAAAAATCTAAATAAGAATCTTAAGAATCTAGATATAAAGAATGCACCTCTGTTTAGTGATTACTTTAAAACAATGTCCGATCCACAATGGGTCAACTGAAAGTTCAATTTCTAAAACAATTACATGTATATAGTAGAAGAAACAAATGTAGTTTTAAGTTTATTAGATCTTCTATTAACTTAGATAATTTATAATGAGATCAGATAATTTATAATGAGATCACAATACTGATTAGTTTCTATTTTATAACATAACATTTTGTTTATTGGACACTTATTTTTTTGTGATAGCTTTCTGAGTAAATCTTGTTTCTAGTAAGGTAGACTGGTCATGTAGATTCAGAGAATTGCCTGCCTGCGTAGTCTGACCAGGGTCGAGACTTCTCGCACTACTAAAGAGTTAGTTATTCACCTGATGGGTCACAATTATTTCTGTGTAGGTCTTGATGCTCTGAAGAAAGGGGAGTCTGGATTCTGGAAGCCCATGTGGATGCTGGGAAATATTACCATGGGGAAGACCCTCGGAATTTATGGATTTGGACGAGTTGGGTTTGGGGTTGCAAGACGAATGAAACCATTTGCGGTCTCAAAGATTCTATACAATGACATCAAGAACAACAGTTTTGCTGATGATCTTGCAACTCTTGTGTCATTCGATGAACTTGTCTGTCAATCGGACATTTTATGCATTTGCTGCGCAGTAACACCACAGACAATAGAGAAGTTTGATATGGACGTCTTCAAGAAAATGAAGAAAACAGCAGTTTTAATTAATACATCTCGTGGTAGTATTGTCAAACAAGATGATTTGTTAGAAGCACTGAAGCAGAAAGTCATTGCAGCAGCTGCTCTCGATGTTACGAAACCAGAGCCTTTGCCTATTGATCACCCACTGATGAATATGCCGAACTGCATTATTTTACCCCATATGGGTACGAATACTGTAGAGGCTAGGAGTGCAATGAGTGTGAACACTGCTAAAAATATTATTGGAATCTTAAAATAAATATAAGTTTTCACTTTTGCACCATTACCAGACAGCAAAATTTTAGACTGTTCCAAATTGAAAGGAGTTGCTGACGACAATTAAAAGTCTAAATTTTTTCCACTTTTAGTTGACTTTTTAGGTTGAAAATATTGTGGATAATGAAGAAATTGCTTGATTCAAGCAATTTCTTCATTTTTCACAATATTTTCCCCAATTGTTTTTCTTGAAGGGCAATAAAAAGTGTGGTTATGTGGGAATGCCACAAATACTTGTTAAGCAGTGATCTGCCTTTATTTTACTGAATGTTTAGATTTACCTTTTCGGGGTGAGGAGTCACCAAATTAAGGAACTCTTGGGGATTCATTCTGAGAGTTAAACAAATATTTGAGAATTAGATAGGATCCAGCACAGATCAATTAAAGGTAGAATGACTATTGTAGCTTGAGTAAATCTACAAAGAGTCTTGTTACACTCAATTCTGTTGCACTTCTAATGAGGTCTCTTTTTCAACAGAAGGGCCTTATGGGGGGGGGGGGTATATTGGAGTCAGCTTAACGGTCAATCAATTGGCTGGTTGGGTTGTCCATAGGTCTATTCTGTTTTCTTGCCCCATGTAAACTACTGGTTGGATTTAACTCTAATTTCACACAGGTACTTAGTATCAAGCAAAGCTGTGTACCATGCTAGTTTGGTTTTGTTCCATTTTTTCTCAGAGTTGTGGCCCTTTGTTTTATTTTTTTTTCTTCAACTACTAAGTGGATTTTATTCGAATTCCATGTGCTAACAGCATTATCAGTATCAACAAAACATGTTAAAATTCAATTTGACAAAATGCTTTTTCAGTGAAACGGAGCCATTGATTGGGTATTAATCATAGACAGTGATAGCCTAGTTTGTAATCGTTGAATTTTTTTAAAAAATTATTTAGCTGAAAAATCAGTATCTTTTGAAATTTACGAATATAAATCAAAATTCAAACTCGGCTGCTCAATTAGCTCAAAACATATCAAGATAAAATTTTACATCTATAATTGTATTTTTTGACTATTGTTTGTTCAACTCAGGTATGTAGTTAGAAAATCTCGACACATCAAGTGCTTCTATAACCCATTACTACACAATCACACTTTATGATGTGTTGAAGAAATATAGTTGTGGAAAACACTGTGGGAAAAGGAGAAATTGCTTGTCAAGCAATTTCTCCTTTTCTCACAATGTTTTCTATCTATATTTGGCACTTATTTTCCTATGTGATGTAATTTGAAATGTTGCCTGTACCCTCTTTCAGTTCCAATTGGTCTAAAAAATTATCAATCTGGTTATTGGTTATCCCATTAACAGGTTACAACATTTTAGACTGGTCAAAGTTTAAAGAAGCTGTAAAAGACAATTTGGAGCTGATATTATTTGAAAACAACGTGAGAAATGAAGAAATTACTTGTCTTGAAGGATGTTTGGCAGGTTTGTGTGGAAATGGGTTTTCAAAATAATGTAAGAAAAAGAATTATGACATCATGTAAATAAAGTAACGAGGATTAACCATTGTTGATTTATGCAAATTTATATTGTGCAGACAATTAATCAGGGATTTTTTACCTTTTGAAAGCATATTAATGACCATTAGACTTAGTGATAATAAGTAATTACATATATAATTAGACTTAGTAATAATTATTCATGTGTTCATGTTTAACCCATATCCACTTGACAAAATTTTAGATTAGTCTTGATTAAAAGATGTTGCAGACGATAATTTCTGATTGGTGAAATGCAAAAAAAACATTGCCATTTTGGATAGAAAAAATTGTGGGCAATAAAGAAATTGCTTGTTACAAGCAATTTCTTGTTTTTCCAAAATGTTTTCTAAAGCTGATTAGTTGAGGGGCATAAAAAAGCAGGACTGTATGGGAATGGGTTAATCATATTAACCTACATGTATCACCTGTCAACAAAATTTTGGATCGATCCAAATTCAAAGAAGTTGCAAAAGACATTTTCAAGTTCATAGAATTTCATTTTTTCATATTTCAGGGGCAGAAATAATGTCTTATATGAAGATATTTCTTATTACAAATGATTTCCCCATTTAATACATTGTTTTTCTCAACCCTTTTTCTTGAAAATCATAAAAAAGCAGGATTGTATAGAGATTGGTTAAATGATATTTATTTTCAAAATGTTTTTTAATGTATCAGATTTACATTATCCCATACCCACACAGTGACGCTTTTGGATGCCCCTCTAGGAAAAATCACTGGGAAAACATTGTGTAAAATGAAGAAATTGCTTGTAACAAGCAATTTCTTCATTATCCACAATGTTTTCTTTCCAAAAAGACAAACAAATTAAAAATTCCACAAATTTGACATTTTCGTTTGCAGCTCCTTTCAATTTGGACCAGTCTAAAATATCGTTGAATGGGAAGGAGTTATATGATCTTAACTGAAGAAAAGGCAGCTTACCCTATTACCAGATGACCAAATTTTTTACTAACCAAAATTGAAAGAAGTTGCAGATAACATTTCAAAGAATGTTTAAATTTACAAAGAATAATGTAAATATAGGGTAAAACACTGTTAGAAAAGGATAAATTTGCTTGTGTAATTATTCCTTTGCTCAGTATGTTTTCCATTACATGTCTTTATTTCTTAACCCTTGTCATGCTGAACCTGGAATATTCCGGTTTTGGCAGGAGGTGTAGACCAAGATCAGACTGCACTTATGTGTAGGCTGATCTTAGTCTATACCTCCTGCTTGTACTTTTCCTGCCAGAGTTGTTTATGAAGTTGATTTCTAAAAAAAAATACTGATATTTTAACAAAAATTTCCATCAGTGCTTTCCGCCCTTTGATTTGACAGCAATTCAGAAAGGTAATTTGTACAGCATGACAAGGGTTAAGTGTATAAAAATTTGAGAATTGTGTGGTAATGTGCTAACCCATTCCCACACTCTTGTAGTTTTTTTACACCTCTTGATAATGAAACAAGAAAAATTATGGAAAATGTTTTATACCCCAGACACAGATTTTAACACTTTCATCAACTTTGAATTGTCATCTGCACTTTCTTTCAATGCAAACTAGTCCAAAATTTTTTTATCTGGAATTGGGTTAAGCAAGTTTTATGACACGTAAGGGCTTATAAGTCTATTGATTTAGTTCAAAGTTTATCATGACAAGAATTTTTGTTAGTATTTTGTTTTTCCTTTTAACTTATTTTGTACATGGCAAAAATATTCTTTTGTTTGTATTTTTCTGCTTTTTTTTGCGTTTCTCACATTTCAAGTAAATATTTACTTGATCCTTTAATTTGTTATTTGGAATGTGAAAAAAGAGAGTTTGAAAACATGCATAACTTTCCTTGTTGATAGCTCATTTACTTTTTTTTTCCTATCATCAGTTAACACTGACCTGTTTTGTAAAATTTTAGACCAGTCTAATTAAAAAAATCTAATTTAATTTGAATAATAACCAGATTGAAAAGAGATTGAAAATAAATCTTATGGAAAGGAAAGAAATTTCTTGTTACAAGCAATTTCTTCTTTTTCTATAATATTCTATCAATTATAAAATCACAGCGAAAGCATGGCAAAGATTTAGTAGATAATATTCTAAAGTGATATATTTTCATGAAGTATGATCCCCCCTTTTTTGTGGGGGCTGGGGGAACCTGAAATGTTGAACTCTTGTCATGCTGAATAAAAATCCATTTTACCACAAAACTGAAAGCACTGAAAGCACTGAAAGCACAAGTTATGGGTCTTTATTTCTTTTTAAATATCAATAATTTAGTTGTTAGTTTCTTCTATCAAAAACGAGCAATCTGATTGGTCGAAAAATTTAATTCATACCTCCATGAACAAAATTTTGAGTACGCAGCCATTTTGTTTGCTTCCGCACAAAATAGTTCACCACAAAAAGGAATCAAAATTTGTTAAGTTGTTGCATTTTTCGCTTGATGCTATTAAATTATAAGAAATGAAGATAATATTTTTTGTTTTCATGGAGGTATGAACCGAAAAACCTAATCACACAATGTATGAATCCGCTTTGCGTATTCATACAGTGTGATTAGGTTTTTCGGTTTATACCTCCATGAAAACAAAAAATATTCTCTTCATCTCTTAAATGTTATGTACAACATTGACTCAAAATGGGACAAAAAGTTGGCTTGTACTGAGATTAGACTGCACATATGTTGTGGCTGATCTTTGTGTTTACCTCCTACTTAAATAGAAATAGTACACGCTCAGCATGACAAGGGTTAACTTAAATTCTCTACCCTTGCTCATTTTATTTCAAAGTTTTTCCTTTTATTTATTAATTTTCAATTTGTAGAGTACTGTACAAGCAGGAGTGTTGACTAGACTAGAAAACATAGATTATTAGTATTCATTTAGGTTTTCATGTTGTTTTCTTTTTCATTTCTTTAGTGACAGTCCTTATCAACTTATTACGTGACAACAAAGTTTTAGATTTGTCCAATTTGAAAGAAGTTTCTAGAAAATGATTTTACAGTGATGAAATTTCACAAGTTTGTTGTAAAAAACATTGTGGGTGATTTCTTCTTTTTCACAATGTTTGCCAAATTGTTGCTTCTTGGGTGGCTTAAGAAAGCAGGATTATGTGGAAAAGGGTTAAAAGAGAATCCTTGTTTTGAAGATTAAACACTTCCCACACAATGACACTTTTTGACGCCCTTTAAGAAAAACAATTGGGAAATCATTGTGTAAAATGAAGAAATTGCTTGCAAAAAGCAATTTCTTCATTTTACACAATGTTTTCGGATTAGTAAGTTGAAAAAAATTGTCGACTTCAACTTCTTTCTATTTGGACCAGTCTAAAATTTTGCTGTCAAGTAACGGTTTAACACACAATCCTTAATGTTATGCAATGAGTTAGCTTTTCTCACTATATTTCCTAACCTAAAAATCAATAGAATTTTAAATTTCACAAACTTAAAATTCTCATCTGCAACTTTTTTCAATTTACTCCAATCTGAAATCTTGTCTTCTAGTAATAGGTTATGTGACTCCTCTCATTTGGTTGATACTAGTTTTCCGGTTTTCGTCAAGTACCTCTGTTATTTTGCTTGTTGTTTACAGTTATTTTTTTTGTGGAATATTTTAACTCATTGCCCTAGAATAAAATTTTAGAATGGTGTAAATTCAAAAAAGTTGCCACAAACTATTTTAGGTAATGGAATTTTAGAAAGCGTATTTTGAAGTAGATAACTTTGTGGTAAATGAAGAATGTTTTCAGAAGCTTTTTTTCTGAAGAGTTGTAGAAACAGCAGAATTTTCTGGTGATGGGTCAACCCATTCCCACACAGTGACGCTTTTGGAGGCCTCTCAAGAAAAATACTTTAGAAAATACTGTGGAAAATGAAGAAATTGCTTGTAACAAGCAATTTCTTCATTTTCCACAATGTTTTCTACACAGTATTTTGAAAAAATCCAAAATTTCATAAAATTTAGATTGTCGTGTGCAACTTCTTTGAATTTGGACCAGTCTAAAATTCTGCCATGTGGTGATGGGTTAAATGCTCAACATAAAGTATGTTTTTTAAAACGAAAAAAGGGCATATCAGTTAAACATGAAATTCCTGCCTATAATCCTGTTTTTGATTTCTTCAATGTTGTTTTAAATGTTTTCCTAGACTTCAAGAAACTCTAAAAATGATGTTAACCCCTGTCATACTGAGTAATAAATTCATAATTTCTATAAAATCAAAGTGCTAAAAGCTCCGGAAGCACAAATTGTACGCTATCATTTCTTTTGAAAATTTGTCTAACGAACAATTCTAGTTTAAAAGGGACAAGCAGGTGGTGTAGACTTAGATCAGACTGCACATATGTGCAGTCAGATCTTAGTCTATACCTCATGCCAAAACAGGATTATTCTGGGTTCAGCATGACAAGAGTTCATTTGGATCAATAGACTTTAATTTCTTAGGCCTCAAACTGAAGCAATAAGTCTAAATTATTTTGATTGTGCATATTCTTATTTCCATGTTTTATTCAGATACATTCTTTTCTAAAAAAACTAAATCGGGTATCTCCAACATTCCTTATATGGTCTCTATCATTGCAAAGCTAAATAATGCCACATTTTGTTACATATTGTCATTCCATGAACTCATTCCAAGATGACAATATTTTAGACTTGTCCAAATTTAGAGAAGTTGCAGATGACAATTTTTAGATGATGAAATTTGGAAATTATTTTTGTCTTTATGGGTAGAAAACTCTTGATAATAAAGAATTTGCTTGTTACAAGCAATTTCTTCATTTCTCCCAATGTTTTCTATCTAGATAGACAATGATTTTCAAAACTTAAAAACTTGAAGCTCTCATCTGCAATTTCTTTCAATTTGTACCAGTCCAAAATTTTGTCATTTTGTTGTGGGTTAAGCTATTCATTGATTAGCCTAGAACTAATAAATTAACCAAAGTAACAGAAAATGGTATATTTAGCTTGCAGGACAGAGATGTGAAACATTTTGTATACAAATACTTCAGCATATATCAATTCTTATTGTTTTGTATTTGTTAAAATGAGTTGCTAGCTTCTTGTATTGTTCTATTAAAATAAATATATGACTTACGAGGTTTGTTATTGTTGATTCTGATCGTAGTGAACGAGACATAATTACATTTATTATGAGAAGTCGGGGTGTGTGAAATAGCGAATAAGTCCGACAAAATTTGTCCAGGCCTCAACTTGTATATGTCTGCATGGATTTCAAAATAACCTGACTGAGTTGTTCATGAGTAGATGTGACATCTGAAACAAATTTTCAGAAGGTCAAGGTCACCAATCAAGGTCAGACATTCAAATTGAGTAAATCTCTTACATTCATAGATGGATTTCAATGGCACAACTGTTCTCTATTATGAGTAGATTTTCCAACATTGTTTTGAAACAATTTTCAGATAGCTCCTAGGTCAAGGTGAAAGGGTAAAATATTTCAGCAGCTTAACATGATGTCCTGTAATAACTATCTAGTTAACAATGCTCTGACTACCCAGAAAGAGAAATTCTATCAGGTTAAGTTGTTGTTTTCAACCACTAAAGACTTAACCCTTTCCCATTTCTTGAAACTTTAGACTCGTCCCAAAATGAAAGAAGTTGCAGACAACAACAAAATTTGATGTACATGTAATTTGAATTGAAACCTTCCTATGCAGAAGAAAATATTGTGGAAAAAGAAGAAATTGCTTGTTACAAGCAATTTCTTCTTATTCCACAATGTTTTCTCAAGTTTCAAATCAAAGCAATGTAAAATTCCAGATTTGTACAGGAAGGGGTTGATTTTTGTTGCTGTTATTGATGCAAGTCCATGTGAACAATGTCTATAAAAATCTTTCTAGTTCTTTGACAAGCTTGATAGACTATAAACCCTTGCCATGCTGAACACAATTGATCAATTGCAGCTGTCAATCAAGGAATAAACTGACCAATGAAATAATCCATTCAGCCCGGACCTGATCTTTTTAACTCCAACATTGGCTGCCATTTTTGTTAACCTTTCTTGTTGGTTTGGCGACTTAAACATAGAAACTACAGCTTATTCAAGTTGTAATTACAATGTTTAGGTCATCAACCAACAATTTTACTTTTTTGTTACATGCTCCTGGCCATAAATTTTGAAAAATAACGCCATTAAAAACCGAGGTGGAACTTCCTGTCGTAGGAAATGGGCGGGGCCTAAGGAGTCAGTGGGCTTGGCAAGCGATTGGTCAATTCTTTTCTGATTCTCCTACTATAGCAGAAATTCTCCAGGTTCAGCTTTACAAGGGTTGGGCAATCAGTATCTTTCCATTATAAAATTAGAAAAAAAAGATTAAGAATAAAAATACATCTGCAGATGTTGATCAGTCAGAAAGAAAGCAATGGCTGAATGCATATTATTTTGGTTATATACAACTAAATCTTACCCCTTTCCTGTATAAACTGGGATTTAACATCACTGTGATTTTATACTTGAAAAAATCGGTGAAAAGGGAGAAATTACCTATAACAAGCAATTTCTCATATATCCTCACTATTTTATACCGCAAAGGATGGTTTCATTTAAAATTGCATCTAATTTTCAATGTAGGCTGTAACCTCTTTTAATATTGACCAGTTTAAAATTTGAAAAAAGGGAAGGGGTTAAAATTAATCCCTCTTGGTTCTACTCCCTGAGGAATATACAAGTACATACTACATGTACTTTGGGCTAGTGCAAGATCCAATAATAATAGGTGCTCCACAGACTGAACTTAGGACCTCCTGATCACTAGTCTGACGCTCTACCCCATGAATATGCACACCGCTTCAAGTTGACATTTTTCTACAAGTCTAGTTCAGGCAAGAAAATACAGAACAATATTTTGAGCTACAAGTGAATTATTAACCAATCAAGTCAATGAGAAAAAGATGGACTAATGAAATAATTCCTTCATACCAAAACTACGACATTTATATCAAGCATTTTTGTTGGGTTGGCAACTTAAACTTTGCATCTAAAGCTTTTTTAATGTTTGATGACATTCAGGTTGCCAACCAACTATTTTATTATACCCAACAAAACTCTTGGGGGGGGGGGTGTAATTCATGTATAGGAGTCAGCTTGTCAGTCACTAGGTCTATAGCTTTTGGTCCGCTCTATTTCTCTTAACTCTTTCCTTTTTTATGAATTTTTAGACCGGTCGAATTTGAAAGAGGTTGCAGGCGTCAATGAAAAATGCATGCAATTTGAAATCTATGTGGTAGAAAATATTATGGAAAAGGGAGAAATTGCTTAATACAAGCAATTTCTTCTTTTTCCACAATGCTTTTCCAAGTATAAAATCACAGTGACGTAAAATCCTGGGTTTGTCCAGGAAAGAGTTAATTAAAACTACTGGATGATTTGTTTGAATGGGGTTTTACCCGGCTTTCAACAATCTTTCAGTTATATCACGGTGGCTGGAGCACCTAACAATGGAATCCTGGTATTTCTCACACCAGTACTACCATTACGTCCTTTCTTAGCCTCCAGCTGCTATCCCACATGGGTCTACGATTATCAACCCATTGGTGAGAGACAAATAGTCGGAAAGGATGAGTGCTGCTGTCAGGGATCGAACCCGGGACCTCTAGATTGACGGTCTGACGCGCTACCAACTGCCCTATAACGGCGGCCAACTACTGGATGAATTTTATTCAAACTTTACAGGAAAACTCAGTAGCAAGCACAGATGAGCATATCCTATTTAGGTTACATTTCATTATTTATGGAGTTAAAGCTTTCATAGGTTAACTAGGTATCAAAAAAGAGATGTGCATATCCTAAAATAATTTGGTTTTGGTCCTTTTTACGGAGTAATGGCCCTTGATGAAAAATCTCGTGCTAATTTCTCTAAAACTACTTGGATTTGATTCAAACTTCACAGGTAGACTCAGTTTCAAGCAGAGATGTATATATCCTATTTTGGTAACGGTCAATTGACTTTTTCTAGAGTAGCGGCTCTTTATTTAAAAATCTTGATCGCTCATTTTCTCTGAAACTTTTGAAGGTTTTGATGCAAACTTCAAAGATAGACTCAGTATCAAGCAGAGATGTGCATATCCTATTTTCTGTGACAAAATATCTAATTATTCACATTCTAGTTTTTTTACGAGTTACTGACCATTAATTTTGCAAAATAATTCTGCTTAACCCATTACCAGATGACACAATTTTAGGCTGGTCAAAATTGAAAGGAGTTGCAGACGATGATTTAAAGTTTTGAAATTTTAGAGGATTTCATAATACTGGATAGAAAATATTGTGTAAAATGAAAGAATTGCTTGTTACAAGCAATTTCTTCGTTTTACATAATTTTTTCCGAGTTGCTTTTCTTGAGGGGCATCAATAATGGTATGTGACCTTGACCTTATCACGACCTCGACATGAGGAGATGCATATTATGGAGATGTATCATCATGCCAAATATGAGCATTGTATCTTGAATAGGCTGGTAGTAATTGGCAATGTTAAGTATTTTGGTTAAGTTTTGCAGACAGACGGATAGACGGACAACGGTAAAACTATATGCCCCCGATCTTACGATACAGGGGCATAAAAAGCAGATTACATTTATTCCAGTTTACTTTAAGGAAGGCTCTTCGGCCTTGAAGGTATCCAAACAAACTTTTCCCACGTCATCTGTACTTGTCAGTGAAACAACTGTGCTAAATTATTTTAAAATACATATGCTGGTTTCTGAGAAGGTTTCTAAGGTTTTCCCCATACATGGAAATTAGCTCCACCTATGAAAGTCATATCTTTATCCAACCAAAATTCTCTGAAAGAATCTGATAAAGGTTCATCTAAGGATCATTCAGTTGAAATTTGGTTGAATTCTTTTCAGTGCTTTCTGAGATAATTTTTAAAGTAAAAGTTTACAGACGGACACAAGAAGATATGTTCTGGACATGAGTGATTAGGTCAGTTTTGCCTTTTGACCTTCAACTGTGACCTTGACATTTGGGTGCATTCAAGCAAACTATCTACATGACACTCACACTTTTAAAGATAAACAGCTGTGCCAAGTAATTTTGAAATCTATCTATGATTGTACAGGAATGATTGGACACAAGCATACAGAAGAACAAAGGTAACACTACAAACCCTTCTACATTCTAGAGCAGAATATTGGTAAAGATTTTCCCATGTTTCATATATAGTGGAAAATCCCTCCCCCAACATACAGGATAAAGTTAACCCATTCCCACATGATGATATTTTAGACCAGTCCAAATTCAAAGAAATTGCAGGAGACAATTTAAAGATGATGAAATCTTTGAAGTCTTTGACTTTTGGGGTAGAAAACATTGTGGATAATGAAGAAATTGCTTGTCACAAGCAATTTCTTCATTTTCCACAATATTTTCCAAAGCTTTCATAATAAGCGTCATTGTGTGGAAATTGGACAATGGGTTCATGCTTGCATTGACGCAAGACGAGAACACCCATGATCATAATGACAATAAACCTGCTGACCTTGGGGCAGTGGAGCTTAATGATCAAATAGGTTGAACTTTATTTCAAAGTTTATTAACATAAATATATGATAATCTGAATTTTCAAAATACAAAGTTTCTTCATAATCCATAACCACACAATGCCACTTTTTGACGCCCTGAAGAAATATTATCATAGAAAAACAATTGTGAGTAAAGGAGAAATTGCTTACAACAAGCAACTTTTTCTTTTCTCACTATGTTTTCTACCTTGTTTGAAACTTATTTTCCAGTTCTAGGACAATTTGATATGTTTTCTGCAATGTAATCAATTAACAAAAGTCAAAAATTTTGTCTTCTGGTAGTGAGTTAGATTTGCAAAACAAAGTCTTCTGGCATTTGGTTTAGATGAACATCATTGCTCCGTAAGTCCATGCTTCATGGGTCCAATTGTTCATGTATACACAAAGAAACTACAAAAAGACTAAGATGATACATTATTACAGAGTGAATCCCTTGCCTTTAGCCATTTGAGCTCTGTTTTCTCTGTTACACCCTTTATCCACTGACTGTAACTTTGTTGATTTTTTGTATGCTGTTTCTCCTGTAGTATGCTGTCTCTCCAATTGACTAATCACTTGCCCCTCTCACTGACTCCCTAGGCCCTGCCCATTAACTCTGACAGGTAGTTCTGCTTCGATTTTAAACAGTGTTATTTTACAAAAGTTATAGAAAGTAGCATGTAACGAAATGATAAAATGGTTGGTTAGCGACCTAAACATTGTAACTAAAGCAAAACCAACATAACTGTTTCACATAAATGGCTGCCTGTGTATAGTTCATCGCTCAATTACTGGCTGAATGAACGATTTGATTGATTCCTTGACAGCCGCGATCGGGTAATTGACGGCTTGCTTAACCTGCCGATTGACTCTGATGGCCAAATCTATTGACTCCACTGGCAACGTCCTCTAACTCCATCAGGCAGCTCCACTTCGATATTAACCCTTTCCCATTCAAATACAGGATTTTACGTTCCTGTGACTTTATACTTGCGAAAACATTGTGGAAAAAGAAGAAATTGCTTGTAACAAGCAATTTCTCCTTTTTCCACAATATTTTCTACCACATAGGATGGGTTCATTTCAAATAGCATCCAGTTGTCCTTGTCCTCTGCAACCTCTTTCAATTTGGACTAGTCCAAAATTTCCAAAAACGGAAATGGGTTAAACAGTATTATTTGCAAAATTTAAGGCCAGTGACAAGCAACAAAAATTCCCAAGTCATCTAGACTGCGTTTACACTATGTTACACCAAGAGGTCCATGAGGATGTGCTATTGCCATGTAAACTACTTCTCCGTGAGCCAGATGGCCCATGTTCACTGTCAGATTCACTAAATTCAACATCTGATTCTAGATCTGAGTCTATGGCTGCTTGTGATAATACTTGTTCATATTTGGTTGGCATCATATCGGGGCTCTCACTGGAAAACATGAAATAGACGTAGAAAATATTTTTTGTATTTCATGAAAATTTGAAAATTACAATTTGGAACAGTGGAATCCTATGAATTGCAACTCCAATTTGTCAACCCTTTTGTTGCAATTAACTAGAAAGTGCTATTAAAAGGGGCTATTTCTTCTTTCTATCTAATGTATGAGCATAAAGTGCAGTTGAAATTAAGTAGTGATTTGATACTATCTGGATTGCAATTAAGATGGTTCCACTGTATTACCAAGGCATATATCTTAAAAATTCTGTTAAATTAGCATAGAATGTACTGTACTAGTTTTATCCATTACCACACAATCCTGCTTTTGAAATCCTGAACAAATATAGTCACAGAAAACTTTGTGAGAAAAGGAGAAATTGCTTGCAATCACACTGCTTTCTACCTTATTTGGCACTTATTTTCCAACTAAAGTCTACTATGAAACATCATCTGCAACTCCTTTCAATTTGGACCAGTCTTAAAATTTGTTGTCTGGTAATGGGTTAAGATTATTTTTTTAATGAACCACTGTGTGTGCAATAGTTTGATACTCATCTTTACTTTCATGGAGATATGAAACTAATATTTGACCCAATCAGATTGCAGGAATTTTAATAGAATTTTGATCAATGAAACTAAATTAAATCATAATGTAATTGTAAACAGCAATTCCTCCTTTTCCCGGTGTTTTACTCAGCTATTTTTTTTCTAGTGGGTCAAAATGTTTGATTGTTGGATAATGATACAAATGACAAACCTGGATTTTGGTACTTGTCTCCAAACATTTAACTCTGTCCCTGCCGTTACTATGGTAATATATTGACCGTTACTATGACAACAGGTCACATCTAGGATTCTCCCACACTCCTCACTGTTGACAGTTGTAAGGTAAGAGGGGTCAGATGTCACATCAAATACTGAAATACAGGAGTGGTGAACCTGACCAATTATCCCATTTACAGATTACAAAATTTTAGACTTGGCCAAATTGAAAGAAGTTGCAGACAACAATAAAGAAATTTTCGATTCCATTGCCTTTTGGGTAGAAAACATTATGGATAATGAAGAAATTGCTTTTCACAAGTAATTTTTTGGTTTCAAACGATAGTTTCCAAAGCTTTTTTCTTGAAAGGCATCAAAAGGAGTGATTGAGTGGCAAAGGGTTACTGTTGAACTTTTAAATTGACAGGTTGTAGGTGCTAATCAAAGAATAAATTGACCAAAAAATCATACATTTGACCAGATGTGAACTATGAACTCTGACATTGGCTGACATATATGTGAAGCATTTTTTTGATGGAATGGCGAGATCAGTGTGGTAATTTTAGCTTATTCAAGCTGTTGTTACAATGTTCAGGGTGCAAACCAACCTATTTTTTGTTTCATATTGCTGGCTATGAATTTTTAATTATAACCGCCTATGATATCAAATTGGATCTTCCTGTTGGAGCTCAGTAAATGAGGCTAGCTATCTGTCTATTTTGAAATCTGTATCCCTCTATCTGGAGTAGCGATGATAAATTAATGGAAATATACACTCATACCATTTAAATATCCATAGCCAGTGTCCAGGTCATAAGCAGAGGTAACCATGGTGTCCTGGTTTATACATATAGCATCTGTCATACCAAAATCTTCTTTATGGTTTGGAACTTTTTTAACAAGGCCTGAAAAGAATGTATAATAATGTCATGCTCATATTTAAAATTATATAACATGTGGACTGCCAAATTTAAGTTGACAGAACTTCTGGCCAGACCCTTTTATCTAAATTTTGTGTTTTATACCAAGCCTTCTAAATGTGGAATAAAATCCTCTACAAAATTGCATTTAAATCAATGGGCTGAAAGCACCAAATTTGGGTTAAAATTCATTTCAAAAAATATTTTATAAAAAACCTTGGTTTAAAAGAGACAAGCAAGTAGTATAGACCAAGATAAGACTGGACTTATCTTTGCCTATACCTTCTGCCAAATCAGGAATATTCAGAGCTTAACATGACAAGTGTTAAACTGCTGTTGAGAAATGGTATAAATAGGATCATAAATAGGTACTCAAATATGTTTTAACTTATGCAATACCAAAAAAAAAAAAAAAAACTTCTTCAGATTTACCAACATATTAAAGTATCTTATCAAAAATTTAAACTTGTATATCGAGATCTGTTTTAATTTTTATCACTTTCTGGTTTTAAATGAATAATGTAGAACTCTGGGCAAAATTCCTCATTCTATCCTTTCCAAAATACTTCTTTTCTTTTCTTAAATCTTAGGCAGTCACAAACTTTATCATTATTATCTTAGATCCATGACCTTTCAGAATAATTTAATCTTTAGTTTTGTCTATCAAAAGGGCAATCCTTAGGTCAAAAAGAATTATTCATAACTTCCTGAACAAAATTTTGAGCATGCAGTTATTTTGTATGATTCCAAAAAAATAGTTCCATATAAAAAGGTATCGAAATTTGTAAAGTTTTGCTTTTTTTTGCTCAATGCTATTAAATTATAAGAAATGAAGAGAATATTTTTTGTTTTCATGGAGGTAATAGAACTGAAAAGACCTAATCAAACTTATGTATGAATCCGCTTCATATATTCATACAGTGTGATTAGTTTTTTCAGTTCATTCCTCCATGAAAACAAAAAAAATATTCTCTTCATCCCTTAAATACCTTTCTTCCATGACAAACATTTAATATTAACACCATCATCTCCGTACAACAATTGATCTCCTTTTACATTCAAGGCTCGAATGTGCCGTACGATAACAGATTTCCCGCTCAATGTATGGATTTTTTCTGAGACAAACACACAGTTCAAATTGTTTTCCCTCACTTCAAACACTTTAATTTCCCCATCTGCAGCACATGATGTGAATATTTTACTATCTTTAACCTGTAATGCAATGAAAATAGCATTGAAATACAGAAAATCTTGCTCAAATTACCACCTGTATTAACCCTTTTTTAAAATTTTAGACTTGTCCAAATTCAAAAGGGCTGCAACATTATATAGTGAGGACAATTCAAAAAGTAGCAATCCTATATGATAGAAAATTTTGTTGGAAAAAATAAATTGCTTATTTCAAGCATTTTCTTCTATTTCTACAATGTTTTTTCTTTTCCTACAATATCTTCCACCTTATCTGATATAAGATTGAAAGATTTAACTGAATTTAGAATGATGTCTGCATCTTCCTCAATTTGGACCAGTCTAAAATTTTGTCATCTAGTATTGGGTTAGGCAGCCATTCTCTCAACAAGTTTTACTGTTCATCCAAATTCCAGAAAGAGTGATGTTCAATCTTGATCTTGACAACATGAAATCAAACCTGCTTGACATTTCATCTTAGAAAGGGCTGGCCCTGCCTAATAACTCCAGAAATTTCTTAATTATCCACAATGTTTTAAGCCCAAAAACACAAAAAAATATAAGATATCAGCTTTAAATTGTTGTCTGAAACTTCTTTCAATTGGGACCAGTTTAAAATTTTGTTGCCTGATAATTAGTTAATTTATTAAAGTTGACAAAATTTTAGACGTGTCAAAATTCAAAGATATTGCAGATGACCATTTCATGTTGCAAATTTTTCAACTATCTACGTCAATTGAATTAGCCAACCATGGGGAAAATACAGAGATTGCTTGTTGCAAGCAATTTCTTTATTTTTTACATTGTTTTCAAGCCCTATTCCTTGAAGGGTGTAGAAGAGTTGTGTTGGAAGGGGTTTTGACATTGTAACAAACCCTTTACAAATAGTCAATTTTGGACTGGTCCAAATTGAAATGAGTTGCATCCAACAATTTAAAATTTTGGTTGTATTTCAATTTTCTATCTTAAGAAACATAGTGGAAAATGAAGAAATTGCTTCATTTCATATCAATTATTATGTTTCCCATATTGTTTTTTCTGGAGGGTGTCAAAAAGCGACACTGTCTGGGTATGGATTAGGCTATAAGCTTAAAAATCACATTTGTTACAATGTCAGGTTTGACTGACAGGTAAAGAAAGTAATCATGTCAAATTAAGTACAGGTATCTGAATTTCCTTTTTATAGTTTCTATTTTCTTAGCCACATAAATTTCTGTGAAAGTTCCATAATTTTGAGTTTTGTCAAAATCAATCAATTCCGACTAACAGATATGTTACAATCAATTGTACAGTTTCCAGTCAAGCATAAATCCATAAGTCCACTTTCATTGGTTATCACACAGAATCTTGTCTATCTTTCTTGTAAAGAGCATCCCTACAGCTAATACAACAAGTCACAGAGATTTCCTAAGAATTCAATGAAAATGTTGAATTTATCCACAACACAAAATGACAAAAATCCTTTCAAGGGTCATAATTGATATGTTATACAAAAGCTTTTTCTCAATTTCAAAACGGTTCATCTGGCTTCAAAAAAATGTTCTATGAAGAGTTGTAAATTTTTTGCCCCTTAACACACTTTACTCTATTAAGACGACCGCAAAAAATCTGCAATGAGCCCAAACCATTTTATAAGTGCTTCTTATGGACACAAATTGAAAAGAATGATAAGATAACTTTGATGGATTATAGATGAGCCATTCCCACACGTTTCAATTTTAATCCCCCTCAAGAAAAAAGTTGTTACATGCAATTTCCTCATTATCCACAATGTTTTCTACCCCAGAAGACAAATATTCCTAAAACTTTATATATTAAAGATTCTCATTTGCAAATTCTTTTAATTTTGACAAGTCTAATGTATTGTGTAGGAATGAGTTCAGCCAGCTTCACTGTTTTTGATGCATTTACTGCAATAGACTTAACCCTTTCCCAGTTGTTTTTTTTAACTTTTAGACTGGTCCAAATTGAACTAGGTTGCAGATGACAATGAAATTTGGAAATTTTAAATAAAACCATCCTATGTGGTAGAAAAAATGGTGGGAAATAGAGAAATAGCTTGTAACAAGCAATCTTCTTTTCCAACAATGTTTTCTAAAATCACAGTGACATAAAATCCTGGGTTTGTACAGGAAAGGGTTAAATTTGGACCAGTATTGGTTTTTATCATCTGGTAAAGCTCAAAAATGAAAATCTAGATCTTACCACAAGTCCAGTGATAGAATCTTCATGGGCCTTGTGTGAAGTGATGTTGTCTTTGGTCTCCAGGTCCCATAACTCTATCTTTCCTCCATCTGAATGATGAAATTATTAATAAAAATCATGGCTTTGTCTTAATTTCAATGACACTGCACAAACAAGATAACAGGAAGACAATGATGGTTCTAAATAGCTCGACTCAGTGTCCTTGTGAATAAATTCATTTTATCCCCAAAACAATGTACTCAATAAACCCTTTCATGTTCAATCCCTGGTTTTTACGTCCTTGTGTTTTTATACTAGAGAAAAAAATGTGGAAAAAGAAGAAACTGCTTGTAACAAGCAATTTCTTCTTTTTCCACAATGTTTTCTTCTAATATTTATTTTAATTACCCTTTCCCATTTTGCAAAGTTTTAGATCTGTCCGAAATTGGAAGGTTTTGCAGGCGAAAATATAAAGTGGATTTACTCAGAGTAGAATAAAATTATTGTGATAAAAGAAGCAATTTCTTCTTTTTCTACAATATTTTCTCACTTATAAAATCACAGGGACATAAAAACCAGGGATTGAACAAGAAAGGTTTAAAAATTTAATTCTTTATGATTTTCTTATTGTTGTTGTTGTTTTCTTGTTTAAAATAATTTCACTCTGAAACATTAGTGATTGCAATTGCTAGGCAGCTTGCCAGGCCCTCTGACTCCTGACATGGTATTTCAATTTAGATATCAAACAATACGAGTTTGCAACATACATTGACAGGAAAATAAAACAAAAGCAAATCATGAGTTGGCAACCTAAACATCATAACTTAAGCTTATAAAAGCTGTAGTTACAGTACTTTAGTTGCACACCAACAAAAGTCCTTGACATAAATGTTTGGGCTCAACATTCACTTAAAGTCTAAATGGACAATTGACCAATCCGTGGCCCCAAACAACAGACTCCCAAGGCCCCGCCCTTTAACTCCGACAGGAAGTTCCGCTTCCATTTTTAACAGTGTTATATTGCAAAATTTATTGCCAGTAGCATGTTACAAACAGTAATATGGTTGGTTGGAGACATAAAGCATTGAATAAGCAGTAGTTACAAAGTTAAAGTCGACAAACCAACTATGAATTTTGTAATTTGAGCGTTTGTTCAACTGATTGTTTGATTAACAGTGGGAATCCGTCATTTCTATAAACTGAAGATTCAGAAACAGAAAAATAGAATACATCTGAATTACCTGAAGCAGTCACTGCACAACCCAGTGTAGCATGAAATGTGACTTTAGTAATCGGGTTGTATGTGTAAATGGATTTCAATAGTTCTCCTGAAACAATACAAGACAATAAACTGGTTTATTATATACCTATAACTGATCTGAATAAAACTCTGGCTATCTGTTACAAATTGACACGTACTTGGTGTGTATCCAAAAGACATATTCGTCGTTTTCCTTTAAACACAGACTACTTTGCAGATGCTGTTTGTATTTTGTTGTTGTTGTTGTTGTTATTTGGTAATAATTTTCAGAGGTTTTCTTAATGTTATAACTAAAAAGGTATATAAGATATGTATAAATTTTGTAATGTTTCAATGAAATGTATCCTATCACCAGATGACACAATTTTCAGCTGCAGAATTGTATGGTAATAAATTATTTTCAATAAAATCAAAGAGTTTAATCTATTTGTTTGTTACCTTTTCTTTAATGCTTTCAGATGGATTACCAAGAAATAACGGTAGATTATTTGTTGTTGTTGTTATTTGGTAATAATTTTCAGAGGTTTTCTTAATGTTATAACTAAAAAGGTATATAAGATATGTATAAATTTTGTAATGTTTCAATGAAATGTATCCTATCACCAGATGACACAATTTTCAGCTGCAGAATTGTATGGTAATAAATTATTTTCAATAAAATCAAAGAGTTTAATCTATTTGTTTGTTACCTTTTCTTTAATGCTTTCAGATGGATTACCAAGAAATAACCACCTATCCAGTGAAATTATCAAAGACTTATGCCCCGCTTTCGTTCATTTCACCCTATCTGACGTTATCTAAGCAGAGCCAAATAAATGATGTCATCAAAAGCGTTGCATAGCAGTCATATGCAAAATGATACGCTTTAAGAAAATTTGTCATATAATTTTCGCATTTTGTCTAATTTTTGCATTAAAGAAATAGAACAATTGTTTGTTTTTTGAGTAAGATCGATATATATTTCATTTCGTGAACAACAAAAGCTTTATTTTCACTTGTGGCTTCGCCACTCGTGAAAATAAAGCTTTTGTTGTTCACTCAATGAAATATATATCGATCTTACACTGAAACAAACGATTATCCTCTATATATTTAGTTTTGTGACATTCAAAATTAATTAACCCATTCCAACACAATGATGCCTTTGAAGCTCCTAAACAAAAAATAAAAACAATTGGAAAAAAAATGTGTAAAACAAAGAAAATTTGAACCAAGCAATTTTTTTCATTTTCCACAATGATCCTACCCAAAACGTTGAAAAAACCCTGAACTTTTGTAAACTTCAAACCATTTACTGCAACTCCTTTCAATTTGGACCAAAATGTTGCTCTCTGGTAATTAGGTTGAACAGTTCATCTTATAAAATAAAGCGTTTCTAGGCTCTGCTTTAACCTTACCTTTGCTTATAGAAATTCATTTGCAATGAACGCTTTATGCGTAAATAG
The DNA here is from genome assembly GCA_946902895.1 of Fragum fragum. Lineage (NCBI taxonomy): Eukaryota > Metazoa > Mollusca > Bivalvia > Cardiida > Cardiidae > Fragum > Fragum fragum. The sequence goes on along the minus strand of OX336378.1, from coordinate 22,784,346 downwards.
GTGCTCTTGAACACACAATCAAGATGTTTTCATGTTCCTTATTAATGATTGTTGAAAGAATTCATTACTTTCTAATTCAATCCTAGTTTTGCTTGATTTTTGGTTTACAATTAACATCATACCACAACAAAAAAGTGAGTTCTGAACTATTTTCGCATACTTGCAGAATGAAATGAATATAATAACATTTCTCTTTATCTCTTAACCCGTAACCAGATGACAGAATTTTAGAGTCGCAAAAATGTAAAGAAGCTGCCAATAATAGTTTATATCAGATGAAAAATTTAAAAATCTATGGGCTAGAAATCAATTTTGACAATGAAAAAATTGCTTCGACAAGCATTTTTTTCTTTTTTCCTCAATGTCTTTTCAAACTTTTTTGAGGGGTGTAAAAAAGGCAGGTTCAAAACCATTGTGCTACATTATAGATTGTCATACCTGTTTCTGCTGACCATAGTTTCAAGGAACAATCTAAAGAACCACTCAACACTAGATAGTCATTGTTAGACAGACTTAGCTTCTCACCTGTGTCAAAAAAAAGGAATAAGAAAAATGTTAAAGAATGACAATATATGCATTTACATCATAATTTACTGCACAGGAATGAAGTGAACTTGTTGATGCATGATTAAATAAGTGTAATAGCAAGGCAAATCTAAGTCTACAGTGTTACAATGTTTTTGTTTTTTTCATTACTTGGAAAACTAGAAATTGTTTTTAACACAACATTTGTCTACCCACTATGTAGATACAGATAAATGGATTTAAAAGGCGGCCTTTTTAATCAATCTATCTCTATATTAAATATTTCAAAATGCATGTACTGACATCAATTTACAATTCTAAATATTCATAATAGACCTTTTCACGCAAAGCGCCAGATGACTAAAAAGTCTGTATCCTTTAGACGCTTTCAAAGAAAAACAAACAAACAAAATTTCCACTAGGGGGAGGAATTACTTCTAGTTTTGTTTTTCGAAAGCCTTATGATTGCGTCCGAGTCATTCTAACTTCATTTTTAGATGTTTCATTATAAAAATTATTGGCAAAATAAATAGAAAATTTTGTTGGAAGTGTAACATCTGTTTGTTACAATATTTTTTTCTCTGTTGTTCTAGTAAAGTTCAAGAAGCATTATTAGTACAATGTAGTCTATTTCATCGGGCTTAAAGAATAAATGACGGGTGTTTTGTTTCCTGATCTATTTTTCGCCATAGACAATAAAATGTATGATAACCCAGTATATTGTATATGTTGAAACAAGCGCCTGTAATGAAGGAAGGGGTATGCATCAAGGAGAGGTCATTAACCCGTTTTGTCTGCAACAATCACTAGAATCAGCAAAATTCCTGTTCTTTGCCTCCGGAAATATTGAAGTTATGATAGTTTGTGCTAGAATAGGTGAAAACTAAGATCAATATGGTCAAAACATATCATTGTCTGTGGGCGACCAAAATGTCGTAACTACATATTATCTCAAACTATATTTACAACCTTTTGTTGGCCCATCAATGATATTCCGTTTATAATATGCATATTGGCTCCTTGATCTACTTGTAAAGCTAGATTTTCAAATATTAAAATGAAAGCCTACCTCAAAATACATACAGCAGCGAAAAAACAATTTTAAATACATTCAATGAAAATTAGCTTATTCACTTTATTTTTTGCGGAAAAATACTTAAAAGATAAACACCATGTCATATTATCGTGCCGTTTGAAATTATGCCAGTCGCATCCTTTGATAAATCGACAAGAAATTAGTATTTGGCAGAATATCAGTTGAAATATATAAATATTAGATTTGTCTCATCAAATCATAAATTTTGCAAATTAAATATGTCAGAGTGTTTATCCGTTTCTTTGTGACATATTGCCTGTTACATAATATCCCAATATATAGTGTTATACCGAAGGGAACCCTTTACATCAAAGCTGTTAACCAATCATTCTTCTGATCAGTACTCTCTTATCATTATCATTACATTTAATCATTTATATTTTTTTTACTTTTCTTCGCACTATTAACATTGTCATCATCAATACGATTTATGTCATACATATTGTCAAAATAATGCAAAAACAGGGAGCTACATTAGTTTACTACCAGACAGAAAGAAATATTCCAAAAACAGCATGCCTGCTTTGTTCTTCTTTATTTTTATAATGTTAAAGTTTATACACTTATACTTTGTAATAAGGAAACTTTATAAGAAAGAAATATATACACTTTGGTGAAGACTTTAGAAGATTAGTATCAACATGGGCCACTTTTATGTCATACCTAAAGCAACAGTTTATCTGTATCATCCAAAATATGGAGAATAGTATTTAAATGCTCTAAAAATTAAACAAATAAATTTAGTCAATCATGATGATTGTCACTTTTTCATATGATAAGGCCTACCTTGTGAAAGGCAGGGTTTTCCATGATTGACGTGATTACCATTGACGCATATTTGCAAATTTAACCAATTGGCATATTGGAAAAAATCTGAAGGCTTATGTCTTTTATGTAGTGTCGATGGTTGAAAATATTACAAAATCATTGATTTCCAGCACATATAAACTACAGTAATTTGTTGTATATTTTAATTCCTCAAAGCCATCATTCTGTTTTTGTACCAAGTATTAAACTGTAACTCTATATTTTTTCCTTTCTTGTATGTGTTTAAGGGGGGGGGGTGTAAAAATATTTTCAAAAAATCTTATTACATTGTATATATCATTTTATGAAAAGTTGATTATTGCCACATTCGAGGTATGTTATATTTCATGTGGCCTAGATACTAGGCCGTTTTAAACTCAATGTGGTTACTTATAAACTGTAATATCATCAATATTACTCGCTAAAGTTGATTTCATATATTCTGTTCAGTCAAAACCATAACATAGAAAGTAAGAAGACCATACCTAAAGGTCCAATGTCAGACAATAAAACAACATCAGTCACAGATCCTGTATGACTTCCAAGACTCCTCTTCTCTGTTAGGCTTGTCAAGTCCCAAACTTTGACTGTTGTATCTCGACTAAAGTTAAAATGATAGGATCTACTTTTGAATCAGGTAGCAGTAGACAATTGAAAGTTGGTTTAGTATCAAAACTTAACACCTATCTGTTCAATCCCTGGTTTTTATGTCCCTGTTGTTTTATAATTGAGAAAACATTATGGAAAGAGAAGAAATTGCTTGAACCAAGCAATTTCTTCTTTTTCCACAATATTTTCTGCCCTACTGATTTATTATCATTTTTTCAATAAAATCAACTTTAAATTGTCATCTGCAAAACTTTTGAATTTGGACTTGTCTAAGATTTGGCAAAACAGGAAAGGGTTAAAATCCTAAATGGCAGAAAACAAGGAGAAAAGAGAACTTTCACCTTTTACAATTTTCTTTGATGAACAAGTAGATTTGGAAAATCAGATATCAAAAATCTATATAAAATATTGTATTTCCATAACCTATTTTAGCTTTCCTGTTTTTTCAAAACTTTAGACTGGTCCAATTTGAAGGATATTGCGGATGACAATGAAATGTGAGTGAAATTTAAAATGAAACCATCCTTTGTGGTTGAAAAATAGTGTTTGAAAAGAAGAAGTTGTTGTTACAAGCAATTTCTTCTTTTTTCATAAAATTTTCTAAGTATGAAATCACCAGGGACTGTACAGGAAAGGGTTAAAGATTCATACAGAAAGCTGCAATGAATGTGTGGGACAGTCACGCCATGTGTCAAATGTTTGACCTCAAGCTTTCAGTTAGAAAAGAATTTGATTTCTCCCTGGGACCTCAATACCATTATCATTGTCTCATCATCTGGAGTTTCATTTGCTGGCTTATTTCAATTATGTACAGCTTTGTTCAAAACTGTCTTAACCCATTACCAGATGACAAAATTTAGACTGAAAAATTTGAAAGTATTTGCAGACAACAATTATATTTCAATTTTCTTTGTCTTTTTGGGTAGAAAACATTGAGGGCAGTTAGAAACAAATGCTTGTAGCAAGAAATTTCTTCATTATCTGCAATGTTTTTCAAAGCTTTTTTCTTTAGAGGAGTAAAAGAGCTCTTATGAATATAGGCACTTTAATAGTTTTTCTCCTACTCCTTGATGTGATGTATTTCATGACATTGAATTGCTATAATCACTTTATTTTCTTTTGTTGAATATAGATCAATTGCAAATGAGGTCATGTGGTGTCTATATTCAAATGTTGTAATTTCTAAACAATAATGTGTGATTCCATTGAACCTTTGATAAGTACCCAAAAAAAAAGCTGCTTTTGCTATGAAGACAATATCTAGTTGGTATTAAACAGCTGTTTGGGTAATTTACAGGGCTCTTTGGATAAATTTCCTTCCTAGGTCATAGAAATACCATTACCCCTTTAAGGCCACTTTTCCTGTGTTTACAAATGGAACTTTCCCATTTCGAATAGAGTTCATCTTTAATACATGTACCTGACAAACATTCTGACCAAGTTTCAAAGGTTTGACCTTAAATTGTGGCCTAAAGAGTATAAACATTTAATTGTTGACACTGCACAATAGGCAACAGATGCACAGGACATCCAAGGATCACAAAAGCTCACTATGTGCACATCATGCTCTGGTGAACAAAAACTTAAACTGCATACCTTGCTGACACAAATAAAGTTCCATTACAGTCTACTGCAGTAACCAAGTCATTATGACCTTCCAATAAAGTCACTATAAAACCAGAGTTGTTCCAGAACTCGAGCTTACTGCTCTGAACCTTTGAAGTACCTGAAAATATATATTTCGTTCGATACTTTTTTGAAACTATACAATTCATTACTCAAAACAAGAGGGCAATTGGTCCTAGAAAGCTCACCTTAGATAAAGGATCTTTTTCTCATGACAGTCTAATTTAATAGTAAGGTAAGGATTATGATACAAGTAGGCCTGATTATACTTAACCCTTGTCATGCTGTATAAATTACCTTACTAAATTGCTTTAAAAAATCAAAGCGCTGAAAGCAGTGAATGAACTTGTTGTTCAAAATCAATGTTTCTTTTAGAAATCAATTTCATAACAACTCTGGCAGGAAAAGTACAAGCAGGAGGTGAAGACCAAGATCAGACTGCACTTATGTGCAGGCTGATCTTGGTCTACAATTCCTGCCAAACCGGATTATTCCGGGTTCAGCATGATAAGGGTTAATACTTATATATGCTCTGTACCTGGGGATGTTGTTTAAAAATCACTCTTTATTTCTATATAAACCCCACCCCCCCAGGGGCAAAAGAGGTCAATATACTGATGTTTCATGAAAAATGTCAAGGCTTTATGCCTTCAGGGTCAGGTGGAGAAGATTTTTGAAGATTATTTTAAACTTTAACATTTGTTGCCATGGCAACCAGAGTTTTCAATGGATTAAAAATCTTTTAGCTATTTAAATATAGAGCCACTTGAGGAACATTTCTGCCAAATGGTTTTTGAAGAGATATTGTTTAAAATCGCACTTTATTTCTATATAAACCCCATTCCCCTGGGGCTCTACCCCCGGGGACCCGAGGTGATTTTAGCAATTTCGAAAGAGGTCAATATACTGGTATTTCATGCAAAAAATCTAGGCTCTACGCCTTCTGGGTCAGGAGTAGAAGACTTTTAAAGATTATTTTGAAATTTCACTTTTGTTGCCATGGAAACCAGAGTTTTCAACAGATTTTTTTTGTTTTTGTTTTTTTGCTATTTTTAAAGGAGACCACTGTCAAATTTGGTTCAAATTGACCCAATGGTTTTGGAGGAGATTTTGTTCTAAGAAATTGTTGACTGACGACACACGAAGGACAGACACAAGACAAAATGTGATCACAATAGCTTACTTGACTACTTCGTGCTCGAATGAGTTAAAAAAGAAACTTGAGAGTTAAATCAAAGTCATAACTTGTGGCAAATATCCGACGGAAAATCTAAGTCTTGTTCAAATTAAAGAGGTTTGCAGACAACATTTCAAAACACACTGGAATTAAAGAGTAAGAGCCAGTTAGGTTAGAAAATATTGCAAAATAATAAGAATTTGCTTGTTTCCCTAGATTCATGAATTATCCTCATTTAAACCTTGTCAAGCTGAATAAAATCTTTGTTCAGAATGGCATTAAAATCTAAAGGTTGAAAGCACCCAAAGCCCCTAATTGTGGGTAAATTTTTTTATTTTTTTATAATTCTATATACAACTCTGGCTTAAAACATCAAACAGGTGGTGTAGACTAAGATCAGACTGCACATATGTTCAGGCTGATCTTTGTCTTTACCTCCTGCCAAAAACAGAATATTCAGGGTTCAGCATGACAAGGGTTAACACACACCCCCATTTGATCCAGCCCATTTACAACCCTCAAGAAAAGAGCATTGAAAAACATTTTGGAAAATGAAGAAACTTGTAGATTAGATGAAGATGCTTGTTATAAGTAATTCTTCATTTCTATATTCTCTATCCAAACCGACAAGAAAGAAAGAAACAAACAACAAGAGGACCATGATTGTCCTAAATCGCTCACCTGAGGCATCTCCAAATTACAGTACTTTTTAGTATAAAAAAGACACAACTTGAGCAAAATAAATAAAAGATATATAAGATTTAGGGCTTTGTACAAAACAATCCAGTAATGCTTTACAATAATAATGAATGCCTTTGGCTTTATAGTTTAATCCATTACCAAACTATCCCAGAATTTGTCACCCTCAGGGAAAACAGGTTTGAAAAATACATAGTGAGAAAGGGAGTGACAAGCAATTTATCCATTTCTCACAGTGTTTTCTACCTGAAATTCTTTGTATTTAGATTTCAATCAAACTCTAATTACTGTCTGCAACTTCAATGGGTGTAATTTTAGCAACCTTGGTAGAGAACAATCTGGATGTACTATAAATCAAAATATGAATGCATTACAACTTATACATGAGGAGTGGAAAATATTTGAACATGCTCTTATTGAGCGTTTTTCATATCCTTGGATGCCTTGGGAAGGGCCATGTTTGTCAAAAGGATATAAACATGGTAGATAACAATAATGTTATCCTTTGTTTTTAATGTAAATGCTCTGGAACCTATATTTAAGAAGAAGAATTCTTTCAATGCAATTTACGCAATTTTCAACCCCAGGAACAGAGACATTTTTTATCCTAAGAGCATATTTTCCTGTTACGTAGTACAAAATTATTTAGTCATGCTACATACCAAATATGTATGCCCTTCACCTTATTTTTTAGAAGGAGAAGACTTTCGATGTTGCTCTAATTGGGCGTTTTCAAAAAAATTTTACCTCTGGGGCAGTGCCATGTTTTATCCCAGGGCTAAAATTTTAGCTAACATGGTAGGGAACCATCTGGATATGCTATATACAAAATATGAATGCCTTAGACTTTTTAGATTGGGAGGAAAAGACTATTGAACATGGTCTAATTGAGCATTTTTACAAACTTTGGACACCCAGGGAAGGGGTGTTTATTAACCTACAAGCATAATTTGATCAAAACAGATAGATAACAGCCAGGCTATGCTACACTCAAAATATAAATGCCCTCCTCCTTAAAATGAAGAATTTTTTTAAACATATTCAAATTTTGCGTTTTTCCAAATTTTGGACCCCTAGTGCAGAGCTTTTTTTGACCTGAAGAAGACAACTTATAGTGATATGGTACAAAACCATCTAGTTATGCCCCATACCAAATATGAATATCCTAGACCTTAAAGTTTAAGAGGAGAAGTCTTTTGAAATTGCTCTAATTAAGCATTTTTCCAAACTTCGGACTTCAGGGGCGGGGCAATTTTTGACCCCAGAGATTAGATATTTAAAAAACTTGGTTGTGAACAATATGATTAAGCTCTATATAAAATATAAATGCCTTTGGCCTTGTAGTCTGTTAAAAAAAAGACAACAAAGATTTTCTAAAATTTTCCATTTTAATATGCCGCAGTTACAAGAGTTCACAGAATTAAATTCTTTTAACAACTTTTGAAGAGCTTCAACTAAAAAACATCCCTGCAAAGTTTAAGATTGATTTGCCTACTGGTTTAGGAGGAGAAGATTTTCAAAGATTTTTACAGATTTACTAAAAAATTCCCATTTTCACATGCCGCGGCAACCAGAGTTTTTGATGGAATTAAATTCTTTTAACAACTTTAGTAGAACTTCACCCAAGGAACATCCCTGCTAATTTTCAGCTTGATTGGCCTACTGGTTTAGGAGGGGAAGATTTTTAAAGATTTTTACAGATTTACTAAAGATTCCCATTTTCACATGCTGCAGCAACCAGAGTTTTTGATTGAATTAAATTCTTTTAACAACTTTTGTAGAACTTCACTCAAGGAACATCCCTGCAAAGTTTCAGCTTGATTGGCCTACTGGTTTAGGAGGAGAAGATTTTTAAAGATTTTTACAGATTTGTTTAAGATTCCTGTTTTCACATGCCGCGGCATCCAAAGTTTTTGACGGAATTTATTTCTTTTAACAACTTTTGTAGAACTTCACCCAAAGAACATCTCTGCAAAGTTTTAGATTGATTGGCCTACTGGTTTAGGAGGAGAAGATTTTTAAAGATTTTTACAGATTTACTAAAGATTCCCATTTTCACATGCCGCGGCAACCAGAGTTTTTGATGGAATTAAATTCTTTTAACAACTTTTGTAGAACTTCACCCAAGGAACATCCCTGCAAAGTTTCAGCTTGATTGGCCTTCTGGTTTAGGAGGAGAAGATTTTTAAAGAAATTGTGGACGGACTGACAGACAGACGGACGGACGACGGCCAACGACCGATCACAATAGCTCACCCCGCACTTTGTGCTCAGGTGAGCTAAAAATTCATTCACAGAAAATTATTGGCTGCAAATTCTTTCAATTTGGACCAGTCTTATATTGTTACAAGCAATTTCTTCATTGTCAACAATGTTTTCCAAAGCTTTTTTCTTGAGATGCCTAAAAAGCGGAATTGAGTTTGAATGTGTAAAACAGCATGCTTTTGAAAGAGTTCTCTACAATTTAGATAGAGTTTGCAATATTCCTTAAATATATAAGAACTACTTTTTATGGAGTAGTCATTCAATGGATTTAGTGGTTAAGCCTCCAGTGGCAGTGTACTCGTTGAACTTTGAGAAGACCTCAGAATTTTGTCTGTTAACTTAAGATATCAAAGCTGACGTTTGCTAGCTAAAACATGAGGTATATTTGTTTGGCATGTTGAGGGTTAATTGCAATATTGTTCTATGTACTAATACAACTTAACATTGTACAGACACTTGGAACAGTATCAAAATTAACCCTCAATGTGTATTGGGGGGGGGGGGGTAACTGTGAATTAGTCAAACTCAAAAATATGCGAATTCAAACACTGCAGATATGTTCAGTTTTACAACATTACCTTTATTTGTGAGACTGCTCTTTCCCTTTTTAGTTGGAGAAGGCTGATCTTTAGCTTCTTTCTTACCCTCCCTTATAGCTACAGCAGATGTTCTGAAAGAGAAAAGAAAGAAAGGAATATACAAACTAATTATTTGTTTTAAAGCAAGATTGATATTACCTTCATTTGGTGAACAACAAAAGATATATTTTTATCAGTGACTGTGTGTGAAAATATTGAATTTGATGATGATTCAGTGAAAGGCTCCTCAACATGCAAAATACACATATACATTTATTTTATTTCTATCATTTACATGAAAAAATGTTGAATTTTCAGCCAAATATCTACAAAATGGATAATTTTGCATTTTCATCACATCAGTGGCTATGGACCTTCAAAATAAACATTAAGGGAAGAAAAATGAACAAAAGCAGGGTAAAATCAACAAAATATAGTAAGTTGACCATTTTGACAATTTAACCAGTAAATCACTTTCATTTTCAATAATACAGCCTACCTCAAAAGACAAAGATCTCCGACATTTCATAAACTTAAAATTGCTGTCTGCAATTTATTTGAATTTGGGCAGGTCTTCAGAATTGCCATCTGGTAATGGTCAAATCTTAGTTCCCCATGGGAGGTTTTAATTAATTAAACCTATTACCAGATAGTAAAATCAAAGACGGGCTAGAAATTGTTAAGTGTTTATATACTGAAAAAGACCAGATAAAGAGAAAAGGAGAAACAGCTTATTAACCTGTTACATAGATATTGATTTGAAAACCTGGGAAAAAAAGGAACTTGTTTTGACTTATCAAGTTATTGGTTATTGTGCATTCTATAAACTTAATCAACACCCCTGAAAAAGCTTACCAGAAAAAACAATTTTTCCTTGCAAGCTATATCACTTTCATATTTGCGATAACAAATTTATCATTTTGGAAGTGGCAAATTAGAGGATTATCTATGAACCCCTTCAACCCATTACCAAACAAGAAGATTCTAGACTGGTCGAAATTGAAAGAAATTGCAGACAACGATTTTGACTTTGTGAAAGTTTTAAATTTTTCATCTTTCTGGGTATTGTTGCAAGCTATTTCTTCCTTTTTCCACAAAAGCTTTTCATTTGAGGGGCTTCAAACAGGGTCATTGTGTGGGAAAGGCTGAAAATAAAAGCAACACTGAGGGCTGCCTAATGCCCTGCTGCCAGATGCTTGATAATGGATACAAAGTTTAGGCTGAAAAGAGGCATAACTCTTACAAAAAGCATTTACAGTGCTTGAAATCATGGACTGGTCTTTTTGAAAGTGAACATATAAGTATACCACAAGTTTCAAATCAATGTCCTCAGTAGAACCAGAGATATTAGAAAATGTCAAAAAAATGGTGTGATGAAAATGCAGATGATGTCAAAGCTATGGCAATCTATGCACTGAATGATTTTTCAGGAAACAGCAAAGCTAAATCTGTGTTCAAACTTACCTTCCTTGTGTTGATGGGTTAATAGTGTCATCACCTGCTTTCGCATCAGCATGAGTAAGTTTTGGTTCTACATTTATTTCACTAACTGATGTTTGGCCATTTTCATCCTGCTTCACTGTCACATTTATATCACTTTCTGATGCAGACTTTGAAGTTGACATAGACCAGTCAGTGCTTACAGAGCAACTTGAATTAAAATCTTCGTCAACTTTTACACTGCCACCTTCGTTAATTTGTGAAAGAAGAAAAAGAAGTTCTTCTCGAAGTCCATCTTTCTTAAGACACTGTAATAGAAAAACAGGTCATGTTATACTATGATCTTTACAGTTGATGTCCTAAGGGTTGTTGCCAAAGGTTTAGAAATCCAAGATTTAAGCTTTGACTTTTCTTTTTCAAACCATCATCATGCATTCTTTATAAATATTTAAGTTATAGAATAGTGAATTATTAAACAATTATGAACAATCTCTAAGGCAATAGAGATAAAGATAAGACTGCATGCTGTCTGCCACTGCAATTAAAGGAGACTTACAGTTTCAACAACTGATTTGCACCAAGCCATCATGGATTTGAAAATGTGCTTAACCAATTAAATCTACAGTATGTTTCACATTTTATAGTCTGTTTCTCGATGACATGATGAAAATTTAGACTGGTCCCAATACATAAAAAATTACAACAATTTTGAGTTGATGAATTATACAAACCTTTGTCTTTTAGAGAAAATACTTATTCTGGTAATTATAAAAGAAGAAATTGAAATATACATGTACATTCTTTTTCAATAATGTTGTTTTTTCATGATAGTTGTAAATATTATGTAGAAATGTTTAACCCTTTCCTATACATAACCAAAATTTTACTTCACTTGGATTTTAAACATAAGAAAACATTTTAGAAAAAAAAGAAATTGCTTGTAACAAGTAATTTCTTCTTTTCCCGCAGTATTTTCTACCACAAAGGATGGTTTCATTTCAAATTGCATCAAATATTTTCAATGTCCTCTGCATCCAACTTTCATTGTCGTTTGCAACCTCTAGGATTTTGGACCTGCCTCAAATTTTAAAAAAAGACTGAAAGCGTTTATAGTGAAGATACACACTGGTACCAAAGTAGCTGAGACCTAAGTGTCTGCATTGCCTTAGAATCACAGGTGTGGAATTCCCATGACTGACTAGTCCAACATCAGCTTTTCTACTTGCTGACAAGTGCATTTTTTTAAGGCCTTTCTCAAACATAATTATATACTGGAAAGCTACCATGATCTTTAATTTCTCAAGGGTAAACTTCCCTCTCTATATATAATAAACTCTTACTCTGTGCACTTTCTATCTTTTACATTCTCTTTGGACCCAAATCTCTTTTAACAACTTTTTATTAACAATAGCTGCAGCCAATAGTAGACAGTATTGACTTTCATGTTCTACAAAGTTACAGCCTTTATCACAAATAGAGGTTATATCAAACAAGACTAATCTGAAACCTGTGAAATAGAAGTCACATTTCCGGAAGACATTCACAAAAACGAATTAGGGTCAAAAAGGCCCAGTGACAAAAAGGCCCAGTGTACAAAAAGGCCCAGTGTCAGAAAGGCCCGGACCAAAAAGGCCCAGTCCAAAAAGGCCCACTATATACAAATATAGCAAGTCAATATAATTTTCTTTTACTCAAATGTTAAAAGAAATTATATAATTATTAAGAGGTGCATATATTTCAGTATGCACTTGCTTAAATAATCCTTTCCCAGACAACGATATGATAATGTACAACGTACAAAGGAATTATTAAAATTTTACAAACAACACCTTGATTTCTCAAAATATTACTATAATGACAGAAAATTGTTTTGAGAAATAGGCAAAATGCTTTTCAGGGGCAGTAATACTTTACTATACTTGTTTCTTTATGCCAACACCTTTCAACACACTTAATATTAGGATTCACACAAAACTGTCATTCTATAACTGATTGAAAAGTGTTTGATTTTATAATGACCAATTTAAGTCAATTTGAAAATAAAACAAGAAAAATACAAATTGTTATATTCAAAATTATGTCAAATGTTAGGATTAGTTAGCAGGCCTTTTTGGTCAGATTCAATTATGGCCTTTCTGGTCTGGGTCTTTTTGGACCAGGCCTTTTTGGTCAGTGGACCTTTTTGGACTTGGCCTTTTTGGACCGGGCCTTTCTGAAAATGGGTCTTTTTGAAACGACACCCACAAAAACACATTCACTGTAAAAAGATGAAAACCCTCTTTTATTAAAAGGAAAAATGATAAGAAAAATAATGAGTGTAAAAAAAAGGCGTCTCGCTAGTTCATGTTTTCAGTGTTGGGTTGAAAATTCAATGAATGGATCATTGAAGGAACGAAAAAGAAACAGACGGGTAAACTAAGGAATTCTAAAGATTAGGCTTCATTCCAGACCTTAGATATTTCTTCATCGTTCAAGTCACGCTCTAGACTCTCTAGATTTTCAATTTGACGAATCTTTTTTCGCAATTTTCTTATCTGTAACGTCATCGAGCGAGAATCCATCTTCAGGGAACTCCGGATGTTGTGAAGAAGTGGCTGGTTTTCATTTGAAAATCGTCTGCTTACCAGCGAACCGGATACCAGTATACGTCACATGGGTATTTCCTGGTTTGAGAATCAAAACAAAAACTGACTCACAATAATCAATCTAAATCATGTTTAGAAGAAAAGGTAATAGACAAAAGCCCGTTTTATCTGGTTTGAGTGCCATAAACAACAAACCTCTGGACCAAAGTTATGTTTTGTTTTGATCTTTCCTTGCCATGCATAAAATGTCCATAAAATATTGAGCAAAGGCTTCAAAAAGATATCTGTCACAGCTAGAGATAATCTGACCATTAAGACCATTGAGCCAATAAGTTCTAATCCATTCCCACACATTGACGCTTTTTATGCCTCTCAAGAAAAACACTTATGAAAACATTGTGGAAAATGAAGAAATTGCTTGCGACAAGCAATTTCTTCATTGTCCAAAATGCTTTCTACCCAGACATTTGAAAAAATATGAATTCATGAACTTTGAACTGTTTTCTGCAACTCCTTATAATTTTGGCCAGTCTAAGATTTTGTCATCTGGCAATGGGTTAAGTTTTCGGCATGGTGATAATATTGGCACATACATCACACAGATGTTTCATTTTTGTAGATGACTTTTTTTTCATTCCATGTTCTATTGAGATGGACCTTCAGAGTCCAGACCTTAGATAAGTCCTCTATGTTCCCACTATCTCAAAAAGATTTCTTCAAAGATCTTAGATGACTGGGAGGGACGTAATCAGAAAGGATTAGACAAATCGTAAGCATGCTCTCAGCAGATGTAGTAAATTTGTAACTTACTTATGATTCAAAAGATTGAAATAGCTTAGGACTTTCTGGAAGCATAGAAAGGATATAAGAGCTAGCAAAAGTTTGAAATCTAGACAATTTTTCTGAATTCAACCGCCAAATTCAAGAGCCAAACAAGTTGCAGAACGTAGTGAGGACTAAGTTTTTATTAGGTTCGTCCTGGTATTATAAGGTCTTCTAAGGTTGAAAAAACCCTATACGGAGAATATGCTACAATCAAATCTCAATCTCAAAACTTACCGTACAGAATTTGATTGTGCTACCGGTTGACTGAGAATGATGTCTAATTATTAGAACAGGGATAATTAGAACAGTTAATTTCAGTGGTTGGTGCTATTGTTGCAATAATTAAGGTTGACCTTTTTGTTTGTTTGTTTCTCGCATTTAGCTTAATTTTCACGGAAACATTGATTCAAATGAAGGCCTAGCGCAATAGTTGCCCAAAGTTATTAAAATAACAAAAATCTTTTTTCTAGTGGTAGAAATTCACCTCTGTAGCCTGAAATGAATCAATTTAACTATGAATCTTTCTAGATTAAGTCATACCACATTTTTATTGCCTTGTGGACAACAGATATTGAATATGTTGATAAATGCTGAAATATACGAATAACACCCTCCAGACACTTACGTTATAATAGAGTTATTATCAGGGGTCGACACTAACAGTGTCCCAGGATCCCTGAAAATTGGAAGGGACCCCAGTAATCTCAGGGTTGGGGTTCCGTCAAGATCCTTCCAATAGAGCTATAGCCATGGCTTTTTCCCGTCCGACTTACGTCCGGCGTCCATCCATTAAACTTTTCCTTGTTTACGCGATAGAGTCCACAGTTTTCATCAGATTCCCTTCAAACTTTCTCAGAATGATTGAACCATCATAAGGATAGTTCGTTTCGAAATTGGGTCAGATCCATCAGGAAACACCGGAAAAGGGGCCTTATTAAAACTTAATTAAAAAATCCTCGTTTACGCAATAAAGTCCACAGTTTTAATCAGATTCTCTTCAAACTTTCACAGAATGGTTGTACCATCATAAGAATCGTTCCTTTCGAAAATGGGTATGATCCGTCAAGAAACACGGGGAAAAAGGGGCCTTATGAAAATTTAATAAAAATTCAATTAAAAATCCTCATTTACACGATAGAGTCCACAGTTCTCATCAGATTCTCTTCAAACTTTCTCAGAATAATTGTACCATCATAAGGATCCTTCCTTTCGAAAATGGGTATGATCCGTCAAGAAACATGGGAAAAGGGGCCTTATGAAAATTCAATTAAAAATTCCATTAAAAATCCTCGTTTACGCGATAGAGTCCACAGTTTTCATCAGATTCTCTTCAAACTTTCACAGAATGATTGTACAATCATAAGGATAGTTCCTTTTGAAAATGGGTTTGATCTGTCAAGAAACATGGGAAAAGGGGCCTTATAAACATTCAATTAAAAACTCCATTAAAAATCCTCGTTTTCACAATGGAGTCCACAGTTTTCATTGGATTCTCTTAAAACTTTCTCAGAATGATTGTACCATCATAAGGATTGTTCCTTTGAAAATGGGTCTGATCTGTCAAGAAACACGGGAAAAGGGGCCTTATGAAAATTTAATTAAAAGATCCTCGTTAACACTCTAGAGTCCACAGTTTTCATCAGATAGTATTTAAACTTTCACAGAATGATTGTACCATCATAAGGATTGTTCCTTTGGGAATTTGGTTAGATCCATCAGGAAACAAGGGAAAAGGGGCCTTATGAAAATTTAATCGAAAAATCTTTTTAGAAATACTCTTTAACACTTTGGAGACAATAGTTTACATCAGATTCCCTTCAAACTTTCACAGAATGATAGTACTTTCATAAGGAATGTACCTTTCGAAATTTGGTATGATCCGTCAAGAAACACAGGAAAAAGGGGCCTTTTGAAAATTTTAATAAAAATTTTCATTGATAATCTAGAGCCAAAAATTTTCAATGGATTCTTTTCAAACTTTCACAGGATGATTGTACCATCATAAGGATTGTTCCTTTTGGAATCGGATAAATGATTCCTCAAGAATCATAGGAAAAGGGGCCTTATCAAAATTTAATTCAAAGATCTTTGTTAGCACTCTAGAATCCACAGTTTTCAGCTGATTGACTTCAAACTTTCACAGAATGATTGTACTATCATAAGAATTGATCCTTTCAAAATTTGGTATGATCAGTCAAGGATCACGGGAAAAAGGGGCCCAATAAAAACTGGATTGAAAAAGACCTTGTTAACACAATAGAGTCCATAGTTTTCAACAAATTCTCTTCAAACATTCCCAGAATGATTATTACATTAAATGGATTGTTCCTTTCGGAAGTAGGTTTGATCCATCAAGTTTCATTGGAAAAGGGGGCCTTTGAAAATTTAATAAAAAATCTTTGTTAACACATCATGGCCCTAGATTTCACCTGATTGACTTCAAACTTTCACATAATGATTGTACCATCATATGGATTGTTCCTTTCAAATTGGGTCTGATCCATTGAGGAACATAAGAAAAGGGGCCTTAGGAAAATTCAATTAAAAAAATCTTAATCAATGCTTGTAAGTCCACAGATGAGATGGGGGTGTCTTTATACTCAAACAAAATAATTACACTTTTGTAAGAAGAGTTCCCTTTGGAATTGGTTCAGATCCATCAAGTAACATGGGAAAAGGGGCTATATGAAAATTCAATTAGTAAAACCCTGTTAACACAATAAAGCCTACAGCTTTGATCAGATTTTGTTGAAACTTTCACAGAATGATTGGAAGGTCATAACTATCATTCTTTTCATAACAGGGTTTGAACTGTCAAGAAACACAGGAAAAGGGGCCTTATGAAAATTTCATTTATAAATCCTTGTTACCAAGTCCAGAGCTTTCATCGGATTTTCTTCAAACATCCACAGAATAATTGTACAATAATAATGATTGTTGATGTTTGCATTAGACCTGATCCGTCAAGTATCACAGGAAAAGGAGCATTATGAAATTTAATTTTAAAATCATTCTACCACAATAAAGTCAACAGTTTTCATCAGATTCTGTTAAAACTTTCACAGAATGATTATTCCATCATGAGGATTCTTTCTTTTCAAATTAGGGGTGATCTGTCTAGTATCATGGGAAAAGGGGCCTTTTGAGAATTTTATCTATAATCTTTGTAACCAAGTCTAGAGCTTTCATTGGATTTTATTCAAACCTTCACAGAATCATTGTACAATAATCACAATTGTTGATGCTGACATGAGACTGATCCTTCAAGTATCACAGGAAAAGGAGCCTTATGAAAATTTTATTTTTAAAATTTTACACCAAGATAAAGTCTGCAGTTTTCATCAGATTCTGTTCAAACTTTCACAGAATGTTTGTACCATCATAAGGATTGTTTCATTCCAAATTGGGTCTGATCTGTCTAGTATCATAGGAAAAGGGGCTGTATGAAAAATTATTACCAAATCCTCATAAACACAACAATGCCCTCAGTCTTAATCAGAATCTCTTCAAACTTTAATAGAATGATTGTACCATCATTTGGATTGTTCCTTGCCTTATGAAAACTCTCTTAGATATTCTGGTTAACACAATGATGTCCCTTGATTTCACCGGATTCACTTCAAAATTTCACAGAATGATTGTACAAATACTTAGATGGTTCTTTTCAGAACTGGGTACAATCCATCAAGTATCATGTTAAAAGGGCCATATGTTGTTGTTTTTTTTTTAAATATTCTAGTAAACATAATGAATTCCCAATATTTCATCGGATTCACTTTTAACTTTCACAGAATGATAAAACCAACAGTAAAATAGCACGGGAAAAGGGGCCTTATGAGAACTTGAATTTAATATCTTTGTTAACACAATAAAGTCAACAGTTTTATTGGATTATCTTCAAAGATGCATGGAATAATTGTGGCATTCGAAAAACAGGAAAAGGGGCCTTACAGATTATCATTCAAAACATTCTTGTGTATGTGATGAAGATCACAATCATTATCAAATTGTCTTAAATTTCACAGGACAATTGTCGGGTTGTAAGGAAAGTTCCTTTTGGATTGAAATTGATCCATCAGAAAACACAGGAAAAGGGGCCTTATTGATTTTTATTCAAAACAATCCTTTTTATGTAATAAAGTCCACAATTATTGTCAGATTCTGATGAATTATTCACAGGATGATTGTAGGGTCATAAGGTAACTTTCTTTTGGAAATGGAGTGGATCCGTCATGAAACATGGGAAAAGGGGCCTTGAGAATTGTTGCTTAAAATGATAAAGGGGAAAAAGCCCTTTTTTTTCTTTATGCATTCTTCTTTGAGCAATTAACTTCCTTAAATATCAGATTTCTTTAACAGAAAACTTGATAACCAGTAGAGCGTCTCAGGCCCTCATGGGCCTCTTGTTTTCTTTTTCCACAATGTTTTCTCAATTGTAAAATCAGAGCAACATAAAATCATGGGTTTGTACAGGAAAGGGTTAATAAAACAACATGCAATCCAAGCCATAGGTTCTCATCCCACACAGGGTCACAATGTGTTACAAAGTAAGCTAAGATGGCTTTACTCTAGCCCTTTTATGAAGCCTTTATAACTGAAATCCTATTCATTCAATATAATGTCATTTAGCCCATTTTACGCACAATACTGATTTTTAATGAACCTCTTACAAAAAGGCTTTGGAAAACATTGTTGTAAAGTAAGAAATTGATTTTTACACGCAAATTCCTTCTTTGAAATTGAATCAACTTTGAATTTTTGTTAAGAACTTCTTTCATTTTGGACCTGTCCAAAACTTTGTTGTCTAGTAATGAGTTAAGTCCACAATAATAAAAATCTTATATTTATAGGGCCGAGTGAAGTTGAAGTAGCCAGAGAAAACGAGATCAAAATTTCTATCACTCAGGAGTTGTCGAAAGCACTAAAAGATGTTCAAAAAGAAAATGTTGGAACAGAGGACCAAGCTGTCTACAGGTTAGTATATAGAAGATATTGAATGGAAGATCATGAAATAGCATATGTTTTTAACCCTTGTCAAGCTGTATAAACTACCTTAAACTACCTTACTGATTTAAAGGGCTGAAAGCACTGATAGAACTTGTTATTTAAAAATCAATATTTCTTTTCGAAATCAATGTCATAAACAACTCTGGCAGGAAAAGTACAAGCAGGAGATGTAGACCAAGATCAGACTGCACTTATGTGCAGACTGATCTTGGTCTACACCTCCTACCAAAACTGGAATATTCCGGGTTCAGCATAACAAGGGTTAATAAGTCATCTTGAATGAGATCAAAACAATGCTTTTACATGTCCCTTTGATTTTTAATACAATTTCGTTTTTTATTCAGCAGGAAATGGTTAATACAGGGTAAACCCTTCATCACTTCATCCTGTATTTCTCCTATTTGTGTAAAATATTTTGAGAAAAGAAAATTTCATCAACACAAAATTGTAATCTGCAACTCCTTTGTATTTGTTGTGTGGTAATGGATAAAAGTTTGTAGTCTTGCAATATGCTTGGTAACAAACAACAAAACTGTATTAGTTCGATTTTTAGCTAGCATAGCGTCAGCTTTGATAGCTTAACCCTTTCCTGTTTAAACCTGGGATTTTACGTTGCTATGATTTTATATTTGAGAAAGCATTGTGGAAAAAGGAGAAATTGCTTGTGACAAGCAATTTATCCTTTTCCAACAATATTTTCTACAACATAGGATGGTTTCATTTCATATTGCATCCAGTTTTCATTGTTGTCTGCAACCTCTTTCAATTTGGACCAGTCTAAAATTTCAAGAAACAGGAAAGGGTTAACTCTTGTCATGCTGTATAAATTACCTTTCTGAAATGCTCCCAAATCAAATGGCTGAAAGCACTGATAGACCTTGTTCAAAAATCAATATTTCTTTAAGAAATCAACTTCATAAACAACTCTGGCAGGAAATTACAAGCAGGAGGTGTAGACTAAGATCAGCCTGCACATAAGTGCAGTCTGATCTTAGTCTACATCTCCTGCCAAAACCGGAATATTCCGGTTTCAGCATGACAAGGGTTAAGTTAACAGACAGAATTTTTTGGGTCTCAAAGTTCAACGAGTGCAAACTGCCACTACAGGTTTAACTACTAAATCCATTAAATGCCTACGCCATTAAAAGTAGTTCTTATGCATGTAAGGAATATTGCAAACTCTGCCTGCAAGTTCATTCCCTAGGTATTTTTCGCTCACTTGAGCACATCATGTTAAAAATGACTCTGATCAGAGTCTTCAAAGAAGTTGCAGACAACATTTTCGAATTTTTGGAAATTTTAAATATTTATCTCTCTAGGAAGAAAACAATGTGGAAAATGAAGAAATAGCTTGTAACAAGCAATTTCAATATTTTCCACACTGTTTTCCACAACTTTTTTCAAGGGGCGTAAAAAGGAGGTATTGTGTGGGAATGGGTTAACTCCTTGGATACTTTAACCTTGTTTCTTTATCATGATAACGTTTAACAAAGAAGATAACTGAATAAAGCAATGCTTTGCTAGCTTACAGTACTTTTCAGTACTTTGATTGTATATTTCCAGCACAGAGACGGCCAATTCAGTCTGTGCATGTCTTGAAGCAATTTTATTACATGGACTTAAAGCTAAAACAGTGAACAAGGTGGGTACTTTACAATTTATTACATTCACCGGTGGTGTGGATATACAGATATTCTCTACTTGTCCCCGGACTAATAAGACATGATTTTCTTCTGATACCGAATAAAAATGAACTTATCTGCAAAAAAACGAAGAGATTAATAATTTGTGAGAAAGCATTGCTGATATGAAGAAAATGCTTCATGAACCACAATATTTTTCAAACAATTTTTTAATTTTCCAAAATATAATGAGTTATCGGTGATGATATCTGTTTTGTACCAATCCAAGATTTGCCCTGGTATTTATTTATCTCTGGACAAGTGGCCTTGAAAAATGTACTTGTCCGCAATTGCACGTAGAAAAGTTCATGTGACAAGTGGGGAAAATCTGTATTCCCACGCCACTGATTTTGGGCAAGTCAGGCTTAGCATTTCAATACCCCTGTTCAATGATTAATCCTTTCACACACAATGACACTTTTTGACACACCCCAAGATAAACAAATAGCAAAACATTGCAACAAGCAATTTCTTCTTTTCTACATAGGATGCTGAAAAATTCTAAAATTTCATAAACTTTAAATTATTGTCTGCAACTCATTTCAACTTGGACCAGTCTAAAATTTTGCTGTCTGGTACTGGATTAAACTATATGCACAATCCTCCCATTTAACTTGCATAAGTCAAGGTATCTTGAAAAATTCATAGATCACATTTTCAGTAATTAGTATACAAGCACAACCATTTTCAGAATATTTCATCATATTACTTCTAAAATCCTGTAACTACAGCTTGATTAAAGCTATGAAGTTATGAGGTTTTAGTAGTAAACTAGTGAGATAAGGCCTGAGTAACTAATTCATATACTAGGTACTATTCAACCAATTCATGGACAAGTACTATTTTTGGGACTTAGTTAAGTTGGTATGAGGCTTTCATGGAAAATTTGATTCATATTTGTATTGATGGTCTATTTCAACTTCATTCATATAGTAGTTGTTAAAAAGTATTCAAAACATTACCAAAAGACAAAATTTTAGACTGGTACAAATATGAAGATGTTGCTATTAACAATATAAAGTGATTTTAGAATGAAAGTAAGTATAAAGTAATTTTAACTTTAACCGCAATGTTTTATCTAGATTATTTTTCTTCAATGAGCTAAAATAAAGGATTATTTTTCATGAGCTTAGCAGAATTTTTTTAGTAAATTCTTATTGAAGGACAAAAATGATTTTATAATCTTGCGCAGAGATCTACGGTTATTTGAGCATGGCAAATGTCAGGAAACAAAATATTGTGCAAGACTCATTCAATACAATATTTAGATATTACAAGCTTTGCACTAATTGCTTGATTTTTAATGAATTTCCACTGTCGATAAAGAAAAAAGGTTTTCAAAATATAGTGGTAAATAAAGAAGTTTCTTGTTAAAAGCATTTTCTTAATTATCCACAATGTTTTTTTCTTAAAAAGAACACAAAATCATCTGCTTGAAATTGTCATCTGCAACTTCTTTGACGTTGAACCAGTCTTAAATTGTACCATGTGGGAATGGGTTAATCCATAACCATGCAGCAAAATTTTAGACTGGTCCAAATTCAAAGGAGTTTCAGACGAAAATTGAAAGTGTATTAAATTTTAGATTTTTCAACTTTCTGATAAGAAACATTGTGTGAAATGAAGAAATTGCTTTTCTTAGGGGGGCGTCAAAAAGCATCATTGTGTGGGAATGGGTTAACCCATTCCAACACAAGAAAATTTTAGACTGGTCCAAATTGAAAGAAGCTGCAGACGACAATTTAAATTTGATGGAATCTTAAATTTGCCAGTATTTTGGGGTAGAAAACATTGTGGATAATGAAGAAATTGTTTGATACAAGCAATTTCTTCATTTTCCACAATGTTTTCCAAAGCTTTTTTCTTGAGGGGCGTAAAAAGGAGGGCTTGAGTTAGAATGGGTTAAAGTGTTAAAGATTAATGAAAAGCGTTCACAGATTGAAAACATTGGAAAATAAGCATGGCTTCATCTAAACCACACTATCTTCTTATTATTGCCATTTACTGAGAACAAATATTTTGTGTGACACTTGTCATGCTGAGCTCAGAATATTCCTTTGATAGCAGGCAGTATAGAAAAGATTAGCTTGCACATATATGCATTCATATCTTAATCTTCACTACCTATTGGTCCCCATTAAAGGAAGGATGTTTTTTAATGAGAAAAAAATCCTATGGACTCATAACTAGCCTTTCAGGTACTTTCAGCCTTTTGATTTGAATGTTATTCTGAAAAATTATTTTCATCCAAAGGTTAAGCCTACTTTTCGTCAGTAGGCAAGCAAAATGTCCTAACTACAGCTTTATTCAAGCTGTAAATACAACATTTTGCTTTCCCATCAATGCTTGTAATTTGATTGAATGAATAATTTATTAATTTCTTTATAATGTGTATTGTCCTTACAGATTGCTAACTACATGGGGATGGGTCAACAAGCTTTGTCACAACCTAGTCTAGTAAGTAAATCCCACATAAAGCTCTATTTTCTAAAAGAAAATTTTGAATATTACTTTGACTCTTTTGGATTTGTAAATCCTAAGTTCTTAAATTCAGCTCAGATCTTGATTTCTTGTCCATTACCTCCATTACCTCAAACATTAAAATACACAGGTTTCTTAGAAACAGTGTTCTTAACCCATTCCCACACAACAAATTTTTAGACAGGTCCAAATTGAAAGAAGTTGCAGACGACAATTTCAAAATGATGGAATTTTAATTTATTTCGCCTTTTTAGGTAGAAAACATTGTGGATAATGAAGAAATTGCTTGATACAAGCAATTTCTACATTTTCCACAATGTTTTCCAAAGCTCTATAATTGAGGCGCGTAAAAAGGAGGGCTTGAGTGGGAATGGGTTAAAAGATAGAACATTTTCTTAGCATTGTTGAATAAGAATTCCACTACTCAAATACTTTAACCTTTCCCATTTTATGCGATTTTAGACTGGTCCAAATTGAAAGAGGTTATAGACGAAAAATAAAGATTGGATGCGAATTGAAATTAAACAAACCTATGATGTAGAAAATATTGTGGGAAAAGGAGAAATTGCTTGTTACAAGTAATTTCTTCTTTTTCAACAATGTTTTTTTTTAAGCTTAAAATTACAGCAATGTAAAATCCTGGGTTTGAACAGGAAAGGGTTAAGTTCTTTCTTTCTAGGTCAAGAGAACACATT
The DNA here is from genome assembly GCA_946902895.1 of Fragum fragum. Classification (NCBI taxonomy): domain Eukaryota; kingdom Metazoa; phylum Mollusca; class Bivalvia; order Cardiida; family Cardiidae; genus Fragum; species Fragum fragum. Next base: position 22,760,249 of record OX336378.1, on the reverse strand, counting down.
ACCAGACAAAACTTTAGACTGATCCAATTCTAAGAGTTAAAGATGACATAACAAAGTCTGTTAAATGTGGGACGCCCCCATGGAAAAAGCTTTGGAAAATGTTGTGAAATATGAAGTAATTGCTTCATTACCTACAATGTTTTCAATCCCAAAAGTCCAAAAATTTCATAATTATGTCAACCAATATTTGTGGTATACAACATCTTTGAAATTGGACAAGTCTAAAATTTTGTTGTCTATTAATGGGGTAAATCTTTATAGATTATTATTGGTCACCATCTCACATTCAGTTGGTTTTGTGATTCAATGTTGTGTCTCACCAACGGCTTGAAAAGTTACCACATCCTCTACATCCTTTCTTGGTGAATTCTTACAATTATCTCAATACATGAAGTCAGAGGATTTTTGAAATTGCAGTTGTGAGATGACAGCTATCATCTTCCTAGTAACCCTTGTCATGCTGAACCCAGAATATTCCTGTTTTGGTAGGAGGTTGAGACAAAGATCAGCCCGCACATAAATTCAGTCTGATCTTTGTCTACACCTCTTTTTTTTTTTGTTCCTTTTGAGCCAGAGTTGTTTATGAGATAATTTCAAAAAGAATTATTAATCCATTCCCACTCAATGATACTTTTTGGCACCCCTCTAGAAAAATAAATGCGAAAACATTGTTGAAGATGAAGAAATTGATTGTTGCAAGAAACAACCAATTTCTTCTTTTTCCCCAATGTTTTCTATCCATAAACTTGAAAAAAATTAAAATTTCATTAAGTTAAAATTGTTGCATGGAACTCCTTTCAAATTTGACCAGTCTAAAATTTTGCCATTTGGGAATGTGTTAATGGATTGACCGAATGGGGTTTAACGCCACTTTTAACAATATTTCAGTCATATTGCGATGGCTGGAGCACCTAAGAATGGATTACTAGTATTTCTCGCACCAGTACTAGCACTACATCCTTTCCTAGCCTCCAGCTGCTATCCCACTTAGGTTTACGATTATCCACCCATCGGTGAGAGACAAATGTGGGAAAGGATATGTGCCACAGCTGGGGATCGAACCCAAGACATCCTGTAATTGGAAATTTGGAGTCTGATGCACTACCTACTGCGCTATGATGGCGGCAGGGAATGGGTTAACCCACAATGTTCTCATCCAGTACTATCAGCCATTTGACTGTAATTCATTTCTGTAGAAAATTTTACACAGCATAACAAGGTTTAATGCAGCAGTGGAGAAACTGTAGGAAGAAATATGGTATTACATATTGTTAGATATTATGAAAAGAAAAAAATAGATTTATCTGGAAATTAGCCCCTGGTTGAAGAATAATCTCCCTTGTACTTACTCTTTTTTTTTTTCCTTAAAATATTTTTACTTAACCCATTCCAACTCAATCCCTCCTTTTACGCCCCTCAAGAAAAAAGCTTTGGAAAACATTGTGGAAAATGAAGAAATTGCTTGTATTAAGCAATTTCTTCATTATCCAAAATGTTTTCTATCCAAAAATACGAAAAAATTCAAGATTCCATCAACTAGAAATTGTCGTCTGCAACTTCTTTCATTTTGGATCATTCTAAATTCTTTCTGTGTGGGAATGGGTTAAGGAAACAGGTGCCTTATTACTAAGAATCTATTGATCAATTTCTGAACCAATTACCAGTCAACAATAATTGAGACTGATAAGAAAAAAATAAGATCCAAACAACAATTTCAAGTTGATTGAATCTTTTACGTCTTTGTCTTTCGGTGTCAAAAACATTGAAAAAATTGCTTGTTTTAAGTAGTTTCTCCATTTTCCATAATGTTTCTGAAGCTTTTCCTCAAAGGGTGCAAAATACATGTAGTATGGTAATGGGTTAAGCATCATTAAAATACATGTACAGTTTGCAGTGATTAATGGCTTGCCAAAATTTTCTATGATTGCTTACTTGAAAAAAATTGCTGAATGTGATGTTTTAATGTTAAATCTAAAGAACTGCCAAATGGTTTCTTTTTTTCAGAATTTCTGGAATTTTGCTGCTAAGTTTACACATGGTGAAGTGATTTCTCAATTAAAACACCTTGGTCAGATTACAACAGAAATTGGACTTTGTCGGGTAATGTAAAATATGTATTTAAATCAGCGAACAATCAGCTTTTGCTATATTTTGCTAAATAATCAAACTTTGTTGGAAGAAGAGAAATTGTTTAAACAAAAACTATTTCCAATATTCTCACTGTATTTTTCTTTTGTATGTGGCATCTATTCTAGGCCCTTGTATTTCCATTTTAGCCCCTGCTCTAAACCTTAATCCATTCCCACACAATCACACATTTTTACACACCAAAGAAATATAGCTACGCAAATTATTATTATTATGAGATAATAAGCAATTCCTTGTAATAAGAATATTCTTTTCTCACAATTTTACAATTCATACCATGATACCAAGCTTGTTTTTCTTGTCTACATCAACATTTAAACTTGACTGGTCTTAAAATTTGTGAACCCTTCACCTATAACCTCATAATCCTGCATGTTGACATGTCATAGAATAAAGCTTTGGAAATCATTGTAAGAAAATGCTTGTGACAAGGAATTTCTCCTATTATCACAATTTTTCTATCTGATTTTTGTGATTATAATCAATACAAATGCATCATTTATCAAGTTAAAGTTACCAAGTAATATAATGAATGTATTTTATTGAAGGCATGGGTTCGAGTGGCTTTAAATGACTGTTTGATGGAGAGCTATATTGATTCGATGGTTGCAGATAAGAGAACGTTAGAGTATGTTAACTTTGTTTTTATTCTAGTGAAGTTTTATGTCAATTTCATTAATCGTGTCAAATGAAACTTGTACATGGACACCTGTGTTGTAATCAGTCTCAGGTTGAGGCTCTAAAATGGATTATATTCCATATTTTCATTCAATGAAGAAAATAAGGAATCAGATGCATGGAAAAAGAAGGAATTACTTTTCTACCCAGTTTGTATTTATTTTTTCTGTTCAATTGAACTTTAACCCTTTCCCATTTTTTTAAATTTAAGACTGGTCCAAGTTGAAAGAGGCTGCAGAAGACATTGAAACTTGGATTCAATTTTAAATGAAACCATCCTATGTGGTAGAAAATATTGTTGGAAAAGGTTTATACAGGAATTGGTGAAACTGTCTTCTGTAACCTTTAAATTTGGTAAAGTCTAAAATGTTACCCTCTTATGTTGGATTATTATACAGACCAATATGACACACAGTTGGGAAACAGTCCATGAAAGTACCTAACAAGTCTTATGAACAAGCACAAATGCATAGCTAAACTGAGTGCTAAATAGACTAGAAACGAAATATTAGATGTCAAGTGCTCTAACCCATAAGCTAAAGAGAATTCTCCCTCACACAGTTGTTAGGTATTGTATTGAATCGTAAGCCATATCTTCCCCTAAAACACGTAAAGTTAAGTCATCAGCACGCGAAGATATAACAGTCAATGCAGGAAGATGCATATTTCAATGAATTATGTACTTTTCCGACTGAGAAGTTTTACTCACTATCAAGTACTTAAACAGCTGAGCATTGGCATCTTCATATGTTGCTCTTGTTTTATTGAAAGTGGAATCACTACACATATTTCAGATATTACTACCAAAGAACTGCTTACTTGAGGGATTCAGAACAGCCAGAAATCATGAAAACACTTTTACATGGTGAGTACATCATTTGTGGAAATCCAAAGAATGGTCATGAAATGCCTACTTTGTTAAATGAATCAATGAATAGATGACACAACAATACTTTGTCAAGCTTTTATCTGGGTTAGATTTTGAGTTTAATAAATATGGTATTATTAAAAAAAGAAATTGATGTTCTTTTGTAAAACTGCCTAAATTTTTGTGATAAATCAACAAAATTCTTGAAATGTATCAATAGAAAATATTTAGATATCTTTACATACACGATGCCTCATATATTTATAAAAATTGTTTATCCTAGGCTTCAGCTAATGATCATAGGTCTATACACTAGTGTAATTGACCTACCTCTGGCCCTGCCAACTTACTCCTTTAGTCACTCCACTGACTTCGATTTTAAACGACGTTATTTTTCGAAATTCATAGCAAGTAGCATGTAACGAAAAATGATGTGGCTGGTTAACGACCTAAATGTCCTAACTATAGCTTGAATAAGCTGTTGTTACGACATTTAAGTCGCCAAACCAACAAGAAGCTTAACAAAAATGGCAGCCAAAGTCGGAGTTCAAAGCCAAATTCCGGGCTGAATGAATTATTTGATTGGTTGGTTGATTCCTTGATTGACAGCCGCAATTGGCAAATTTTTACAGTGTTACATAAAAAATATTCAATGGGTTTTATTTTGTTTCACTCTTGAGCCATAAGTCATAATGCAAATACAGTAAAGCCTTTCTATTATGACCACTCTCGGTAACTAGTATTATTAGCCAGGTGGTCTTAATTTCAAGGTTTGGTGTAATCCATTCCCTCATAGATTAACCCATTACCAGATGGCAAAATTTTAGACTGGTCCAAATTGAAAGGAGTTGCAGATGAGAATTAGAAATGTATCAAGTTTTAGACTTGTTCAACTTTCTGGGTAGAAAATATGGTGGAAAATGAAGAAATGTTGCAAGCAATTTCTTCATTTTCCACTATGTTTTCCAAAGCATTCTTTCTTGGGGATGTCAAAAAGCTTTATTTTGTTGCCATGGGTTAATTGAGTAGATGGTTCCTGGTATTGAACAATGTGTGGTTGTGTCAGCTTGAGAAATAGCAAGGCACATCAGCTGCCAGATCAAAACTGAAATATTGTTGATAGTGGGTTTAAACTCGCACCCAGAGGACACAATATTGTGATTGATATAAAGTAGTATTCATGTATTCCTAAAAGTGTTTGTTGCAAACAAAAGTCCATCAATCATATTCAATTCCACAAAAGTTATGCCCATGCATAAAAAGATTGGGGATACATAGTTTTGAGTTGTCCACCCATTAGTCTCTCTATTTGAAAAACTTATCGAAAATGATTTTCTTTTCTTCACAACAGAGGTTGTTCATTTGTATACAGGTACTGTTAGTGAATACAAATCTACTTATGATAAGGTCAGTTGATGGGCCACACCTTTCAATAAAAAATATAATGACCAATCAAATCAGACCGGAATAGAACTTTTTGTCAAGCGTTTTTTTGGTTTTTTATTATTTTTTTTTTTTATCATATCCAAGTTGTGATTGGCATATTTAGGTCTCAAACCAAGAATTTGTGTTTAGTTTTATGTTTCTATCCATAAGATAGACAATATAATGTGTTTTGACATCTAAATTGGAATGTGATGTCGGAGGTCAACAGGCATGAACAATTATCAAGGTCATTTTAAAAGATGAAACAACACCTTACTGTTATAGTTGTAATGCATTTAACCCTTTCCAACACAAGAAAATTTTAGACTGGTCCAAATTGAAAGAAGCTGCAGACGACATTTTCAAGTTGAAGGAATTTTAATTTTTTCATCTTTTGGGATAGAAAACATTGTGGATAATGAAGAAATTGCTTGTTATAATGTCCACAATGTCCACAATGTTTTCCAAAGCTTTTTTCTTGTGGGGCCTAAAAAGGAGGGCTTGAGTGGGAATGGGTTAACAAATGCATCTTGTTATTATTCTGTATATAATGTTATCATTGTTTCTGTCTATTAGGTTTGATGACATTCCAGTTTAAGTTGTCTTACAATGCCAGTGTATTAAACCAGTGGTCCTACAGGCCTCTAATACTATCTGGGATTATAGACCCTAAAGAGGCTCCTCCTCCTATTATAAAACCATCAGGTAAGCCAATGATCTAAATTAATCCATTCCCACACGACAAAAATTAAGACTGGTGCAAAATGAAATAGGTTGCAGAAGACAAAACGAAGCTGGCTTGAATTAAAAAAATCAAGGGCCATATGGGGTAGAAAATATTGTGAGAAAAGAAGAAATTGCTTGTTGCAAGCAATTTCTTCTTTTCTCGAAATCTTTTCCACAGTTAAATTTCTTTGGCGCATAAAAATGTGGGATCGTGTGGTAAAGGATTAACTCGAAATATTGTTAGATAACAAGACTTTAGGATAGTCTATTTTGAAAGAGAAATTCAGAAGAAATGGACAGTGGTACATTTAATAAAGTTTGGAAAATTTCAAAAGCAAGTCCACAATTATTGTTATACCCCAAATGTTTTCAGTAGAATACTGAAATCAGTCTGTTTGTGTATCTATGTGTCAATCTCAGTGTTCATCTGATTGAAAAGTAGTAGTAAGTTCATGTCATAAACTTCTCCTACAGTTTACCTTTATTTCTTTCAGGTGGATTATCGAGAAATAATGGTAGATTATCATTTGATAAACTCGCCTATCCAGTGAAGTTATCAAAAACTTACACCCGCTTTCGTTTATTTTACCCTATCTGACGTTATCTAAGCAGAGCCAAATAAGTGACATCATCATTAGCGTTGCATAGCAGTCACATGAAAATGATGCCTTTTATGAAAATTTGTCATATCATTTTCGCATTTTGTCTAAGTTTTGGATTAAAGAAATAGGACAATCGTTTGTTTTAGTGTAAGATCGATTGATATTTCATTTCGTGAACAACTAAAGCTATATTTTCACGAGTGGCTTCGCCACTTGTGAAAATAAAGCTTTTGTTGTTCACTCAATTAAATATAAACAATTATCCTCTATATATTGTCAAAATGATAAAGGTCACTGTTTGGGTAGATTAAGCTCTGATCTCATTCATTGTGTGCCACTAAACATTGTCTAGGTTGGACAAAAGACACTGGAGACGTCATTATATTGCCATGTAATTTACATGCAAAATGACTCCCTTTTAGGAATTTTCCACCTAAAATATCATTATTTGTCAAATTTTGCATCAAAGAAATAGAATAATTGTTTGTTTTTCATGAAAGATCGATATTTGTCTTCAATTTCATGGACAGCAAAGGCATATTTCAACCCATGGCTCTGCCACTCTTGCAAATATAGCTTTTTTTGTTCACTCAATGAAAGATAAATCAATCTTACACTGAAACATACAATTATCCCCTATTTCTTTAATGTTTTCTAATGGATTATCAAGAGTTTTCGTTAACCCTTTCCTGTTTTGCATAACTTTAGACCCATCCAAATTCAAAGGTTTTGCAGACGAAAATTTAAAGTTGATTTTATTTGAAAATAACTATTCAGTAGTGTAGAAAATATTGTGGAAAAGAAGAAATTGCTTGCAACAAGCAATTTCTTCTTTTTTTTGCAATGTTTCTCAATAATGAAATTACAGGGACGTAAAAACCAGGGATTAACCAGGAAAGGGTTAAATTATCACTTGATCAATTCACCCAGAAAAACATTGGAATAATAAAAAAAATATCAGAATATTTAACTCACTGATTTTAATGATTAAACCCTGCTTTTATTCATTTTGTGCTATTGATAATCATCTCAGTCTGAAAAAAGACATGGATAGCTCCAACAGGAAGTCATGCTTTGATTTTAACCGACATTATTTTGCAAAGGTAATAGCCAGTAGAATGTAACAATAAAAGTGAAATGGTTGGTTGTTGATCTAAATGTCGTAATTATGTCATTTAAGTTATCAAACCAACAAAATTGCTTCACATAAATAGTGGCCAGTGTCGGTGTTCAAAGTTTAAATTCCAGTCTAAATGAATGGTTTCATTGGTTGACTAATAATTTGATTGACAGCCCTGATTTGTCAATTCACATGTGAATTATATGCCTCAAAAGATTTTGTTGAAGAAATCTTAATCCATTTTGTTGAAGAAATCTTTCTCTATTTTTTGCAATAAAGAAATAATATCCTTTGATTTCGTGTTAAACAGATGAAATCTTTAGTTTCATAAAAAACATTATGTTTTCCCTTATAGATCTTTTCTCACAATTTTTCTACCTTATTTGGACTTTATTTTTCCAGTCAAACAAACAAACTTTGAAACAATGTCTATATCTTCTTTCAATTTGGAACAATCTAGAATTTGTTTATCTGGTAATGGCTAAAGTCACATTTATTTTTAGCTCTACTGGCTGAAAGCCATTGTTCTATTGTCATGGCATGGTGTCCATCTGTCATTAAACTTTTACTTTGAAAATCTTCTCCTCAGAGTACTGAACTTGTATCAAGCAATTTCCTCATTATCCGAAATGTTTTCTATCCAAAAAGAAAAAAAAAATCCATTAACTTGAAAATGTCAGCTTCTATCCAAAAAGAAAAAAAAATCCATTAACTTGAAAATGCAGCTTCTTTCAAATTGGACCAGTCTAACATTTTGCTCTCTGTCATGGGTAAATATCTTCAAAAATAAAAAAGGGTAAGTGCAAGAATGTATTAAGTCTGTTTGCTTTGTATTTAAGCAATGTAGAGTCTTGTGCTCCAGATGCAAATATATTAGACTGGTCCAAATTGAAAGGTGTTGCAGACGACAATTTAAAGTTTTTGAAATTTCTGATTTTTAGCTCGGCTGTTTTCGGAGAAAACCCGAGGTAATGTGATCACCTTGGTGTCGTTTGTGTTTGCGATTGGGTGACAAACTTTAAACTTTGGTCATATCTCTGTTGTTACTGAAGATATCCTCATGAAACTTGGCACGTGTTATGATCTTCACAAGAGCTATCTAGACTAACAAGGGGGATAACTCTAAATAAAAGTGTTTGTGTAAGAGTTTTGCCCCTTTTTAGAATTAGAATTTTTGTATTATCCAGCACCTGCAGCCAAGCAATGGCAACCATGGGTGGTGCTCTCGTTTCAACTTTCTGGGTAGAAAACATTGTAAAACATTGTGTAAAATTAAGAAAATGCTTGTGACAAGCAATTTCTTCATTTTATTCAATGTTTTTCAAATTGTTTTTATTGAGGGGCGTGCAAAAGCATCACAGTGTAGGAATTGGTTTTGACAGTCAATCATAGAATCAATTAACCAATCAAATCATTCATCTAGACTGGAAGTGTAGTTTGAACTTTGATATTGGCTGACAGTTATGTGAAGCTTTTTTGTTTGTTCCTTGACTTAAACATTATAACAACAGCTGTAGTAACAACATTTTTGTTACAAACCAGCCATTTTGTTGTTTTCGCACTTGGTATTAGCCATGAATTTTGCAATATTACGCTGTATCATATCAAAGTGGAACTTTCTGCCAGAGTTCAGAGGGCATGGCCAGTAACCCATTAATTGACCAATCAAATAATCTATTCAGACCGGACCTGAGCCTATCAACTCCGTCAATGGCGCCATTTTTGTTTACCTTCATTGTTGGTTTGACGACTTAAACGTCTTGACTATAGCTTATTCAAGCTTATTCGTTTAGGTCACTAACCAACCATTTTACTTTCTTGTTACATCATACTGGCCATAAATTTTGCAAAATAACACTTTTAAAAATCGAAGAGGGACTTCCTGGCCAACGACATAAGTGGGCAGGGCCAGCTATTGGTCAATTTTCCATCTATTCTTCTGTTTTAGCTTCAAAGCCTCAGTCTTCAAGATCAGATACAGGACATGGTCAGAGACCTGAGTCATCCAGCTTGAACAAAGGGACTAGGAAATCTAAACAGAAGAATAGACCTTCAGATAACCCGATGGAACAGAGACCTTTTGGGCAGCCATCAGAAGATACTTACTATGTAACAAGTTCAGAGTTCACCTCTAAAGATGTAGAAAACTTTAAAAGATTTGGAAAAAATTCAGGGTCACCCGTGACAAGATCTGAATGTTCAAGCTCTAGTCGTGTTTCATGCCCAGATCCTCCAAAAATGAATGCCAGTCCTCAAACATATGTTCCCCATAGATTATCTGAGAGAAGTCTCGCAAGTCAAAGTGTAAGTAGTATTGACATGTTTTATGATACTCCAGATTATTCTGGTAATCCTGGTCTAGCTATGTATGATGAAAACTTCAGTGAGAAAGGGGATATTGCTAACACTAAATCTTTACAAGAAAGTTTTCCTGACTACCAGAAAAACAAACAAACAGAGCCCTTAAATGATTTTGAAAAAGATGAAATCTCTGATGAATTAAATCTTCCTCCTATCCACCAACCACCTGAAGAGCTACTGAATGATATATATTCTGAGTTAAACCCTGTGAATGATACTGAATTATCTGATAATAAAGAAACTTGTGATAAGAATGCTTTGGAAGAAAGTTGGGAGGAATTTTATAGAAGTCCTGAGAAACATGGTAATATTAGTGAGCCTGATTATAGAAAGAAATTTCAGAGGCTTGAGTCATATACACAGGAAATAAAAGAAAGGGCCATTGTTAGTGGTTTTATTGACATAGATAAACCTAATGCGGAAGAAATAACAGAGGAAATATTGAAAGTTGATAATGACACTGAAACTTGTGATTCAAGTAATTTCTATAAAAGGGAAGACTCAACAATCATTAGTTCAGCCTCACCTTACATTGAAGACATAATAAACACAAATGATGATGAAATTGAGACTACTAATGCTCAAACAATGGAGAATGGTAAGACAGAAATAGTACAAACAGAAGAAAAAGAAGTTAAAAAGGTAGAGATTAACATTCAGAAAATTGTAAAAGAGGAAAATGTAAATACTGCATCACTATTGACTGAAAGTAATTTAAAACTTTTAGAGGAAGAGTTATCCAATTATGTTGAAGAAAAAGTGACTATTGGTGATAGAGTAGATGAAACAGTGGCTCATGAATCAGTGAGTCCTGTGAAAAAGAAGAAAAAATCAAGTGCTTCTATGAATAAACTTAAACCACCATTAAGTCTAAGTCCTCCTAGACAAGGTGCATTAACACCAGAACTGTCAGACGCAGTCGCTAACGAGGTCAACACAATACCAATATCAGATGACAAAGATTATCTCAATAAACACAGGCTATCTATGCCAGCTGTAAGTGCAATTTATTCGAATAGTATTAAAAGTGGTCACAGACAATCAATGCCCAATTTGACAGAGAATATTGAAGATGACCTACTTAAGGAGATTTATGATGGAATTCCATTGGATCATGAAAAAGATACAGAACAAGATATGCCAGATGATGCTTTAGATGAAGAAGAGGATAAAATAAGACAAAGGTTAGTTACTTACTAATCTGTCTAATTTACAAGTCCAATTTACAAGATTAAACTAGTTCTCTGATTGGTCAAAATTTAAGACCTCATAAAGAAATTTAAAAAAAAACAACATAATTTGGACTGTTTGGTATTTACAAACATTGTTCAGTAAGTCTTGCAGATGAGTAAGCTTAAGGATTATTCTTTCAGAGAGAAGTAAATTAAAAAATGAGGGGGGAGGGGGGGAGGAGTTGGAAATCTATATAGGTTAAACACCAATTACCAAGTGACAAAAAATTTAGACTGGTCCAAATTGAAAGAGGTAGCAGATGATATTTCTTATTTCTAATTTCTGAAGATCATGACTTTGGTCATTTGATCAATTTTCTATTGTCTGCTTTCAGGAGGGTTACTGATGAACCACGACCAAGTCTTGGTAACAGTTTGATGTCTGGGCGGGGCTGGTCGTCATCATTTGACAGTGAACTTGGTGATACAGTTGATGCCTTATCCTCTCCCAAAGTGCCTGGATCTTTACCAATTAGACCAAAAAGTATGCTCATTATGCACTTGATTATACAGAAAAATATCTTATACTTGTCTAAGGAATTGACATGTTGCTTCTGTCAATCAAAAAAAAAAAAGATTGTTTGCACACTGTCTTTCAACTATATGATTTTAAATATTGAGCTTATTTTTTCAGCTTAATATTCTACAATCAAAGCTGAATTAATTTTTTGAAGTCAGCAAAAATAAATTACAGCTCAGTTTTGAGTTATGTTTTGGTGGATTGATTTTTGGCTAAATACTGGTGTTGGACTTAGAATCAAATAAAAAAGGTTTGTGTGTTGTTGTGGTAGGGAACTTTGAAATACTACCAAAGCTAGTTTAAATCAAAATAGCAATGTTTACCACCAGTATTTATGTCTCATTATACCCCCCCCTCCATCTTTGAAGTAGAAGGGGTATATTGGTTCACTATGTATGTCTGTTTTTTATCTGTCCATCTGCAGACATAATCTGTATAGCTCCCACATACGAAGTAGAGAGGATATATTGGTTTCATCATGTCAGTCTGCCTGTCCTTTCATATGCTTGTCCATCTGTAGACTTAAATGTTAATTGTAATGACCCCCACATACAAAGTAAAGGGGGTATATTGGTTTCATCATATCTATCTGTCTGTCCTTTCATCTGATAGTCCGTCTGTAGACTTAATTGTAATGACCCCCACATACAAATTAAGGGGGTATATTGGTTTCATCATATCTATCTGCCCATCAATCTGCTAGGCCATCTGTAGACTTTTTGTTTCCATGCAGAACTCTAGAAACATTTGAACTGCAACACTGTAACTTCATACAGTTATTGCCAATGACCAGGAAATGGTACCCTATTGTTTAGTGGGTCAAAGTTCAAGGTCACTATTAAGCATTAATTGAAAAATATTTCCGTGCTCTAACTCATAAGCCTTTTGAACGAGGTCAATGAAACTTTATACAAAAGTTATCCATGACCCAAGGAGGTGCCCTTTTAGGTTTTTATTTTTTGTAAAATATGTCAAAGGCCACCTGTGCTACCAGAGAAACAAAGTGTTGGTGAGGGGTACAAGTTGGCCTCAAGATCACGGGTTCGAGCCCTGGGCTGACCATATCTACTAACAAACTAATTGTCTTTCGGATGAGACGTTAAACCGAGGCCCCGTGTGACGATGCTATCCATCAAGCACGTTAAAGAACCAGACTCTCAGTAGTTTCGTCCTGTATCCTTGCACTATCCCCCGTAACAACTAACCATCTTCTGGGGGCGTCGCTCATATGGGCATGTGCTACGGTAGCGGCGATAAATAAACGGAAATACACAAGTTGGCTTTGCAACAATTCTAGTGTATGCTGGTTGTTAATCAGTAGGTTCATGTATTTCTTAAATGCTCAATCCTGAATGTTGCCTGAAAAAAACACAGATATAAAACAGCAGTGATTGATACCAAGAAGTTAGTTTTCCTAATAAAAAACCTATTATTTTACTTTGATAGCTGAGAGTTTTGGTACCCTTCTACAGAACTACACACCAGCAAGCTCAATTGGTGCCCGATCTATAGATGATATTTTACACAATTTCCCTCAAAGTGCCAACAGTGAAACTTACTCACCTCAGTCTACTAGTGTGTCACCTGCCGAACAGGTATGTATTGTAGACATGGAAATTTTTGCGACAACATTTTATTTGTGGAATATTGCAATTTATTCTTTTACCAGACAGTCAAATTTTAGACAGGTCCAAACTTAGGAGCTGCAAATGACAAATTAAAGTTTATGAAATTTTTAGAATTTTTCAATATTCATTGTATAAGACATTGTGGTGGAAAATTAAGAAATTACTTGTTGCAAGCAAATTCTTCATTTTATACAATGTTTTCATTACTGTTTTTCTTGAGGGGCGTCAAAAAGTGTCATTGTGTGGGAGTGGGTTAACCCATTCCCACTCAGTGATGCTTTTAGATGCCCTCAAGAAAAAAAGCTTTGGAAAACATAGTGGAAAATGAAGGAATTGCTTGTCGAAAGCAATTTCTTCATTTTCCACAATGTTTTCTTCACAAAAAGTCAAAAAATCTGAATTTCATGAAGTTTTAATTGTCGCCTGCAACTTCTTTGAATTTGGACCAGTCTTTAATTTTCTTGTGAGGGAATGGGTTGGGTAAGACTGCAAGTTGAAAATACCCAAATATTATTATATTGAACCCAAACAGAAAACAAAGCACTTTTTCAATAGAAAAAAAATGTTAAAAAGAAAAATTGCTTGTTACAAGCAATATCTCTTTTTACCTCAATATTTTGTAGTATGTAATTGTTATGTCACATAATCAAATGAACATATTCTAGGAGAGAGCTATCAGAATAAATCATTATCTGCTTAACAATTGGTTTCTTCTTTCCTTTCTATCAATGTTTTCTGTCAAATAAGATTTCAATTTCTAATTCCTTTCTATCAATGCTTCCTGTCAATTAACCCTTGTCATGCTGTATAAATTACCTTACTGAATTGCTGTAAAATCAAAGGGCTGAAAGCACTGATAGAACTTGTTGTTCAATAATCAGTTTTCCTTTTAGAAAACAATTTCATGATTAACTCTGACTGGAAAAGTACAAGCAGGGGGTGTAGACTAAGATCAGACTGCACTTATGTGCAGGCTGATCTTGGCCTACACCTCCTGTCAAAACCAGAATAATCCGGGTTCAGCATGACAATGGTTAAGATGCTTATCTTTCAAACTAATCTCCTGTTGAAATATTCTCTGTAACTTCCTTGTATTTGGACCTGTCAGATATTTTGTATCGAGTGCATTTCCATTTGAAAATAGACACAACATCCTGTGATTGTGCAATAGGATATAAATGTACAAATGTATATAACAATATAAATTTAAATTCCTAATAACACCTTTTTCAAACAGAATAATTCAAAATATATTTGGCTCTATGAACTTCATATTTTTCGCTCTTACTATAAAAATTTAATCCAAATATATATAAACTATTTATGTTTTAATCGAAAACATAATGAAAATCATGTGATATGTACCTGAATGACAAATGGATATTAAGTGTTCAGGCCCAACATTTAATTAACCCTTGTCATGCTGAACCAGGAATATTCCTGTTTTAGCAGGAGGTCTAGACAAAGTTCAGGCTGCAGATATGTGCAGTCTGGTCTTTGTCTAGACCTGCCGCTTGTGGCTTTAAAGGTAGCAATGTTTTACCATTAATTTTCCAAATAATTGCCTACCAATTGTTGGTTTTTTTGTTTTGTTTTGTTTTTTTTTTTAAAATTTCATTCCTCTGACTTTAACATAATTTTGAAAAGATTTTGTTCAGCATGACAAGGGTTAATAAGATTGGTAAAATTGAATTTAAAACTGTAAGAGACATGCCCCTCAGATCAATCAGAGACTCCAGTTATATTTTGGTGTGAAATTGTAAAAAGGTTACTGGGACTTTGATGGTACTTGAAGGAATTTCTCAGAAGTATTCTAGTTATCACCATGGGGTTTAATTGATGGATTGGTGCTGTCGATCAAAAAATCAATTGACAAATCAAATCATTTATTTAAGAGATGAAGAGAATATTTTTTGTTTTCATGGAGGTATGAACCGAAAAACCTAATCACACTGTATGAATATGCGAAGCGGATTCATACATTGTGTGATTAGGTTTTTCGGTTCATACCTCCATGAAAACAAAAAATATTCTCTTCATTTCTTATAATTTAACAGCATCAAGCGAAAAAACCAAAAGCTCTACAAATTTTGATACCTTTTTGTTTGGGACTATTTTGTGCGGAAGCTTACAAAAGGCTGCGTGCTCAAAATTTTGTTCATGGAGGTATGAATTAAATTTTTCGACCAATCAGAACGCTTGTTTTTGATAGACGAAACTAAAAATTAAATTATTTGTAATAGAATTGAATGTTGGCCTCCTACATTCAAGCCAAACTTTTTTTTGTTAGTTGACTTAAAATTCGTAAGTACAACTTAAACTATAGATGTGAATTTTAAATCACCCACAAACAATTGAAGGATCAATCACCATAGACCAGTCAAATCATACAATTAGATTGGATGTGAACTTATAGCATATTGTTGGTTTAAAATGTGTAACTGCAGCTTGAATTGGTTATGGCGTTTTTGTCACCAAACTAGGATTTGCGTTGTATTTAGTCTTATTCATGCTCTAATCATTATGTTTAGGTTTCTAAACATTGATTTGTCCTTTATGGTATATTCCTGACCACATATTTTCCAAAACACCTATTACCTTATTCAAACTGTCACTGTCGGAGTTCAGTTTGCATGGTTATCGATCCGTCAATTGGTTTTTGAGGCCTATAGTAAAAGGGGGATAGTGTCAATTCTTGCTTAGAAATTTTCAACGCCTTACCAGACACCAAAAATAAGACTGGTCAAATTAGAAAGAAGTTGCAGACATCATTTTTACTTTCATGAATTTTTTTCATTTAGGGAAGAAAACATAACGAAATATTTATTTGTCTTTTGCAAGTAATTTCTTTTTCTAATGTTATTTTCAAAGCCTTTTTCTTGGGGGGACGGGAGGTTGTACAAAAGTGGGATTGTGTGGTAATGGGTTAAATTATATATGTTATTGAGTTATACAAGTACTTCCTGCTCATCAGGGTGCAGATAACCTAGAAGGGTTTGAAGTTGTCATGGATACAGAGAAATTTGATTCTGTGAGTTTATTATTGTGCTTGTTTTATATACCCACTAAAAACTAATATGTACCATTCTTTCACCTCTTTATTAACATTGAGGTTTAGGTTGTTGGCACTTATTATTTAAATTGGTTGTAATTCTGTCCTTTCATTTGATAGTTTATTCATTTCAAGCTCTCCTGGCTTAAAGCCTGTTTGCTATTGTCACGGAGTTGTGTCTATCATGTGTTCGCCCATTTTGGTCAACTATTGGTGTGTCCATATACTTTAACTATAAAAATATTCTCCTCGGAAATTACTACAGGGATTTCAACCAAATTTCATAGGACTGATCCTTGGGTGACTTGTTAGCAGAAACCATCAAAGACGTTTGATCAGATAGAAAACATGTGCTTTTATGGGCATGGCTAATTTCGACTGGTCAGTGAAAAACAGTTGTAACTGCCTATATGTTTATATGAACTTTTGCTTGGATAGAGAACATGGCTTTTATGGGCAGGGCTCACTTCCATATAATGATTTGTAGTGAAAACTTGGAAAATCTTCCTCTCAGAAATAAGTTGAGGGACTTAAATGAAATGCAGCAGTAAATTTCTAAATTGTCAATAATGTTTTTTACCATGAATGACAAAAACTTTATAGAATCAAGAACTTGAAACTACTTTCAGTTTTGAGCAATCTGAAATTCGTTAGTATTGTAATTGGATATTCAGTTGAGCTATGCATGTTTTCATAAAAGGAATATAATTACTTCATTTGGTTTAGAAATGAATACTTTAGGAAAAGGTATACATGTACATACAAAGTAGTTTAGAAATGCATGCTTTATGAAAATGAAATATTTATTAAGCAGTTTAGGAGTGCATGCTTTAGGAAAATGAAATATTTATTAAGCAGTTTAGGAGTGCATGCTTTAGGAAAATGAAATATTTATTAAGCAGTTTAGGAGTGCATGCTTTAGGAAAATGAAATATTTATTAAGCAGTTTAGGAGTGCATGCTTAGGAAAATGAAATATTTATTAAGCAGTTTAGGAGTGCATGCTTTAGGAAAATGAAATATTTATAAAGCAGTTTAGAAGTACGTGCTCTAGAAAAATTATTATATACTGAGTAGTTATCCCATTTCCATAAAATGCCTCTTAGGGAAACTGAGAATATATTTCGTAAAATGATGAAATTGCTTTTAACAAGCAATTTCTTCATTCTATACAATGTTTTCTACTCAGAATGTTGAAAGAAATAACAATTAAATTTCATCTACTTTCAATTGTCATCTGCAACTCCTTTCAATTTGGACCAGTCTAAAAAATATGACGTCTGGTAATGAGTTAAGAAATACATGCTCTTACCATATATGGAAATTAGGGAAATTTTGGTCAAGCAGTAGCTTCAGACTTGAGGGTTTATCATACCCATGCTTTTAACCCATTCCCATACGGTGACACTTTTGGACGCCCCCCCCCCCCCCCCGAAAAACAAATTGGAAAACATTGTGTAAAATTAAGAAATTGCTTGTAACAAGCAATTTCTTCATTTTACACAATGTTTTCTATCCAAAAAGTTTGAAAAATCGAAAATTGTCAGCAACTCCAGACCTTTCAATTTGGACCTGTCTAAAATTTTGTTGTGTGGGAATGGGTAAGGAAGAGATGGGTATACTGGTTTACCTCTGTCCATCTGTAACTAATATTTTTGTAAAAAAATTTTCAGCAACTGCATTGATTAGGTTCAGCTAGGTTTTCTGCTTGGCCTTTCTGAATTTAGGAATCTTCTTCTTGTTTTATGATTTAGTTTATTTTAGGAAACTACATGGTATAGTAGTAAACTTGTGTTTCATTTTTCATTTGTGCAACAATTACATAGCATCAACTTGAGACTTGGTATGAGGGTTCAGCTAGGGGTTCTTCATTATGCTTGCTGATTTTAGGCCCACAAATTATCTACTTCCTGTTTGACAACTTGTTTTATGATTTAGTTTATTTTCAGACATTGTCTGGTATTTTTTATATTTTCATTGCATTTTTTCTCATTAACTGTTAGAAGGCTAGAGCTTGAAACTAGGGGACATTCATTGCGCTTTCTGAACTCGGGTCTGCAAGATATTTACTTCCTGTTTTACGACTTATTTTTGGACCTTGTCTGGTATTTTTATTTATTTTCCTGGTTTATTTTCTTTGCATTTTTCTCAGTAACTACCAACAGCATTAACTTGAAACTTAGAGTGGGACTTTCAACTAGGTGTGCTACATGGTGCAAACAGAATATGCTCCATTTAGGGAGAATTCCATGCAGTTTGCTGCAAGCAGGGGTATACTCAGTGAGTTTTGACTCTGAGATTTTTTGTGAATTACGAGAAAAAAAACATATTCATTTTCCTTGATAGTAGGAAAATGAAGAAAATCATATTCCTGTTCTTATTTGATTGGTGCTTCTGGTTCTTCATTCAAAGCTTTCAAGTCAAATTCGCCTTACTGTCAAAGCATGAAAATAATCCTGGTCCTTACCAGGTTAACTTATATATTAAAGAGCAAGTTTTAAGTAAAGTTAAAGCATTATATTAGCACTTAACCCATTCCCACACAATCCCAGATTGAAAAGATTACTTGAAAAGAAGAAATTGCTTTTCTCCAAAATTTTCTAATGAAGCCAGGAAAATCAATTTGGAAAGCATCATGGGAAAGGAAAAATTGTTGGCAACATGTCGTTTCACTTTTGTGACCTTGTTTTCAATAGTATACTTTTTTTTCAATTTTGATTTTTGTTTGTAATCTTAATCTTCTTTGAATTTAAAAGTCTGTAAGTTTAGGCACGCGGTAATCGGTTTATAGTTCATCCTGATGTATTAGAGTTCATTGTTTTTTCTTTCCTTTGTTATAGAATAGTTATTAATGTTTCCAAACACTTAACAACAACATCATTGTAAAAGAAAACGAGATTATGCTTTGGACAAGCAATTTCACTTTTTCAAATATTGTATTCTATCTTAACCCATTCCCGCTATTTATGCCCCTCAAGAAAGGATTTAAGGAAAACCTTATTGAACCTTTTTTTCTACCCCAAAAGACAATGATATTCAAAATGTTCCCATTTTGAAATAATGTTGTCTGCAAAATCTTTATAATAGAACCTATCTGAATTTTTGCCATCTGATAATAGGTTAAAACATAGACAATTGTTAAAATATCATTTCTATTAGTTACAAGCAATTTGTAAATGATAGTCTGAAATGTTGATAGGTTTAGCATTGTTCGTAACAATCCTTTGATTTGTCATCTATGGGGACCTTTCTTAAGTCATTGCCATAGAGTACTGCATTTGACACACTAAAAAATCTTTACAAACAATTCAGCTTGAGGAGAAATTGCTTTTTACAAGCAATTTTGCCCGTGATCACAATAATTTTATAACTGCTTGACAATTTTAACTACAATTTTGACTAATATTATTGTCTGGTAAAGGTTTTTTTCAAGTAATATGGATGTCGGTGCATGAATATTGGCGTTTGCTTTTGTAATAGTTTTGCATGCATTATTACACATATATACTATTTTTGTTTGTACTTTTGTTACAAAATTTTGGACTGGTCCAAATTCAAAGAAGTTGCAGACAACAATTTCAAATTGAAAGAATTTGCAATGTTTTTGTATTTATGGATAGAATACAAGGTTGAAAATGAAGAAATGGCTTGTATGAAGCCATTTCTCTATTTTCAACCTTGTTAATCTTGCGTTTTTTCTCAAGGGGGTTTAAAAACAAGGGATTACGTTGGAATGGGATAAAACTTTGTATCTTAATTCTTGTCATGCCTAGCCCAAAATATTTCTGCTTTTGTTTTGTTTTAGACTACGAACAGCAAATTATGCACTACATATACTATAGCTGCTTTATGTGCAGTTTGATCTTAATCTACACCATTTATTTGACCTATTAAGCAAGAATTGTTTATAATATTATTTGACGAAAGAAAAATTGACTCGCATTATCAGGACCTTTTAGTCCTTTGATTATAATGCAATTCCAAACAAGTATTTTATTCAGCACGACATGGATAACACTTTGATTCCAGGTCGAGTTCCTATTTTCAATTCATAACTTTGATTTAATTGCGGCTGATATTTGAGGGATTTGGACTTAAGAAATGTGGTAAATCGGAACTCCTTGTTCAATTCTACAAATCAAATCTCAGTAAGACTATTTTTAAAACTTTATGTCATGGACTTCCTATGAGGCTATCCATTACAGAAAGCAATTGTGGTAAAATGTATCTCATAAGAGTTTTGTTTTGTCTTCTAGGTAAACTAGATATAAGAGTAAATCATTGAAAAACATAAAAGAAAAAATGGTTTTAAGCCATTTTGAAACTTCTGAAACCATCCGGATTTTCCAAATTATGTACTTTGTTTTCTTACACTGTTTCTGGCCTGCAAAATTCATCAATTGGTTACATAATGCTCCGCTTGTTATAAGTCTAAGGTACTTTCCAAAGTTTAACAGAATGGCCAAGTGTGTTCCGATTGGTAAAGCCATTTACTTAACACCATGCATTGTCCCCTCAAATACTGTGCCTTTGTTGTCAAATATATTTATGATTTACCCATTCCTAAATCACAACATTTTAGACTGGTTTAAGTTGAACAAGATTGCAGACTACAAAGTTATTTTGAATTGAAAATTATGAGGGAGAAAACATGAGAAAAGAAGAAATTGCTTGTTACTCAAAAAATATTTACATTAGCTACATATCTCGGGCACCTCAAAAGCAGGATTGTGTGATAATTATTTAAGAATTGAATTAGTATTCAAAGTCAATTATTTAGTTATTGTATTGCCAGCAAAAGAAAAAAAAGGTTTTGTGATCTGTTTGCTTTCTGTCCAGTTATCACAGTATCACACTTTTTGACACACTGAAGGAAATATCTTTTTATAACATTGTTACCAGCAATTTTTTTTTTCTCAAGTCGATTTCTATCCTATACAGACCTTATTATTGATTCAATCCTTTTCAATTTGGACAAGCCTGAAATTGTTTATTTGGGTAATTGGCTATGAAATAAAATCAAATTTAACTCATTCCCAAACAGTGACGCTTTTTGATGTCCCTAAAAAAACAATAGAGAAAACATTATGTAAAATGAGGAAATTGCTTGTAACAAGTAATTTCTTCATTTTACACAATACTTCCTCTCCATAAACTTTAAATTGTTGTCTGCAACTCCTTTCAATTTGGTCCAGTCTAAATTGCTGCTGTCTGATGAATGGTGAAACCAGTCTAATATTTTATTGTCTGATAATGGGTTATTACTGTCTATATGTTGTTATTGCTTTAACCCTTTCCTGTACAATCACTGGTTTTTACGTCCTTGTGATTTTATACTTGAAAAAACATTGTGGGAAAAAAAGAAATTGCTTGTAACAAGCAATTTCTTCTTTTCCCACAATTTTTTTTACCCTGTTGGCTAGTTACTTTTCAAATTACACTCACTTTTAGTTGTTGTCTGTAACTTCTTTCAATTTGGACAAGTCTATAAATTTGAGAAAGCGGAAAGGGTTATTCTGATTTTGTTTTGTAGAATGATATAGACAGATTAACCCACATTGCAGAGATTGTTAATGAGAGAGGTCTGGATGCACAAAACTTTCAGTGTAAAGGTTGTCAGAGGGCTGTGGGCATGAGTAAGTTATATTGCTGTTGTGTTTTCCCTTACCTGTTCAATCCCTGGTTTTTAACATGCAAAACCTTTAAATTTGGGCAGGTCTGAAATTTTGCAAAACTAGTTACTCTGAATACATGTAACAACTATTTTTAGCTACCCTGGCCGTAGGCCTGTTGGCTACTATGATGGCCTTGTGTCTGTCCCATGTGTATCTGTCTTACAGTGCATGTCTCTGTCTGTCCATAGACTTTTCCTTTAAAAATCTTTTTCTCAGATATTAACCGAATTTTACAGAAGTGGTTCATTGTTAATATCAGATTCCTTGAAACATTATTAAACATACCCCCACCTACAAAACAGAGAGGGGTATATTGGTTTCACCATGTATGTCTGTCCGTTCGTCTGTCTGTACCCCTTTGCTATTTGGTGCTGTAACTCTAGAACAAATTAACCTACAACCATGAAACTTCATAAATTTTATTACCAACTAATTTTGGGTCACATAGTTCAAAGGTCAACTATACTATTTGAGTGACAAAATGCTTGGGGGGTGTATAGGTCTGCTCCGCAACAATTCTAGTTAATTGAAAAATATGCCTTGTAGATAATAAGCTATTTTTAAGAATCACGAAATACAAATCAAGTGTCAGTTTCATTTCAGATCAGATTTAACCCATTCCCACACAATCCCACCTTTTTACGCTCCTCAAGAAAAAAACATTTGGAAAACATTGAGAACATTGAGGAAATTGCTTAAATCAAGCAATTTCCTCAATGTCCACAATGTTTTCTACCCCAGAACACAACAAATTTTAGAATTTCATCAACCTGAAATTGTCATCTGCATGTTCTTTCAATTTTGGCCACTCTAAAATTTTCTCATGTGGGAATAGGTTAAAGAAAAAACATCTATCCATCGATGCAGGGGCAAAAAAACGTTTGAGAATAAGACAGATTAACCCATTCTCAAAACAACAAAATTTAGTCTGATCCTAATTCAAAGGAGTTGCAAACTACAATTTACAGTTTATGAAATTTTAGACGTTTTCAATTTTGGGGGTTGAAAATATTTTGGAAAATGAAGAAATTGCTTGGTACATGTCTTTTTTTTTTCCCCCCAGGAGGCGTCAAAAAGTGTCATTGTGTGGGAATGGGCAATAGAAAAAGTAATTCTACTGCCTTTATGGGACTTGATATTTTCATGCAATTCCTCTGAATGCTTGTTCAACTTAGATTTTTTATTCACTGCCAAACCTTTTTAAGAATAAAATGTCATTAATGGTGTCATTTGTGAAGACATTTCACCCAAATTGTGATAAAGACCCTAAATAATATATAAGCAGGTAGTGGAAATCGAAAATAGATTTCATAATGATGACCACAGTCGAGTAGGTAAAATTTGAATAAGCTGAAGTAACAAGATTTGGTTGCCAAATGATGACAAATGCTTCAATTGATCTTTTGAGTTTGGATATGCCTCACTCATCTAAAATTACAATATAACTTTGTTACTGAGAACATGCATAAAGTCACTGACACATAAACACTCCCACATGTCAGCCATGTGTTACTGAAATCTATTTTTGGAATCGGTTGTCAAATCAGCGACTTGTAGGCGATATGTCTGAAACTGATCAAGGCATCAGCTAATTTGATAATATATATTTGTAAGGACAGCTATGCGTAGGTGAAATTTACCCAGAAATTAACATTTCCCAACTAGCCAAAGATATCTTGTGATATGGTGGAAGTCTGTATGGTATTGGCAACTAATCGCCGGCAATCATCTGGTGGGCTCGAGATGACTTTGTTCCAATGCAGACATATTTTTTACCCTTTTGTAATTTTTAGCTCAGTTGTTTTCAGAGAAACCCAAGGTATTGCTATAACCTTGGTGTCATCGTTGTTGTCGTGATAAAACTTTGACATTTTGTGATATCTTTAGTTCTACTAAAGGCATTCACTTGGCACACTTGTTCACTAGCAAGAGAGCAACCAATACTATCAAGGAGGATAACTCTAGATGTATTTTGTCCACTTTCCAGCACCCAACAGCCGAGCGTAGGCACCCGGAGGCGGTGCTCTTATTTCACTACTGTTAGATGTTTGTAGACTAATTGGTGACTTCTCGCTAGTGTATTGGCAGCATGCTACGATTGTCATGTGCTGCTTCATACCTGCAAAGAAATAAGACATCAAGTTGTTGATATAATGTGATATAATGTGACTGCAAAGTAGATAATTTCCCCCTGCAATCACTGACCTTTATTGAAAAATAGCATTTGCCATCATGTTGATGTGACAGATTTTTTATTTGACTTTAGCAAAAATATACATTTTCTAACTGTCCTAAGGTAGTTGCCTAATAGATTCTTTCATTGCTGACTTGTTTTTTACCAGTATTACTTACAAAAAATTGTGTAAAGATTATTTTGCATTCACCTTTCTTTGTCACAGGCTCTTTTTTCAGGCAGGCTATTCCCTATCAATTACCTTTATTTCTCTATTTCCCTGAAATGACTAACATTGTTTCAAAATTGTGGTATTAACTTTACAGTTGTGACATTCTCTATAATGCAAATTTTACAGTAAATTAAAAACATAGATTTAGATATTAACCTCATTATACTCCCCCACAATAAATTGGAGAGGATGCACTGGAATTGCCATGGCTGTCTGTCCATCTGTCTGTGTGTGGACACATTTTTGTCTGGAGCTTTTCTCGTACATTATTGCAGCTACTTCTCTGAAATTTACAAATAATGTTAACCTCCATATGAAGTTATTCACCTACAATTTTCAAGCCCCTTCTTTCATTGGCTATTGAATTATCTTTCCATGAACACAAAAATTTAACTAAATTACTGTTGTCCGAAGCATTTCTCTGACATGCACTGAACTCAAATTTGAACACAATGTTACTGGTAGTATAGTTGTGTATGTGAAATTTTCATGGTCATACTATCATTTGTTGCTGGGGTATCTTCCCTTAAACTGTAAATTTTACTAAGATTTATTGTCAGAAGCATTTCTTTTTCTGTAACTGGTAGTGTTAACTTGTGCATCTGAAACTTTCATGGCAGTACCTGTTATGGTTGCTGAATCATCTTCCCTTGAACTTGTAAAGTTAACTCAATTATTTTGATGTCAGAGTATTTCCCTTACAGTACTGCATGTTACAGTGTTACAACAAAAATGCACCCTCACAGTTTCCTGGGAAATACACCTGCAGTTTGGCATTCCAACTAGGAAATTTGGGTTATTGGATTCCTGCAAATGATTTTGATAGGATTAAATTAAAAACATGGCTTAAAGGGGGGATAAGATTTAAAAACATGGCTTTAATGGGGATTGCTAATTTTCGTGTGTAGTATGAATTGATAACTTTGAAATTCTTCTTCTCAGGAGATGAACTTTAACCAAATTTTACTGGAATGATCTTTTGGTGATCTTTAATCTGATTTTATAAAGAAATTTTAGTAGGTTTGATAATATTTTTGTGTTGGAGGATTGACAATATTTCAGGTAGAGAACAACACATAGTGATGCATGGCAAATTATTTTACGGCTTGACTGAGAAAAGGAAAGTTGCCTCAATTAAATTATATTCAAAAATAGGTATCTCTTCCTTAAATGAGTTGCCTACTGTGTTTAACCCTTTCCTGTTCAAACACGGGATTTTACGTTCCTGTGATTTTATACTTGAGAAAACATTGTGGAAAAAGAAGAAATTGCTTGTGACAAGCAATTTCTCCTTTTTCCACAATATTTTCTACCACTTAGGATTGTTTTATTTCAAATGGCATCCAGTTTTCATTGTTGTCTGCATCCTCTTTCAATTTGGACTAGTCTAAAATTTCCAAAAACAGGAAAGGGTTATGAAAACTGAATAACCTGTGTCATAAGTAAATTCAGGCCAATGGAGCAAAACAGGCACTCAAACACCACTAGTATTTTCTTATAGTACAAATGAGATCTAGTCTTAAACATTTATCAATTATCATTAATCATCTTACAAAAACAAAGAAAATAGGAAAAAGACTACTGCCAAAGAACAATCCTTGGTGGTGTCATGCTTCTTTGCACCACATTGCTACGCAATAATTATCACATGTTCTAAACCCTTTACCAGACGGCAAAATTTTACACTGGCCACTGTCATAGGGCAGTGGGTAGCAAATCAGACTCCTAATTTTCATTTATGGGATGTGTGGGTTTTTATCCCCAGCGGCGGCACATATCCTTTCTCACATAAGTGTCTTACCAATGGGTGGATAATCGTAAACCTAAGTGGGATAGCAGCTGAAGGCTAGGAAAGGATGTAGTGGTAGTACTGGTGTGAGAAATACCAGGAATCCATTGTTAAGTGCTCCAGCCGCCGTGATCTGACTGAAATACTGTTAAAAGTGGCATTAAACCCCAATCAATCAAATTTTAGACATGCAGACAAAAATTGAAAGCTTATGAAATCTTTCAATTTTTTTACCATTGGGGTAGTAAACATTGTGGATAATGAAGAAATAAGAGAAATAAAAGAGATAATGTTTTCAAAGCTCTTTTTCTTGGGGCGTCTAAAAGCATCATTGAGTGGGAATGGGTTAAATATCCTCTGAGTTGTGTGTTTTAAGGTCTTGTTTCTACAAGTTTGATAGCAAATATTATTGAAATACTTGGCATACAAATAATTTTTCTGAATATTCTCTGTCATTTCAGTATTTGGTAAGCCTCGTGTTTGCAAGTTTGATGGTGGGTACTATTGCTATGAATGTCATGAAAATGATGAGTATTATATTCCAGCATTGATCGTTCATAACTGGGACTTCAGAAAACATAAAGGTAAATATTTTGCCAAGTCTAAGTACTTGGATTAAATTCAAATTCACACAAGCACTCAGTATCAAGTAAAAATGTTCATTATCTATTTCGGTTAAGGTCTATTAACCCATTACCAAACGACAAAATTTTAGACTCGTCAATTTAAAGGAGTTGCAGACAACAATTTAAAATATATGAAATTTTAGATTTTTTCAACTTTATGGGTACAAAAATTATCAAAACTGAAGAAATTGCTTCTTACAAGCAATTTCTTCATTTCACACAATGTTTTTCTTATTGAGTTTTTGAAGGGCATCAAAAAGCATCATTGTGTGGGAATTGGTTAAACTTTTTTCAGAGAGTACATATAAAGAAGGCTTTGTTCCATTGACAAAATATTTTTTCTGAGACATGAAACTATTTAGGAATATTAATCACATTCAATGCTAGTCCAGTTGTTTGGTTTTTGTTACAGTCAGTTATTTCTTTTCTAGCAATTTTTACTTTGAATTAAAGTTTCAGGGTTTTCAAAAGATTAGTGTGAAGGATAGGATATAACAGGTAGAAAATATTCCATATAAACATTAATATTTATTTAATTGCAGTATCAAAGAAAAATATGGAGTTTATTCAAGAAATAGAAGAACAGCCATGTATAAATCTAGAACAGTCCAACTCACGATTATATGAACATGTGACAGAAATGCAGGATATAAAGGTAGGTAGGACTGGCTAGAGACCTCAATCTTCTACAGCATGATCCTGCTTTTTGATGGGCTGAAGGAAATAGCTTTTGAAAATAATGTTGGAAAAAAGAAATTTCTCTCTTCTCATAATGATTTCCACCCGTTTTGGTGCAAGTTTCACTGATTTTCCACATGGTTTATGTCATCTACATTCCCCCTCTTTTTTAGCTCACCTGAGCATGAAGTGCTCTGGGCGAGCTGTTGTGATCGGTCATCATCTGGTGTCTGTCCATCTGTCCGTCAGTCCATTCTTATTTACAAAAAAATCTTTTCCTCCTAAACTAACCATGGCATTTCAAACAAACTCCACAGAAATGATCCTTAAGTCATTCTTTTTCTAAATACTTCAAAGAATTGAAATCCATGAAGAACTTTGGTTGCCATGGCAACGGAGTGAAAAAACTTAAAAAAATCTTTTTCTCCCAAGCTGAAAGGTCTAGAGCTTAGATTTTTGGTGTAAATCATCATCTATTGACTCTCTACCAAAATACCTCAAAGAATTACCATATCTTGAAAATTAGCCCTTTTCTGTGCGATCCCTGATTTTACATAGAAATAAAGAAGGAAATCTTTGAAATCTTCTTCTCCCAAACCAGAAGGCCTAGAGCTTTGATATTTGGTATATATCATTGTCTTTTGACCTTCTACCAAAGTACTTCAAAGAATTACCCTATCTTGAAAATTAGCCCTTTTCTGTGCGATCCCTGCTTTTACATAGAAATAAAGAAGGAAATCTTTGAAATCTTCTTCTCCCAAACCATTAGGCGTAGAGCTTTGATATTTGGTATGTATCATCACCTATTGACCCTCAACCAAAAGACTACAAATAATTACCGTATCTTGAAAATTAGCCCTTTTCTGTGCTATACCAATCTTTAAAAATCTTCTTCACCCAAACCATAAGGCCTAGAGCTTTGACATTTTGTATAAATCAGCATCTTTTGACCCTGTCCTAATTTACTTCATAGAATTACCATACTCTGAATATTAGCCCTTTTCTGTGTGATCCCTAATTTTACATAGAAATAAAGAAGGGAATCTTTAAAAATCTTCTCCTCCCAAACCAAAAGGCTTAGAGCTTTAATATTTTGTTTGTATCAATGTCTATTGACCATCTACTAAAATACTTCAAAGAATTACCATACTCTGAAAATTAGCCCTTTTCTGTGTGATCCCTGATTTTTCCCTAGAATTAAATAAGGATATCTTTGAAAATCTTCATCTCCCAAACCATAAGACCTAGATCTTTTATATTTTGTATTTATCAATGTCTATTGACCCTTTACCAAAATGCTTAAAAAAATAACTGTACTCTGAAAATTAACCTGTTTTTGCATAGAAATAAAGAGGAAAATCTTTGAAAATCTTCTTCTCCCAAACCATAGAGCTTTAATATTTGGTTTATATCAAAAGCTTTTGACCCTTTACCTACCTCGTAGAATTACTGTTTTATGAAAATAAGCCATCTTCTGTGCAATCCAAGATTTAGAAAGGAATAAAGAAGGATATCTATGATAATCTTATCCTTCTAAACTGTTAGGCCTAGAGCTTTGATATTTGGTATAAATCATCACCTATTGACCCTCTACCAAAATACTTCATAGAACAACCGTACTCTGTTGATTACCTCTAAATGGTAGGATCTTCAGTATACCTAGCATAAATGATAAAATCTTTAAAAAATCTTCTCCAAAATGATTTTGAGTATGGCTTCGATATTTTGTTTATATCATAAAGCATTGAGCTATAACACTCAGGGGAGCGATATAGGACCATCATCGTCCTCTTGTTGTTATTGATCAGTATTGAATTTTGTCATCTGATTATAGTCTAACATAGACATTATTAGTTTAGGATATAAATTAAGATATTGTTACCAAGTTCTGTTGCAGAAAGCTCAAATCAAAGGTTTTCTAGGTCATTGTACAGCAAAGTCCAAATAGAAAACAAGTTTACTTGGTTAGATCTAGGAATACCATATTTCTCATAAAGTTTAGCTTTGACTTGACCTTTCATGTGTTGCCAAGGTTAAGGTCAGCTGTAAAGGTAAAATATCAATGTTGCATAACAGAAAGTTTTGGGGCATTGTGTTTAATAAATTCATCTTTAACAATATGTATATATAAATATTTTTTTTGTTTTGTTTTATAGACCCTGTCTGTAAGAGATTATAGATTGACATGAATTTCAAAATAATTTCAGGCTCTAAGAACACAGCTTATTTATCTCAAGTCATACTTATTTACGTGTAAACAGTCTGTAGCTGAAGATTTGAGGAGGCTCGTATGGCCAAGGGACTACTTGTTTGAAAACACAGAGGAATATTCCTTAGCAGTAAGTATTATACAGAGAATATTTGTTTTATTTAAGATTGTATTAATTTATTTCTGAACTTACAACCGAAGCCGTAATTCCATACAAGGGCATTGGCACAATTTCTAACTTATTACATTCTGTATAATTTCAATGAAAAATAGTTTCATAATGTGAAATTACATGAATATAATCTGAAGAAAGCAATTAGAATTAAAGCCGGATCTTCCCTCTAAAGAAGGGAAAACATGATTAAAAAAATCTATAGTTCATTTGGTCACTTTAGCAAAGAAGAGCCTTCTTAATATCAATATGCAAAATGGGCAAATGAGTGAAGTTCTTTGGAAAGCATATTTTGTGTTTTTAGCTCACCTAAGCACAAAGTGCAAGGTGAGCTATTGTGATCAGTCATTGTCTGTCGTCCATTTGTCCACAATTTCTTTAAAAATCTTCTCCTCCAAAACCAGTGGGCCAATCATTGCAACAGGATGGTGTTTTTATTCAAAAGCTTATATTTTTCATCTTGATGTAAATATACTTGGAATGAAAAGTACTTGCCTATGTCAGTGACCTTATGTGGTTAAACAGGGTAGAAGAATAAATCTCTGCAGGCCTAACACTGTCACATTTGCCATTTCATCTGGCAGAACAAACATGGCAACTAAAGGCGATTAGGGGCTAAAGGGACTTCATTTACCTTTTTCTTTTTTAATTATCATCTATAATTTTAATTGTCTTATGGTTGTCTTAGTATTGTTTTATATGCTATCCTTAAATTTTTTTTCCCTAAAGAACGAGTATAGAATTCTCTGTTGATGCACAGTAAAACACCAGAGAATTCTATATTCATTCGTAGGATTTGTTTAACCCTTTCCTATTTTAAATTTTTTTAGATAGTCCAAATTCAAAGGTTTTGCAGACAAAATTTTACAGTGGATTTAATTAAAAAAAAAAAAACTTATTCATTAGGGTAGAAATTATTGTGGAAAAAGAAGAAATTGCTTGTTACAAGCAATTTCTTCTTTTCCCACAATGTTTTCTCAAGTATAGAATCACAAGGACGTAAAAGCCAGTGATTGTACAGGAAAGGGTTAATTCTTTTACCAGGACTTACTTCAAGTTCCCACTGGGGCTTTGGCAAGTAGTTTAAGAAAGACAATCCGGTTTTGTACAAAGCATGTGTATAGCTGTAGACTGTGTAGCCAGAAAGGGTTTATATGTGAACTCTGTCATAATGTAAAAGTCATCTACCCGTTTGAGACTGACAGCACATATAGGGTAAGTCAAGCTTTTTGATTATTCATGAGTGTGTTTGTTCAATCATAATTTTAGATGGGTCCAAATTGCAGATGACAATTTAAAATTTTGTGTGTAGAAAACATTGTGGAAAAAGAAGAAATTGCTTGATGCAAGCAATTTCTTCACATCCCACAATGTTTCCCCATTCGTTTCTCTTGAGGGGTTTCAAAAAGCGTCATTATGTGGGAATGGGTTAGCTATCTTTTGGTTATATCAAACACCAGTACTAGGCAGAGGTAATGATACATCTTACTCGAGGTTTTTGTGACCAGCAATACAGTTATCCAACACATGGCCTTTTGATATCTTCCAAGTAAGGAGTCCACCTGTAAACAACTGCATAAGGCACACTGGACTACAAACTATTGTTAAGACTGAAATGAATATTAATGAATCATTGATAATTCAATAACCTGCCCAAGATTTTAACACTTCAATATTTGTTGACCCAATATAAGACACCAAAGCAATTTCTTCTTTTTCTACAATGTTTTCTGAAGGATAAAATCACAGTGACGTAAAATCCCGTGTTTGTACAGGAAAGGGTTAACCACATCAAGAAGTTTGTTATTTGCTCTGAAAATCTCGTGCACTCACATTAACCCTTGTCATGCTGTATAAATCATCTTATTGAATTGCTGTAAAATCAAAGGGGTGAAAGCATTGATAGAACTTGTTGAAAAAATCAATATTTCTTTTGGAAATCAATTTCTTAAACAGCTCTGGCACAAAAATTACAAGCAGGAGGTGTAGACCAAGATCAGACTGCACATATGTGCAGGCTGATCTTGGTCTACATCTCCTGCCTAAACTGAAATATTCCGGGATCAGCATGACAAGGGTTAAAACTATCCAGCTTTAGATAATTGACAGATTGTTGACCAAGCCCACTGACCTCCGACATGGCAGTTTGACGGAGACTATAAATTACAAAAACTAAAAAGCAAATGGTTAGTGCATAACCTAAACATCATAACTACAGCTTTAATTCGCCTCCTCCATTTAACCAATTACCAGACAGCAAAATTTTAGACTGGTCCAAATTCAAAGGAGTTGCAGACAACAATTGATAGTTGATGAAATTTTAGATTTTTTCAACTTTCTTGGTAGAAAACATTGTGGAAAATGAAGAAATTGCTTGTCACAAGCAATTTCTTCATTTTCCTCAATGTTTTCGTAATTGTTTTTCTTGGTAGGCGTCCAAAAGTGTCACTGTGTTGGAATGGGTTAATGGCAATAGTCATATAGTGTTAAGTCTGTCCAAATGTGAGTGTGTGCAGGGGCTGTATGTAGGTGGGGGTGTTTGTATGTATGTTAGTATGTGTCTCCAATCTTTGTCTTCTGACATTGAATTATGGATTTCAAAATAACTTGGCACAGTTGTTCCTATTCATGAGCACAAGTGTCATGTGTAAAGTTCACAACTGAAGGTTGTGTAACAAAACTGATCAGGCGTATCCATGTCTGTGATAATTTTCAAGTTTGTGTAAATGAGTTGTGAAAATACGATTCCAACCACACTTTTTGGCTTAATGCAACATAAGTGTGTTTGCTAGTTTCATATTCTTGCCTAGAAAAACAATGAAATTAAAGAGTGTTTTCTTCTTCTCTGGAATGAATTTGAATACATTGAAATTTCAGTGCCAAACATGCAAATCTGTGTTCCACAAGGAGTGTAAAACAGACAACAGACCGTGTCCAAAATGTCAGAGACGATTACGAAGAGAAAGTACTCATGGTATGGTAGAAACCCCAACTGCTGTTGATTACGCTTTTGTTACTTCATGAACACTTTGAAATACTTGAAGTGTGGTGCTTTAGTCAAATTACTTAAGTGCAATATGTGTTTATTAATCAAAGGGCTGAATGAAATGTTTCAAGAAGTGACACATGTACACATACATTTCTTTAACCAATTACAAGACAACAAAATTGTAGACTGATTCAAATTCAAGAGAAAACAGCTGAGAATCTGTAGTTGGCATTTTAGAAAATCATGGCGATTTTTTTGAGTTTTATATCCTGATAATATTACTAGTTTATTAGTGAAATTTTCATTAACCCTATTCTTGAAAGATTTTCATTCAATTAAGTGTTCCGCACATTAAATTTACAAGACTAATATATGCCTATATGCCATTATATAATCTAAATGGGTAAAACGAAAGTGTTTCCCGGAATTTTTATTGAATGGCATATGTCCTTTTTTAGCTCCACTGAGCATAAAGTGCTCAAGGTGAGCTTTTCTTATTTAGCAATGTGCTGCACTCATCATCTGACATCTTGTATGTACTACATAGGCCACGATTTTTAGCTCAAATGTCTCGAAACTTCGTAAGAATATTTGTCTCCATGAAAGCTCATACAAGTTGGTCAAAACTTAGAAAAAAAACTTGTGTGTAATCTAGAGGTCATGTTTTTTGTCTCAAATGCCTGGATACTTGGTCAGAATTTTTGTCCTCATATTATCGCGCTCAAGTTAGATATATGGGCACATAGGGTCAAAAAGTATGTCACTATGACAAACATTAGAAATACCTTCTGCAGTTCACATTTTTGCCTCAAATGTGGTCAGAATGTTTGTCTACAAAATATCTGTGTCAAGTTCAGTATATGGTCACATGAGATCAGAAAGTAGGTCACTAGGTCAAATTTTAGAAAAACCTTGAGTGCACTCCAAGAGGTCTCATTTTTGCTTCAAATGTCTTAGTATTTGGTTTGTATTCATAATATCTGGATCATGTACAGTAATTGTTCACTTGGGGTCAAAAGAAAGGTCACTAGGTCAAATCTCCAAGGATTGATGTGTGAACTCTAAGATGTCTTTTTTTTTTTTGAGTTGCATGTCATGATATTTGGTCAGAATGCTTATTTACTTCATATCTTGGCCAAGTTCGATATTGGGCTAAAAACTAAATCACTAGGTGAAATCTTAGAAATACCTTGTGTGCACTCTAGAGGCCACATTTTTAGCTCAAATGTCTTGATATATGGTCAGTATCTTTTTCTTCATCAAATCTGGTTCAATTTCAGTATTGAGACAAATGGGATCAAAAAGTAGGTCACTAGGTGAAATATTAGAAAAACCTAAAGAGTACTCTAAGAGGTCACTTTTTTGCCTCAAATGTCTTGATATTTGGTCAGAATTTTTGTCCCTATAATACCCTGGTCTAGTTCAATAATGGTTCATGTGGGATTAAGAAATAGGTCATTAGGTCAAATTTTAGAAAAACGTTGTTAGCACTCTAGAGATCACATTTTTGCCTCAAATCCATTGATTTTTGGTCAGTATATTTGTCTTTATAATATCTTGGCCAAGTTGGATATTTGTGCAAGTGGGGTAAAAAAGTATGTCACTAGTTCAAATGTTAGAAAAACCTTGTGAGCTCTCTAAAGGGCCCATCTTTGCCTAAAATGTCATGATAGACAGAAAATTGATATAGTCTTACCTTGGATAAAAATAGTTTAGTCACTTGTACTTTTGGCCATTTTTTCGCCACTGACTCAGTCGAGCGCTTCAGGGCCAATGGCCCTCTTGTTTTAGCTGGTTGTCTTACATACAAGATTGGAAATCTTTCATAGTGTGAAATTTCACCATTTTGAAACTAAATCTTTGTGGAGCTTGATTGTTACTAAAGAAAAATGGAGGTTTTACTTTGACATTTTGTCTTTTATCTTGAATTAAGAATAAAATTATATGTCATCATCTGCAAGGTCATCTTGTAGTTCTTTAATAGATTGAAGTATATGCTGCATGCAATATTACAGATAGAATATATTATTGAAACTCTCTCAGTGGTGCCTAATACATATTTTCTACACCTTTCCCGAAACAAGTTAGATATTATTTTCTACTTGTCCAGAATTAAAATGAATTTGTCAATAAAAAAGTAAAGAGATAAATTTATAGAAAAAATTATTTTAACCCTTTCCCATTATTGGAAATTTTAGACTAGTCCAAATTGAAAGAGGTTGCAGACGACAATGAAAACTGGATGCCATTTG
Organism: Fragum fragum; assembly: GCA_946902895.1. Taxonomy (NCBI): domain Eukaryota; kingdom Metazoa; phylum Mollusca; class Bivalvia; order Cardiida; family Cardiidae; genus Fragum; species Fragum fragum. The sequence goes on along the minus strand of OX336378.1, from coordinate 22,725,095 downwards.
AAAAGAAACCACCCTATGTGGTAGAAAATATTGTGGAAAAAGGAGAAATTGCTTGTTAAAAGCCATTTCTTCTTTTTCCACAAAGTTTTTTTGAGTATAAAATCACAGGAACATAAAATCCCCTATTTGAACGGGAAAGGGTTAATAAAGAAAATAATTGAACCCAACATTTTATTCATTAACCACAATCTTTTCTTTCATTCAATATATGGTAATTTTCCAATATATAAAAGATTAATTTTTATGATCTATTTTTCCCTGGCATTTACTTGTCCCTGGACAAGTTTTCTTGAAAAATGTACTTGTTCCCAAGTAGAAAAGCCCATGTCAGTCAAGAATGGGAATATCTCACCTGGTCTATAAATGCTCACTATTAAATCCATGGTATTGAGGTAGGTAACTTTAGAATATATTTAGCAGGAATTTTCTTTGAACTTAGATTTTGTATTTATTTTCAGCACATAACAGCTGAGGGTCTGGTATACCATACTCTTTAAAAAAAAAGATTCTGTATTTCTCCTAAAAGCACCCAATGATGCTATTCAAATCACAGACAGGGAAGTTTTATTTTGTACCTTAGTCTTAATTGATATTTCTTATCATTTTCCTAAAAAAAAAGAAAAAAATTTGAGAATAATTTCCGTTTAACATCAAGTTAGAGGGAATAATCCTAAGTTAAAAAGAAAAATTGTAAGTGTCACAGGGAGAGCTACTATAATGGAAGAAGCATTTTTTTAGGAGAAATACGGTAGTTTAAGAATATACTATGATAAACATAAACAGTTTTATTACCAAGAATGGAAATTTAACCCTTTCCTGTACAAACCAGGGATTTTACGTAACAGGGATTATATACTCGAGAAAACATTGTGAAAAAAGAAGAAATTGCTTGTAACAAGCAATTTCTCCTTTTTCCACAATATTTTCTACCCCATAGGATGGTTTCATTTCAAATTGCATCAAGTTTTCATTGTTGTCTGCAACCTTTTTCAATTAGGACTAATCTGAAATTTTAAAAAAGGGGATAGTATTAATAAGAAATCCCAATCTATATGTATGTAAATCTTGTATGAATCTGTTGATGTATTTATGCTAACCCTTTCCTGTACAAATCCGGGATTTATCGTCTCTGTGACGTTATCCTTTAGAAAATATTGTGGGAAAAGGAGAAATTGCTTGCTTCAAGCAATTTCTCCTTTTTCCACTATATTTTCTACCACTTTGTATGGTTTCATTTCAAATTACATCCAATTTTAATTGCCATCTGCAACCTCTTTCAATTTGGACCAGTCTAAAATGTCAAAAAGCGGGAAAAGGTTAAATATGTGATAAATGGTTATGATGTTGTAGTTATTGTTGAAATAAATGGTTGCATACAGATTCTTTTGGGGGTTTTTGCTTTTTTAGCTCACCATAGAGCAAGGTGCCCTAGGTGAGCTATTGAGATCACCCTCTATCTAATGTGCATGTTATGTTGATGCTTTCTTGAAATATCATTCCATTCAAAATCACAGGAGTAATTGAAATCAATGCTCCTTGTGTGCCCCTCTTCAAAATTTCCAAAAGAGTTGAAATGCATTAAAAACTGTGGTTTATATGGCAACAAAAGTGAAGAATATATTAAAACTTTGAAAACGTTCTTCTCCTAAACCAGGTGGCCCAGTAATTTGATATTTTGCACGGGAAATCAGTGCATCAACATCTTAGAAAATTGCTAAAAACATAAACCTTGGGTCACCATAGGTGGAGCCCTGGTGGAAACGGGTCCTTTACAGAAAGAAAAAAAGGATTTATCTAAATGACATCCCTTCCAAAAACTTCTAGTCTAATTTCAACTAAATTTTGCCAAAATCTTCCTTAGGTACCCTCCCCATGTAAAATTTCTGATTGCCATGGAAACAGGTTAAAAATTCAGATAACAAATATTTTTTAGAAAATACTGAACTAAATGCCCAGAACCTTGAATTTCTTTTTATCGACCATCAGTTATTAACCTCTTAAAAAATTTACTTAAACTATGATCCTTTCGTTGACAGGGCGTAAACCCAGAGGTTTGGAGCCTTCATAGTAAAAGAAGGATTTTTTTTACAATGATATTGCTTCCTGCTTACCCAATTTCTACTAAAATTTGGCAGGAATATTGAGTTAAAAAGAATTCTCCCAAACACAGTAACTGTTGTTAGGTATTGTAGTTAACTTTTTTTAAAGCTACGAAGTCAGAGTGGAATGCTCTCCTATAACATATAGCTCTCTTCGAAAAATGCAAAAATGATTATATCCCCCCACACACTCTGTGAGAGGCATATTGTTTTTGCCTGCACCATCTGACTGTCCGTGTGTCTGTCCAACCACTTTTCTTGTCCGAATGAATGCTCAGTAAACGTTGGGCCGATTTTGATGAAACTTCGCAAACTTGTTCAATTGGTAGGACGTGCAAACATTTAGGTCTGGAGTTTCTTTCTGAAATTCTTCTCCCAACAATGGGCGTAGAATTATAAACAGAATTGGGATGAGCAGCAGGAGGCTCGGAAAAGAAAAAGTAGTTGTATTGGTTTGGAATCCATGGTAAGGTACTCCAGTCACGTGATATGACTAGAATGCTGTTAAAAGTGGCATTGAACCACATTTAATCAATCACTCAACATTTTGTTCAATCTTTTTTAATAAAAGACCTAAAAGAACTTGAGTCCTAAAGTAACTAACGTCCATTTTCAGATGGGCACTTCAAGACAGCATGCTGCTGTTTTATTTTATTATTATTATTTTTTTTTTTTTTTTGAGAAGGATAATCATCAAAGAGATATCGGAGGCTTAGTGCAAAAACATCATGCGTGCCTATCCAAAGTATAGACATGTATGATGTTTTTACACTAAACTATGGATATGCCTCTACTTTGAAAGATTAGGGGCATATTGTTTTACCATTGTCTGTCAGTCCGTTTTTCTGTCTGTCTGCTATGTCGAGATCCTCGGTAGCGGCAAATATCCATTCCAGCATTTTTCTCCCACCTATCGGTGGATAATTGTTAGCCTAAGTGGGATGAGCATCTGGGGGCTTGGACAGGAAATAATGGTAGAACTAGTGAGGGGAATACCTGGAATCCATGGTGAGGTGCTCCAGCCGCCACAAAATGACTGAAATACTGTTAAAAGTGGCATTTGTCCCCGTTCAGACAAGTTAATTCAAGCCATTAGCTGCTCATTCTACTTCAGCTCTCCACTGACCATTCACTCATTGGTCAAAGAAAAAGGATCCATGTAGCAATGACTTGTCAAATGTTGGAATGAGTGTCGACCAATCCTGGATTCAAAGTCATATGGACCTAGGCCACAGTGCAGTTGGTGGGACGTCGGACTCTTAATCATGAGAGCCCGGATTCGATCCCGGGTAACAGCAAATATCCTTTTCGACATTTTGTCTCCCAAAAATGATAATTATAAACTAATTGGGATAGCAGCTGGAGGCTCGGAAAGGATGTAGTGGCAGTAATGGTTTGAGAAATACCAGCAATCCATTGTTAGGTGCTCCAGCTGCCGCAATATGACTGAAATACTGTTAAAAGTGGCATTATCCCCTTTCAATCAATTAAAGTCATGACCCGATGATTGACTGCATAATGCTTAACGATCAATTAACCATACTCGGATGTTTTATTTCCAGAAATAAAATCTTGCGCTTGATTTCACTAACTAATTGGTCTATGTATTGGCCCTACTCCCTTTACTCTATTGGGACCTAGGGTCCTCTAATGATTACACAAATTTCCCTTTGTATTATAATATGGTAATTATCTTAGAATTATTAGTGTCTGATTGAATTGGTTGGTGTTTACCACGTTTCATACTTCCTGTATAAATAATCTATCAGCTACCTTTCGTAGGAAACAGGACATCCTGGAAGTTCCAGGAAACAAACAATTCATGATTGCCGGGTCAATCAGAAAATCCATTGACCAATTGAATCATTTAGACCTGAAGTGAATGTTGACCTCTGACACTCATGTCAAATATTTTCGTTGGCTTTGCTACTCAGACGTCAAAAAATAGCTTATTCAAGCTGTAGCTATGACATTTAGGTCACCAAACAAATATTTGCTTTGTTTTTATTTCCTTTCCTTGAATCATACAACAAACATGTTTGATATCTCAGTCAAATTTGTCGAACGTCATTTGGTATGGCATGCCATTTATCAATTGACCAATAGCGGCTGCCAATCAATTAATCTGCTGACCAATGAAATCATTCATTTAGACTCGAAATTATTTATGAACTCCAATATTGGCCGCCATTTATATAAAGTATGTTTGTTGCTAGTGCTAAACAAAACCTTCTTAACCGATAATTAAGGGAACAAATTGAAATATTTGTAAAGACTAAGCAAGATTTGATTAACTTTTAAAAAGTGTCTGGCAGCCAGACTATTTCAGACCATGTGAAAAAAAATGAAATATGTTAACAAAAAACTCTCTAGATTTGAATTGAATCTTCTTGAATCTCAGTCTTAACTCAATGCTACAAGCCGGACACTCTACAAACTTCACATAAGGTCAAAAAGTATCATGTTTTTTTAGAAAATGTACAGGTGAAGCAAATTTTGGGTAAAGCAAATGTATAGGTATAGCAAGTGTATATGTAACAAATTCATAGGTATAGCAAATGTGTAGGTGTAGCAAATGTGTATGTGTAGGAAATGTATAGGTGTAGCAAATGTAAAGGTGAAGCAAATGTATAGGTGTAGAAAATGTGTAGGTGAGGAAATGTATATGTGAGCAAATGTATAGGTATAGCAAATGTGTAGGTGTAGCAAATGTGTAGGTGTAGCAAATGAATAGGTGTAGCAAATGTATAGGTGTAGCAAATGTGTAGCTGTAGCAAATGTATAGGTGTAGCAAAAGTATGGTTGTAGCAAATGTATAGGTGTAGCAAATGTATAGGTGTAGCAAATGTGTAGGTGTAGCAAATGTGTAGGTGTAGCAAATGTATAGGTGTAGCAAATGTATAGGTATAGCAAATGTATATGTGTAGCAAATGTATAGTTGTAACAAAGGTAATTAGCCGGCCCATAAATGCTGTAACATGTAGAGATGTCCTGGCAGACACAAACTTCTCGGTACTAATCTAAGATTTAACCCATTACCAGATGACATAAGTTTAGAATGGTCAAAATTTAAAAAAAAATGCAGATGACGATTTTCAGTTGATGAAATTGTAAAATTCTTTGTCTTTTATGGTCGAATAATGAAATAATTACAATGTACTTGTTACGAGCAAATTCTTTGTTTCCTAAGCCTTTTTGGGGAGGAGGCATAAAAAGCAGGACTGTGTTGGAAAGGGTTACACAGAGAGAAGCACTTATTCTCATGAACACCATAACTTTAGCCGCGCTAGCTTTAACCCATTTCCAAACAGCCAAATTTTAGACTAGTTCGAATTGAACGAAGTTGCAGACTACAATTTAAAGTAAATGAAATTTTAGATTTTTTCAACTTTCTGGGTAGAAAACATTGAGCAAAAATGATGAAATTTGCTTGTTACAAGCACTTTCTTCTTTTTACACAATGTTTTCCCCTAATTGTTATTTTCAATGGGCATCAAAAAGCGTCACTGTGTAGGAATGATTTAAACTGGTATCCCACTGTCTCCGAGATATTAGTATCGATAAATCTAGGGGCAGTAACCCAGTGAATTTATACCGGATCTGTCTATTGATAGATTTATGGGCAGTAACCAAATCAACGCTAGCTTCTGGTCTGTGGAGCTTAAAGTAATGTAGGCCTTATGTATCGAGAGCTTCAGATTGCACAGGATAAATCTAAATAAGCCCCTTGTTAAAAAAGACAAGGGGTACGGCAGTAAATAGACCTCTTTTGTGTTTTATATCACATTGTTGATATTACACTGGTGTAAAAGATAAAAACAAATGAATCGTGGCCGTTGTTGCCGTGAAATGACGTCATAATGCGTGTAGTAGACTGGCGCTATATGTTTCGAGATAAAAATCACAGACTTGTATTGATTAATGGCAAAAATTAAGCTCGCATTATATAGGCCTACAGTATATCAAATTCGCGTTTATAAATACCGAATGTATTAAACTCGTCATCTATAAACAGATAATAACCCAGCAAGGCCTCGTTTTTATCTGTTTTATTAATTCGATATTTCAAAGTCAGTCATTCAGTGACCCTCAATTTTCTAGTTCCTAACTTACTTACGTCATGTAAGATCGATCTGTCGGTTCGCTGGTTAAGCTCATTGAACCCCGACTTGAGCTTCAGATTTTGCCTCCTAAGGATAGAAACTTCAAAACGTTTGTATTCAACGATAATAGATCTAATATGTAGATATATAGATCTAATGCAGATCTAATATCATTTCACATCTAAGAATTTAGAATAAAATTTAATTCGCTGATTTTCGAAATGGACTTAGTCCCTCCACTTTTTTCAAGCTAGGCTTAAAATAAACGTTTTGCAGTCCTTTAACCGATTCCCACTCAATGACGCTTTTAGAAGCCCTCCAAAAATTAAAGGGGTTTTGAAAATATCGTGGAAAATGAAGAAATTGCTTGCTACAAGCAATTTCTTCATTTTCCACAATGTTTTCTATCCCAAATTTGAAAAAAAAAAATAAAAAAAATTCATAAGCCTTATATCGTCGTCTGCAAACCCTTTCAATTTTGACAGGTCTAAAACTTTGCCGTCTGGTAAATAACAACATGTACACTGCTTTTGGGTAAAATCTGTGAAGCCTTAATTTAAATAAGAATATCTGCTTTATTTAACTACTGTATAACTACTACACAAAAAATGACGACGTCTTAACATTATACTTTGCGAAAACTTTATTTTTGGCGTCTTTTCTGATTCAACATTATATTGATTTCGATTGCAGAATTTTACCATCTATCCTTCTTTGTTCATTTATGCGTTTTACGTAATCGTAAAAATAATTAAGAAAACGGCGTCATTTTGCAAATCTTATGGTCTGTTGCATGTAGACAGAATTGGTGGTTTGCGACCTAAGCATCGTAATTAAAGCTTGAATATGCTTCATATCAATGTCGAACAACGATGGAGTTCAAAGTTCACGTCCGTTCTAAAGCTGTGATTTAATTGCTCTATCGACTTTTTAATTGACAGTCGCAAACAAAACATCATACATCCTGATTTTTCAAGCTCAAGTTACAATGGTAAGGGACCTATGACATGAGTCTTGAAATTAAGCTCGAGGGCGGGGCTCTTTTGCAAAACTATTATAAGATGAAGCAAATTGCGATACGCCCACTAATTTTCTAGTAGGCGACTATTTCATGATCGAAGTTTGAAGAAAACATTGAAAGTGCTGCATTAAATATTGAATAGTTGATCACGTACGTATTGCTTTGTTTTTTTCTACTGTATATTTTTCCTCGATGACAACCGACTCTCTTCAAATACCAAAGCTATTTCTCTAGAGAATTATTTTTTGATTCATTTGGTTTTATATCATTACCTATTTATTAACATATTTGATTTATCATCTTTTTTCTCTCTTCTAGTATTTCTATATCTATTTTCCGATCTTATAAAAGGAATTACATGAAATGTAGAGGAAAAAACGGCGATTTCAAGACTAGCTGTAAAAAACAGGTTTCTTATACAACTGTATGAAACACACACACACACACACACAAAGTAAGTGGCTTTGGTATCAGGGTAGAGTCGTGTATGCCGCACTTTACCCATTGCCTTATCGGAACACACTCGGCCATTCTCGTAAACTTTGGGAACAGACCTCGGATGTATATGATATGAAGAATTATGTAAGAAAACGAGTATTTTGTTAGCCGAAAACGGTGTAGGAAAACGTAGTACGTAATCTCGGGGAAACTCGGATGGTTCGGAAGTCTAAGTACTTTAGGACCAAGGTTTCCTTTAAGACCAAACAGAGTTCTTAAAGAACATTTATGAGACGCAATTTACCGCATTTGCTTTGCATAACGGATAGCGCCATTTTGCTAAGATAGTCCTACGGTGTACCAATCGGATGTCCTCGTTCAATTCTACGAATCAAACCTCGGATGTATATAAAGCGGCAAAATGGTGCATTTTAATAGCCGTAAACAGTGTAAGAAAACGTAGCACGTAATCTCGTTAAACCCGGAGGGTTTAAAGGAAAAACTAAACTTTCCGTTTGCTGTTTTGTTCTGGTATTAATTTTCCTTTGAAGACCAAATACACTTCTTACAGAACTTTATGAGATACATGTTACCGCAATTGCTTTGCCTAACGGAAAGCGCCGTCACGTGAATTTCTAAAATAGTCCGATGTTGTACATCCGAGGTTTGATTCGTAGGAACTTATAAAACAAAAAAACTGATCGTTGCTTGGCGACCTAAACGTTGTAACTTTAACTTGAATCAGATGTAATTTTGAATTCTTAGTCATCCGAAAATGTTTGAAAAATGCATCAAATAAATTTCGTGGATCAACATATTACTTCTAGTCTGAATGAATAATTTGATTGACCATTCGATGTTTAGCTAGCAAAGCGTCAAAAAAGACAAAATTTTGAGGTCGTCTCAAGGTTTAACGGGTGCAAACTGCCACTGGAGGCTTAACCACTGAATCCGTTGAACACCTACGCAATAGAAAATAGTTCTTATGTATTTCAGGAATATTGCAAACTCTTTTCAAGTTGTAGAGAACTCTGTCAAAAGTGTGCTATTTAATCCGTTCCCACTGAATTTCGCTTTTTAAGCATCTCAAAAAAAGCTTTGGAAAACATTGTGGACAATGAGGAAATTGCTTGTAACAAGCAATTTCTTCAATGTCCACAATGTTTTCTACCTCCTAAGGGAAAGATTTTCTAAATTCAACCATGCTTTGCTAGCTTACGTTACTTTCAGTACTTTGATTTTCATCGTCAGTATTGATCCGTCAATTATTCTTCCCTTTTCTTATTACCTTTTCTTTTTACTATACGGCCACAGGTTTGAGCTCAAGGCACCGGAAGGCGATGCTCGGTTTTGTTAGTTATTGTTATATTTGTAGAAATCGCGCACAATGGACGCCAACAGAAAGGGACAATCCGAGCTGGCACGAATGATATGGACAGTGTGCACCCCGATCATCTTCACAATTGGTATCGTCGGCAACGCTTTAACAATTATTGTGCTGAATCGTCGTGCAACCCGATCTTCGACAACAGTGTACCTAACCACTCTGGCCATGGTGGATTTCGTATTCATATTTTTTGGTATGCCAAGATGGTGGATTGTGTACAACTTTGAGTATGACATTCGCCATTCTAACACATTCGTCTGTAAGGTCCACTGGTATGTTCTGTATTTCACAGGCGCATCGTCTACCCTCCTACTTGTCGTATTGACTTGTGAACGTATTTTGAGCACCGCCAGGCCTTACAAGGTTCGAACCTATTGTTCTGTTAAGCGATCGGTCATCATATCTAGCGTTCTCGTACTGTTTGTCTGCGTCATTACCGCACATGTACTCTATGGATTTGATCTACAAGAGATTTCACAGGTCAAATCCTTGGATATAAATGAGACAAATACTTCAATAGAAAAAGCACAAAAGAACCAAACATTGAGCCAAGAAGTGAAGATCTGGTCTTGCACATGGACACACAACACAAAATATAAATCATTTTACGAGCAGTATTTTTTGGTGATTCTATTCGGCATCCAGTACGTAACACCACAGGTTGTCTGTATTGCTGGAGGGATATTCATCGTCTGGAAATTGGTTAAGAACAACAGGTTACGAAAAGAAATGAACAAGAACTACCGGTCTATCGAGAGCCGTACGTCCAAGGTAACAGTCATGTTACTGACGATCAACCTTGCTTACGTCATACTGGAAACTCCCATACAGGTGTTTATGATGGGCCGACCGTACTGGATGGGCGCGGAGCTTACCCCAGTACAGGAGATCGTGTGGGCTGTGATCAGCATGATGAACTATTTTAACCGTGCTGTTAACTTTATCTTGTACTTTCTGAGCGGCACCAGATTCAGAAAATCGTTCTTTGAATTCATTACCTGTAAGACGTCCAGGCCTAGATATGTTTCCGACATTGCAAGAGTGTCCATGCAAGACGACTCCAACAACTGTCTATACACGGACGAATCTTCAGTCATTACATCCCCGATATGAAAGGAGATTGACTGGTCTTTATTTTTTCCTTTTACATATAGTCATTTTTCAAATTTAGTAATAGTGGATATGCCGTTTTATCGCCAGTAAATTTGAATTAGTAAAAACGCATCCCTTTTTATAAAAACATGGCGAGAAAATCAAAATGTTGCTTGTCTGAAGCAGTTTACCCTTTTGCGCAAATGTCTTCTTTCATAAAAATCTAATTGTATTAAAACCTATGACTTTTAAAATGTACATCAGGACGCACTAGATTATTTATTTTGTCACCAAAATGTTTGTTTTTTTTTCGCGAAAGTCTTAAACCATAATTATATTTTAGAATGAATATTTAAAAACTGAAACACTAAATTGATAAAGGTGTATTAGATAACGCTATAAGCAAGAGCTCAAAGAGGATCAGACTCGTTCCTCCAGCAAGTTAAAATTGGCTGTAAAACAAAGTGTCTTTCATTCATTTCGACCGAAAGTTAAATTTGAACTCCGACATTGGTCGACATTCATGTGATGTTGGTTTTGCGACTTAAACGTTGTTGGTGTAGTTGATTTAACCCATTCCCACTCAATCCCTCCTTTTTACGCCCCCTCAAGAAAAGAGCTTGGAAAACATTGTGTAAAATGAAGAAATTGCTTGTATCAAGCAATTTCTTCATTATCCACAATGTTTTCTATCCAAAAAGATGAAAAACATCAAAATTCCATCAACTTGAAATTGTCGTCTGCAGCTTGTTTCAATTTGGACCAGTCTAAAATTTATTCGAGTTGAAATGGGTAAAGCTGTAATTACGACCATTTTACCCTTCTTGCTGCATAGAACTGGCCATAATTTTGGGGGGGAATTAACATTGTTCAATATGGAAGTGGAAATCCCTGACAGAGCGAAGTGGGAGTGGTGAGTGATCCAATGATAAGATAGTGGAACTAACGATAACCGCGATGACATCAAAATAAATATATCGGTACAAGGTCATCAACGTTTTGCAATATAATAATTTAATTTTTAGTTTCGTCTAACAAAAACTGACTTTGTGATTAGTCAAGAAAAAGGTCCATACCTCTATGAGCAAAATTTTGAGCACGCAGCCATTTTGTATGCTTCCAAATTTGTAACGTTTTTGCTTTTTTCGATCGATTCTATAAAACTATAAGAAATGAAGCGAATATTTCTTGTTGTTGTTGTTGTTGTTTCCGTTGAGGTAAGATCTGAAAAACCTTATCACACTGTATGAATCCGCGGAAGCGGATGCATACAGTGTGATTAGGTTTTTCGGTTCATACCTGCATGAAAACAAAAATTACTCTCTTCATCTCTTAATTGTTTTTGCGCGACTAAAATATTGTTGGCTCATCGACGACGTTTCCTGTGCAGATTATATTTGATTTCGGGAGGTCAATAAGGGAGAATGGTAACGGACTCATCGTTCTGTATAGATTGCCTGTTTTCTTCATTTGGACTAGTGGATCGCTGGCCCCGCCCACTGACTCTGCTGGTCACGCCAATTGACTCCAACAGGACGTTCGAATTCAATTTAAACGGCGCTATCTTGCAAATATAATGACAGATATCATGTAACAAAAAAATGGTTGGTTGACTACCTACACGCATAACTACAGCTTGAATAAGTTGTATTTACGACTTTTAACCCTTGTCATGCTGAACCCGGAATATTCCTGTTTTGGCAGGAGATGTAGACCCAAGATTAGACTGCAAATAAGTGCAGTCTGATCTTAGTCTACACCTCCTGCTTGTAATTTTCCTGACAGAATCGTTTATGAAATTGATTTCTAAAAGAAATATTGATTTTTGAACAACAAGTTCTATCAGTGCTTTCAGCGCTTTGATTTAACGGCAATTCAGTAAGGTAATTTATACAGCATGACAAGGGTTAAGTCGTCGAACTCGGACAGGAAGTCCCTCTCGATTGCAAGTAATCATTAGAATATTTTCTAATCGTGTAAATAGGCATATATCCAATGTTGGCTTTGTAAGAGAAAAGGCAGGTCTCCAGACTTTGAGTCTAGAGCAACGGACCTACAAAACTAATTAAAATACATTGTGCATAAATATATTTTTTTTATCCTTTAATTCAAATAATATCATTCTTTTGTCCCAATTACATAATATTGAAGTATTGCGTGGTACCATTCTTTCCATGACCGTGGCCACATTCCTTTACGTCTCCGGCGCTGACACCCGTTTTGTCGACCAAAGTGGCAGAGTCAATCATACCCAAATATTTCAACTGAAAAAAAAAGAAGAAAGAAAATACATTAGAAAGAAAAATTGTACCAAGACATTGTTGGAGATAAAGGTTTTGCGAATTCACTCTCTTGCAGTGGATAATACGGATGCACTATATTACAGTGGATAATGCTAATGCATTCTACTATAATGGAGCATGCGAATGCACTCCATTATAGCGGAGAATGCGAATGAACTCTAATGTAGTGGAGAATGCGAATGCACTCTAATTTAGAGGAGAATGCGAATACACTCTCTTAAAGTGGAGAATGCGAATGCACTCCAATGTAGTCGAGAATGCGAATTCACTCTAAAGTAGTGGAGAATGCGAATACACTCCATTAAAGTGGAGAATGCGAATGCAATCTATTGCAGTGAGGAATGCGAATGCACTCTATTATAGTTGAGAATGCGAATGCATTCTAATGTAGTGAATAATGCGAATGCACTCCATTGACGTAGAGAATACGAATGCAAACTACTGCATTGTAGAAAGCGAATGCGCTGTTTTGAAGAGACGAAGCGGCTACCCGCATTATTCAAGGTTCGATAAGCGAACATGGCAAATATCAATCAGACATTTGTCTTCCACGAATTGGAGGATAATCGTAAACCCAAATGGAATGACCAGTCGGGGGGCTATGAAAGGATGTAGTTGTAGAAGTGGTGGCCGACTGATTATTTTTGATAGACAGCCACGAATGGTTAATTTGAATAATTCGAACATCAAATTGACATTTCAGACAACGATATGGATATAATTGAAGAATATAGGTAGTCTGTTATCCCCAAAACCACCGAGTATATTTACACCAATCACACAGGTGTGCCACGTAAAGACTCAGAACAGTCTGATCCGAGTCATCACAATGAGCTCTACAGAAAGATATCTTAAAATTTTTCTCTAATCAAAGTGCACTATGTGACTGCTTAGGCTGCTCCGTGTCTGCATCTCTCTTATGTGAACATGTCACAAACGGGCAATGTCAATTAAACTCACTACCTCACAACAACGCTTTTTGACGCCCCTGAAGAAAAACAATAGAGAAAACAATGTATAAAGTGAAAAATAAAATTGCTTGCTACAAGTAATTTCTTCATTTTCCACAATGTTTTCTATCCAAAAATTTGAACAAATCTAAAAATTTCATAGATTTTAAATTGTCGTCTGCAACTCCCTTCAATTTGGACGAGTCTACAGTTTTGTCGTCGGGTATGGGTTAAGCCTAAACCCCTGTAGAATCGTTTGGTCCATTTGATGCACTCTTGCATCACAGTGACCCGAGATTAACCTACCTCGGCCGTCCTTAATCCGGCGTCAGTGTGAACGCTCATTTTCTCGGCGTCAGACAAGACTGCGATGTAACATTTCAACAGCTTTCCTTCGTATACCTTCACGTACATGTTGTGCTAAAAAAGCGAAAACATATATAGTAATTTATGTTCTATGTCTACCATATTTTTCGGATCCTTGCGGTTACATTTTGTAGATGGATAATATGATGATAATGATAAAGTATAATGATTATCATACCAATATACTTCAAAGGAGATAAAATGTCACTTGTTTATAAACGAAACCCCTTTAAAATTACAACACTGGCGATTGTGTTGTCATATCCAATTCGCGTCCATAGTTCACTCTTCAATTGTTCTCTGTGTTGACTTGTTTATAAATTTACAAGTTATAGTGAGTGATCAAAGATCAATTTTGTCTATACAGGTAAAGACAAAATTCATAATTGTATCATGTGATCGAGAACGCAAGTCAGGCTTTGTCAGGTGACATATTTTCGACGTAAGATTAAAACAATGATAATGATATTAGTAACAACAATTGAAATAGAAATTGACCTCCGATGTGGCATTTCGACAGAGATAATAAAAGACATTATTTTGTAAAACATGCTCGAAGTCAGGAACATGAAATAAATGTTACATTGTTAGTTGGAGACCTACACAGCATAACCACAACTTCTTGAATAAGACGTAGTAATAACGATTAAGTCGCGAAACCAACACAAATGCTTATCATTAATTTCAAAATTAAAAGGATACTTCCGGTCTTAATTTATCATTTGATTGGGAAATCGATTGAAAGCGGCGCTACATCAAATAGTATTAATCGATCGCGAAATATCTGTTGCTTTGACCTACCGTGACGCCGTTGTAGGAGAAAGCCACAGATTCATGTTCGCTTGGCTCTCTAGAGGGCTTCGGGGGTCGTGGGGCATGAGTGTTGTTTGAAGCTGCCTGAAAATGAAAAAAAAGCAAGACGGTAACAAGAGATCATAAAGAGAAAAATAATACCCTTTTTTGCGAGATCATACCCATTCTTTTTGACTGTTGTTATTGTCGGGTATTGTTTTGTTGTTGTTGTTTCGAGAAAATTGATCAATCGGTGACCCGTCCATTTTGTCTGTTAGCCCCGCCCATTCAATCCGACAGGAAATTCGATATTCGATATTGTGTGTGTGTGCAAAATTTATGGCCAGTAGCATGTGGCATAAAAGAAAATGGTTGGTTGGCGACCTAAACGTCGTCACTGCAGCTTGAATAAGCTCTTGGTGCGACGTTAAAGTCGACATACCAACAAAATAAGTTTTACAAAAATCTCACGTCTGGTCTAAACGAATAATGCCATTGGACGACCGAGTATTTGATTGTCGGCCGCGATTGGTAAAGGTGGTTACTTTCAAAATCTTTTGAAAGCCATGAACTGTTTCGAAAAACTGTTACATAAAGAACAAAAAAATACCGGTAGAAAGAATGAACCCTTTCCCGTTTAATTACGGGATTTTACGTTCCTATGATTTTATACTTGAGAAAACATTGTGGAAAAAGAAGAAATAGCTTGTAACAAGCAATTTCTCCTTTTTCCACAATATTTTCTACCACATAGGATGGGCTCATTTCAAATAGCATCCAGTTGTCATTGTAGTCTGCAACCTCTTTTAATTTGGACTAGTCTAAAATTTCCAAAAAACGGGAAAGGGTTAAACAGATGATGACGGAATAATGTATGGTGATATTGGAGGACACTACAAAAAGCAAACCGTCTGAAAGAAAGGGAACATTTAACTACATGTTTATTTCAACTCGCTCTTTCAAAATCAAGATGGACTCATAAAAAGTCAGAAAAGAACATGCAATTTCCTCTTCCATCATTATTTATCATGCGTATCAAAGTCACATAATTGTACAAGTACAAGAGGTTGCTCAAGTATAGAGGGATAATTTACAAACGGAGACTAAAAGCTAATCACACGTACCACCAGATCTTTTTTCCTGAAAACATACATTCGCATATAAAATTGATTTCACAAATATATTAGGCAATCGAAATTTAAAAAAAAATCAAATTAAAACAAAACGAAGTTTGGCATCAATTAAGATAGTTCCTAATACATGTATATAAAAAGTGTTATCTTCAAAAATGGTATTTCCACTAAAATTTTCAATTTCGGTTTCTTAGCACTAGAGTGGGAAAAGTAATGCAATTGTTATGGGCAGTCTGAAGAGCATGGATTGTTCGAGTCAAACTGACCCCGCCCACTTACTACGGCAATGGCCCCGCCGACTGATTTCAACAGAAAATTCCCCCTCGATTGTCGGTAAACTAACAAAAATGCTTAGTATAAATGGCGCCCTATGTTGGAGTTGAAATTAACTTCAAGTCTAAATGACTGATTATTTGATTGACAGACGTAATTGGTCAATCCGAAAACACAATAGGTATCTCTACCATAGTTGGCCGAGAAATGAAGCCAAGTTAAATTTGATGAACTTTCACTTACCGTGAATACTCTGAACTCTTTTTTTGTTGTAATATTTTACACCAAGTCGCGAATAAACTGTATCCGCAAAAAAAAGAAGTTTAGGCCGGGCCTGAATTTACTGATTGATTATTCCAAACGATCCCGCTTTCACCTTATTTTCGCGGGGGGGGGGATAGAGAAAAACAATATAGTAAATTAGATTTAGCTTAAAACAAGCAATTTAAAAACATATGAAGCAACTCATAAGCAAAAGTTCTTGATACTAGGAAGCACTGATATGAAAAATAGCTAATTAGTCCAGTAGCAGTATTACTTCCCTTTAATAAGTCTTACAATAAAATGTGCATTAAGTCCCTAATTTCAAAATGATCATTTCTTTTCAAAAAATCTAATAAAATGTCATCCAAAATAAATCCATGATAATACATGTAAATTAAACTGATATCCATTTGATATTTTCTAAGGAGAAAACTTTTAGTGCTTCCGCTGTATACCATTTATGGCGGGCGAAAATGCCCCTTTCTTAAGAAAAGCAATGTATTTTTGGGACGTTTAGGCCTAGATGAAATTCATCTTTTGGTTTCAGAAAAGACTTTCAAAGTCTCACCATTTATGGAAATGTGTCCAACACACAAAAGCCACGTTTTTTCCCGATCAAAACACTTCGAAGGAATTAGACAAAGGGTAACCTAAGGATCATTCCTGTGATATTTGATAAAAGTTTATGCAGTACTTTTTGAGAAGATTTTGAGGTAATAATTTACGGACGGATGAATGCACGGGCGGATGAACGCACGGCGGATACAACGCCATCTCAATAGCTCGATAGCTCTGGACCAGTGTTGCTAAAACGGTATGAAAGTGAAGTGAACATTACTAGAACGGAATATAATTCATACCAACGTGTAGACAATACAAGCAGCCACAAGAACAGCTAGACGTGCTTGGAACATGATGCCTTTTTCTGTCAATGTGCTAGTTATTGGTAACCTACTAAGGCCTTTTATAGAAGTATCTGTAGATGTAATTATGGGTCACAACTGCTTATCTTCAACACGACTTAAGATCCAGTCAAACTCGATGACACCAGTTGCACTACTTAATGTAATATAGTACTCGTTAGTCTGATATCCTTCTAACTACTTGGTCCGGTTTTAAAACCTTTTGTAAACATAAAAATGTAAGAATTTTCAAGAGAATAGTGCTTGTATTCATGATTTCCCAACAACATACGCTAAAACAAGTATACTTGCGTATTAGAATTTTGAATACTTGTTACCTTTGAGCAGAAAAATAAAATGGCTTATTCCTTGACTGGGGGTGGGGGTGCTCAAAGATGCCATAGTGGACAAATCCAAATTTGGTACGAGATAGAGTTATCTTTCCTATTGTACTCTTTAAATTCTAAAGTTTAATTTGGTCTTAGCCGTGTTGTTATTAGTATATTTTGGTGGGAAATACGAATGAAGTATAGATACATACCCACTCCTTCTTATACTATGTTTGGACTTTCGAGCCACAGACAAGTATAGTTCAAAGAATATCATTTTTTCTTATTGTACCAAAATGAACTAGAATTAAAAACGACGGAAGCATAGAATCATGTCAAACTTCAGCTGATAAATTCATGAACCAAAAATGAACTAGAAATAAATACGACGGTAGCAAAGAAACGTATCAAACTTCAGCTGATAAATCTATGAAAAAAATATACATGTACCCTGGAATAATATGATACAAACTTTGGAATTTGTGGCATGTGCGCATACGCTCCAGCGATTGAAATTGAGATGTAATTTTCGGATGAATTTGTGCACCTTAAACCATTCCCATTCAATCACATTTTTTACGCTGCTCAAAAGATAAGCTTTTGTAACGTGAAGAGGTCATGGACAAAGCTAAATTCATTTAGAGAAAAGGATCCTCAACCCTATTTGGGTCGACTATGTGTATATCTGACTAAAAATAATCACATATCGTAGTTTGCAGATCATCGCAAATTACACCATCACCACTGAAACTGTCACATTACTCTCCGAAAAAACTCGTCCCAAGTCTTGACCTAGGAGATTCGTGTGTATTGTAACCCAGGTCTAGCAGTTGTCATCATCCTACCGCTGCCACCAAATGTTACGTGCAGAGCTCAAAAACAAAGCAAATCCATTTAGAGAAAAGAATCCTCATCTTAAATGCGTCTGTGTCTAATTCCGTTTATTTATCGTTTCTACCGTAGCACTGATCATACGTTCGACGACCCAAGAAGGCGATTTGTTGTTTCGGGGGAAATTGCAAGGATACAAAACGAATCTGCTGAAAGCTCCGCCTGGTTTTTAACCTGCTCGATTGATAGCAGCGTTACACGGGGGCTCGGTTTACCGCCTCATCCGACAATTAGTTTGTTAGTTAATATGGTGTGTTAATCGGACTGGCTCAAAATTGGTAGACTTTGTCTTTATGTAACTACAAATTGCCACATGCCTCTCTGGAGACATGTGACAATATCACCACAAATTACCCCCACCCCACGTCCTTATACCGTCATACTATAGAAAACATTTAGAGAAATTGTGGTCTGCAACTGCTTTGTAATTGGACCAGTCTAAAACCTTGTCGTCTGGTTATAGGTTAAATGTAATCCTTGCTTGATAGTTTGAGAACTGAAATATTTCATAGTCTTTTTTAACTTAAAGCTGCTACACGTTCTTAAGAGTAATTGGGAATGATCTTTAAATTAAAGTGTACAGACTAAAGCAAGAACTGTCGCACGGCAAACACATCGATGAAAAGTTCTTTTTGCAAGCAATTATCCTTTCCTCACATTATTTCTATCCTAGTTTGCAATTTCTTGAATTTTGATTGCTTTCAATTGTTGTCTACAACTTCTTTCAATTTGAACCAGTCAAGAAAGTTTGCTCAAGTGTAAATTCTGTATACTGCTATAGAATGGGCTTCTTGTCCAATCACTTACTTTTGATATAATTTAGCATTTTTTGACTCCACTGCCCAAAACTTATTGATATTTTGACAGATTTACCATCGACATTTCTTTGTAATTTCGTTCAAGTTTTCTGGATAATTCACTATATTAAATATATCTACATATAAAAAGAGATAATGCCAAACTGAACTAATCAGCAAAATTGTATTGTAGAAGTAAAACCATAACAGATTAATGTTTTTATTCTTGATTTGTTTTCAATGGAAGGGTTTACTATTTTCATTTAACTTGAGGGAAATGTAAACCAGTAACGTGGGAGAACAAGCTCAATAGAAAAATTATAAACCTCATATATCTCGAAACTGCTTGACTGTTGGCTTGTTCCCTTTTGCATCTGACCCCCAATTTTTCAACTGACCTAGTACATTTTCAGAACTTTTCAGGTCGAGCACTGTCTTTCTTTAAACGACGCAAGGAACTTTAGTGCATGGAGATAATCATAGATAATTTAATGTTATATTTTGTTACCTATTAGATCTTATTTGTCAATGTTAAAAGATGATTTTACACTGCGAATTCAAATAACTCGATCACCCCCCGACACACACACACACCATTGCATTTGACAAATCGCGGACCCAGCCCACTGACTCCCTAGAACCCGCCCATTAACTCCGAAATTAAATTCCTCCTCAATTTTAACGACATTATTTTGAAAAATTTATGACCAGTAGCATGAAACATAAAAATGAAATGATTGGATGGCGACCTAAAGGTCGTAACTACAGCTTGAATAAGCTATGGTTATGACGTTTTAAATCGCTAAACCAAGAATATGGTTGACAAAAATGGCGACCAATAATGGAGTTGAAAGCTTAGGTCCGGGCTGAATAAATGATTTGATTGGTCGGTTGATTCCTTTATTGACTGCCGTGATTGGTCAATTATTGAGGGTTATCATAGACCTTCGGTAATCCAACGTCACTTACAAGGTATGAAACTCTCGGATCGCTAGCCACGCCCATTTAGCTCCGACCGAAAGGAAGTTCCACTTCGATGTCGAACGGCGTTATTTTGAAAAAATTATGGCCAGTGATGCGCATCGAAAAATATTCGTTGACTCTAAATAGACACACTCGAAAAAATCTTTACATAAATGTCGGCCAAAGTTCACATCGGTCTGAATAAAATATTTAATTGGTCAAATGATTCATTGATTGACAGCCACGATGTCTGCCTCGGCCAATCAGAGCTGTCATTATGATAGTCGAAACGAAATGGACTCGAGAGTTTACAGTAATCGCTCTTAAGCTGCGTACACCGGTCGGCAAAATCATAGTATATCACGAGTATATCACGTACTGTTGATGGATTGCCCCTGAAAACCAAAAAATCGACTGACAAAATAATTCAGAATGGAATGTTGAAGACTGACATTTATGTTAACTAATTACCAGATGGCAATATTTTAGAACAATCCAAAATGAAAGGAGTTGCAGACGACAATGTATAGCTTATGAAATTTTGGATTTTTTTTTTTTTTTTTTTTTTTTACGATAGAAAACATTACTGAAAATGAAGAAATTGCTTGTGGCAAGCAATTTCTTCTTTTCCCACAATGTTTTCCAAGTCCTTTTTTTCTTCATGCGTCATTGAATGGGAATAGGTTAAGCAGGGGTTTTTCTTTTTGTTTTTGTTTTTTCTTTCGTTTGGAGACTTAAACGTCGTTTAGGCCACAAAACCAACGATTTTTCTCATATTCCTAACTATGCAATATAAAGACTATGTCTTTGCAATGCAGGAGGTAAATTGGGGGGACTATAGTGAACAGATAATTACGATCAATCATCGTGAAACATAAAATTACCACAATGTTACTTTATTGTAACAAAAAGTGGCATTACGCGATAAGGTTTGGGAATGTGATGGTCCAAGATCAGATTGCCAAATCGAAATTTATTTATCTTACATTAAATTATCGTCAGAGGGCAGCCAAACTTTCAGCTTGTTTAAGTTTTTTCAAGATATTTTCATCGCCCGACTTCGCTTTGTTTAGGGTGCCAAGGATGCAGAACCAACTGCCCGAAAACTGGGTTTTCAACATCTTTCATTTTTAACAAGGGGTCAATCATTATGCTTTGACTATAATTCTATTTACCCATTCCCGCACGACAAAACTTTTGACTTGTCCAAATTAATATCAGTTAAACACTATAATTTCAGTTTAATTGAATATGGGAAATATTTGAAGATAAAGAAAACTTTGTGGATATTGCCTGTTACGAGCAATGTCTTCACTGTCCGCGATGTTTTCTATAGCCTTTCTGTTGAAAAGCGTAAAAAGCTGGTTTCTTTGGGAATGGGTTAAGGTTGGTACTATCTGACGATACTAACGATACTGACGATATTAACCCTTCCCCACTCAGTGACGCTTTTAGACGCCTCCAAGGAAAAAAAACTTTAGAAAATATTGTGGAAAATGAAGAAATTGCTTGTCCTAAGCAATTTCTTCATTATCCACAATGTTTTCTACCCAAAAAGTGAAAAAAGAATCAAGATTTCATAACTTTCGAATTGTCGTCTGCAGCACCTTTCAATTTGGACCGGTCTAAAATTTTGCCGTCTGGTAATGGGTCAAGTCTATTGACGGATAATGGCTGCCAATCAAAGAATAAATCGACCAATTAAAACATTCATTTTGAACGAAAAATCAACTCCGACCTTGGCCGACATCTACGTGAAGCATATTTGTTGGTTTGGCGACTTAAAAGTCGTAACTACAGCTTATTCAAGCTGTAGTCACAACGTTTAAGTCGCCCACCAGCCATTTTACTTTATTCTCCCAGTTTACCGATAATAATTTGCAAGCTAGCGCCGTTTTATGTCGAAGTGAAACTTCCTGTTGGAGTTTAGTGGAGGTGAACAGGAACCGTCAATTATGCGGACCGTATCTATTTCTCGACAGCCCGAGTTTACGCGAGATCAAATGTGAAAGTGTGATTAAGTTTTTACGTCCATACCCCAATGAAAAAATAGTAAGTTCTTCGGGGTTTTTTTTATATATTTTAATGCCGTCATGCTAATGGCGTAAGCTCACAAAGCAAAGAGGTTAACCCTAGACACATTCCTTCAAATGATTCTCGGCATTAAATGGTTTCGGAGATTTCTTTTTTAAAAAAGATTTTACCACCTGCGACCAGTTATTGCTGAGAAGTGCCCCCCTCCCCCGAGCTATAGAAAGATAAATTTCATTCATGTGAATTTTGGTTCGAATCTATTAAGGCGTTAATTAGATCTTTAACCCTTTTATTTTAGACTACTTTTTAATCTTTAAATGAAATCAACATATCTGGTAGAAAATATGTGTGAAAAGGAGAAAGTTTGTCACAAGCAATTTTTTCTTTTTCCACAATCTTTTCTCAAGTATAAAAACACTGTTACTTAAAATCCAGGGTTTGAACACGAAATGGTTAATAGAAATTCATGGTGATTTGTAAAAGATTTATGGCACGGAATGGTGCTTTGAAATATGCTGCAGATTGCATGTTGGTACATTGTTTTAATGATGGTCGGGAGTCAAGTGAAAATGATCCTCGTGTGGGTAAGCCGGGTTCCGTTTTGGAGTAAAAAATGATGCTACTAAGAAAACGTTGAGGAAGACGTACGTTATGCCGCGCAAGAGATAGAAGAATTAAGTGGCATTCATTCGTCAAGTGTTTCGAAGATCTTACGTGAACGTCTTGGGCTACGTTAGATCTGCGCGTGTTGGGGTGCCCCATTTGATCGCTGGCGAGCAGAAACAAAGTCGTGTTAGACTTGTATTGCAACTTATAGAAAATATTATATATGTGACCCACGTTGTTTGGGAGAGATGGTTACAGGTGTTAAAAAAACGTGCGTTTGTTTTGTGGTATTAACAATTCCCTGTATTAAGATCCATATATAATGTCTTATTTTATGGCGTTTGATAGGCGCTATTTAACTTTGATTCATAAACATACAAAACAAATACCAGTTGGTTAAACATTGATCTACTATTTTCAACCTGATTCTAAAGCTAACAATAAGGTTACGATTTCATTTGAAGTCGACAGACCCGTCATTGCGCGCCGATGTAAAACGGGACATATGTCAGAGGTCTTAGTTAAACAAAATATCAATATATCATGTGGTTTTACTAAAAGAATTTAAAAATTGTCCCTCGTATGCATGAACACAGAAACACGCAGTCGCGTCAATAGACACTCTGGCTTTCGGTTAATTCAATCATTCGACCCAATTCTGTTGTCTTACTGTCCTCTGAGATTTGATTTGGGCAAATGCTATGGTAGCTTCGAATAAATAAACAAACATTGTATATTCTTAACTTCCTTTAAAAGCTAAGTATTCCAGAACTGCCTTTAATTATCAGTTATTAACAAACTACTCAAATAATAAAAACATATTTATTTCAAATTTGATTTTGCAAATAATAAGTGTGGTAAAATAGTGATAAAGTGAGAAATTGCTTGTTACAAGCAATTGCTTATTTTGCCACATTGTTTTCAAAGGTAAATTTTCTGAATTTCCTTAATATGATGGAATGCCTGGTAATGCATTTGAGGAGATGCAAACAAAGAATAATTAGTTTCATCTCTCCAATTTTCTGTACCACAAATGATAAAGATCTCAACACCTAGAAATGATACTGGGACGGAATTATAACAAAATCTACTTTGTGTGCAGTTTTAATACTTATATTAGCCTACATATCTGTGCAAACTGATCTTAGACCTCGGTTTGAGTCCTACTATTTTGACTCAAATAATTATTTTCAAAACATTCAAACATAACCCCATTTTTTACGATCTTAAGACCTTATATTTCCGAAAACATTGTGAGAAAACATTGCTTGTTACAAGAAATTCCTTCTATTCCAATATGTTTTATAGCCTATTTGATGGTGTGTTTCTAACTAGCAAAGCTTTGATAGCTTAAGTTAACGGACAAAATTTTGAGGTATTCTCAAAGTCCAACGAGTGCAAACTGCCACTGGAGGTTTAACCACCAAATCCAGGCAACAAGCAATTTCTTCAATGTCCATACACGTTTTCTATCCAACAAGGGAAAGAAAATCAACCATGCTTTACTAGCTAACGGTACTTTCAGTACTTTGATTTTAAAAATACAGCCACTCCGAATGTTGTCTGAAACCTCTTAGAATTATGGAGAAGTCCAGCATTTTGTATTGAGGTATGAATGAATGGGGTTTTGCGGCACATTGACAGCCGATGACATTTGGTGCACTATGTGTACCGGGGTGATAGGTTGAAATGGTCAGTAAATATTCTTCATATAAGGATGTCCAGATAGCTTAGTGTCTTTGCTTTACATATTGAATAAATAAAAATGTCATACCATACTTTAATACCGTAAGAGCCATTATCACATGGTACAATTCTTAGACTGGTCAAAATTGAAGGAAGTTGCAGATGTCCATTTAAAGTTGGTAGAATTTTAGAATTCTTTATCTTATTTGGAAAAAAAAAATATTGTGTAAAATAAAGAAATCCCGTATTACAAGCAGTTTCTTCAATGTCCACAATATTTTCCCCAGCTCTAATGTACAGAGGAATAAAAAGGCAGAATTGAGAGGGAATGGGTTAACCCATTCCAACTCAACAAAATTTTAGACTAGTCCAAATTGAAAGAAGCTGCAGACAACAATTTCAAGATGAAGGAATTTTGAATTTTTTCATCTTTTTAGATAGAAAACATTGTGGATAATGAAGAAATTGCTTCATAAAAGCAATTTCTTCATTTCCCACAATGTTTTCCACAGCCTCTTTGTTGAAGGGCGTGAAAAGGAGGGCTTGTGTTGGAATGGGTTAAAAGAGCATATAAGATCAGATAGGTTAAAAGTCAATCTATAAATACAGGAAACCTATTAATACATTAAAAGACTACAACATTTTTCATTTGTAGAAATGTAAAAAAAATCAGGAACACATTTAAATTTAGTGAAAACAGATAATTGAATGCTACATAGGAGTGAATAAAACAAGATGCTTTGTGAAACACAATGCACCTGCAACAGGACTAAACGTTTGACCTTAGTATGTGACCTTGACCTTGTCACATGACCTTCATCTTGACATGAGGGGATACATATTATGGAAATGTGTCATCATGCCAAATATGAGCATTGTATCTTGAATAGGCTTGGAAAAATTGGCAATGTTTTATGTTTTTTGGTTAAGTTTTGCAGATAGACAGACAGACCGACAGACTGAATGACAGACAGACATACTAACAGACGGACAACGGTAAAACAATATGCCCCCAATCTTTCGATGTGGGGGCATAAAAAGCTGAAAAGAGGAGAGATTCCTTATAAAAAGCATTTTTTTTATTTTTCTCACAGTTTTCTTACAATTAATCTTTAGGCCTGGAAAATGAGGTATCGTTGGTCATGACTCATGATTTTATTCTATTGTAATTATCTTTCTTCTCAGCTACATCCTGTTATTGTGACACTAAAAAAAAATTGGTATCCCATTCCAACGCAATTCTGCTTTTTTACGCCTCTTGCAAAAATATCTGTGTAAAATGAAGAATTGCTTGTGACAAGCAGTTTCTTCATTTTCCACATTGTTTTCTATCTTTTTAAGGAAGACAGAGACCTTAAAAATTCTATGAACGTGACATTGTTGTATGCAACTTCTATGAATTTAGACGAGTCTAAACTAGTGTTGTCTGATAATGGGTCGAGTCTATTTTCTGACAATGGGTGTGAGGTAATATTTTAGAAGAGAATAATGTGCTGTGTCATGACTTCTTCGTCTTATTCTGAACTCCCCGTATTTCAGCTCCATATTGGCTTCCTATCATACTAGACTGCAAACCTGTTTCTTTTGATCTTTCTTTAACAAACTCACATAAACTCTGAAATAAACAAAATGTGTTGAGAAATACTTTTTTCCTTTGTATCTGCATGTATTTGGAAGAGCTACCTTGATAGATGACCTTGACCTTGTCAAATGACTTTGATACTATTAGCGCATTACATTACAATCCCACATTTTGAAACCTAAAGAAATATGGTTGTGGAAAACATTGTAGTAAAAGAATAAACTGCTTTTAACAAGCAATTTATCCTTTTCTCACCATGTTCTCTAAAATCTTTGGAACTTATTTTCCATATAGCACACTTTGAAATGTCTTCTATAATTTCTTTCAATTTAGACCAGTCTTAAATTTTGTTGGCTTTTTATGGTTAAACCCATTACCAGATGACAGAATTTCAGACTGGTCAAAATTCAAAACAAGAGCACCGCCTATGGGTGCCTACTCTCTGCTGTTGGGTAATAGATAGTGGATAGAAAAAATCTAAGTTGTAATTCAAACAAAATGCATCAAGAGTTATCTTTTGATAGTGAACATTTGTGCCAAGTTTCAAGTGAATGCCTTCAGTAGAACTAGAGATATCACAAAATTTCAAAGTTTTTCGCACGACGACAACAATGACGATAACGACGACAAAGAGGCTATCATAATACCTTGGGTTTTCTCCGAAAACAGCCGAGCTAAAAAACTGCACAGGATAATTACTGATGGAGTTATTCGAAAAATACCTGAATTAGTGTAAAAGATGTCATGGTCTTGATGGGGTCTTTTTGTAAGAATATTCAACTCTTGTAACATTATTTGGATGTAACAAAATATTTTCTCTAGTCCCTAAGTACATGAATCATAACAACCTCAATTTTGTCAATTGCCCGTAATCTCCTACAGGGGTCTAAAGCAATTACAAGATGAAAACATTTTGGATTGGTCCAAAATAAGAAAAAGTTGCAGATGACAATGTTAATTGAACTCAAAATATCTCTGTCTTTTAGACTAGTCTCTTGTCTGTAACATCTTTAAATTTAGACTAGTCAAAAAGACAGAGATATTTCAAGTTCAATTAACCTGAAATTGTCATCTGCAACTTTTTTTTATTTTGGACCAATCCAAATTTTTTTCACCTTGTAATTGCTTAAGTTCAATCACCTTGAAATTGTCATCTGCAACTTTTTGGGGTAGTAGATGATATAATAACATCAGTACAATAGAAATAATAACTGTCCTATATGATAGAAAGTATTGTGTTAAAAGAAGAAATTGCTTATAACAAGCAATTTCTACTTTTTCCACAATGTTTTCTCAAATATAATAACACAGGGACATACAAATCAGGGACTGTATGGGAAAGAGATGAAAAGACTTTAACATTGGATATAATTTGGACAAGCCTCTTTAACCCTTTCCCACACAATCTCTTATTATGACACACATACCCTTAACCCATTTCCACAAAGTGACACTTTTGGACGGCCCTCAAGAAAAACAATTGGAAAAATATTGTGTAAAATGTAGAAATTGCTTGTAACAAGCAATTTCTTAATTTTTCAAAATGTTTTCTATCAAGAAAGTTGAACAAATTTAAATTTTTATAAATGTTAGAATGTCGTCTGCAATTCCTTTATATTTGGACCAGTCTAAAAGGTTACCATCTGGTAATGGGCTAAAGAAACGTTGCTTTTCCTTCATTGGCCACAAAGCTTTCTACCAAAAAAAGAAAAAGAATTTAGAAATTTCATCATGTTGAAATGGACCTCTGAAATATCTTTGAATTTTGACCAGACTAAATTTTTGTTGTCTGGTATTGCGATAATTCATTCTTTTTATTCAACCCCTTCTTTTTTCATGCCCCTCAAGAACAAAACCTAGAAAGACATCTAGGACAATGAATAAACTACTTGACAGTGTTTGTGACAAGTAATTTCTACACTGTCCACATATTTTACCCTATTAGTTAACCCATTCCAACACAGCAAAATTTTAGACTAGTCCAAATTGAAAAAAGCTGCAGACGACAATTTCAAGTTGATGGAATTTTGAATTTTTTCGTCTTTATGGATAGAAAACATTTGGACCTGTCTAAAAATTGATTGACTGGTAACAGGTTATTTATTTTTTTTATTAATTCAATTTTTTAATCAATATGATTTTAACTTTTAAGATTTTCAGGGGGGATGATGTTGTTATTATTTAGAAATAGGGATGGTACTCACCTGAAAGGTCCTTGGTTCATAAATGGCAAGATTTACAAGGGTCTCTCTGTTAAGACTTATATCATGCTACAAATCAAAAATATATGTATCAGAATAGAGTTACATGTATACAAAACAGCGAACACTAGGGAAAGTGTGAACCTGTGAATTTTGGTTGAAATCAAGCAAATGATTTCTATGAAGATTCTACTACAAACCATTAGACCCTCCTAATAAATCCATGATTTTTTATCTGATCAGAATTGTTTCAAGAAAGGGTACCAGTGAATTTCAGTCGAAATCTAGCATATGGTTTCTGAAAAGATTTTTGAACTTTTCACAATAAAAAATATATGAAATTATAGCCATAAGGTTGGTAGGGAAAAAACTAACTCTGAAATTTGTCTGAACTCCTGATTTTCAAAGTTTTCACTGTAACCATATACAAATAGTCCAGACTGTCCACCATATAAAAAGTGTGTTTCTTTTATCAGATCAGAATTCTTTGAAGGAATCTAATAAAGGGTCCCCCAAGGATCATCATTGTAAAAAAATAGTTTAAATCAATTTATAAGTTTTTAAGTGGATCTCCAAAGTTAATACATTTTCATTTTCATAATTTTTCAAGCAATTAAAATTCTTTGCAGGAATCTGATGAAAGGTCATCCAAGAAATTAATCCAGTAATTCCAAAGGAGATTTTTCTTAAAGAAAAAGTTCATGCATGAACACTGTAAAGACTGGCACGCATTCAAATGCATGATATACCGAATGTCATGCCAATGGCCTTGGCAAGCAGAACTAAGAATAAAATCAGTTATCTTTATTGGTAGTATAACTGCTATTTTGATTGTGAACATTCAACAAATATACTAAGTTTCAAATGAATGACTTCTGGAGACAAGTCTTGTACAATGACAACAAAGATGCCAGGGCTATAGCAATACCTCAAATTTTCTTTGAAAACAGCCACACTAAACATTTTCATTATATATCCATAAATATTTCATTCAACAGACATAGCAGAAAAAAATCTGTATCTGACAATGTCAAATATGGTTCCATATAAGGTAGTCAAAGATGACAACATTTTCATTCTATTTATGATATCATAATGCAAATAAATGTTATCAGAATGGCATCGAAGAAGTGAAATACTTGTAGAACTAAAGACCTTTTTATTATTTCATCATATCATTATTTTTTAAGAAAAAAAAACAGGTATAAAATACAGTGCTCCAGATAAGGTCCGTTTTTCCATAATTTACGGACGTAAATTGGCTGGTTACGCATATTTTTCAGCGAATTGCCGTACAAGTTACGGACAGTTAATCATGTGTACGGACATTATTAGGTACAAACGCGTAAACAAAGGGGAACTTACTCTTGTAGCATTTCATGTAATCACTCGGCTATTTAAAATCCCTGTTACTTTGTTATTGCCAATCCATTCGTCACAATTCGGCCGATTCCGTACCTACATCTGTTTATTTGATACAAAAAGTATGCTGGTACTGATCCTCATATCAAGTGCTGATTTAAAATTATTTGATCAGTACAGTACTGATGCCTCTTGAAATTATCTGGAGCACTGCAGTATGATATGTAATCAGGACAATTGCTTTGATAGCGATCAATTGGCTACATAGGAAAGTTCCAGCATTCTTGCTATGTTCTTACATTTTGGTGTATATGTTGACCATCTCTGTATTGGGTTAAAGAGCTCAGTTTTGATTAAAAGGTTACTTAATAAACGAAAGAAACGAAATTTGATATTCCTTCTGTTTATTTGATACAAAAAGTATGCTGGTACTGATCCTCATATCAAGTACTGATTTAAAATTATTTGATCCGTACAGTACTGATGCCTCTTGAAATTATCTGGAGCACTGAAATAAATGGAATATGATGTTATGATTGCGATACAACGTCTTGTATTTGCTTCTCAATTCAGAGGAAAATTTTATATTTCACTTCACCTTCGATCTTGTGAAATATCAAAATTTTCCCAGCAGCTAAATGCAAATACGAGATGATGTATTTCTATCGTAACATAATACAAAGTACTCTCTATGTATCAAACAAGTAACAATTATGCCTAAAATATTTTGAAATCCACCCTTTGAACGCATTACCAGATGATGAAATTTTAGTCTGATCCAAATTCAAAGAAATGCAAATGAAAAGTTAAAGTTCAGGGAAGTTCAAGAAGTTGAAAAAAAACATGCTTGTCTCTCTGAGAAGAAAACACACTGTTTCCTGAGCTCTTTCCTTATGGAGTGTAAAAAAGGCAGAATCACCCTTTTTTACACCTCAAAAAAACTTATGGAAAATAGAGAAATTACTCATCACAATTTTTTCCACCCAAAAATAAACTTTTTTGATATTTCATCAATAAAAAATTGTTGTCTGCAACTTCTTTAAAGAATGTTGATGTCGGTATTGGGTTAATGTAGTAGATATGCTACAGGTGAATGGACATCACTAAAATAATATTGCCTTCCTATTTGCAGCATATGATAACAGAAGATGCTTACCTCCGCAAGCGACGTCAAGAAGTATGTTTTATCCATATCATGTTCCAGACATGCTGCAGCAAGCCTTGTTTCATGGAGCTGATGAAAAATAATAATAAATGATGAAATACCAATACATTTCCTTTTATCACTTTTCCTTCCAGACAACAATTGTTAAAGTGTCAATAAGACAGGAAAAAGATGGACAATTATCATCTTTTTAACCCATTACCACATGACAAAGTTTTAAACTGGTCTCAATTGAAAGCAGTTATATACAATTTGTCAATAAGTTTAGGTTCAAGGAAATTCCAAAATTCTTAATCTTTTAGCTTAGAAACCATGGTGGACAATGAAGAAATTGTACAAAAATTTATTAGCAATTTCTAAACTTACCACAATATTTTTTAAGTATTTTATATATAATTTGGAATGCATAGAAAAGAGGGATTATGTGAGATATGGTTAAGCTTCAGAAAATGGCACAAATAACTTTGTCTTATAATCTTAGATAAAGAAAAATTTCAGTTTCAAAATTTACCAATCACTCAGAATTAAAGTTTCGTTTTTGAATTTCATTACCAAGGCATTGATTGGATGAGATAGTTGCACTATTGGTATGACTATATTTATTTTGAAAAAATTAAATTTCATTAACATACCTGACTTAATAGAGACAAGCAGGTGGTGTAGACAAAGATCAGACTGCAAATATGTGCAGACTGATCTTTATCTATACCTCATGTCAAAAAAGGAACATTCCCAGTTCAGCATGACAAGGGTTAATTTCTGTGTCAAGAAAATGGAATTTTGTGCGAATAGGTTAACCCACAAGTAATTTCTCCATAAATCCCAAAAGTGACAAAGATTTTCAAAATTTCATCAACTTGAAATTGCTGCCTGCTGCTTTTTTTTAATTTCGAACAGTCTAGACTAGAACAGACTAAATTTTAACCCATTACAAGATGGCAAATTTTTAGACAGGTCCAAATTTCTTTTTAGATTTTTCAACTTTTTCCATATGTAACATTTTGGAAATGGTTTCCAATTGCTTTTCTTGAGGGTCGTCAAAAATTGTTAGTGGGAATGGTTTAAGGGATATGATTATGAGCCAATATAACTGTAGTAAGAAGTCCACATACCCTTCCCATGGTCTGATCTTGATTTTCTAAAGCATTTGTTGAAAACCTCATAGCTCTGGTTACTAGCCTGATACCCAGTGTGTAACAGTTTCTAGATCTACCTGTATATTTCTGAAACAGAAATGGTGTCAACTTTTGTAATATATAAACAAATAAAATATCATTCAACAGACCTCAAAATAGTTCTGAATTGGCAACCAGCACACCATATAGGCCTCATGCTCCGGACAAGCACAATTTTAGTGTTTGACCTTGAGCTTTGACCTTGAACTTGAAGCTATCCAATAATTTTTTCGGCTCATCTACTCATGATGGAGAATAATTGTGCCAATTTTATTTTGAATCCATCCATAATTGTAGGAAAATTGAAGAACAATTTTGGACGGACTAACAGACTAAAGCACAAATGCAAATTCACCGACTTGTCATAGTGATAACTATGTCTCACTCAACGCAAGCGGGCTTGACAAAAATTAACCCCTAAACGTAGAGTTTGTATGTTCAACAATAGGTCCTGTATAAACACATCTAATGCATATGTACATAAAAAGGTAACGCTGCCGACCAAAATGAGTAACTATAGCATTATTTCAGTTAAAGTTACATTTTGTTCGCCAATCAACAATCATTCAATAAGTTTAATTGATTGGAAACAGTTTGACATGTCTCTCTATTTACACCTGTATAAAGTAGCATTGTTGTGTCAGATTATCCTTCTACCAGCAATAAAATCTTAGGTTAGTCTTAGCTGGTAAGCAGACGAAGTTTAATTTTAATTTAACTTTCATGATCAAATTCATGGCACTTTATTTTCACTTCATAGAGCAAAAATCTAATCCTTCCGGTAAGGGAACGGACCGTAGAAAAATGTTCTGCGGAAATTTAACCCCCCTGGTTTGGGAGAATCTGTAGAACTTCGACACCCCCCCACCCCCCCGAAAATCAAGTGCTGTATGGTAGATAAAGATCAAACTGCATACAGTGGAAATCTAAAATATTTGTCTTTAAGGGAAGAAAACATTGTGGTCATTAAAGAAATTGATTGCCGAAGTTTTTTTCTTGAGGGACAAAAAGAAGCTACAATATGTGGGAATGGGCTATAATAGACCGGTTGATGAATATGAGCTTTTTTATTTCGAAGCGATGATTATCAGGTAAATGTACAAAAGATTGCCTTCATAAATTAACTCAAATGACATTAAATCAGAAATACAATCAGTTTCTTCTTTTCTATATAACTTCTTGAAATTAAAATCAATCATTACAATTACCTACTATTTTGACATCCAAATTTTAAGCATACTAAGCATACCAAATGAGAATACTTCATAATCTGTCAAATTGAGATACAAAATGTACTCTTTAAACCATAACCAGACGACAAAATTTCAGAATAGTCCAAATTGAAAGCCATTGCATATGGCAATTCAAAGCTTGTGTACATTAAAATATATTTGCCAGATAGGGTACAAAAAAACTGTAGGAAAAGAAGAAATTGATTCTAACAAGCTATCTCTCCATTCAGCAAATTATTTTCGGCAACTAAATTTGTCTACCGCATAAAAAATACAAGATTGTGTAGAAATTGGTTAAACAAGGTGATATGAGGGGCCTTCTTTTCGTCAAGATGAAAAAAAACCCGCTATATCAGTTTTTAGAGACATTTCAACCCTTGTCATGCTGAATAAAATCCTTTTCAGAATTGTATAAAAATCAAAGGGCTTAAAGCATGATAGTATTTGTTGTTAAGTTGTAAATACATCTTTTGAAAATTAATTTTATAACAACTCTGGTTTCAAAAGGACAGACTGGAGGTTAAGACTAAGATCAGACTGCACTTATGACAAGGGTTAAAGAACATTTTTTTATTTTGATATTCGGCATAGTCAAGGCTTAGTACACTTAAATTCCTCATTAAGAATTCTTAAGATTTTTATTTAGCCAATCAAAAGTCTTAACCTTAAGAACGTGTTTTCTTATAAATCTAAATAAGTATCTTAAGAATCTTGACGAAAAGAATGCACCTCTGAACTAAATCAAGAATGGCAAGAATATTTAGCCAAACTTGGCAAAACAACTAATAGCCATAGAGAGGAACAAACTGTGCAGAATAGATACACACATATCTTTGATAACATATTTCGGTGAACTTGTTGTGTCAGTGTAAGTATACAATTAACAAATAATTTGCATCCGAAAGTAGAGCTATCCGAAAAATAAACCTATCCGAATACTGATATTGTACAACATGTCGCAGAAACTCACCGCTGCTAGTCTTTTCATCTGTAACCTTTGATAAACTCTTGATCTTGGCGCTTTAAAAACTTGTCGGAAGAATAAAAGACTCGTTGGGAAAACCATTTTTTATCTAAATTTACTTGTAATACTTAACAATAAATCAGGTAAGTTTTGTTTACTTGTTTTGATACTGCTTCTGATAAAGTCATTGTAATCGAACAAAATTTTGCATCCAAATCGTCGATGGGCTATCAGAACAAGGTAAATACAGCTTGAATAAGCTAGATTTGCGATTATTTGGCCGACAGGTAACGATTTGTGAACACAGAGATGTCGAATTTCAATTTATCACTTTTTTTTTTTATCTGAGCAGGGCCATAGCGGGCCTGAATGATCTGAGTAACTTGAAATATCTGACGTTATAGCAAAGCGGCACTGAAATTGACGGATCGATAGGAGCGCCCCCTGACCTCCGATATGGTATTTTGTCTAAGATAATAATATCATTTTGTAAAAAAATGGCCAGGGACACGAAATAAAACTTGGCGCCGGCAAATCGTGGGTTTGAGAGCAACACGTCGTAACTACATGCGGCGGCTTAAATAACCGCTACTCAAGTTCAGTCGCATCAAAAACTAAAATGTTCACCCCGAGTGTAAATGAATTTTGTTAAGCCGGGCGCGTGCATGTCCCATCTACAGATCTCGGGATGCTTCAGATCAGCTCTCTGATCCGGTTTCGGACTCCGACGGTTTCACAACTATTTGTCTTGCAATTCTAAGACTCCTCAGTTAAAACGTGCATGAAATTGAAAATGGCAGTTTCAATTCTTCATAACGTTATTTTATTTTCAAATTTTCAGACTTTCACCGTTCAAATTTTGTCCAAGTTGAATTCTTCAAATTGAAAAATGATTGGTTGGCCTTGACAAAAATGAACTAAAGAATTATTGACCCGTGTCGAATTTATCTTTCGTTTCAGAAGTGCTTGAAAAGGTAGTGGATGTTCAAATAGAAAACACTGTATGAGAATAACCTGCAAGAATTGCATATGTTGAATTCCACTCGACGGAAACAGCACTCAAAGTACATAATGATATTTTAAAAGCCCGTGATACAACTGACAACTAGATTGTCCTTCGTCGCTTAGATCGATTGATTTATTGAATGGGGTTTAACGCCACTTTTAACAATATTTCAGTCATATCGCTGCGGCATGAGCACTAACAATGAATTCCTGGTATTTCTCACACCAGTGCTACCGATACCGACATCCTTTCCTAGCCTCCAGCTGTTATTCCACTTAGGTTTACGATTATCCGCCAATTAGTGAAAGACGAATGTCGGAAAGGATATGTGCCGCCGCCGGGGATCGAACCCATGACACCCCATGATTGAAGATTGGGAGTCTGGTGCGCTACCGACTGCGCTATGACGGCGGCTCGTCGCTTAGATAAGCATTTCAAAATTTCTGGGAAACCGCTTGCCTGGATAAAGCCATGCCTAACCGACCGTCATTAATAACTTTATGTAGTCGGACCCCGTGCTCATGAAATAAGTGTACCTCATGGTTCTGTGCTTGGACCTAAAAACTATGTCTTGTACACACAAAAAGAGCGATCTGCAGAAGCCACAATCTTGACCATCAATTCTATCCGGATAATTATCAGCTTTATCTTTCCTTTAACCATTTCTAGTTTCCGTAAATTTTAGACTTGTCCAAATTGATAGAGTTTGCAGAAAGCAAAGAAAAAACATCCTAGATGGAAATATTGTGGGGAAAAGAAGGAATTGCTCGTTGCCAGCAATTCATTCTTTTTCCACAATGTTTTCTAAGTATGAAATTACAGTGACGTTAAATCCCGGGCTTGTACAGGAAAGCAAATGACAACCTTTCAAGAGATGAAGCTGTCAGGTGCGTTGAGTTGTGTTCAATGTGACATGAATTGGATTAACCAAAATACAAACTTATCATCTGAGAAACCAAGAACTGAATTAATGAAAAATCATACGAACCAAATTGCAGATATATCACTAAAAATTGGCGCTTCTGATGTGGAATATGAAACACCTATAGGAGTCTCGGTGCTTTCTTTGACTATCAAATTAACATGGAACCACAAGTAGATAGTGTTTGCAGATCCTCCTATTCTCAGCTTCGACAAATTAGTAATATATGAAATTATCTAAATATTGACACTAACAATACTCTTGTAAACTCGTAACTCCAATGTTAGATTATTGCAATGCTTTACTTTTTGTACTACTAAAACAAAAACATACTTAGGAGATGAAGAGAATATTTATTGTTTTCATGGAGGTATGAACTGAAAAAAAAAAAAATCACACTGTAAACGCGATGATTACGAAAAAAACTACAGAAAACAAGTTGTATATATATAACACAGCTCACTAATGCCCCCGAAACAGCAATGGTTTAACTTGATATATAACCTTGAATGATGACATTGACCTTGATATCAGATGATGTCTGTAGTAAGAGGGAACATGTATGTCTGTAGTAAGAGGGAACATGTCTACTATGTTTGTTCATCCTTAAAGAAGATGCAGGCAGCATTAAGTTTTGGTTAACTTTTTTTCAGGCGGATGGACAGACCTGAGATGGATAAAGATAAAACAATATGAACCTTAACTTATCGATGCGGAGGTATAAAAATAAATG
Source organism: Fragum fragum (assembly GCA_946902895.1). Classification (NCBI taxonomy): domain Eukaryota; kingdom Metazoa; phylum Mollusca; class Bivalvia; order Cardiida; family Cardiidae; genus Fragum; species Fragum fragum. Next base: position 22,688,324 of record OX336378.1, on the reverse strand, counting down.
AGCGGACTGGGCCAAATTTACAGGCGCCTGTTTCTATTCTTTTGTGGTGTTCGACAAAGGGCCTTTTCCTTCTATCCTTTTGTGGTGTTCGACAAAGGGCCTTTTCTTGACTAAATCACACTCGGAATCGCAATTTATACAGGTCCCCGGGCCGGCAGAACATCGATACATTCTTCACGTCCAAGCCCTTACAGGCATAACTCGATCTTTGCCCACTTTTCTCTGGGTCTATATTTATCGGCACACACCAGACAATACAATTCTTTCTTACACGATTCGATGCCCTATACTTGCTTTCTTCTCTTGGTCTCTTGGTACTTCGAGTGACGGTTGATATGGCTGTTCTGTGTTTCTTTGGTCTCTTGATCAGTTTTCTTGGTGGAGCCATCGGGGGGGGGTGTCTTATATATCCAGGCATGACCGATATCATATATTCAGGCATTTCGATACAACATTTGCGACATTACTTTAATATCTAGGTTCTAATGGTGTGCAACCAGGATACTCATGTATCTATCGCACAAAGCTTTAGTGCTCCATTACCACATAAGCTCAGGTGAACGTCTTAATTTTTTTTTAAACCGACACCTCGTCTTGCTGATCCTTGCACTAGGATCATCAAGACGAGGTGACGGTGTAAAAAATAATCGTTCAACTTAGCTTATTTACTCTGCATTCTGTACATTTGTACATGGTTGCGGACAAGCAGGAGACTTCATCATGAAGTGTAATATTCAACTCGATAGTCAGTTTGTTTGTTCGTTTGAATGGGGGTTAACACCGCTTTTAACAATTTTCCAGTCATAAAGTGTAGTCTCTAACGTTCATTGTTGCTGTCATTTGCGATTGTGATCGGTTACCCTGCAGAGTAATCAGTCAAATCACTTTAGAGCTATCAAGCAACCATACGACGCGAATGACTGTTCAAACGGTGTTTTGGTCCTATACTTTGAACACCGGCAAAGGGCTGGACTTTGGTAATGAGCATAAAGTTTTTCTTAGAACTTCGTATACACATCTCCATGAACATAAAGTATCTTGTAGCATCAGGGTTCTGTAGGGCGACAACAACGCCGACGGAGGCAATGCTACAACAAGTTCAAAGTTTCCTCATAAATGAACGAACATGAACAGTGATTGTTTGGGCAAACTGTTATCCCATTCTCAAACAACAAAGTTTTAGGCTGGTCCAAATTGGAAGGAGTTTCGGGCAACAATTTCAAAGATTTGAAATTTTAGATTTTTCATCTTTCTTGGTAGAAAACATTGTGGGAAATGAAGAAATTGCTTGTAACAAGCAATTCTTCATTTCCCAAGATGTTTTCCCAAATGTGTTTCTTGAGGGGCGTCAAAAAACGTCATTGTATAGGAACGGGTTATAGTATAACAATATGCCCTATCGCTTTGTAATATTTTATCCCAAACGCCCTTCAAGACTTTGTGTAAACCCCATATCTTTAAAAATTGAGGTAGCGAATCGGATTTTTATATAAGATAAACTACAAACCATGTACTGTACATCTATAATGTTGATACCCTAGAATAATTACAAACCCTGAAAAACATCTGCGTAGCCAGTAAGTGACATTTGCAACAATTTCACAAGTCATGTAAAAATGAAGCCTAGCACCAAGCACTAGGCCTGGGGCCGTGAAACTGTGATGTAGGATATTCTCTGTCTCTAAAGATACTTTCAGTCTGAGCGCAGACTTTGAAGACAATGATCAGACTATGACATGGGTGAATTAAGCGTCGTAGCTACAGCTTATTTAAGATAGACCCTCAGCAGGCAAGTATGAAATAAAGAAAAGAAAATGGTTGGTTTGCGACCTAAACGTTGTAACTACAGCTTGAATGAGCCAAACTAACAAAAAACTGGACACAAATGTTGGAGTTCATCACAAAGTTCTGGTCTAAATGAATGCTTTGATTGGCCAATCGATTTTTAGATTGGCGTTAGTGATCCGTGAATTATCAAAACTATATTGCAGTGTGACTTGTGGAAAAAGGAGAAACTCTTCTTAAATTCAAAGTGTTTTTTCTCCAAGATATTTCTTTTCTATTATTCAGATTTCTAAGCACCCTATACTGCCGTGTGCTTCGTCTGTGTGTCTCCGAGCTAGTAAAAAGGAATGTTGTATATCAATTATATTATGTCATTCAATTACATTGTGATGTTACACAGCACGGAGTTTTCACCCATTATCAGATGGCAAAATTTTGGACTGGTCTAGATTGAAAGGAGTTGCGGACGGCAATTTCAAGTTGATATTTTAAAAAAAAAATCTTTGTGTTTCGGGGTATAAAACATAGTGGATAATGAAGAAATTGCTTGTCAGAAGCAATTTCTTCATAATACACAATGTTTTCCTAACTGTTTTTCTCGAAGGGCATCAAAAAGCTTCATTGTGTGGAAATGGATTAAATAAATGCATGCGTGTTTTACCCCGGAGCTTAAAAAAAACTACGTTACAACCGTTTCTGAACCATATGCTTTTGTTATTTAAGAAACGAATTCATGGAGGCATTCATACACTTGTGTGATTAGTTTTTTAGTCTCATACCTCCACGAAACCAAAAATATTCTCTTTATTCTTATGATTTAATGACGTCGAGCAAAAATAAATCTACAAATTTACATTTATAAGGAACTATTTTGTGCGTAAGCTTACAAAAAAGCAGCGTGCTCAAAATTTTGTTCATGTAGGTATGACTATTTGATTGTTACATTATTTCATAATGAATTTTCCCGAAGAAGCTGTACTTGATTACCTCGGGAGCTGTAACCATGCTGCCTCGCACTCCGCTCTCGCGGGCTCGTCTCACAAAACCAAGAAAATTGTTGGACGTCACTGCCGCTACATTACTTATATGTAATAAAAAGGTAAAGTCTTGAAACAATGGCTGTAAATACGGGTGTAATTTTCATTCCGAGAATTCCTGGCAAGAAAGTTACACCTTTCTAATCAACAACTTCCCACAATCATTAACACGATAATAGCTTAAACCCCTTTTCCTTCTCAGGGTTTAGGATGACAAAACGCTCACGGTATGTTTTAGTAGTAGTAGTAGTATACCAGTGTCCTAATAAACGCTCCAAGATCTAAAAGAAGCTCTCCCTATGATATTTACAAAGAATTTTCCCTAATTTAGAAATTAATAGAATCGTTTTTTCAGGGGTAATAATATCCTATAATCACAGGAAGTTAAACAAAAATATTGTCGGCCAGAGCGATCATTTCGCACATAAGTAAAGTTGAAAATAGATGTACGTATTTATGGACTTTAAGGGATAAAGCAAAGATTTGATGGATTAGAAACCTCAGAGAAAACGAAATTACTTGGATTTAATAGTCGAGGAGGATCGATCAATATTTATTTTGGTGTCTGATTTTCCTAAATTTCTCGACATTACTGCCGGGAAATATCGTTTTATAGCATTCAATTTACTGCTGTTATTATCCAAGATTGATTTCCACCCTCCTAGAAATGATTTTTGACATTTCCGTGTCAGATTGCCCTTCTCCGTGTTCCGCAGTAGATTAACTTTTTGAAAAAAATCGATCGGTTGGCTTACGTAATCAAAGGACTTAAAGTATTGAGGGTCGCCTGATAAATAGCAATGATCCTTCTCAAGATAGGAACGACAAATTAGTTCTGTGTTTCGTAAAATACATCAAAACGGGGCGATTGTGTTTGGAAAGCAAAGCGTTGTAAAAAAAATCTAGAACCTGTGCAAGTCTGTTTGTTAGAATCAAAAATAGATCGTCCCTGGGTGTGCAAAATGTCGTAACTACAGAATGAATAAACTGTAGTTACGACATATTGCACGCCCAACGACGATCTTTATTTTGATACGACAGCAAACCTTTCATAAATGTTACCCTATTAACTAAGGGTTTTGTTGTCGTTAATTTCTTTTGTTTTGATTTGTTTAAACCATTTTGGCACTGTGCATGACATCTCCTACGATTTCGCATTTATGCCAAGTACAGACACGGGTTAGTCTGTGCAGTCTTAGCTATTTACTCTGTAGATGGGCTATTGACCCAAAATGTCTTAATACGATAAGCAAATATTCTTTTTTTCATTGAGGTTTGAACCTAAAAACTTAATCCTTCTCTAGGTTCATGCGTAAAAGAAAACAAAACTATTCTCTTCATTTCTAATGCCAGTAAGCAAAACAGTTTTGAGTAAGATTTTATGGATCTACTTTGTGCGTAAGCATACAAAATAGTTGTGTAATCAGAATTTTGTTCATGGAAGTATGAAAATAATTCCAACCAATTAAATCTCTTGAATCTTGATAGACGAACCAAAAATTTTATTATTTTTAGTACATGAAAACTTGGATAAAAGCAGTTTTGGTTACTGGTTAACATTTTACATAAGCTCGGGGCAAAATTAAAGTCATTGAGATTTAAAGGGATGGAAATCAAATAACTTAGAGATATGATTGGAATAGCATTTCATAGAGTGAGATGTTGCCATCCACGAAGTTTCGTGTGGTATAGCTACCATGACATGTGTGACATGCTCTGTACTAACTTTCATTCGCGACTTTGGTGTCCATGGTCGAGAGGTAGAGCGTCGGCTTCCCGATCAAGAGGTCTCTAGTTCGATTCCCGGGACCGGCTATCGATCTTGGTTCTGTCATTGGCCTACACTTTCGGCGCGAATACTGGTGCATTTTCCAGGAAGCAGAATCGAGAGGGGATTAATCTAAGTTGGAAGAACTTGTTTCCCAATCGATGTAAAATAAATAGGTTTAAACCTAAACCATTCGCGACTAAAACAAAGGTCAATGCCTCGAAAGCAAGTTTTAGTGATGGGTCATGTGCAGTACAACTCTTCTAGATCAGGTGTGCCCATCAATCTTATCGTCGGTGGGTGTGCAAAATGTCGTAAGAAATGCAATTTCTACATTTACCACATTTTCTTTCTTTCCTGTGACAATTTTAAGAAGATTTTGTCAACTTTTAATTGTTGTCTGCACTTTCTTTGAAAATGGACCAGTTTAAGGTTTTGTCATCTGGTAATGGGTATTTTGGAAACATTAATCGGTCCCCATGTATGACCGTTTTGGAGCAACATTTCCTTTATTATATACCATACCCATATGTAGTGTGAATGTCTACATACCAAACATGGGCATTGTATCACCGATAGTCTAGGACAAATAAATCGTACCCTTTAGACAACGACCAGCCTTCGCCTTTCATCACATAACCCCCTTATTGAAACCGGACGTTACGCCAATCGACGATTAAATAGAAATGAACAGAAATGCACCTTTTGCAACAATCATATATAAGATGAGTACCATTTTATTCTATATAGTTTGTCCAGTGTACTCCGACCTAAGATAGAAATACATCAAAAAATATTATCTTACCAGACAAAATATGTTTAAATTCGTTGAAATGATGAGAACAAGTAATAGTATTGTACTGAAAAAAACTTAGTAAATTTGTCTTAGAAGCCTTTAATTTGCGTCGTTCGTTAGTGTAATACAAAATTTTTATGAGTAATTGGAGTGATTACACTTTATTATACATTCTTAACAGATTATATTATTTTGGGTCCACACTCCATAAGTTAAAACACAATGCAGATTAGTAGGAATTGGCTATGAAACAAGTGTTTTTTTTTTTATCACATCGCATTCTTTTATAGCAAAAATTTTAATGTGTCAAATGTTTATGTAAACTGAAAGTAAGAATTATCAGTAGTTTTAAGACCATAAAAATGTAGTGAAAATGTTGTTTCACACTTCTTACCATTTTCTCACTAATACCTTGAATGATCATACCACCTGTACTAATACCATATTTATATTGTTTGTAAAATGTTGAAGATGAAGATCTTTATAGATCAAATCTATATAATAAAAGTATCTATCAATCTATGACTGAAGGTGAATTGATCTTTAGGTCTAACTTGAACAGACAGACAGACGTACACGCACTTAACGATATGTCCCCGATCGATCGATAGAATTAATACTTTCTTAACAACCAGTAAACAAATTCCCTCACAATCCCTCTTTTTACGCCCACCAAGAAAAAAAAATTTTGGTAAACATTGTGGAAGTGAAGTAATTGCTTGCAACAAGCAATTTCTTCATTGTTGCAACAAGCAATTTCTACATTATTGTAACAAGCAATTTCTTCATTATTGTAACAAGCCATTTCTGCCTTATTGTAACAAGCAACTTTTTCATTATTGCAATTTCTGCAAAGATAGTAAATTTTGCCGTCCTTGATATTGAAATGCTCTAACGTGCTAGCAAAAGTAGCCGAATGTGTATTCTCTAAGAATAATATCTCGAGCCAAGCATTCCACAAAATTGAGATTTTCATAAAAAGCAACCTTTCAATCTGTTTGTTTGCGAGATTCATTGTAATTTAATGCGTCCGTTTCAGTTTAAGGAACAATTGGGATTTTGGGTCATCGTCATGTATAGATTTTGCCGCCTCTAATAAGTCTTAAGAATAGAAGGCGGTCACAAGAAACTACCTTTCTTTCTTAACCCCTTCCTGTTTTGCAAAATTTTAGACAAGTCCAAATTTAAAGGTTTTTCAGACGAAAATTTGAAATGGATTTAATTTGAAAAATAACTATTCACTTGGGTAGAAAACATTGTGGAAAAAGAAGAAATTGGTTGTCTCAATCAATCCATGCCTGTTCCACAATGTGTTCTCAATTATGAAATCACAGGGACGTATAAACAAGGGATTCGCCTGTAAAGGGTTAAACATTCCGACAGCAAAAGACAGTTGGCAGACAATGCAGAAAAGGGAAATAAGTATTTTTATTATCCAGAATCAAGAGCAAACCTTTCAAAGCCAATGATTTGTTTTCCGTGGTCGTGGGGTTAACCCATTCCCACACGAGCCCTCCTTTTTACGCCCCTTAAGAAATAAGCTTCGGAAAACATTGTGGAAAATGAAGAAATTGCTTGTATCAAGCAATTTCTTCATTATCCACAATGTTTTCTATCCAAAAAGACGAAAAAAATAATAAAATTCCATCAACTATAAATTGTCGTCTGCAGCTTCTTTCAATTTGGACCAGTCTGTGTGGGAATGGGTTAAGCATCGGCTTTGCGACCAAGGAGTCCTCGGCGCGATTCCCGGGAAAGAATTCCGATATCGGATCTTTCTTTAGCTTATAGATTCGACGAAAGCACTTGTGTATTCTCTGGAACCATAATCGAGAGGGATTGATCGAAGATATGAAAACTTCTTTCTTAAACGATACAAAATAAACGACTGAAAATGAATAACTCCGTTTGCGTCCTTGAAAGGTTGAACAATAATAACTCTGAAGCATATAAAGGTAGGCAGATCTTTGCCGCAAATATGCAATGTGGCTGCTCTCCAAACACCTAATTACATTTTATGTATTTTACTACAAAATAATAGTTCTTTTACATAAGTACCATATTTTCCAAGAACATGATTAATTTTCAATATTTTTTACAATACAGTCTTTGTTTCTTGTCTTCTTCGGTAATCGGAGGAAATCGTCAAATTAGTATTCCTTTCCGGCAAAAAGTTTACTTTTACCCTTTCCCGTACGATACATTGATGTTTCGTCCCTGTGACATTATACTTGAGTAAACATTGTTGAAAAAGAAGAAATTGCTTGAGACAAGCAATTTCTTTTTTTTCCCCACAAAAGTTTCTATCAGGATGGCTTCTTTTTTATCTGTACTTACTTTATGATCTTGTCTGCTACCTTTTTGAATTTGGACAACTTTGAATCTTTGAAAACAGTAAAGGGTTAAAATGATAATAATAATTAGACAAAGGGGAAAAAATGACCACTGACATTTACGTAATACATATTCATTGGTCGGCCACTTGAGCGTCTCAGCTTCAGCGTATTCATACTCATCCCGACTTATTCAATCCTTTCTTATTACGTTTTGGTCACCCACCAACGATTTGCCTTTGTGTTGTACCATAGAGTATACATTTTGCAAACTAACAAAGTATAATACCACAGTGTAATTTAATTTTTAGTTTCGTCTATCAAAAACAAACGTTCTGATTGGTCGAAAAAAAATTCATAACTCCATGAACAGAATTTTGAGCACGCAGTGATTTTGTATGCTTCCGCATAAAATAGTCCAAAATGATATCAAAATTTGTAAAGCTTTTGTTTTTTTCGATCGATGCTATTAAATCATGAGAAATAAAGAGAATATTTTTTGTTTTCATGGCGGTATGAGCCGAAAAACCTAATCACACAATGTATGAATCCGCTTCGCGTATTCATACAGTGTAATTAAGTTTTTCGGTTCATACCTCCATGAAAACAAAAAAAAATTCTCTTCATTTCTTACTTGAACTTAGTTGTCGGAGGTCACTTCAGGTTTTGACCAGCGATTGGTCAAAGTAAAACGTTAAAAAAGTTAAAAGTTCATAAAAGACTTTAAACCAAACTCTAACTTTTTATAGCTTTTAACATCGATATGTCAATTGCTTCTAACAATGTCGTAACTACAATTTTATCACAGCTGTAGTCACGACACTTTACAATTCAAATTTATAAGGCCACTGACGATACGAATTTACTGTTAAAGTTTCTTGAACGATCAGCTCGATTAAGCGACACTTGCATGACAACACGCCCCCTTTTAACTCATTCCCACAAAATGACGCTTTTGGACGCCTCTGACGCAAAACATTTGTTTTAAAACATTGCAATTTCTTCATTGTACACAATGTTTTCTATCCAGAAAACTGAAAAAATCTAAAATTTCATAAGTTTTAAATTGTCGTCTGCAACTCCTTTCAATTTTGACCAATCTGAAATTTTGCCGTCTGGTAATTTGTTAAAATCTCTCGATTCTTTACATGAGAACACGATTGTTAGTAAACCTTTAATTCTGAGTCAAACCCTGTCAGAACCCATTAGAACCCTGCCAGTAAAAATATGGAACCAGTTTAGGAGCTATCTGGGACCCCGATAGAGTATTCCGGGATCTATATTGGACCCATTTCGGCAATCTATATTGGTCCGTTCTGGGGCCAACATGGGCAAAAAAGCCATTTCGGACCCACATGGTTTCCGTATTACTCCTTTTGTTCTATAATGGTAAATTCGTAGCTAGCTTATTAACCCATTCCAACACAGTGACACTTTTTTACGCCTCACAAGAAAGATAATAGGGAAAACATTGTGTAAAACGAAGAAATTTCTTCATTTACCATAATGGTTTCTATCCAGCAAGTAGATCAATCTAAAACTTTATCAACTTTAAATTGTCGTATGCAACTGCTTTCAATTTTGACCAGTCTGATTTTGTCGTGTGGTAGTGGGTTAAGAATACACATAGCTCCAAAATAGGCATCGGTACATACCATTTAGAACATAATCGCCTATTAAACCGTTCCCACACAACAAAATTGTAGACTGGTCCAAATCGAAAGAAGATGCAGGCGACAATTTCAAGTGGATGGAATTTAATTGATTTTGTCTTTTTAGATAGAAAACATTGTTGATAATGACCGAGAAATTTCCCATTTTCCACTATGTTTTCCAAAGCCTTTTCTTGTGGGGCGTAAAAAGGAGGAATTGTGTGGGAATGGGTTAATACAAGTCTAGTCAACAGCTAGACTGGTACCACTGTCGACTTCGTAAAGACGGCGACACCTGTCTTAGACCGGTATTAATGTCGACTTTGATAAAGCTTTGTTAAAGTCGACGGCGGTACCGGTCTACACCTGTCTAGTATACATTAGGGAAGGGGGCGGGGGAACAAATCTCCATCAAATAATACAGACTGAGATCGAAATAAATACATACAATCATACAAGCATGAATATAAATACACAATATAAGATTCGGTGGGAAAACCATCGAAATTCTGATTTTGTCGTAAAAAATACATAATGGAGTATGCCTTAACTGAAACTTTCTTTAAACCCGTTACTACACAATCTAGCATTTTTATGCGACAAAGAAATATTGCCATGGAAAAACTTGTGATAAGGTGATAGAAGGGGAAAAAATGATTGTAACAAGCAGTTTCTGCTTTTATCAAAATGTTTTCTACCTCATTTGACCCTTATCAGCTATCAAAGCGTCAGAATTTTGAGGGTCTTCTCAGAGTTTAAACCAGTGCAAACTGCCACTGGAGGTTTAACCATCGAATCCATTGAATGTCTACGCCCAAAAGGTAGTTCTTGTGTAAACTCGAGCATATTGTGTTCAAAATAACTAGCCACATGAATTAACTTTATTCAAATGGTAGAGAACGCCGTAAAAAGCATGCTATACAACCCATTCCCATTCAATCCCTCTGTTTAAGAATCCCCATAAAACGACGTTGGAAAACATTGTGGACAATGAAGAAATTGCTTGTAACAAGCAATTTCTTCAGTGTCCACAATGTTTACTACCCTACAGAAGGCAAAGAAGATCGCATAACAAAACAATGCTTTGCTAGCTTACAGTACTTTCAGTACTTTGATTTTTCAATTTAAGCCGACACAAATTAAATCTAACTCCACTTTTCAATGTTTCCTGTTTGAACCTTTCAATTTTCTGCCACCAGTGTTCGTTGATTTTCGTCTGCTTTCTTAATAACCCATATAGGGTACATGTTGATGTCTAATAACACATTTACGTATTCTGCGGGTCATAAAATATTTTGAGAAATAGCAGCTGCGTCAGAAATTGAAATTGAGAATACATTGTATTTGTCTTTTCTTCACCCACTAGGGTCTCATATTAGTATTTGCCCAGTTTCTTTCCACATTGGACCCATATTCCAATGCTTGATGGGTGCTTTCTTTTGCCATTTTGGTGCATTTCCCTTCTCGACTAGAAGAGGGTCTAGACAAGGTCCAATAATTATGGTGCGGTTAAAAAAGGATACCAGATATATTTTCTACTTTCAGGGATGGCGGCGAGTGTGTTACAGTAACTCTCGAGGGTCAATAACGTTGTACAATGTTGCTTAACTCTTTTCCTTTTCAATCCCTAGTTTTTACTTTCCTGCGTTTTTATATTCGAGGAAACATTGTTGAAAAAGATGGTCACGCCCATTGGTCTCCGACAAGGCAGTTCGACATCCTGAGATGGTATAGAAAGGGACATAACCCATTTCCACATGATGAATTTTAAGACATAACCCATTTCCACATGATGAATTTTAAGACCAGTCCAATTTCAAAGAAGCTGCCGTCATAACTCAGTTGGAAGCGCGTCGCCCTATCATTCAAAGGGTCCAGGGTTCGATCCCCGACGGCGGCAATACTCTTTCCGACATTTGTCTACCACCAATGAGCAGATAATCGTAAGCCTATGTGGGATAGCAGCTGGAGGTTAGGAAAGGGTGTAGTGGTGGTACTGGTGCGAGAAATACCAGGAATCCATTGTTAGGTGCTCCAGCCTCCGCGATATAACTGAAAGATTGTTAAAAAAAACCAATTTTAAAGAAGTTTCAGACGAAAATTTTAAGTTGATGGAATATTTAAAATCTTTGTCTTTTGGGGTAGAAAACATTGTGGATAATAAAGAAATTGCATGTAACAAGCATTTCTTTATTTTCACAATGTTTTCAAAAGCTTTTTTCGTGAGGCGCGTAAAAAGTAGGGATTGTGTGGGAATGGGATAAACTAACAAATGGAAAATCGTTGATTGGCGACCTAAACACCATAATTACGGCTTGAATAAGTTGCGACGTGCCAGTCACCAAACCAACTAAAATGCAAATTTCACTTCCGGTCTGAATAAAATATTCGAGTTATCTATAAATCTTATATTGACAGACGGGCGACCCGTCAGGGCTGACTGAACGGTGACCGGGCAACTCGGCCCATCGGCAGCTCGGCCCACCGTATAACTCGGCACGGTCAAATCGGCCCCATTATATGTTAAATAATGATATGTGTAAAATTTCATTTTGGACTTTTTTATTTTTGAAAGGACGTTTATTTTAATCTTATCCTTATTTTTTTCGATACATTTATGAGTTATTATAAAGTAAACAATTTTTATCCATCACCAATAAGTTGTTAGAAAAACCTATCCAGATCGTTGTAGATTAAAATGTACATTGAAAAAACACAACCATTTAAATCGATGCGATTCCGAAAAATGTTAACGTTTCTATATTATAAAAATAAATTAATAATGAACAATAAGTTTTATGATATTAATTGTACAATAGTTTCAAATATATTACGCAATCTACTTGCATTTCTATATACTATATATTGGGGCCGAGTTGACCGGGCCGAATAACCATGTCGAGTTATTCAATGGGCCAAGTTGACTGGTAACCGACTGAACAGCTTGCTTATAGTCTCAGATCCAAAAGTAACAAAGATATATGATTCATAACGAGAAACGTTAGCACTCAATTCTATTTGATTTTTTTTTTCTTTGTAAAAAGAACCCACCTAATACCGGTAATACGGCTCTTTTGAACGATCAAATAAAGTTCTAGTCTAAAAGCTTCCATCCTATGATGCACGCACAGCACGTGACTTTTCGTCTGCCGGTGAGTTTGGCGGGACAGGTTGACCGTATAATGTAATCTCTCTTAAAAAACCGGTGGCTATTACTTCTTCGTCACCACCGAGAAGTGTTTATAACACTGGTACAACAAACAGTTTCCAAGCCGCTGCTATTAGTCATTTTGATTGCTCTAGGACATGAACTTATAACCTTGGCTTCACTATACTGCAGAAGAGAAACACATCAGGTATTTGTAGCTTATGCTCTTTTTTAGTGGGCGGGGAAGTGGGGGTTGCTTGAAAATGAATAGTTGCATGTACCTGTATATGTCATTAGTGGGTACGGGAAACCTTACAGCTTTCACTTGTGCAAGCAGTAGTTACAAAGTTTGGGTCACCTACTAATAATATACTCAGATGCAAAAGAAAATGTTCACATATTTATTTTCCTTAACATTCAGAAAAGGATCATTGTTCCTGAGCAGACTTTAACTTGTTACCTCACATCAAAATTTAAGACTTGTCCAACTTCAGCAAAGTTGCATACCACATCTTTTAGTTGAAGGAAATTAAAAAAATCTTGATCTGTTAGGGAAGAAAACATTGTGGATAATGAAGAAATTGCTTGAAACCAGCTATTTCTTATTTGTCCACAATGTTTTCTTGAGGGGGGTAAACAAGTGTCATTGCAAGGGAATTGGTTAAGAAAAACTGTTGGTCTGCGGGACATGTCTGGTAGAACCAATGTCTGTCCAATGACTGTTCATTTTAGGGACATGTCTGGTAGAACTAATGTCTGTCTAATGACTATTGGTCCACGGGACATGTCTGGTAGAACTAATGTCTGTCTACTGACTGTTTGTCCGCCAGACATGTCTGGTAGAACTAATGTCTGTCTTATTACTGTTGGTCCACGGGACATGTCTGGTAGAACTAATGTCTGTCTAATGACTTTTGGTCCGCCGGACATGTCTGGTAGAACTAATGTTTGTCCAATTACTGTTGGTCCACAGGACATGTCTGGTAGAACTAATGTCTGTCCAATGACTTGGTTTCGCGGGACATGTCTGGTAGAACTAATGTCTGTCCAATGACTTGGTCCGCTGGACATGTCTGGTAGAACTAATGTCTGTCCAATGACTTGGTTCGCAGGACATGTCTGGTAGAACTAATGTCTGTCCAATGACTGTTGGTCCACCAGACATGTCTGGTAGAACTAATGTCTGTCCAATTACTGTTGGTCCACGGGACATGTCTGTTAGAACTGTCCAATGACCAACTGTCGGTTTAAGTTCAGCTGTATTAACAAACCGTAAAGAGAAAACATACTTTACCTACCAAAAGGTACAAACAACCGTCAAAATTTCCAATGGACACACAGCTTTTTTTTTTGGTCAGGTAAAATTAAGTTTGGTCTGGTAAAAATTTGAAATTAACAGACCCATTGACCTTTAAAAAATTGTATTTCGTGTAATCTGCCTGAGAACTATGTCGTGGCCTCTCCTATGAGGCAGGGATGATGTGCATCTGCCTTAGGGTAATTCAGTTTGAGCTTCTGCACAGTGTTTTTAATGGGCGCAGGTTTTGTGAAAGTAAGACTAGCCATGACCCTCAAAATTTATAATCTAATATGAGTTCAATGGAGCCACTGTTAAAGTGCAGTCGGTAGCACATCAGACTCCCAATCTTCAACCATGGGATGTCATAAATTCAACCCCCGGTGGTGGCACATATCCTTTCCAAGATTGGTCTCTCACTAATGGCTGGATAATAGTAAACCTAAGTGGGATAGCAGCTGAAGGCTAGGAACGGATGTAGTGGTGTTAGCAGGGATGTGGAAATACGGATTTTCTCTACTTGTCCATGGACAAGTAAAATGTGATTTTCTACTTGCCCAGGATAAAAATGGACTTACCCGTGAAAAGATGAAGAACAGATAAATTTTGAGAAAACATTATTTTAAAGAAGAAAATGCTGGAACTCGGCATTTTCTCCATTAAAAACAATATTTTCTAGTCTTAGATACAAACATTACGCTCATAAATCTCTTCTATTTAGTACCATTCCAAGATTTGCCCTGATATTCACTTGTCCACGGACGAAAAATGTACTTGCCCGCAGGTAGAAAAGCCTGTGGCGGACAAGTCGGGCATGGGAATTCCACACCCCTGGTTAGAAATACCAGAAATCCACTTTTAGGTGCTCTAACCACCGCAATATGACTGAAATCAGTGCTCTCAATAAGGACCAATTTCAGGAATTTTTAAAATTCAAAGTTTCAATTTCAGGAAGTTTTCAAAATCAAGGATTTTTTTTTCACCCTCGACCCCCCACCCCCTTCCCCCCCAAAAAATAGAATAAAAAATATGAAATAATTCGTAAAGCCTACAGTACATTCTTTCCCATGCTTTAATTATAGTCCCTAAATTTCATGTCACATTAAGTGGAACTAGAGAAAACAATGTGTTAAAAAAAGTGTTTCTTCAGGGTGCCCATTCACGTACTGCAGTACGTAATTCACGTACAACTACGTCGGTTCATGTACAAATCTTACACCAAGACGTGCATGAACGTACAGAAAAATAAATGAACGTAGAAACAAAAATGCCATTACGTGTGTGTTCATTTGAAATGATAAGCGTATAAAACGAGAAACCCTACGTGCGTAGTTTTCCCTAAAACCCCAAGCAAAGTAGAACAAAACGCATCGGGAGCGAGTGATTTCCCTTTCATGCGACAGGAACCAGCTGGTTTGATTTCATTTAGAGAATGGGGAAACCAGCAGTTGGAAAAGTTCGCATAATGCAGATCCTGATGGCCTCACCAGTTTGTTTTGAAATAGGCCCAAAGTTGCGCTATTTTTCAAACTAAACACGAGATATTCACGTGTTTTTGGGCAAGATTGACAAGAACTCATGATATAGAATCTGATTTTGAAATCAGTTTCTCTCCTAAGTTCCGTTGTACATGTAAGTCAGGCGGGACAAAATTGAGCCATTTGTTTAACGTTGTAGTTTTGTTTTGGC
Source organism: Fragum fragum (assembly GCA_946902895.1). NCBI lineage: Eukaryota > Metazoa > Mollusca > Bivalvia > Cardiida > Cardiidae > Fragum > Fragum fragum. Next base: position 22,672,819 of record OX336378.1, on the reverse strand, counting down.
TACGTAAGTTGCTGTCTGCAAAATGTCATAACAAAACCTATTCTATTTCTCCACAAATGGTGACTTTTAGACACTTATAAGATCATTTGTTATTTTCTGTACCAGAATCATTTTAATACCACAGTTTGGTCTAAAAATGAGCAGACATGCCTGGTATGGCCTACTCCAAGATGACATTCCCACCCTTGTAATTAACTTGCCATCGCTCTCATATTCCAAAATCCAATAATTAAGAAAAAGTGAATTGTCAAAAACCAGGTTTTCAAAGAAAGTTTATTATCTTTCCCTCTAAATTCATCTGAAACTTGCACATGACATGTGGTACTTCTTTACTGAGTAATAACAAACTATATAACTACAACATTGTCTGTCATTTGGTAAAGGGTTCAGATTCGTATTGTGTACCCTTAAATCTGAAAAAAAGGGTACACTGTACCCCCAGATTTTTCTCTGTACCCCCAATTCAAAACCTAGGGGGTACATGTACCCCCAAAATAAAAACCCAGTGGGCACGCTGAGAAATTTGTTTCTTGCATAAATTTCCCTTTTGCCACAATATTCCCGAACTTTAAACACTATTATTTTCCTAATTTGGGTGGATACATTTGGTAATTGTTATTTATAAATCTCTCAGAATTTGAAAATTACTGATTTGTAGAATGTCAGAAAACAGACTGTTTGAAACGTTTTAGGTACAAAAAAATCGAGACTGGATTATTCTGAGACTGTCTCCGGTCACATCCAAGTAGACATCCAAGTAAATACGTCATAAATAACACTTACGTAAATGAAAGCAACAGTACAAATGAAATGAAACTTTTAGCAGAGTTGCATCTTTTAAGAAATTCCCGTTTCGTTTCTACTCGTTGAAGTTTGTTTACAGACAACACGTGTGACATCATTGAAAAGGGACCAAACTCTAGCGAGATCAATCAGTAACTTCGATGTTTCTAGGACGGGCGTTACAAAATAGAGCCCCGCGTCATAGACGTATTTAGAATGCAAATTTGACGCTCCGTTCTGTATCCGCCGCAAACTTGAAGTCAGAACATGACGTTTTAGGTGAATTCCGGCCCTGAACTCTGTTTACATAAATTCAACCAAACAGCGATATTTGACGAAATCTAGTCTGATGTCTACGGGCCTGCTTGATTTTTGCCCGGCACGTAATTAATTGAGTGACTTCCAAAGAAATGGTCCAAGATGCTGCGACGGCTTGGTTACCGGACCGGCTTTAATCGAGTACGCTCTATGTAAATCTCCGTCTACATTGGTTGTCATGGAGACATTTTGATAAACTCCTTGTGGATTCAATTTTACCCAAGGGTATGGCTAGAATACACATTCTTTTGTTTGTCGAACCCTTTATATTGTAACTTCAGAAAACGTCCGAGTCATGAATTCAGGACGTTTTCCTAGAATCTCGGACGTTAATTTATGTCCGGGTCTGATTTTCTGGACGTTTTTTCTGATTTTCTGGACGTAATATACGTCGACGTCCGCTTATTGAAAGCACTGTGAAATACTGTTAAAAGTGGCATTAAAACTCATTAAATCAGTCAATCTCATACCCTCCTTTTGCATATTTATATTAAAAAGGCTGTCCAAATATACGTCAGATTGTTTAAAAGTTTTCCCTTCTAGGAGGGAAGATATGACTTTAAGATTTTTTTCTTTTTTTGGATGGGTCCATCATTATATAAAATGCTTGAAAAAGAACCCACAAGGGTCCCATATGTACATTTTGCTATGCTGCTGCCCATATGAGATCCTAATTACAATGACTGCTGGAATAGGACTCCAAGCTCTGTAATGTCAGATGAGTTCAGCTGTCTTGCAGCAATATATTTAAGTTTTGTTGATTAAGATATATTGTTCCCAGAAAATATTGTTTGCCCCTCCACCCCCCACCCCACCCCCCCTGGTAATTGGTTAGATTGGAGCACAGAAATAAGGTTGTCTGGCAAAGGGTTAAAGTAGGTTTGTAAATAAACAAGTTAAATACATTTATAATGAGATTAAGGAGCACTTGACCAGTTAAGTTATAATCCTAATCACTTTTATAACACCTTTTACAGGTGTTTAATTGTCTTCTTTAAGTAGACAAGCATGGGAAAATTGTTGACAGATGACCAAAGTAAATTTTACCCCTCTTTATTTTGGCAGAGACCTCCTCAGAAATTTGTTTAAGTATTTTAGAAATGAGATTCGATGATGATTCATAGAACTTGAGGAAGAGTTTGGGTGTCGTATTTATAAAATTTCATATTTGATACTAAAAGTATGCTGGTACTGATCCTCATATCAAGTGAAATTATCTGGAGCACTGGTAATGTATGGAAATGAGTTGAACCCATCCCTACATATTGATGTTTTTTGATGCCCCTCAAGAACAGGCTTTGAAACACATTATGGAAAATGAAGAAAATGCTTGTTATAAGCATATTTTTCCTTATCTGTAGATTTATATAATTCAAATACAAAGTTTTTAGCTCGGCTGTTTTTGGAGAAAACCCAAGGTATTGCTATGGCCTTAGAGTCGTCGTCGTCATCGTGCAAAAACTGACATTTTGTGATATCTCTGGTTCTACTAAGGCATTCACTTGAAACTTGGCACACTTGTTCACTATCAAAAGAATAACCTATACTATCAAGGAGGATAACTATAGATGCATTTTGTCCACTATCCATCAGCCAGCAGCTGAGTGTAGGCACCCTTAGGCAGTGCTCTTGTTTAAAATTTCACGGGTTCGAGCACTGGGCTGACCATATCATCTAACTAACTAATTGTCTTTCGGATGATCCATGGATCATGTTAAAGAACCAGGTGGTGCTCTCAGTAGTTTTGTCCTGTATCCTTGCACTATCCCTCACAACAACTAACCGTCTTCTGGGGGAGTCGCTCATATGGGCATGTGCTACGGTAGCGACGATAAATAAACGGAAAAACATGCATATTCAGAAGTCGTTTCCATTACTCAACGGAGGCAGATTCTCTTTCTGACCTTTCAGGCAAATAGAACAATATACCTGCAACTTCTTTCAATTTGACCCAGTCTAAAATATTGTTGTCTGGTAATGGGCTTGTTAAGCTAATAAATGACAATTACTGTAAGAACATACTCAGATACTCCCACAGTGGGCAAAACTGTACAAAGCAGGAAAACAGTGCTATTTTTGTGCCCAATCTTGAGAATATGCCCATTCTTAAGAACGGGAAGACACATTTTGCCCATTCTTAAGAATGGTCGCCCATTCTTAAGAATGGCCAATACGGCTTGAATCTGTTATCGAACGCGGTTTTTCGATCGGTATCGATCAATTATATTAATGAATCGCCCAACCAGTCGTCAATCAATTGATGGATTAACCAATCAATAAATAAATGGTATATTTAACCGTGCTGGTTGACATACACAAAGCGAAAAGCTTTCACTTCTTCAGAACACAATTTTGTCGCACTTCTCTACCACATTGGTGCAGCTCGCACCCCGAGATTAATAAACAGGTTTAATTTTTCAACTTTTACAAGTTTCTGTTCAAAAATGGACTCTAAATACTTTAAATAGTCAAGATTTATCACCTTGTGATAGATAACGCAATGTACTCATGATCCGTCAGGTCGTACCTGAACTACTTCGTACCGTTTATGTTTGGTGGACGTATTGTATCTATCTCTAGATTTGTACTCGTTGGTTTATGCTTTAACCCTTTTCTTTAGTGTAAAATCTCAGGTTTTTACGTTCCTGCGATTTTATACGTGACAAAATATTGAGGGAAAAGAAGAAATTGTAACAAGCCATTTCTCCTTTTGCTACAACAATTTCTACCTTGTAGGACGATTGCTTTTTAAATTGTACCCCCTTTTAATTGTCATCTGCAACTTCTTGGGATTTGGACAAGTCTAAAATTTTGAAGAAAAAAAACAACAACAACAGGAAAGTTTTTAGGGCTTTTATGCAAGGAATGGTTATAAGCCTAATTCTAGAACTGTTGCCTTTTACTTTTTAATACAGTGACATGATCCTATTGCACCATAGGTCTATAGGGATTTAAAATAGCATTTGATTAAGCCATAGCCAGGCTGGTAGGGTATAATGTCTATATGGGTCCACCCTGGTCCAAATAAAGACCCGGGTTCTGCAGTTAAGGAAATTATGGAATTGTCAATGCCTGGGAGGTAGAGGTCCACCCGAGTCAAATCATGGAATCGGGTTTGATTGTGTGTTTTTAAAGTTTTGAGCAGTTTGTATTAAATTAAAAAAAACTCAGCTTATGTTTTAATCAAATTGCTATGGAAAAAAAATGATTTAAAAAAAAATGGTGTAAACCATCAAAACATCATGTTTCATTCACCAAATCAATTTAAATCAGTTGTTTTATTTCAATATCAGGTATCACAGCTGCACCCTCCTACCTTCTTTAGGACCCCACTGAGATGATTGCTTCCACCAAAAGATTGACATGTTTAAAAAAAAAACTTTCAGATGTTAAAAACATGAAAAAATAAGACCCATTAAAACTGCATTTCAATAAGTTACACCGTCTCTTAAGTTTTGTCTTGACCGAAGATTGATCGATTGAATAGGGTTTAACGCCACTTGTAACAGTATTTCAGTCATATCACAGAGGCTGGAGCACTTTACAATGGATTCCAGTTATTTCTCACACCAGCACTACCACTACATCCTTACCTGGCCTCCAACTGCTATCCCACTTAGGTTTCCGATTATCGGCCCATTGGTGAGAGACAAATGTCAGAAAGAATATGTGCCTCCGCCGGGGTTCGAACCCATGACATCTCATTTTTGAAGTTGGACCAAAGATAAACAATAACAACATATATTTATTGAACTGACTTCCCTTACATTTTATTTTAAGCCACTTTTAATAGTATTTCAGTCATATCATGGAGGCTTGAGCACCTACTCCTAGATTCCTGGTAAGTCCCACACTAGTGCAACAACAATATCCTTTCTGTGCCCCCAGCTGCTCATTAGACTTAGGTTTACAATTATCTACCCATTTGTGGGAGGCAAATGTCCGACAGGATTTTGGTCCCAGCCGGGATTGAATTTGCGACCTCGAACTGGGAATGGTATATGCTACTAACTGGGCTATGGCCGCAGTCCCCAAAAGTTATATTGTAATAGGCAATATACATGGCAATGTGTTACACTGTTTTCAATAGTCTTTATTTAATGCATCAAAATGTGGAGTTAAGTGGGAATAGATTCAAGAGCACATGCCAATTGAAATAGATTGTACAATCCAGTTACAGTTAGCTCAGTTTGTAACACACTTTTTGCTAAATTCACAAGTTTAACCCCAGCTAGGCTATAACTCTTTCTGACATTTGACAAAAGTCATTATGACATTGTCCTTTCTGTATCTTTCTCCAATGTAAAATATAAGTTATTATAAGTAATTTCCTATGTAGATGAGCATTTGGTGGCCCATATTAATTATCTCAGTTTCAATATTGAGAAGAATGACAAGAAGCCATGGTTAGTTGACCATTTCTGCATAATAACTGAATAACTGTTGAAATGGACATTAAGTGAGATACAATCAATCCAAATGAAATGGATTTGAATCTATGCAACAAGGAATTAAAACTACATGCTTTAACCCATCATTATAGTTTGTACAGTTGTGTGGAAATAGAGATTTGCTCTACTTTTCTACGGGCAAGTAAGACTTTTTACTTTTCCAGAATTTAAACAAACTTGTCTCCTAAAAGGTGAAGAGATAGATTTAGAGAAAATGTTGTTATTTTCTTCACTTACATCAATGTTTTACACCTTTCACTATAGAATCATCATAATTTCCCAATATATAACAAGTTTTCTTTAGCCCATTTTAAGATGGCAAAATTTGAGACTGGTCTGAATTGAAAGGAGTTACAGAAGACAATATAAAGTTCATGAAATTTTACATTTTTTTTTAACTTACTGGGTAGAAAACATTGTTGAAAATGAAGAAATTGTTGCAAGCAATTACTTCATTTTCCACAATGTTTTCCAATTGTTTTTCTTGAGAGGCATCAAAAAGTGTTACTGTAAGGGAATTGGTTAAAATCTGTTTTGTACCATTCCAAGATATGCCCTGGTATTTACTTGTCCTTTCGGCTAGTTGCCTTGAAAAATGTACTTTTTCCCAAGAAGATAAACCTGTCATGTCAGATGTCAGACAAATGGGCATGTGAATTCCACACCCATGAGTTTGGACCATCAAACCTTGGTGAAGAAGAACAATTTTTCAAAGGGGTCTTGCATTGCTAAATGGTAAGGTCTGCAGACATGTAATCAGCAAGAAGTCAAGGATTATGGCTTTGAATCCCAGCTGCACCACTGGTCATGTAGGTTTGTCCTTGGGCAAGACATTTCAGGGCTCAAGCCTAGCACTAGTGGTATGCAATAAATAAGTTAACTAGTTTAACCCATTCCCACTCAATCCCTCCTTTTTACGCCCCTCAACAAAAAAGCTTTGGAAAACATTGTGAAAAATGAAGAAATTGCTTGGATCAAGCAATTTCTTCATTATCCACAATGTTTTCTATCTAAAAAGACGAAAAAAATTAAAATTCCATCAACTTGAAATTGTCTTCTGCAGCTCCTTTCAATTTGGACTGGTCTAAAATTCCACTGTGTTGGAATGGGTTAAGACTTACTTTGTCAAAATTCAAAGAAGTTGTAGACAACAATGAAATTAGAGTGCAATTTGAAAGGTAACTAACCCACAGAGTAGCATTTCTTCCTTTCCAAAATGTTTTCTCAAGTATAAAATCTTAAGGACTAATAAATCAGGGATTGTACAGGAAAGTATTATATAAAAGAGTATGCCTATTAAGAACATACAAATTCTTTGCAGTCTAATAAGAATTAATACTTTCAGACTCAACAAAGATGGTCAGTAAATATGCTCTCCACATGGAGTAAAATGCTACAAGCTAACATCTGCTGTGTTGACTTGATCAATCATTTATCAATGTTGTCAACACAAAGTCTATTGTTTTCAGATTTTAATTTCAAGTTCATATCACCCAATGAAATGCAATGTCATTGGCATCACTGTTCATGCAAACAATCAATATCTTGTATCCATCAAAGGGGTGATCAAAAGCAATCAGTCGTTTAGCTCAACTAGTCACAAATTGCTCATGGTGAGTTTTTGTTACCTGTATGAAAATATTACCAGGAATACGCCTGGAATTTAGACGGTTTACGCCCTGAAATTGTCAAAAAATCCTATTTTCCTGCCATTGCTAGACAGACATGGAAAAGTGAAAAAAACCGCCTAGGAAAATCTGAATATCCGCCTTAATCTTAACAGGAAATTTGAAAACAACTTAGACGGAAAATAAAATCCGTGTTGTAAAGGCGGAAAAGTAAACTTAACTTTCAAAATTACCAGGAAAAATTGTCTCTGAATATTTCTAGAGATTCTCATAGGCGGAATTTCGACTTAGTCACTTTTACTAGAAGGATTTTTTGTCTTTGGCAATTTTTCTAGGCAGAATTTCAGACTTCGCTTTTTGAAACTGTTTATTGGCGCATTACCACACAATCCCTACTTTTTATGACCCTGAGAAAGAAGCCTTTAGAAAAGATTGTGGGAAAAGGAGAAAATGCTTGTAACCAGCATTTTCTCCTTCTCCTTCAATGTTTTCTACCCTTTTCCAATCGAATTTTAATTTTAGATCCTCCTTTATTTTGTCATATGCAAATACTTTCGATTTCGACCAGTCTAAAATTTTGTCTTTTGGTAAGGAGTTAATTAGCAGATAAGCTGAAATTGTTTTAAGAGTCTTAAGACAATATGAAAACACCTTATTTGACCAATTGTTTTGCTTCTAATTTAGTGGATGAAGCCACACAGAGTTGAGCATGTTTTCTTTCTTCTCTTATTTTATTTTGTACCCCAGTGAAAATTGAATTTCACTGAAATTTCACCTTGCATTGGTGACCATATGGAATAATATTATTTACTTAACCCTTTCCCAAACGGCAAAATTTTAGAGTGATCCACTTCAAAACCTGCCACAGATGACAAAATGGAAGTTATTAAAGATAGGATTTGTGTAAAATTAGGCATAGAAAATATTGAGACAAAAGGAGAAACTGCTGGTTACCCATGAGAAATGTTTACCATGGCATTTCATTGTAATTGGCATCTGATCATGTTATTCATGGTTCAACTGTGAAAAAACATCACTTGCTATGGTAATACCATGGTCAGAGTTGCTACTACGACCATGTTAGAGCATGGTTCTACAGTGTTATCATGGTATGAAATGAAATACCATTGTCACCCATCTTACAAAGATCATAACCATGGTCAACCCATGATATCAAGAAATAACATGGGCATAATTTTAAACTAAACTTAAATGATAAAAGTAAACATATATTCCTCAAATGAACAGTGACCACACTGTTTTCAACTGCATTTGATAGTAATTTATTTATGGTTATATTACACTATCCCCACCCGTGTCAGTTACGGAAAGTGTTAGGCTCTTACAAAAAAGCATGAACTTATGAGAAGGCACAAACTTTCAAGAGAATATATGGCCGTACCCCATCCACTCAGAGATTCAGATTGATTTTCAGGTCAACAGGCCACATGACCCATCAAGCATGATTTTGAGGGGTCTTCTTCTAAAACAATGGGCCAAAGTTTAAGTAATATATTATAACAGTTAAACTTGAACCTGGAGAAAAATGGATAATAACTATATAATTATGTTACTGTATAACTGAATTAAAACTTTCTGTGCTGTTATAAAGGATAAAAAAAAAAAAAAAAAAACAGACCCAAGTCTGAATTAAAAAAAATTATAGATCCCTGTCCTTGTGTCATTGACAAATGCCAGCAACTGTTTTGGTTGGCAGTCAATCAAAAAATTTCCTGGCCTTTTCATATTTCAACCCCAAATTTTAGAATGTTTTCTTATTTTAATCCTTGTTGATTTTTATTTGGAAAAATAACTCAATTTCATTTTTTTTCAAATTTTTATTCGCTTATTTTCAATGATTATCAATTTCAAATACTAAGCTATTTACGTAGTTGAGTTGAAGCAAAAAGATGGCAACTTCAGCAAGAACATTGACTTTATAAATATTGACTGAGACTTTAGTTGATGATGGTGCAAAAAAAAAAAAAAAAACTCCTAAAATTCAGTTTTGATAAGCCGACGATACTATATTATAGTACCTAGTCTGTTAAATCAGCTGTGTTGAAAGAGCGAGTAAATTTTCCGTGACGAAATATTTACGTGATACAAGGCGTCTGCTAGGCTAGCTAATTTTTACACTGACCTCTACGATTCTGGACTTATAATTGTAAGAAAACGTTTATTATTTATTTACCTTCATCATCTTCGGCTACTTTGCGTTTAAAAAAAACGTGTAAGGCTTGTTGAGCCATTTTACATTAAGCCCGGCGAGTGAAACGTCGCCGGAAGTAAACAATCTCCATCGCGGCTGGTCACCGACTAGCTAAACAAGAAGACTACAAAGCTGGGAACCGTTACATAATCGATTATTTTCGGTCTAACTCGACCTGCGAACTTGCTCGTAGAGCCTCCGAGAACTACCGATCATTTGTTTGTAACGATATAAGAAAAAAACTTTGTGTATCACGTGGTACACAAACGCATTTCCAGGATGACGTTATAACAGGGAAAATTCATACAATACTTCAAAACCACTTAGAACATTTCTCAATTTACCGTTAACAAGTGTCTTTTCCGAATCAAAATATAAAAAGTACATGGGTTTGTCAGAATGACGGAAATTAACTCGCCAGAATCAGAATCTGCGTATCACGTGATACAAAGCCCATTTCTAATGACGTCACGGCATGGAAAAATATTACAGAAATGGCGGTTAACCGTTCGAAAACAAATTTTCCGTTATGCGCTGGTTCAACGACAACAACAAACTTTCTGTGCCTGATCAGAAGTACATATTAGTACCTGAAAAGTCGGTTTACAAACCAGAGGATGGAGGATATGCATGTTTCCCAGGCTTTCCGGGTAGATCGAAATTTCGGATCTTGGCTGTTGGAGGTAAGGTGAAAGCGGGTGGGGAAGCGGATAGCATGACATTTGATATTAACCAATTCATCTAAAATGCCTGTGCAATAAACCATCATCTATATATTTGTAAGACAGATCGTCGTTTGGTGCATTGAATTACCGAATTATTCATGATAACCGAACTAATACCAAATTATTAACGAATTGCTCTCTATCATAATTCTCGTTTTAATTTATTTGTAATATGAATATCATAAATTGATTTTGTTATGTACATAAAAAAAATGATATTGTATAAATTTGAATTTGTGTTTTAATCAACTTTCAACCTATTTAACAAGTCATACCGATACCCATATGATTGACTAACTGGAAAATGGTAGGAATTTCAACATGCCCGCACCTGTTGTCTGCACTGAGGCTTGTGGCAGCCATAGCTGCATACAAACAACATTTATCATATTTCTCGGTCTAAAATCACTTTTTTGATATTGTGAGAAACACTTATCTTCACAGGAGTAAAGTTCATATTGGGCAATTGCAGGAAAAAAAAAAATAAAAACAAATGAAGGAACAGTTGGATACCAATTTCAACATGCTAATGGTTGATGTTACTGATGGAACTTTGCCTGATTTGACTGCTGGAGATGGAGTTTTACATAATCAAACTGATGGAGCTTCACCTTATGCCACTGATGCAACTTAAAAATTACAAGATGGCCTTCAGCTCAAAGGCAATAATTGTAAAGGCAAGTTTACATACCATATGATTCTTTAACACCTTTGGACATCAATAAAACATTGGGTTTAACGTCTCTTTAACAGTATTTCAGTTATATCACAACAGTGTCTGCACAAGACAAGTTATAGTGCTGCATCATTGGAATGCTCATGTGGCAGACACATGGCATGAACACTCTATCCAGTCACATTATCCTGACACCGGGACGACCAGTCATAGTGCTCTACTCTTTTTAATGCTGAGCGCTGGCAATGGAGCTACTACTATCAATTTCTAACAACTTTTAGTATGTTGCGGCCGGGGATCAAACCCCTGACCTACTGCTCTGGAGTTAGATGCTCTACTAACTGAGCTAACTGTGCTGGTTCTTCTGTAATTTAGATAAAAGTATAAACTAAATTTGCATCCATCATGCACATGATGGGAGATATATTTGATGATTGAGTGCAAAATGAATGTAAGAACATCTTATTACAAGATGTTGACCATATTGTGCTCAACCCATGTTTTGCTCCTCTTGAGCATTATCTTTTTATGCCCCCGCATTGATAGATTGGGGGCATATTGTTTTAGCCGTGTCCGTCTGCCTGTCTGTCCGTCTGTCTGTCTGCATAAGTTAACCTGCCAATTTTCCTATAACTCCAACCCTGATTAAGTTACAATGCTAATACAGTGTTCGACATTAACCTACGACCGACCGACTGTGTCTGCCTGATACTGGGTCTGGTCAGGTTGAACCCGCCAGAAACAAGCCCGACTGGTCGTCCTAATTTCAAATCTACATTCGTCCTCTATAAATTCATTATTTTACGATTGCAAACTGACCTATTCCCTTGTTGAAAGGATGATTGTTTACTATTCTACCATATCCACTATGGACGCGCATGCATTACTAGCCGGGGAAATTCCACATGACTGGTTTCTGTTTTAACTGTAACTCTTTACTGAAACAGAGAATCATTAATTCTGGGATCCCAACTTTTACTAGAATGTGGTTATACAAAAATGCGGCCTAAAAACGCAAATTTCTTTTACAGAAAACATAAAGGTTCTGATGTCATGTGTAACAATTTTAATTAAAATAAAGCTATTCCGGCCGTCTTTCATAATTTAAAAACCGAAAAATATCCCAGGCTAAGATTTACGATAATACGGTCAGAACGCTTTACTTTAGTTTACATTGTTTAATGTGCTTATCAGTTATTTTTCTTGTTACCTAGTACCAACTACCTACAAGTTCATTATTAATATTTTGTGCAAATCTAGTTAGTAAATGTTCAAGGTGAAATAACTTTGGAATAGTTTGGTATCTGGTAAAGAAAACCATGTAATAATGCATTTTCTAACTTCTGATACAGTTACACTCCTGTCCGTTTTTGCCCCATTAAATAAAGAGCAAAAAGGGCCCATTTTCGCAATCTGTAGCTCCTCCCAAAAGTTTTGTTGGGCCTTAAATCTTAGTCCGTCTTAAAGAGCAGTCTTTGATCTTGAATTACAGGCCAGGAAAATGGTATCATTAGGGATAAAGTTTTTCGCAAATCTTCATTCTGCACATCAACCCCTGAAATTGTTAAGGCTCGGAAGTGAAATTCTTGTAGGGTGCCACTTTCAAATGTCAGTTTCTACAAGGAAATTGTTCCCTGATTAAAGCTTTGAATCACATGCATGGTATGCAGCAGTGGTCTCTCACTCTGCAGAACCTAACATCAAGCAACTTGCTGTTGATTAAATGTTAAAACAGCATGACAAAAGGAGGAGATCAAATTTTCTTAATGGACTACTTTAGGGTACAACCACCCCGAAGTAATTCCGGAGTGGAGTTGACCCATACAAGCAATTGGTCAGGACCAGTGAACATTTGGTCAGGGCCAGCAGTATCTGGCAGCAACAAGCCCAACTGTCTGGCAGCCAAAAAAATCAATGTCAACAGTGTCTGATCTAGGACGCGCGATTGCGAGAATCCCTGGCATTTCTGAAAGATCACGCATGTTTTTTTATCAAGCGGGGGATGGTCGCGCAAAAAAATAGAAAAGGATTACTAATAAACCTAGCCTTTGACAGCAAGTCGCGTCTAACTGTTTACCTTTTTCTTCGAGCGGTATCATAAGAGTGACTTCCCTTAATGTTTACTATGGTTGACTTCGATCGCAACTAAGACCATGCATTTGTAACTATAGTCATTCCAACTATCGTATTCCTATTATTGGCAGTCGAAGTCGATTGATGATTTAAGAATCATTTTAAATGAACATTTGATTACATTCATTTATATTTTCATTGTGCGAGAAAAACATTGTCAATAAAAAAATCCACCTTTGAATAAATAAATGAAGTTTTTTTCGAAGTGAATTACTTACAAAGAAATTTTAAAAATCGTTTTCGTTGACAGGAAAATTCGAATTTTACGTTTGTTGTCATAGTAATGATGGAATCGTCTGCATTGTCTTCGGTGAACAATGGGTCAGACAGGGAAAAAACAGCGTATTACCGATTTCTTTCGCCGTGATTCAAATGTGGATGACGAAAATACGTCGACTGAAACGGCGCTAGAATCAGAGTCACAAATTGACGACGCCACTGCACATTCAGACTCCGTGTCACAAGAAAAAAGTCAAAGCCCTGTAACTTTCATAACTTAAATTTTTTGTCAAAAGATGTCTATTTAAATCAACATACTTATCATGCAGTTGAGTTAAACATACATGTATAAAGGTGTCATTATATTTAAAGAGTAATTTAATTAAAGACTCAGCTCCAGAATTTGTGCTCTTACTTTATGGTTTTAACCCTTTCACACATGAATTACAAGAATCCCAACGTTTACTACCACATTGAATTAAAATTGAAGGAAACATTGTGATAGAAAGTAATGATTGCTTTTAATCAGCATTGTTTTCCTTTCTCACAATGATTCTTACAAAACATAATAATAAACTGAACTTTGAAAATATGTCTTTACTTCTTTCAGTACGGACCAGTCAATTGTTTTGTTGTTTGGTTAAGCTAACTTTAAGTCCCCCATAGTCATTACAGATCCCGCATGTTTTCAAAACTAATGGGGGAATTTCCCCCATGTTTTTCAAATCCTGGATCAGACACTGTGTCAAACTCAGTAATAGTTGGTATGTAGATAGGTCTCAACAAGGCGCAACTGGGGAAGGTCAATTCATCAAGGTCAAGGTCAACATTTAACATTCAAAATTTTAACCCTTCTCCCTAAAATATTACTCAAAAACTTAACCTGTCAACTATACATTTTCCTAAAACTTCATCCCTAATTAAGTTACAATGCTAATATTTGGTATGTAGATAGGTCTCAACAAGGCGCAAGTGGGGAAGGTCATTTCATCAAGGTCAAGGTCAAATTTCAACCCTTTTCCCTAAAACGTTACTCAAAAACTTAACCTGCCAACTAAACATTTTCCTATAACTTCATCCCTAATTAAGTTACAATGCTAATATTTGGTATGTAGATAGGTCTCAACAAGGTGCAACTGGGGAAGGTCATTCATCAAGGTCAAGGTCAACATTTAACCCTTTTCCCTAAAACAAAACAAAACAACAACAACAAAAAAAACTCAATAAAAATCACCTGTTTCTAAAGAATTCCTGTATCGAGGGCATGGTGTTTCACAATCACATCTTGTTTGCTACAGTGTTTTCAAAAGTCGACTGCTGCTTTTAAGTTTATATATGACTTAAAATGCATAAATGGGTAGAAGTAACTTAAAAGTCTTTCCCCCAGAATACCCCTTTCTACATTTTTATACCCCCCTTAACTTCACTGATATAATCAGTATCAACAGAGATGTGCCTATTCCATTTTGGTTACAGTCTATTGATTTATGACATAGTTATGGCCCTTTAGTGAAAAATCATGTCCGCTAATTTTCTCAGCAACCATTGGACGAATTTGATTCAAATTTTACAGAAACGCTTGGTATAAGTCAGACATGTGCATATCCTATTCTGGTTATGGTCCATTGATTTTTTATGGTTTTATGGCCCTTTAATTAAAAAAGTCCATTTTTTGTCCTTGTTTTGCAGATAGCACTTGTATATGGACAAGCGTTGTTGGGGGGTATTAGTCCGCTTTGCGACAATGTCTAGTTTTCAAATAGTGGAGGCCTAGGCCAGATAGCTCTTAACCCTTGTCATACCAAACCCGGAATATTCCGGTTTTGGCAGGAGGTGTAGACTAAGATCAGACTGCATGTTTGTGCAGGCTGACTTTAGTCTACACCTTCTGCTTGTACTTATCCTTCCGGAATTGTTTATGAGGTTGATTTCTAAAAGAAATATTGTTTTTGAACAACAAGATTTATCAATACTCTCAGCCCTTTGATTTGACAGCAATTCAGTTAGGTAATTTATACAGCATGACAAGGGTTAAAGAAGCTGTCAGATCAGGATCTCCACTGTTACATAGTGTGTCTTTAAACCTTAATCTGTTTAATATTCATCCAAAACTCCACCTACTTTGCATATATAATTGGATATATTTTTAATTTGTCACAAAAATTTTGAATATCAATGCTGTAACCAGTAAAGCAAAGTCTGGACTACAATATGCTCTGAAGCAAACTGAGTAGACCCTGATCAGGCAGCTCCTACAGGTGCTGCCTGATCTGGGTCTACTCTATTTTCAAAGGCATTAATCATCAGGTAATGGGTTAATGGTCTAGCTATACTCTTAACTGCCTTAAAAATGTTGGCATTCATTATTTGAAATATAACAGACAGAAATTTTCCTCATAAATATTAATGGTGAAAAAGTCTATTTTTCTTTAAATCTTTACTTGGCAGATAAAAAGATTTGTAGTAGTGACCCCAACCCAGGAGTGATACAGGGTGACACAGCATCTGTATGTTGGACACAAAATCTCGAAAGATGGTCTGAAAGCTGACCCAGAGAAGGTCAGAGCTGTAATTAACATGAAAGCCCCTGAGAGCAAAAAAGAGCTACAAACATTTATGGGATTCATTACATATCTACAAAAGTTCATGCCAGACATGTCAGAGATTAGTAATCCCTTAAGGTTACTATTACAGAAAGAGATAGAATGGCATTGGGACAATGAAAAACAGAGTAGTTTTGAAAAACTGAAACAAATGGCATCAGAAACACCAGTTCTAGCGTTTTATGACAAAGATAAAGATTTGATTCTTAATGTCGATTCAAGCTCATGTGGACTTGGAGCAGTCTTATTGCAAGAAAATAAACCAATAGCTTATGCTTCTAGGGCCCTAAATAACACACAGAAGAGGTATTCACAAATCGAAAAAGAGACTTTGGCAATAGTGTTTGGTTGTCAAAAGTTCCATTATTATCTTTTCGGACGACATTTCACTGTTGAAAGTGACCATAAGCCTTTAGAGAGTATTTTTAATAAGTCCATTATTGACGCGCCATCTAGAGTGCAAAGATTTGTCATGACATTACAAAAGTATGATTTCACGTGACGATACAAACCTGGTAAATCAATGTATATATCTGACACATTATCGAGATTATATTTACCGGAGAGTAATGATAGTTTAATACCAGAATTGGATGTTCATGAAATCCATCTTAATGCACACTTACCGATGTCGCCAGAGAAGTATGAAAGTTTAAAACGTGAAACAGAAAATGACTCCGAATTACAAACATTGGTAATGATGCTGGAAAATGGATGGCCAGAGCATAAAAAATTAGTTCCAGATATTATTAAACAATATTGGCCTTTCAAACAGGAAATCACAAGCATAGATGGAATAGTCTTCAAAGGCCATAAAGTAATCATTCTTCATGCTAAAAGAGATGAAATGCTAAAAATAGTACACGAAACGCATATGGGAATAGGAAAATGCAAAGAGAGGGCGAGACAATTCATGTTTTGGCCTGGAATGTTGGTACAGATTCAAAATATAGTAGAAACGTGTGAAATTTGTGCTCTGCATAATAAAAAGACAAACAGGAAAGAAACAATGATTTCTGTCAAGATACCAGATCGACCTTCTGCAAAGATTGGAGCAGACCTGTTTGAATGTAAAGGACAACACTATCTACTTACTGTTGATTACCATTCAAAATGGCCAGAAATAGACAAATTGGACAATTTAAGTTCATCAAATGTAATTTCTTACATGAAGAAGTTATTCGCGCGTTTTGAATACCCTAATGAAGTGGTCAGTGACAACAGACCACAATTTGCTTGTAAAGAGTTTAAACAATTCGCCAAAGAGTGTGATTTTATTCATACGACAATTAGTCCACATTATAGCCAAGCGAATGGACAAACAGAGCGTTTTGTACAGACTGTCAAAAATCTTATAAGGAAGAGCAATGATCCTAGCAAAGCCTTGTTAGATTATAGAAATACACCTATAGATGGAATTTGATTGTCACCAGCACAAATGCATATCGGGCGCAGACTAAAGTCAAGCATACCTACAGCAGAGGTGCTGTTGAAACCCAACTATAAAGGCACGGTAAACATAACAAAATTACATAGCAATCGTCAAAAGCAACAGAAATATTTCTACGACAAACATTGTGGAAAAAATTCTCTTTCAAATCTGATTGAAGGACAACGGGTTGTTATAGAACACAACAAACAAGTCATTCCAGGAACGGTCGTGGGTAAACATCATACTCCACGTTCGTACATAGTGAAAACTGATGATGGGAGAAAACTACGTAGAAACCGAAAACACCTGAAACCAACCAAAGCAGAATTCAAGAGCAAAGAGATGAATGATACAGAGATCAAACCAAGAGAAGTCAATTTTGGAAATTCAGTGTCAAATCAAAATCAATATGAAAAAGTGTCGATTAATAATCAGTCAAATAATGAAGAAAAAGTTGTGTTAAATAATCAATCAAATCAAAGTTCTAATCAAAGTGATGAAAATCCTGAAATCCAAACAACCAGATCAGGTAGAGTTGTTAGAAATCCAGCCAAGTATGATGATTATGTGTGTCATATCAGTGAAGTATTTGTTTAAAAAAAAATCAGTTCAAATCTAGTGTTATCAAAAGAAATAGAAATATGAAAAATATAGTGTGAAGGTAATAAAAGTTTCAAATGGTTAAGTCGATCAAAGTAATTGCCTTGGTTAAAAACCGCAAATTCATTCAGCTGGAAAGGGAAAAGAGACAGAAAGAAGTTATATATTCAAGACTTGAGCAAGTTCCAGAAGATTTCAAGAAGAAATTTCTGTTTATTTATTTTATTTAGATATTAGTTCTAGTCATTTTTCACAACTTAGTCATGATATGATAATTAGTAAAAAAGGAGATTCATACAGTAATGACAAACTGAAGTAGTAGTATTCTAAGATATAGTATTTAAAAAACTGACAAAGAGTGGTAATTTCAGAACAGTTGAACATTAATATATTTCCTTAGAAATTTCAAATCATAAATGGACTTAAGTAGGATACTTGTTCATCTGCAAGACTATGAACCAGTAGTTACTGTTTGAAATTTACACTGTAGAAAATGCATCTCTGAGTGTTATGAATACATAACATTTATACCTGTATTTTTTTGACAAAAAGGGGGATGTCACGTATTGATACTACATTGCACACATTATAATACTTTACATGATATATGGTACATTGCGTATTATTGTGGTTGGATGCTCTTTAGTTTGAAAACCAATTAAAGTTGAAGCTCCGATCTTGTTTTGTTTTCTGACACCTAACAGCAAGACTTTAAGCAAGCCTGCATTTGATTCAAGGCTATTTTCTGTTATGATTTCTGTTCTGAAGGAAAAGTTTAGTGCGAGCAACAAAGACATTACAGAAAAAGTGCAGTCTGTACAGAAATATGTGGCAAATCATAACAATTAAACACAATTACCATGTTTATGATTTAAGTGTTCCCCACAGGACTGGATTGAAATAAATCTGGGCACTTTTATTTAAAATTTGAGCCCAAGGGACATTTATGTTTTTCATTTTTTAACTCTGAAAAAGAATTTCTGACATCTGTTAACCCATTCCCACACAGTGACGCTTTTAAACGCCCCTCAATATGACAACTTTGGAAAACATTGTGGATAATGAAGAAATTGCTTGTTACAAGCAATTTCTTCATTATCCACAATGTTTTCTATCCGAAAAAGCAAAGTTTTTAAAGGTTTCATCATTAATATATTTCGTCTGCAACTTCTTTGAATTTGGACTGGTATAAAATTTTATCGTGTGGGAATGGGTTAAGCAGAAAGACCAAGGGCTAAGAATAAACTTGCACTTTATCAATCATTTCACAACTGTTAAATCTATTTTTAAGAAAAAAAGGGTCCATGTTGCACTTAATCTTCTTAGGGCCAACATGGTGCACCAGAAAAGGGGCATGGTAATGCACCATGCAAAATGGGGGAGACACTCAGTTAACCGTGGTCAGTTTTCTATGTTTTAACATTAAACATAACATTGATTATTGAGTTTGACCATGGCCTACCATGGCTTTTTATTATGCTGGTAACATGGTCTCTTTCCATGGTCTGTAACATGGTTCACCTTGTTTTCTTTAACATGGTCTACTATGTTTTCTTTAACAAGGTCAACCATGTTTTCTTTAATATGGTCAACCATGTTTTTACCATGGTATATCATGTTAATGTACCATGTTAGCGGCAATTTAACAAAACATGGTAGACCGTGGTTTAACAGGGTCCCTGGCCCCTCATAGTTCGTGTTATTTCATGAAAAACCATGATTCATTTCACCTGGGTATAATCAGTTTCTTCTTTTTTTTCCCTATGTTTTTCCAAGCCTTTTCTTTTAGGGACGTCAAAACCAGGTCTTGTTTGGGATAGGGTTAAAGGTGTTGCAGGTTAACAATTATATCTCTTGAGTACTAACATACTTAATTACTTACTTAAATACTTACAAAATTAGGGGGATAAAAATAATAGATACAATAAACTGTGATTGTGTTTGTGTGGGTGGGGGGAGTGACATATACATGTATTAGGGATTTTTATGCCCCCGTATCGTAAGATCGAGGGCATATTGTTTTACTCGTGACTGTCTGTCCGTCTGTCTTTCCGAAAAATTAACAAATTTGCCTTTTCTCAAAAAGTATTGGAAATACAAAACTGAAATTTGGTATGTAATTTCGTGTGAACATTTTTTCCAATCTAGGCTCCTGGATATCGTTAAAATTTACCAATATCAAATTATTTCCAAATGGTTGCAGAAATTCTAGGTAGCTATTTTGAAGTGTAGTGTTAGTAATCCAACATATTAACATTGAATAAATGACCTCTAACACCACAACTTTCAAGCTTGAATTAGATGGTACTTAGCTTTGGCTATTGTCATCTGTACATAAAACTATGCATTATTATTGAGCTCTTCGTGTAACAAGATTTGATGCATTCAGAGAAAATTACTTAATAGGAATTTACAGATAGGTGTTTATAGAAAATGCAGGATACCATTTAAGATCAGATTGCCTACCCTGCAGTTTGATAATAGAAAAATTAATCGAGACTTGATGAAGATTGATTGATATTCTATCAAGCCAGTGTTTCTTAGAGTTTACACGAGAGAACAGCCTCTGAAGGTCATGGTCATTCTTTAGAGAGGGAAAATGATGACTATGTTAATTCCTGGAAATCGGGTGGGTTACAAAACTATTTCCCATATAGGGTGGGCGTGTAAACTCTAAGAAACACTGGCTTGATAGAATATCAATCAATCTTCATCAAGTCTCGATTAATTTTTCTATTCTATCAAACCATGTGTTTCTTAGGTTTCCACGAGATTTTAGAGCTGAATAGTCATCATTTTTAGCCGGTATAATAAAAATTCTATCCAACAATTTTTCTTATATTTTACTATATTGTATCCAGTAAAGGAAATCATAAAACATCAAAAAACATGTTATTTTTGCTAGAAAAGTTTCCACATTCTGTAATCTCAAACTTTAACTCTTAACACCTAGTTTCCTAAAGGATCAAGAATATTGGAATTATATGCCTCCACTTGAATAAGCTTCTTATAATATTGAAAATAAGTCTTGGCAGTGCTCCAACCAGCTGCCTTCAAAATTGTAGCAATTTGAACCCCTTTTTCTCCTGCTGCTGAAGTAGAGGCTGCCCTACAGCTATGTGGCCGAAAAACCTTTACATCAATGCCTGATTTTTTCATAATGGCCTTCACCCACCTAGCTATAGTGCTTTTTGTAACACATGTATGAGGGGGAACTGTTGAAATAAACAATCCGTCCCCGCTACGACGTAAAACAGATGTTCGTTGGATGTATATCTTAAGTGTTTTGACCAAACATAATTTATCATTTACTAAATAATTTCTAATAACTAATGGCTGCAAATGTCTATTTGGTTTAGACTGTTTTAAAAGACTAGAGAAATAAATTGTCACTTTGTCTTCATCCATCTGTAAGTCACTAAGTTTTATCAAATGGATAGTTTGTGCCCTCTGTCCACTGAGTAACATAAATAGCATGACTAGTTTTTCAGATAAGTGGAGCAAGGTCATGTGTTCATTAGCCGGCAAAGACAAAATGTACTGAAACACCATATTGACATCCCATATTACTCCGTACTGTGGTAAACTTGGCCTGGCGTTGAAAATTCCTCTCATGTAACGTTTGATGAGAATATCCTCACCTATCTCCCTATTTTTCACTAGCTTACACACAGATGATATGGCTGATTTAGCCGTATTTATTGAACTATAACTTAGACCACTTTCAAATAACTCATTGAGAAATTTTAACACCATTTCTACAGGTGGATCAAAGGGATTAGCACTTTCTTTATCTGAAAAACGCATCCATCGCTGGAGATATGACCCATATTGTTGGCCAGTGGATTTTCTCCAAGACTGTAGGATGACGGAGATAATGTTTTGCGATAGTCCTCTACTGCTGAGGATATCCCCGATAGAAGAAAAACCCCAAGTCGGAGGTTTTTTATTGGGTGTTTTTTGTTGATGTTGGATAACAGTTCCAGACAGTTTTTGGGGAGGATGAAGGATTGCCCTGCAATTTGGTGGAGAAGCATCGTAAACTACACTTGTGTCGGCCAGATTGGTGCTACTAACAGAATCTGTGGCACTTTGTCGACAACAATCTTCTGGATCACCCTGCCTATAACACTGAAAGGTGGAAATAAATATATGTTGTTGTAATCATTCCAATGAAGAGTAAATGCATCAATTGCAAACGCTGACTTGTCAGGGTAAAAAGATACATATTTCTCTGTCTGATGATTTAATTCCGACGCAAACAAGTCAAATTCGATTTTACCAAATTTACTTTCAATGTCCTTGAAAATCTTGGAATCTAATTTCCATTCCATGTCATTATTTAAACTGCGTGAAAGCCGATCTGCCTCATAATTATGAATGCCTGGTACATGCGCAGCACTAATCCATAAATTCTTCTGTATAGCCCAAAACCAGAGTTTTTTAGTTAGCGTATGTAAACTTTCTATACGGCCCCCAAAATTATTAATGTACGACACTGCTACAGTATTGTCCATATATATCCTAACATGGCAGTCACATGTTGTTTCTAGTAATGTATGTAAAACTAGAAATGCACCTTTTAACTCCAAGAAATTTATGTGTTCATCAAGATCAGAGCCCTGCCATGTCCCCTCTACTGTTTCCCCTGTAATGTCATTCAAACCCCCGTACCCTTTTTTACTTGCATCAGTATGACAAACTACAAGAGGGTCTGATTGGTGAATTGGCTTGTAGCTAGTAGCAAGGTTGGCTATCCACCAATTCAAATTATCTGTTATTGAGCGTGTAACCGGCATGAGTGCATCAAAATCTCCTTTATTTACCCGCAACTCCCTATCCTTTATATGTTCCAAATCTTTATAATACAGGGGGGCAAACTTTACACCAGGTTCACTTGCCACCATTTTACCGATTAACTGACAAAATTCCCGAATAGAGACAGTACTTGCATGTAACATGTGCTGACATAGTGTTATCAAATTGTTAATGCGTTCTGGAGTTAATCGTACAGTGATGTCAATTGAATTTAAAATAAACCCAAGAAATACTATAATTTGAGTTGGGATAAAGACTGACTTTTCAGGATGCACTGTGAAACCCACTTTATCAACCAAGTATACAGTATCCTGGATGTTTTCGAAGCATTCATGAAAAGTCTGGCCCTTTAACAAACTGTCGTCAATATATGGGGGGCTGAAATGACCCAATTTCCTAAGTAGAGAAAATATTGGCTTAAGTATTTTCGTAAAAACCCGAGGGCTGCCAGTATAACCTTGTGGTAAAGTCCGGAATTGGAAACGCGTTCCATTCCATATAAAACGAAGATATTTCCTGTCCTCTTCTGCCACTAATATACTAAAATAGGCATCTTTAAGATCAATAGATCCAAAGAAGTCTCCTTCTTGAATGTTAGCAATGGCAGATTTTAAAGTCTCCATTTTAAAGTGTTTTTTCTCTGTGAAAACATTAAACTTTTTCAAATTCAAAATAATCCTAACTGTACCGTCCTTTTTTGGTCGAATAAAAATATTGGAGTAAAATTCATCCGGATCTGCAGACGGTACAACTTCAATAATCCCCTTTTTAAGAAAATTCTGGACCTCAGTGTTTATTAGTTCAGTTTCCTGATTACTAAATTGAATTGGCTTGGGGACAAACGCTTGCCATGGTCTATCTGTTATTTCTAACCGATAACCACATATAGTATTCAATATCCAAGGATCAGATGTAATTAACTGCCAATTGTTTATATAATGATATAACTTTCCTCCCACGAAATTATTTGGTGTGTTCAAGGTACTTACAGTTAATAAGTCCTCTTCCGTTTCAATGGGGGGCCCGAAGGTTTCCCTCGGTAACTCTGTCCCCTGTACCAGGAGCCTTGCTCTGTGGATTTCCCCTGTTTGTACTGGTCTTTTCTCTGTAGAGTGCCCCTTGGGGCACTCTTTTCCCATAAAAAAGGGGGCTTAAATCCCCCCAATTTATTAACACGTTTCTCTTGTTTTTCAATTTCATCAACTTTCTCCTCTAAATTGTCTCCAAATAAATAAGAAGTGACCGGAATGTCCATGTCACAAACCTTTCTGTATTTAACAGGTATCCCAGGCTTTATTAGAGCTTTCCTCTTTCTATTGCAAGAGTAAATTCCATGTGAAAGAATCTTAAAGATATCTTTGAGTAGAACTTGTACCTTTTGTATGTCACCATCTGTTTTCATGACTTCCAAGGCCCGTAATGTGGGTATAAAAGCTAATTTCATGTTTTTCTGCATAGCTTGTAATGCCAAATCACCCTCTCGCTTATCCTTCAAAGCAGACCAGAGCTCTTTATTAACGGTAGGTACTTCCAATCGTTGACAATTTTCAGGAGTCAGATATTTCTTCATTAATTCCTTCATAAGATCATCTTTGAGAGGTCGGTCAATGGCCTTATTGACTAATCCAGCTAACTGATCGTCAATTTTTTCCCCGAATTGCTGACTTTCCTCGTAGACATCTTCAACATCACTTAAAAACGAATGGTCGGTCGCAGAAGAGTTCGTATTATTAACCGACAAAAAATCACTGATATCGTCCGGGGCCGCGCTCTCCGGCAAAGTCAATCCCAAAGACGTCCCGGCCGAGTCTCGAGATTCACATTCAGACTCCTTCTCGATCTGTCGTTGTAACTTGGCAACGCTCAAAACCAGAGAGGATAGTAAATCCGTCTGCTCTTTTTCCGTTTGTTGACGTTTTGCGTCCATTTTGTTGATATGATCCCATAATGCATCAGTGCCATTTCCGCCCTGCGCTTGTTCATCGGAAATTGGTGCTATCTGCGCAGCGGATTTCCCGCCAAGCGCTGTTCCAGGTAGAGGATTTCCCCCTACTTTCGCTATCGTTTTTTCCGGATTTCCCGGTGTTTCACTAGCTTTCCCAGTGTTTATGCGAGCAACTTCCCGTGTTCTTTTCAGAACTCTCGCTATATATGATTCCGAATTATCGTCCATCTTTAGGTAGTAAAAAACCTTAAATCTCGTAAAGCGGTTATGGCGTATTGGATAAGACAAAGCCCTCCAAGACCTCACAAGAAAAATCACAAATGTTACAAGAAATCCAAGTAAACGAACAATTCGTCTTTATAACTAAGTCATATCCGAACTTTTTTGATAAAATTCCAAAAATACAATCGTTCCTGTGTCCTAATTAACCCGAATAAAAATAATTTTGCTAGCACGATCCCTCAACGCGAATGACCAATTCCAAGCAAAAACCGTAATGACCATGACCTTCAGAGGCTGTTCTCTCGTGGAAACCTAAGAAACACATGGTTTGATAGAATGATCTATGTTTGCTGTTTGAGTAAGGAAGATGTGGTCCTGAAAAACTAGTGATTAACTCCTTGATAAGGAATGTATTTTTCAGAAAAAGAATTCTCTAGTCTTTTTTACCAAAAATTTAGCTTGTGCTAGCTGGATTTTCTAAGGCGGGATTTTATCATGGTAATTTAGATTTTTCAGCCTAATGGAAGAAATTCCGCCTAAGCTAAGCAGAAATCCGCCTTGCTAAGGCGTTATTTTTCATCAGCTATGTAGTAAATTTCCACCTAAGCTTGGGAGATTTCTGCCTTTTTTTTCCAGGTAATGTAGGCGGGTTTTCTGTAAGACGGATTTTTTTCCCCCTAGAGTAAGGCGGTTTCCGCCTTCCTTAGGGATATTTTAGATGGAAATTTGTGTGTTTTTTTTTTCTTCTTGTAGTTAAAAGGTCTCCGCCTTATATTCAAATTTTTTCCTCCTAGTAAGACGGTTTCCGCTTTACTAGGGAGAAAAAATTTACATATTTCTAGCCCTATTCTCCTTAAGGACCACTCAAGACGGCATTCATTCTCAATTGTAAGGCTAGATGGAAAACGCTTAAATTTCAGGGCGTGTTCCGGTTAAACTCCAGGCGTAATATTTCGTACAGGTATTCTTTTATGTCGGGCATAAATTAAGCAATACCACTTTAGATCCTGTACGAAATATTACGCCTGGAGTTTAACCGGAACACGCCCTGAAATTTAAGCGTTTTCCATCTAGCCTTACAATTGAGAATGAATGTCGTCTTGAGTGGTCCTTAAGGAGAATAGGGCTCGAAATATGTAAATTTTTTCTCCCTAGTAAAGCGGAAACCGTCTTACTAGGAGGAAAAAATTTGAATATAAGGCGGAGACCTTTTAACTACAAGAAGAAAAAAAAAACACAAATTTCCATCTAAAATATCCCTAAGGAAGGCGGAAAACGCCTTACTCTAGGGGGAAAAAAATCCGTCTTACAGAAAACCCGCCTACATTACCTGGAAAAAAAAGGCAGAAATCTCCCAAGCTTAGGTGGAAATTTACTACATAGCTGATGAAAAATAACGCCTTAGCAAGGCGGATTTCTGCTTAGCTTAGGTGGAATTTCTTCCATTAGGCTGAAAAATCTAAATTACCATGATAAAATCCCGCCTTAGAAAATCCAGCTAGCACAAGCTAAATTTTTGGTAAAAAAGGTCTTTCTGCTTAACCCATTCCCACACGATAAAATTTTATACCAGTCCAAATTCAAAGAAGTTGCAGACGAAATATATTAATGACGAAACCTTTAAAAACCTTGCTTTTTCGGATAGAAAACATTGTGGATAATGAAGAAATTGCTTGTAACAAGCAATTTCTTCATTATCCACAATGATTTCCAAAGTTGTCATATTGAGGGGCGTTTAAAAGCGTCACTGTGTGGGAATGGGTTAACAGATGTCAGAAATTCTTTTTCAAAGTTAAAAAATGAAAAACATAAATGTCCCTTGGGCTCAAATTTTAAATAAAAGTGCCCAGATTTATTTCAATCCAGTCCTGTGGGGAACACTTAAATCATAAACGTGGTAATTGTGTTTAATTGTTATGATTTGCCACATATTTCTGTACAGACTGCACTTTTTCTGTAATGTCTTTGTTGCTCGCACTAAACTTTTCCTTCAGAACAGCAATCATAGCAGAAAATAGCCTTGAATCAAATGCAGGCTTGCTTAAAGTCTTGCTGTTAGGTGTCAGAAAACGAAACAAGATCGGAGCTTCAACTTTAATTGGTTTTCAAACTAAAGAGCATCCAACCACAATAATACGCAATGTACCATATATCATGTAAAGTAATATAATGTGTGCAATGTAGTATCAATACGTGACATCCCCCTTTTTGTCAAGAAAATACAGGTATAAATGTTATGTATTCATAACACTCAGAGATGCATTTTCTACAGTGTAAATTTCAAACACTAACTACTGGTTCATAGTCTTGCAGATGAACAAGTATCCTACTTAAGTCCAATTATGATTTGAAATTTCTAAGGAAATATATTAATGTTCAACTGTTCTGAAATTACCACTCTTTGTCAGTTTTTTAAATACTATATCTTAGAATACTACTACTTCAGTTTGTCATTACTGTATGAATCTCCTTTTTTACTAATTATCATATCATGACTAAGTTATGAAAAATGACTAGAACTAATATCTAAATAAAATAAATAAACAGAAATTTCTTCTTGAAATCTTCTGGAACTTGCTCAAGTCTTGAATATATAACTTCTTTCCGTCTCTTTTCCCTTTCCAGCTGAATGAATTTGCGGTTTTTAACCAACGCAATTACTTTGATCGACTTAACCATTTGAAACTTTTATAACCTTCACACTATATTTTTCATATTTCTATTTCTTTTGATAACACTAGATTTGAACTGATTTTTTTTTAAACAAATACTTCACTGATATGACACACATAATCATCATACTTGGCTGGATTTCTAACAACTCTACCTGATCTGGTTGTTTGGATTTCAGGATTTTCATCACTTTGATTAGAACTTTGATTTGATTGATTATTTAACACAACTTTTTCTTCATTATTTGACTGATTATTAATCGACACTTTTTCATATTGATTTTGATTTGACACTGAATTTCCAAAATTGACTTCTCTTGGTTTGATCTCTGTATCATTCATCTCTTTGCTCTTGAATTCTGCTTTGGTTGGTTTCAGATGTTTTCGGTTTCTACGTAGTTTTCTCCCATCATCAGTTTTCACTATGTACGAACGTGGAGTATGATGTTTACCCACGACCGTTCCTGGAATGACTTGTTTGTTGTGTTCTATAACAACCCGTTGTCCTTCAATCAGATTTGAAAGAGAATTTTTTCCACAATGTTTGTCGTAGAAATATTTCTGTTGCTTTGACGATTGCTATGTAATTTTATAATGTTTACCGTGCCTTTATAGTTGGGTTTTAACAGCACCTTTGCTGTAGGTATGCTTGACTTTAGTCTATACCCGATATGCATTTGTGCTGGTGACAATCCAATTCCATCTATAGGTGTATTTCTATAATCTAACAAGGCTTTGCTAGGATCATTGCTCTTCCTTATAAGATTTTTGACAGTCTGTACAAACGCTCTGTTTGTCCATTCGCTTGGCTATAATGTGGACTAATTGTCGTATGAATAAAATCACACTCTTTG
Organism: Fragum fragum; assembly: GCA_946902895.1. NCBI lineage: Eukaryota > Metazoa > Mollusca > Bivalvia > Cardiida > Cardiidae > Fragum > Fragum fragum. Next base: position 22,644,528 of record OX336378.1, on the reverse strand, counting down.
GCGAATTGTTTAAACTCTTTACAAGCAAATTGTGGTCCGTTGTCACTGACCACTTCATTAGGGTATCCAAAACGCGCGAATAACTTCTTCATGTAAGAAATTACATTTGATGAACTTAAATTGTCCAATTTGTCTATTTCTGGCCATTTTGAATGGTAATCAACAGTAAGTAGATAGTGTTGTCCTTTACATTCAAACAGGTCTGCTCCAATCTTTGCAGAAGGTCGATCTGGTATCTTGACAGAAATCATTGTTTCTTTCCTGTTTGTCTTTTTATTATGCAGAGCACAAATTTCACACTTTTCTACTATATTTTGAATCTGTACCAACATTCCAGGCCAAAACATGAATTGTCTTGCCCGCTCTTTGCATTTTCCTATTCCCTTATGCGTTTCGTGTACTATTTTTAGCATTTCATCTCTTTTAGCATGAGGAATGATTACTTTATGGCCTTTGAAGACTATTCCATCTATGCTTGTGATTTCCTGTTTGAAAGGCCAATATTGTTTAATAATATCTGGAACTAATTTTTTATGCTCTGGCCATCCATTTTCCAGCATCATTACCAATGTTTGTAATTCGGAGTCATTTTCTGTTTCACGTTTTAAACTTTCATACTTCTCTGGCGACATCGGTAAGTGTGCATTAAGATGGATTTCATGAACATCCAATTCTGGTATTAAACTATCATTACTCTCCGGTAAATATAATCTCGACAAAGTTTCAGATATATACATTGATTTACCAGGTTTGTATCGTAACGTGAAATCATACTTTTGTAATGTCATGACAAATCTTTGCACTCTAGATGGCGCGTCATTAATGGACTTATTAAAAATACTCTCTAAAGGCTTATGGTCACTTTCAACAGTGAAATGTCGTCCGAAAAGATAATAATGGAACTTTTGACAACCAAACACTATTGCCAAAGTCTCTTTTTCGATTTGTGAATACCTCTTCTGTGTGTTATTTAGGGCCCTAGAAGCATAAGCTATTGGTTTATTTTCTTGCAATAAGACTGCTCCAAGTCCACATGAGCTTGAATCGACATTAAGAATCAAATCTTTATCTTTGTCATAAAACGCTAGAACTGGTGTTTCTGATGCCATTTGTTTCAGTTTTTCAAAACTACTCTGTTTTTCATTGTCCCAATGCCATTCTATCTCTTTCTGTAATAGTAACCTTAAGGGATTACTAATCTCTGACATGTCTGGCATGAACTTTTGTAGATATGTAATGAATCCCATAAATGTTTGTAGCTCTTTTTTGCTCTCAGGGGCTTTCATGTTAATTACAGCTCTGACCTTCTCTGGGTCAGCTTTCAGACCATCTTTCGAGATTTTGTGTCCAACATACAGATGCTGTGTCACCCTGTATCACTCCTGGGTTGGGGTCACTACTACAAATCTTTTTATCTGCCAAGTAAAGATTTAAAGAAAAATAGACTTTTTCACCATTAATATTTATGAGGAAAATTTCTGTCTGTTATATTTCAAATAATGAATGCCAACATTTTTAAGGCAGTTAAGAGTATAGCTAGACCATTAACCCATTACCTGATGATTAATGCCTTTGAAAATAGAGTAGACCCAGATCAGGCAGCACCTGAAGGAGCTGCCTGATCAGGGTCTACTCAGTTTGCTTCAGAGCATATTGTAGTCCAGACTATGCTTTACTGGTTACAGCATTGATATTCAAAATTTTTGTGACAAATTAAAAATATATCCAATTATATATGCAAAGTAGGTGGAGTTTTGGATGAATATTAAACAGATTAAGGGTTAAAGACACACTATGTAACAGTGGAGATCCTGATCTGACAGCTTCTTTAACCCTTGTCATGCTGTATAAATTACCTAACTGAATTGCTGTCAAATCAAAGGGCTGAGAGTATTGATAAATCTTGTTGTTCAAAAACAATATTTCTTTTAGAAATCAACCTCATAAACAATTCCGGAAGGATAAGTACAAGCAGAAGGTATAGACTAAAGTCAGCCTGCACAAACGTGCAGTCTGATCTTAGTCTACACCTCCTGCCAAAACCGGAATATTCTGGGTTTGGTATGACAAGGGTTAAGAGCTATCTGGCCTAGGCCTCCACTAATTGAAAACTAGACATTGTCGCAAAGCGGACTAATACCCCCCAACAACGCTTGTCCATTTACAAGTGCTATCTGCAAAACAAGGACAAAAAATGGACTTTTTTAATTAAAGGGCCATAAAACCATAAAAAATCAATGGACCATAACCAGAATAGGATATGCACATGTCTGACTTATACCAAGCGTTTCTGTAAAATTTGACTCAAATCCGTCCAATGGTTGCTGAGAAAATTAGCGGACATGATTTTTCACTAAAGGGCCATAACTATGTCATAAATCAATAGACTGTAACCAAAATGGAATAGGCACATCTCTGTTGATACTGATTATATCAGTGAAGATAAGGGGGGTATAAAAATGTAGAAAGGGGTATTCTGGGGGAAAGACTTTTAAGTTACTTCTACCCATTTATGCATTTTAAGTCATATATAAACTTAAAAGCAGCAGTCAACTTTTGAAAACACTGTAGCAAACAAGATATGATTGTGAAACACCATGCCCTCGATACAGGAATTCTTTAGAAACAGGTGATTTTTATTGAGTTTTTTTTGTTGTTGTTTTGTTTTAGGGAAAAGGGTTAAATGTTGACCTTGACCTTGATGAAATGACCTTCCCCAGTTGCACCTTGTTGAGACCTATCTACATACCAAATATTAGCATTGTAACTTAATTAGGGATGAAGTTATAGGAAAATGTTTAGTTGGCAGGTTAAGTTTTTAAGTAACGTTTTAGGGAAAAGGGTTGAAATTTTGACCTTGACCTTGATGAAATGACCTTCCCCACTTGCGCCTTGTTGAGACCTATCTACATACCAAATATTAGCATTGTAACTTAATTAGGGATGGAGTTATAGGAAAATGTTTAGTTGACAGGTTAAGTTTTTGAGTAATATTTTAGGGAGAAGGGTTAAAATTTTGAATGTTAAATGTTGACCTTGACCTTGATGAATTGACCTTCCCCAGTTGCGCCTTGTTGAGACCTATCTACATACCAAATATTATAGAGTTTGACACAGTGTCTGATCCAGGATTTGAAAAACATGGGGGAAATTCCCCCATTAGTTTTGAAAACATGGGGGATCTGTAATGACTATGGGGGACTTAAAGTTAGCTTAACCAAACAACAAAACAATTGACTGGCCGTACTGAAAGAAGTAAAGACATATTTTTAAAGTTCAGTTTATTATTATGTTTTGTAAGGATCATTGTGAGAAAGGAAAACAATGCTGATTAAAAGCAATCATTACTTTCTATCACAATGTTTCCTTCAATTTTAATTCAATGTGGTAGTAAACGTTGGGATTCTTGTAATTCATGTGTGAAAGGGTTAAAACCATAAAGTAAGAGCACAAATTCTGGAGCTGAGTCTTTAATTAAATTACTCTTTAAATATAATGACACCTTTATACATGTATGTTTAACTCAACTGCATGATAAGTATGTTGATTTAAATAGACATCTTTTGACAAAAAATTTAAGTTATGAAAGTTACAGGGCTTTGACTTTTTTCTTGTGACACGGAGTCTGAATGTGCAGTGGCGTCGTCAATTTGTGACTCTGATTCTAGCACCGTTTCAGTCAACGTATTGTCATCCACATTTGAATCACGGCGAAAGAAATCGGTAATACGCCGTTTTTTCCCTGTCTGACCCATTGTTCATCGAAGACAATGCAGACGATTCCATCATTACTATGACAACAAACGTAAAATTCGAATTTTCCTGTCAAAGAAAACGATTTTTAAAATTTCTTTGTAAGTAATTCACTTCGAAAAAAAACTTCATTTATTTATTCAAAGGTGGATTTTTTTATTGACAATGTTTTTCTCGCACAATGAAAATATAAATGAATGTAATCAAATGTTCGTTTAAAATGATTCTTAAATCATCGATCGACTTCGACTGCCACTAATAGGATTACGATAGTTGGAATGACTATAGTTACAAATGCATGGTCTTAGTTGCGATCGAAGTCAACCATAGTAAACATTAAGGGAAGCCACTCTTATGATACCGCTCGAAGAAAAAGGTAAACAGTTAGACGCGACTTGCTGTCAAAGGCTAGGTTAATTAATAATCCTTTTTTATTTTTTTGCGCGACCATCCCCCGCTTGATAAAAAAACATGCGTGATCTTTCAGAAATGCCAGGGATTCTCGCAATCGTGCGTCCTAGATCAGACACTGTTGACATTGATTTTTTTGGCTGCCAGACAGTTGGGCTTGTTGCTGCCAGATACTGCTGGCCCTGACCAAATGTTCACTGGTCCTGACCAATTGCTTGTATGGGTCAACTCCACTCCGGAATTACTTCGGGGTGGTTGTACCCTAAAGTAGTCCATTAAGAAAATTTGATCTCCTCCTTTTGTCATGCTGTTTTAACATTTAATCAACAGCAAGTTGCTTGATGTTAGGTTCTGCAGAGTGAGAGATCACTGCTGCATAACATGCATGTGATTCAAAGCTTTAATCAGGGAACAATTTCCTTGTAGAAACTGACATTTGAAAGTGGCACCCTACAAGAATTTCACTTCCGAGCCTAAACAATTTCAGGGGTTGATGTGCAGAATGAAGATTTGCGAAAAACTTTATTCCTAATGATACCATTTTCCTGGCCTGTAATTCAAGATCAAAGACTGCTCTTTAAGACGGACTAAGATTTAAGGCCCAACAAAACTTTTGGGAGGAGCTACAGATTGCGAAAATGGGCCCTTTTTGCTCTTTATTTAATGAGGCAAAAACGGACAGGAGTGTAACCGTATCAGAAGTTAGAAAATGCATTATTACATGGTTTTCTTTACCAGATACCAAACTATTCCAAAGTTATTTCACCTTGAACATTTACTAACTAGATTTGCACAAAATATTAATAATGAACTTGTAGGTAGTTGGTACTAGGTAACAAGAAAAATAACTGATAAGCACATTAAACAATGTAAACTAAAGTAAAGCATTCTGACCGTATTATCGTAAATCCTAGCCTGGGATATTTTTCGGTTTTTAAATTATGAAAGACGGCCGGAATAGCTTTATTTTAATTAAAATTGTTACACATGACATCAGAACCTTTATGTTTTCTGTAAAAGAAATTTGCGTTTTTAGGCCGCATTTTTGTATAACCACATTCTAGTAAAAGTTGGGATCCCAGAATTAATGATTCTCTGTTTCAGTAAAGAGTTACAGTTAAAACAGAAACCAGTCATGTGGAATTTCCCCGGCTAGTAATGCATGCGCGTCCATAGTGGATATGGTAGAATAGTAAACAATCATCCTTTCAACAAGGGAATAGGTCAGTTTGCAATCGTAAAATAATGAATTTATAGAGGACGAATGCAGATTTGAAATTAGGACGACCAGTCGGGCTTGTTTCTGGCGGGTTCAACCTGACCAGACCGAGCATCAGGCAGACACAGTCGGTCGGTCGTAGGTTAATGTCGAACACTGTATTAGCATTGTAACTTAATCAGGGTTGGAGTTATAGGAAAATTGGCAGGTTAACTTATGCAGACAGACAGACAGGCAGACGGACACGGGTAAAACAATATGCCCCCGATCTATCGATGCGGGGGCATAAAAAGATAATGCTCAAGAGGAGCAAAACATGGGTTGAGCACAATATGGTCAACATCTTGTAACAAGATGTTCTTAGATTCATTTTGCACTCAATCATCAAATATATCTCCCATCATGTGCATGATGGATGCAAATTTAGTTTATACTTTTATCTAAATTACAGAGGAACCAGCACAGTTAGCTCAGTTAGTAGAGCATCTAACTCCAGAGCAGTAGGTCAGGGGTTTGATCCCCGGCCGCAATATACTAAAAGTTGTTAGAAATTGATAGTAGTAGCTCCATTGCCAGCGCTCAGCATTAAAAAGAGTAGAGCACTATGACTGGTCGTCCCGGTGTCAGGATAATGTGACTGGATAGAGTGTTCATGCCATGTGTCTGCCACATGAGCATTCCAATGATGCAGCACTATAACTTGTCTTGTGCAGACACTGTTGTGATATAACTGAAATACTGTTAAAGAGACGTTAAACCCAATGTTTTCAAAAGGTTACTTTTTATATTGATGTCCAAAGGTGTTAAAGAATCATATGGTATGTAAACTTGCCTTTACAATTATTGCCTTTGAGCTGAAGGCCATCTTGTAATTTTTAAGTTGCATCAGTGGCATAAGGTGAAGCTCCATCAGTTTGATTATGTAAAACTCCATCTCCAGCAGTCAAATCAGGCAAAGTTCCATCAGTAACATCAACCATTAGCATGTTGAAATTGGTATCCAACTGTTCCTTCATTTGTTTTTGTTTTTTTTTTTTCCTGCAATTGCCCAATATGAACTTTACTCCTGTGAAGATAAGTGTTTCTCACAATATCAAAAAAGTGATTTTAGACCGAGAAATATGATAAATGTTGTTTGTATGCAGCTATGGCTGCCACAAGCCTCAGTGCAGACAACAGGTGCGGGCATGTTGAAATTCCTACCATTTTCCAGTTAGTCAATCATATGGGTATCGGTATAACTTGTTAAATAGGTTGAAAGTTGATTAAAACACAAATTCAAATTTATACAATATCATTTTTTTTATGTACATAACAAAATCAATTTATGATATTCATATTACAAATAAATTAAAACGAGAATTATGATAGAGAGCAATTCGTTAATAATTTGGTATTAGTTCGGTTATCATGAATAATTAGGTAATTCAATGCACCAAACTACGATCTGTCTTACAAATATATAGATGATGGTTTATTGCACAGGCATTTTAGATGAATTGGTTAATATCAAATGTCATGCTATCCGCTTCCCCACCCGCTTTCACCTTACCTCCAACAGCCAAGATCCGAAATTTCGATCTACCCGGAAAGCCTGGGAAACATGCATATCCTCCATCCTCTGGTTTGTAAACCGACTTTTCAGGTACTAATATGTACTTCTGATCAGGCACAGAAAGTTTGTTGTTGTCGTTGAACCAGCGCATAACGGAAAATTTGTTTTCGAACGGTTAACCGCCATTTCTGTAATATTTTTCCATGCCGTGACGTCATCAGAAATGGGCTTTGTATCACGTGATACGCAGATTCTGATTCTGGCGAGTTAATTTCCGTCATTCTGACAAACCCATGTACTTTTTATATTTTGATTCGGAAAAGACACTTGTTAACGGTAAATTGAGAAATGATTTAAGTGGTTTTGAAGTATTGTATGAATTTTCCCTGTTATAACGTCATCCTGGAAATGCGTTTGTGTACCACGTGATACACAAAGTTTTTTTCTTATATCGTTACAAACAAATGATCGGTAGTTCTCGGAGGCTCTACGAGCAAGTTCGCAGGTCGAGTTAGACCGAAAATAATCGATTATGTAACGGTTCCCAGCTTTGTAGTCTTCTTGTTTAGCTAGTCAGTGACCAGCCGCGATGGAGATTGTTTACTTCCGGCGACGTTTCACTCGCCGGGCTTAATGTAAAATGGCTCAACAAGCCTTACACGTTTTTTTTAAACGCAAAGTAGCCGAAGATGATGAAGGTAAATAAATAATAAACGTTTTCTTACAATTATAAGTCCAGAATCGTAGAGGTCAGTGTAAAAATTAGCTAGCCTAGCAGACGCCTTGTATCACGTAAATATTTCGTCACGGAAAATTTACTCGCTCTTTCAACACAGCTGATTTAACAGACTAGGTACTATAATATAGTATCGTCGGCTTATCAAAACTGAATTTTAGGAGTTTTTTTTTTTTTTTTTGCACCATCATCAACTAAAGTCTCAGTCAATATTTATAAAGTCAATGTTCTTGCTGAAGTTGCCATCTTTTTGCTTCAACTCAACTACGTAAATAGCTTAGTATTTGAAATTGATAATCATTGAAAATAAGCGAATAAAAATTTAAAAAAAAAAATTGAGTTATTTTTCCAAATAAAAAATCAACAAGGATTAAAATAAGAAAACATTCTAAAATTTGGGGTTGAAATATGAAAAGGCCAGGAAATTTTTTGATTGACTGCCAACCAAAACAGTTGCTGGCATTTGTCAATGACACAAGGACAGGGATCTATAATTTTTTTTAATTCAGACTTGGGTCTGTTTTTTTTTTTTTTTTTTATCCTTTATAACAGCACAGAAAGTTTTAATTCAGTTATACAGTAACATAATTATATAGTTATTATCCATTTTTCTCCAGGTTCAAGTTTAACTGTTATAATATATTACTTAAACTTTGGCCCATTGTTTTAGAAGAAGACCCCTCAAAATCATGCTTGATGGGTCATATGGCCTGTTGACCTGAAAATCAATCTGAATCTCTGAGTGGATGGGGTACGGCCATATATTCTCTTGAAAGTTTGTGCCTTCTCATAAGTTCATGCTTTTTTGTAAGAGCCTAACACTTTCCGTAACTGACACGGGTGGGGATAGTGTAATATAACCATAAATAAATTACTATCAAATGCAGTTGAAAACAGTGTGGTCACTGTTCATTTGAGGAATATATGTTTACTTTTATCATTTAAGTTTAGTTTAAAATTATGCCCATGTTATTTCTTGATATCATGGGTTGACCATGGTTATGATCTTTGTAAGATGGGTGACAATGGTATTTCATTTCATACCATGATAACACTGTAGAACCATGCTCTAACATGGTCGTAGTAGCAACTCTGACCATGGTATTACCATAGCAAGTGATGTTTTTTCACAGTTGAACCATGAATAACATGATCAGATGCCAATTACAATGAAATGCCATGGTAAACATTTCACATGGGTAACCAGCAGTTTCTCCTTTTGTCTCAATATTTTCTATGCCTAATTTTACACAAATCCTATCTTTAATAACTTCCATTTTGTCATCTGTGGCAGGTTTTGAAGTGGATCACTCTAAAATTTTGCCGTTTGGGAAAGGGTTAAGTAAATAATATTATTCCATATGGTCACCAATGCAGGGTGAAATTTCAGTAAAATTCAATTTTCACTGGGGTACAAAATAAAATAAGAGAAGAAAGAAAACATGCTCAACTCTGTGTGGCTTCATCCACTAAATTAGAAGCAAAACAATTGGTCAAATAAGGTGTTTTCATATTGTCTAAAGACTCTTAAAACAATTTCAGCTTATCTGCTAATTAACTTCTTACCAAAAGACAAAATTTTAGACTGGTCGAAATTGAAAGTAATTGCATATGACAAAATAAAGGAGGATCTAAAATTGAAATTCGATTGGAAAAGGGTAGAAAACATTGAAGGAGAAGGAGAAAATGCTGGTTACAAGCATTTTCTCCTTTTCCCACAATCTTTTCTAAAGGCTTCTTTCTCAGGGTCATAAAAAGTAGGGATTGTGTGGTAATGCGCCAATAAACAGTTTTAAAAAGCGAAGTCTGAAATTCTGCCTAGAAAAATTGCCAAAGACAAAAAATCCTTCTAGTAAAAGTGACTAAGTCGAAATTCCGCCTATGAGAATCTCTAGAAATATTCAGAGACAATTTTTCCTAGTAATTTTGAAAGTTAAGTTTACTTTTCCGCCTTTACAACACGGATTTTATTTTCTGTCTAAGTTGTTTTCAAATTTCCTGTTAAGATTAAGGCGGATATTCAGATTTTCCTAGGCGGTTTTTTTCACTTTTCCATGTCCGTCTAGCAATGACAGGAAAATCGGATTTTTTGACAATTTCAGGGCGTAAACCGTCTAAATTCCAGGCGTATTCCTGGTAATATTTTCATACAGGATTTCACAATTTTTGGTGGGCTTTCCCAAACTTACAGAAATTATTGAATGGTCATTAGGAAGATCCCTTTGGACTTTGATGACATTTTGTCCTATTTCACAATGTTCTTAATGCCAGTTTCCTCTTTACAATGCAACTGGTGCTTAATTTTGGCTCGATCTTTCTCAAACTTGCTGGAAGTGGTTATACGGTTATGAGGAATATTCCTAGTGAAAAGAGTGACATTCTGTTAAATATCACATCAAAAGATGCCTTAGTGAACATTTTGCTCAGCTGATTTAGCTCAGTTATTCATGCAGTGTTCTCTCAATCCTGGGACTGTGAGTTTGAACCCCGTCTCAGCCAACATTCTCTCTGACAGCTCATCACAACATGCATCATATGGCTCCAACATATGGTCATATGATCTGTTATGTACGTATGTTGTATTAAAAGTGGAAGGTTGTAATAGATGTAGCTTGTGGTTTTACTTGTGTGAGAAATGACAGGAGCCATGGTTAGGTGCACCAGTCATATGATATCCATGTATCAGAAATACTGTTGAAAGTGGCCTTAAACACCATTCAACGAATAAACCTTGATGACAATTTTCTATAATTAGAGCTATACCAGTTTTGCACATTCTCTTACATGCAAGGAATATCCTTGTATTGAATATCATAAAAAGGGGCCTTTACCCTTTCCTGTTTGTCAAAATTTAATATTGTTCAATTTGAAAGAAGCTGCAGACAATGATTAAAAGAGAGTGCAATTTGAAAAGTAACCAACGTACAGGGTAGAAATTATTGTGGGAAAGAAGAAATTGCTTGTTCTTTTCCCACAATGTTTTTGCTAGTTTGAAACCAAAGGGACCTATGAACCAGGGATTGAACAGGAAAGTGTTAATGACAATTGCCTTGTTATGGCTTACAAGTCAAAAATCTTGGCTTAATCCTTTTCTTTTACATTCTTACAAACTAGTTTCTTTAGCGACTGACAAATGGAAATTTATAGCTCTGATATTTGGCATTATGCATAGATCATGGTCCTCTATGAGAATTGCTATCAATATTACTTTTATGGAATGTGAGATGGCTTAGCAAAAGAGAAGAGAAACGATAGGCCTTTAGAGATACAGAGAATATTTTCTTAAACAACAATATTACTCCAAAAATGTTCTAAACAGTTTATCAATGAACTTGATATCAATATTTGTCAAATGGTTCTCCTAAGTTCCCAGGATCTCCTTTGGGAAATGAAGAAATTAAGATTGTTTTATTTTACTGAGCACTCACCAATACATTTTATAGATGTACAAGTTATAGTGAATGATCAAAGGTCAATTTTGTCTGTACAGGTATAGACAAAATTGACCTTTGATCACTCACCTTAGCATGTACATCTATAGTTTATTTTAAACTAATTTAGTAGCTATATTATGTAGGTTGTACATCTCCTTAAATCATTGGCAAAGAAATGATATATTTAACTGGTTTAAAATCTGGGCTTCATGTGCAAAAGTACAATTAGGAATCTTCTCTTGTGGCTTTGAAATTTGATACTGAAAAATCTTCTTTGAAGCTGTTGTTGATAAATGTGATGAAAATATCTGAAATAATAACCTTTTGATCCCTATTTCTACAAGCCAAACACATATTTGGACTTTTCTTGAAATATGAATACATGTGTTTTTCTTATCCATCAGTTAATATATTTTACTACAGCAAGTGTTCTGCTATTTGTCTATTTAAGTAATGGTAGTAAACACATACAGGAATTTTGAATGCCTTTAGCTAAAAGAAGATCTAAAAGAAGTTCAATGCTATTTTCAACTGTATCACAGTTATATCAGGGCAACTTATGCACCTAACAATGGCTTCCTGTTGTTTTCCATACCAGAACATCAACATTCAAGGAGCTACCATATAATGTCAATGAAGAGTACTTTTCATTTGGCCCTTGGTGAGGGACAAATTAATCACACATGCAATGAAACATGTTGAAAATGAACATAGCTGATTTGTGGTTCAAACTCATGACCTTTGGATTCAATATCACAGTGTGTTACTTACTAAGTTAACTGAGTTCGTTTTTTTAGCTCAACGTACAACAAGGTGCTCATGGTGGACTTTTTTGATTGTTGAATGTCCAGATTGTCCTCTGGTTTTGTGTTGTTGGTCATCCATTGTCAATTCAGTGTTACCGCTCTATGGGTCACAATTTTGGTGCAACCCTACTCAAATATGCTGGATTTTTATACAGTGTCCGTCTGTCTGTCTGTCAATCTGTCTGTCCATATGTCCGTCCGTCTGTCTGTCTGCAAAACTTAACCTGTCAACTAAACATTTTCCTATAACTTCAACCCTGATTAAGTTACAATGCTTATATTTGGCATGTAGATAGGTCTTAACAAGGCGCAACTGGGGACGGTCATTTCATCAAGGTCAAAGTCAAAATTTTAACCCTTTTCCCGTTTTTAAAGAATTCTTGTTTCGGGGCATAGTGTTTCACAAACACATCTTGTTTTTATTGTACTGTTGATTATTTCAATTTCTTATGTTGACATTCCATCTGATATCAAGGGGGGAAATTGTAATAATGACAATGTCAAGGCTACCACTCTACCCTTGCAGTTTGGGGTAAATCTTTCTAAAATATGCTGAAAATCTTTGTATTCTCATGGGGATGATCTCCATTTACCCATTACCAGATGGCAAAATTGAAGACTGGTCAAAGTTGAAAAGAGTTGCAGACAACAATTTAAAGTTTATGAAATTCTAGAATTTTTAACAATCTAGGCAGAAAACATTGTGAAAAATGAAGAAATTGCTTGTAACAAGCAATTTCTTCATTTTACACAATGTTTTTCCTGTTATTTTTCCTAAGGGGTGTCCATAAGTGTCATTGTGTGGTAATGGGTTAAATGATTATGGTTCCATTCTGCCTATACCAGGGGAAAAGCCAACTTCTTTGTTCCACTGAACATATCACTCTTTTGGCTCAAGCCTGCTGAAAATGTAGGATTGATGCCTATGGAACATGGTAACATTCCATCCATTGTCGCTGGAAAAGGGGCTTTAGTGACTAATTCATTGATACTGCACTATAGATCATAATTTTCAGCTCAACCGGCTAAAAGCCATGGGGTTATTGACATGGCTTGGTGTCTGTTGTGCGTCCAGTAGTCTCTCTGTCCGTAAGTTTTACTGTAAAAGTCCTCTCACCAGAGTACTGAACTGAACTCAACCAAATTCACAGAAATGATCCTTGGGTGACATTTTATCAGATTCCTTCAAAGAATTTTGATCAGATGGAGATCATGGCTTAGATGGTAGGAAACATTGTATGTTGAAAGTTTTAAAAAGCCACTCAGAAACCAGTGGATAGATTTCAACCAAATTTTCCAGGAGGGATCCTTGTGTGACCCTGAATCAGATTCCTTCAAACAAATTTGATCAGATGAAAATCATGTCTTTAACCTATTCCCACACAATGGCACTCTCTATCACCCCTCAAGAAAGACAATTGAGAAAACATTGTGTAAAATGAAGCAATTTGCTTGAACCATGCTATTTCTTAATTTTCCATAATGTTTTCAAAAAAGTGAAAAATTAGAAAATTCATAGGATGCAATTTGTTGGCTGCAACTCTTTTCAATTTGCACTGGTCTAAACATTTGTTATATGGTTAAGGGTTAATGGGCAGGGCTAATTTCCAAATATGGTGAAAACTTTGAAGAAACTTTTTCTCAGAAACCAGTTGATTGATTTCATTCTTATTTCACAGGGATGAGCCTTTGGTGACTTTCATCAGATTATCTAAAAGAATACTGATCAGTTGAAAAATGTGGGTTAAATGGGCGGGTCTTATTGCCATATATGGTAGACAATGAAACTTTTATATCTCAGATACAAGTCGACTTATTTCAACAAAATTTCACAGGAATTATCCTTTGGAGACCCTTTAACAGATTTCTTCAATGAATTTGTTTGTATTAAAAGCATGGCTTTTTCCTGGTGGGGGGCTAATTTCCAAATATGAAATATATTCTGAAAACTTTAAAATCTTCACAGAATCCTGTGGATGGGGATTTTTAACCAAATTTCACAGGAATGACCCTCAGAATGACTCTTTGTCAGATACCTTCATATAACCTTGGTCAGTTGAAAAACATGGCTTTTATGTCCATGGCATAGAATGGATATTTTAAAAATTTTGTAAATACCATTTTATTTGAATGAATTCTACATACCTTAACTTGACTATTGTAAAAAAGTGAAAAAAATTAAATGCTTCTGTAGAACTATTTCAAAGAATTCATTGCCCAGATTTATTTGCCAGATATGGCAAAGATAATTCAGTTTATATTGAATTCTGTGGCTGCGGCAATATTGCTTTTGGTAGACTCCTAATCAGCAAGGGTGTTCCAGGTTCGATCCTGGGTTTGCGGCAAATGTGCTTTCCAACATTTGTGGAGGCTCGGAAAGGATGTAGTTATTGTGTGCTTGTGAGAAATACTAGGAACCCATGGTTAGATATATATGAAGTATTTTACTTTCTTAGAGGCAATGTAATTGTAACTACTCATCTAATCACCATTTTTGTCCATTATACTTATGATACATGCTTAAATGTTTGTGTAGTCACCATAATGGCACCTTTATAAAGGGATTGTTACTATAGTACAATAGATGACACGAGATTGTAAGTGATTTAGCATCACATTGTTACTCTTGTTTGTAACCGATTACCACATAATTTCACTTACCGCTCTGAAGAAATATGATTAAGGAAAATTTGAAGCAAAAGGAGCAAATGGCTTGTAAAAAGCAATTTTGCCTTTTTGCCAAATACTTTCTACCTTATTTGGTGCTTATTTCCAATTTGAGTAGACTTTGCAAAATTTCCTGCAGACATTATCTAACATTTGTCTGGTAATTGGTTAACCCATTCCCACACAAGAAAATTTTACAATGGTCCAATAATTTAAAGAAGTTGCAGATGATAATTTAAACTGAGTGAAATTTTAGATATTTCATATTCCTGGTTATAAAACATTGTGGAAAATGAAGAAATTGCTTGTTACAAGCAATTTCTTTATTTTTCACTATGTTTACCAATTGTTTTTTCAAGTGTTGTCAAAAAGCGCCATTGTGTGGGATTGGGTTAAAAGGTGTTTTCCTTTACGATGCTGTCCGGTGATCTTGCGCATCTAAGATAACTTCAATACTGCGCAAGATCACCGGACACGAATGTATCAAGGTGCTACCGTTTATACTGAGGCGTAAAACCTCTAACTGTCACGGTTACAATTCGTTGAATAACTTCACACACTTAAAAGTGTCACATATGCCTTAATTTTAATCAAAAGACGGGTTTACACGCTGACAGATTACGGTAGAAACAGTCATAGTGACATCATCATTTCTTAAGGATTGACTGCGTTCCGTCTTCGTGTTTTCTAAGATGGAAGGTTGGTGTAGCTTTCAGAATAAGTTACGTGATATTAGATGTTATTGATCTTACAAAAACAATATGATCATGAAATTTTATTTTGCCATGGGACGAACTTTTATAAAGATTATTGGTTCACCGGAAGTTATGTCGAACGACTGTAGTGAAGCCGCATCGGAGAGTTGTTTTTTTTTTGTTTTGTTTTGTTTTTTTTCAATGAAAACGTTTTATTATGGTATATATTACGGTTCACATACAAATTAAATGTTCTAAAATTAATAATTTTTACAGTATTATCAGCGAATAGGCCTGTTTTCGTATTAAAATCGACGTTTTGCCCATTCTTAAGAATGGGCAAAGCCTTGATTTTACCATTTGCCCATTCTTAAGAATGGGCATTCTCAAGAATGGGCACGACACTATCACTATGTCAGTTTTGGCCTAGCAGGTTCTCAGTGCCATGTGTTATAAAGAACATATCAAAACCAACAAAAAGCTGATACAAATTTTGATTGACCAGAAGCAGCTCATGTTTTCTTTTCTTTATTGGATAAGACCATTTAAACACACCAGAGATGTCATTGAAAAGGCATTTCTTTAGGTGATGTGAATTTGGAATTCAAAAAGGCAACAACTACTGATTCCCAGCCAGCAAAAATTATGGGACCCATATAGGACCTGTATTGAAACCTATATGGGATGCCATCCTTTCCAAGCCTCCAGCTGCTCATCCCACTTAATTCACAATTATCATTGGTGGGAGAAAAATATTTGAAAGGATATTTGCCGCGGCTGGTGATTGAACGCTGGACCCTAAGGCTACCCTTGTAATATGGCTGTGGCCATAATATAAAATGTCTTTTCTTTGACGCATAAAACTCTGACAATATAGAAGTAGTAATGGTCCCAATATACTGGTATTGATTCATCTTGAATTTGATCAGTACATTACTTATGTGTGTTAAAATTATTTGGAGCACTGATGTCCATCTATGAACCATGTTGGATCTTAACACATTACAAGATGGCAAACCTTTAGACTAGTCCAAATTGAAAGGAATTGCAGACGACATTTTAATGTTTATGAAGTTTAAGATTTTTTTCATTTCTGGGTAGAAAACATTGCGGTAAATGAATTGCTTGTTATAAGCAATTTCTTCAGTTTACACAATGCATCCCTGTCCTTGACATGCTTATAAAGTTGGATTTAGTGGGAATGGGTTAAATGAAAATGCTGATGCTTGTACTTAATTTGACATACTTACTTTCAAATTCCTTAACCTGTCAATCAAACCTGACATTGTAACAAATGTGATTATTAAGCTCGTAGGTTAGCCCATTCCCACACAATGAGGCTTTTTGCCGCCCCTGTAGAAAAGAACATGGGAAACAAACATGTAAGATGAAGCAATTTCTTCATTTTCCACTATGCTTTTAACCCATAAAATTGAAAAATTAAACTTTAAATTGTCATCTGTAACTCTTTTCAATTTGGACCTGTCTAAGATTTGGCAGTCTGGTAAAAGGTTTAAAACTGAAGTATTAACACTATGATCAAGGATGATAACTCTTAATTCATTTTCATTGGAATTTTGAAGGGCTGTATTATGATATACCCTGTCCACCTGTCTGTCCGTTGGCAATTTTTATATGCACAACTCCTCCTGTACTATCAATGGGGATGAACTGAAACTTGCTACAATGATTCTCTATGATGTATAGTTGTGCATATGACCTTTGAAATTCAAGTCACTCTAGCCTTTCTTGAATTATCTGCCCTTGACTTAAAAAAAACACTATATTTCATATGTGGGCAACTCTTCCTACAGTGTCAATGGGAACTAATTGAAACTTGCTACAATGATTCTCTATGATGTCTAGTTTGCACAAGAGCTTTGAAATTGAATTACTCTAGACATTCTTGAATTATCTGCCCTTGAATTGACAAAAAATCACTATATTTCATGTGTGGGCAACTCCTCCAGTACTATCAATGGGGATGAACTGAAACTTGCCACAATGATTCTCTATGATGTGTAGTTGTGCATAAGACCTTTGAAATTCAAGTCACTCTAGCCGTTCTTTAATTAACTGCCCTTGACTGAAAAAAAAACACTATATTTCATGTGTGGGCAACTCTTCCTACAGTGTCAATGGGAACTGATTGAAACTTGCTACACTGTTTCTCTTTGATGTCTAGTTTTGCATAAGACCTTTGAAAATGAAATCCCTCTAGTCCTTCTTGAATTATCAGCCATTGTCTTGGAAAAAACACTATATTTCATGTGTGCGCAACTCCTCCTATAGTTTCAATGGAAACAACCTACAATGTATCTCTGTGATGTCTATTTGTGAATAAGACCTTTGAAATTCGAAATACTCCAGTCCTTGAATTATCTGCCCTTGAATTTACAAAAAATCACTATATTTCATGTGTGCACAACTCTGCCAACAGTATCAATCGGAACTAATTGGAACTTGCCACACTGTTTCTCTATGATGTCTAGTTGTGTATAAGACCTTTGAAATTCAAATAACTCTAGTCCTTCTTGAAATATCTGTCGTTGACTTGAAAAAATCACTATATTTCATGTGTGCGCAACTCCCCCTACAGTTTCAATGGAAACAAACTTAAACTTGCTACAATATATCTCTGTGATGTCTAGTTGTGAATAAGACCTTTGAAATTAGAATCACTCCAGTCCTTGAATTGGCTGACCTTGAATTGAAATAAGTCGCCATATTTCTTGTGTGCCAAATTCCTAGTTTCAATCAAAAGAAGTTCTTACTTTGCATATTGAATCTGCATAGTCTCTAGTGGTGCATTAAACAGTATTCTGCCAAGAATTTTCAGAAAAGGGGACAATTGTCCCCTTAGCCCTTAATTTTTGGAGACATTTCAAAATGAAAGAGACATTTCCATTTCACTGCAATATTTAACATCATAGCATAATTTCATAATTTTGCTTCCTGTTGTACTGTAACCAGGCATTATCTCTAAGCCAGTTACACTGGAACTTTAATGACTAAGATATCTGTAACATCTTTATAACATATAACAAGTTGCAGAATTTAAAACTAGTCTAATCTGAAATTTGACCAGAAAATGTTGCAAGTATGAAGTCTTAGACACACCAAGGTTGTATCGGATGTTCAGATGTATCAAGAGTAGGGTCTGAGTGGTAGTTGTAATATGGAAATGGAGCTTTTAATCAAAAGCCAGTGCAAAAAAGAATCAAATTATAATTGATTTAAATCTTTATAATTCATTCTAAATCATTATGAACAGAGTTTTTGTAATCCTGTAATATCTTTGTAAAAGTTTGTAATATATCAACCATTGACAACAATTAGCTTGGACAAAAAACGGTCGCAATATGTCATGATATAGGTACACTTACAACTGCAAACTTCTTTTTACAATAAAATAGTGTAATTATAATCTTTCAGAACTTATTTTAAGTACAGAATAGTTAGATATTGATTATTTCTTACTGAGAATATGAATTATTGCTTATTTTGTTGGCTTTTTTAATCAAATAAAGGTGTCACTCGATAAATTCAAGAACGCTTTATACAATGTTTTGGCCAAATGAATATCCCGGAAAAAGTAGGTCTGTTTACCAAACTATTCTTTTCAAGTTGATCTACAATAAATTCACTTGATCCTGGTTTTTCCTGTGGCCTCAGCAGAACATTGATTAAACCTTTAAGTTTAAGATAACTTCAGTTCATTAGTTCCACTGGCTGAAAGCCAGAGAGCTATTGTCATGGCATGGTGTCTGTCATGCCTCTGTCTGTCCGTCCAGTCGTCCGTTCGGTTGTCCGGTAACATTTTACTTTAAGAATCTTATTCTCAGAAACAAAGTTCTGGTCGGAATTCAACCAAATTCACAGTAATGATCCTTGGCTGACCCTCCATCAGATTCCTTCAAAGATTTCTGATTAGATGAAAAAATGTGTGTGTGTATTTCTGCTTATTTATTGTCGCTACTGTAGCACATGCCCATATGAGCCACACCCCAAGAAGACAGACAAAACTGCTGAGAGCCCCGCCTTCTTTAACGTGCTCGGTGGTCACACGGGCCTTGGTTTAATGTCTCATCCATAAGGCAATTAGTTTGTAAGTTGATATGGTCAGCCCAGGGCTCGAACCCGTGATCTTGAGGTTTGAAGTCAAGTGTTCTACCAACTGAGCTAATTGGGCTGAAATGAAAAATGTGTGTATTTCAGTTTATTTATCATCGCTACCGTAGCACATGCCCATACGAGCGACGCCCCCAGAAGACGGTTAGTTGTTATGGGGGATAGTGCAAGGATACAGGATGAAACTGCTGAGAGCTCCGCCTGTTTCTTTAACGTGCTTGATGGATAGCACTGTAACATTGGGCCGCGGTTTAAAGTTTCATCTGAAAGACAATCAGTTTGTTAGTAGATATGGTCAGCCCAGAGCTCGAACCCGTGATCTTGAGGTTTGAAGTCGAGTGCTCTACTAACTGAGCTAATTGGGCTGACAAAAATGAAAAATGTAGCTTTTAGGGAGCTTTTTACCATATATGGAATACAGCAAATAAATTTAAGGTAGTCTCCTTTCAGAAACCAGTGGATAGATTTCAAAGAATTTTGTTGAAAAACATGGCTTGAATTTGCAGGGCTTATTTCCATTTATGGTCTATCATAGAAACTTTAAAAAAAAAATTTTCAGAAACCAGTTGATTTTAACCAAATATCTCAGGAAATACCTATTTTTTAGACCCTTTATCAGATTTATAAAGTTAATTTTGATTGAAAAAAAAAAAATCATGGTCTTTTGGTGGGGGTACCAATATCAATACTTGGAATATACTCTGAGAACTTTGAAAATCTTCTCAAAATCCTATCAATGTATTTCAACCCAATTTAAAAGGAATAACCTACAGGGGACTCTTTGCAGATTTCTTGACATAATTTTGATAGATTGAAAAACATGGCTTTTATGGGTGGGGCTAATGTCCATTTATGAAATACAGTGTAAATTTTGTAAATGCCTTTTCATCTTACTTAATATATGAATTTTTTATAACTCAACTAGACTTTGTAAAACAGTGAAAAGTTTGAAATGCTTGACTAGAACTATTTCAAAGATCTCAGTGACTAGATTTATTTGCCAGAGATGGGCATAAGATGATTCACTTTATATTGAATGCGAAAAACACCATTTGCCTAATCAGTATATTCAGGCCTGTGGAGCGAAACAGGCGCTAAAGCACCTCTAGTTTTGTTTTTTCCAGTGATAAATGAATCGTCTCCCCTTTGTTTAGGGAATCATTTAATATGATCATGATTTTTGTGTGCAATGTGACCCACAGTGGTGTTAATACAAACAGTGTTTTAAAGTGAAGAAACTTAGTGTTGAGATAGTGCATGTGTCAACCACAATTCGCATTACAAAAATTGTTATATTTTAAGGTAAGATAATCATTCTAGATTCAAAAGATATTCAAAAAGTTCCAATCCTGCTCAGCCTACACAATTTATGCAGTCTCACTAGGTTGATTTTGAAGATTTTCCTCTTGTAAGACCAGTCTCAATTGTATTCTTTTTTGGTACTGCCATTTTGTTGATATCAAGTTTAATCTTATCTGTCAAGGTCAGTTTTAAAGGCCATTTTTATCACAAAACTTATGATAAAATGTAATATTCCACTGAAAAGCCCTTTGTGCATAATTATATGCACTGCTCTTGTTTTATCTGGGGTTGCATACAAAACCATTGCTGCAAAATAAATTATTAGAAAACCCAAAGATAGTTATTGCTATAGTACTCTCATTTTTCAACTGAAATGACTCAGCACTAAACCTTTTCCCCGCAAAATGCTGCTTTTAAAGAAAACTACTTAAGGAAAACATTGTCAGAAAATGAGCAATTTATTCTTTTCTCACAGTGTTTTCTTTCTTAAGACATTTCTTTTCCCATTAAAAGATAAAATTGTTGTCTTTTCTGTCTGTTAGCTGGTTTTTAGATAGATGATATCCAGGTCTGAGGATTTACAAGTATTGTGCAGACTAAACGTTCAAAATACTATGATTTTCAGGACCTTCAGTCCTTTGATTTCAACTTTCTGAGTAGAAAACGTGGAAAATGAAGAAATTGCATGCAACAAGCAATTTCTTAATTTCTCTTAATTTTTTCCGAAGCTTTTATCTTAAGGGTCATCAGTAAGTGTCATTGTTTGGGAATGTGTATTAACAAAATCGCTAAAAGTAAGGAAAGCCTGAGTAACAATTCTTGTCCATTGTTCTTCAACACAATAAAGTCAATCCATCCAGTGAATTCAAAGTTGATGGATACATTACTTTCATATTAATGCTCCAGATGAAAATACAGTCTGGAAAAAAACCCACAAAAAAACAAAAACAAGAGAAATAACTAAATAAATTAGCCAGCTAGAATTACTTTTTAGTTCACTGCGCCTTTCCTGAATTTGATAGCCACTATACTTTCAGAGATAGGTTCCAGATAAAATTTAAAACTGAAAATAACAAAGGGAAATAACTGAAACAAGAGGTCCAGTGGGCCTTAACGGTCACCTGAGTAAAAGAGCATCAAGACAAGTGATTTAGGGTTTATTAGAAAAAGATTTTTTAAGAAGTACAAAAATTTACCCCTTTCTGCCCCCGACTGGGGCCCCTTTTACCCAAAGCCCCCCCCCCCCCCCTCTTTTCACAAACTGGAATTGGCATCCCCTAATGATGCTTCCGACCAACTTTGGTTGAAATCCACTCAGTAGTTCTTGAGAAGAAGATGAAAATGTTTAAAAGTTACCAAAAATGACCCCCTTTTGGTCCCCATTTTAGGCCCCCCTGACCTCCAGCCTTTTAATTTTCACAAATCTGTATAATCAGTACCAAATGATACTTTTCACCAAGTTAGTTTGAAATTGGCTTAGTACTTCATCAGAAGAAGATGAAAATGTGAATTTTTTTAACATGATGAACTTTGACCTCTGGGTGCGGCCCCATACATGACCCCAGGGACATGAATTTCACAATTTGTAATATGCCTGTCCTAGTTGTCATGCACACAGAATATTTAAGCTCTGGCATTAACGGTTTATTAGAAGAAGATTTTTAAAGATGTACCAAAAATTACCCCTTTTTGCCCCCTATTTGGGCCCCTTTGACCCCAAGAACCCCTATTTTCACAAACTGGAATTGGCATCCCCCCATGATGCTTTCTACCAAGTTTGGTTGAAATCCCCCCAGTAGTTCTTGAGAAGAAGATGAAATATTTAAAAGTTACCGAAAATGACCCCCTTTTGGTCCCCATTTTAGGCCCCCCTGACCTCCAGCCTTTTAATTTTCACAAATCTGTATAATCAGTACCAAATGATGCTTTTCACCAAGTTTATTTGAAATTGGCTTTGTACTTCATCAGAAGATGAAAATGTGAATTTTTTAACAAGATGAACTTTGACCTCTGGGTGTGGCCCCATACATGACCCCAGGGGCATGAATTTCACAATTTATAATATACTTATCCTAGTTGTCATGCACACAGAATATTTAAGCTCTGGCATTAACGGTTTATTAGAAGAAGATTTTTAAAGATGTACCAAAAATTACCCCTTTTTGCCCCCTATTTGGGCCCCTATGACCCCCAGAACCCCTATTTTCACAAACTTGAATTGGCACCCCCAGTGATGCTTTCTACCAAGTTTGGTTGAAATCCGCCCAGTAGTTCTTGAGAAGAAGATGAAAATGTTTAAAAGTTAACGGACAACGCATGACGCACAACGACGGACAAACGATGATTGCAATAGGTCACCATGACCATTCGGTCAGGTGACCTAAAAAAGGAGGCATATCCAGAGTTCTGGTTTTGCACACTTCTCTTCCCATACAATCCCGTTTTTTACACCCCACAAGAAAAATGTTGCAATGTATACCGGGACATTCACATGTTGTGTATAACGGTTGGTATCACACATTCAGTTTGAATGTGCTCGAACCAACATCATTGAACATCATCAGGAGTTAGCTGGTTTTCAGTAGTAAAAATCAGTCAAAAACTGTCATAAGAGTTAATATAAATACAGGCACTTACAGTAGTTTTGTGCCAACCCAGGGTTAGCTCTGGCTTGAAAAAAGTTGTCGCCATCACTTTCGCCAAATTAAAAAAGTTGGGGCCAAATGGAAAAAGTTGGGGCCAAATTGAAGAGTTGGGGCCAAGCTCTAGCATTTCTCAACTGCACTGTTATTTTCTTAACTTATATGCTGTTGAAAAGATAATGTGCATATTAAACAGGTTTTTATATGGCAATTCGTTTGTTGTTTTGTCTTTAATGAATGTAGCTAAGGCATACACCTACATTGATTTTTACTCATCTTTAATCAGTGCTTTCAGTACTTTGAGTAGAAAATCGAGACTTTGATGAGAAAAAAAGAGAGAAGGAAATAGTAATAAACCTAGTAAAAAATGCTTGATTTAATAATAAAATAATGTAGACTTCTGTAATTAAAAAAAAAATCGGTTTAAGGTTGAACATTCTTGGGTACGAATGAATAAAAAAGAAATGGCTCGTCTGCTTTTGGGACAGTATAACTTTTGAAATTTCTGTCAAATTTTGCCAAACTACCACTGTTTCTATCAAAAGTTCATCGGAATATCCTTCTAATGACCCATAAATGATGATTCAATGTTTTAGCAAGGAATCGCGGTAGCGGTGCCGAGATTAGAAACTGACTGAATCTGTCAGCAGAAATATACGAAATATTCCCGAATTCGGCAATTGTATTCATCAGGAAAAGGCAAATGGCGGCCTGTTTAATTACACTTTTCTTATAGAAACCCTATTATGCGTGATAATTGAGGTCTTCTAATTGAATATGTGATAGTTTCATCGGCTCCTCCATAATACTAAGTCACGCCCACAACAAAAATTCAATACGACTCGCCGACCAATGAGCGCATTTTATTCATCTGATTGGCTGCCAATCAGAACTGTAATTAAATTTGGTGATGTGTTAGTCTTGTGTCAGACTCGATGACATAATTGACCCGATATACAAGCCCTCCAGCAATTAGACACACTTGGCCCTCGGACTTAATTTCCAGAGATTAGTCAAAGTAAAAGTATGTTTAAAAAAACTTTACTTTTTTTTTGGCGCCACGAACTTTCGCCAAATGAAAAAAACTTGCGCCAGAATTTTATTTTTGTCGCATTTGGCGACAATGGCGATCGGCAGCGCGAACCCTGCAACCACTTGATGTGACATAATGCAGGACCTTGGTTATTTCACTGAAATGTTGCCGTCATAGGGCAGTCGGTAGCGCGTCAGACTCCTAATCTTCAATCATTGGGTGTCACAGGTTCGATCCCCGGCGGCAGCACATATCCTTTCCGACATTTGTCTCTCACCAATTGGTGGATAATTGTAAACTTAAATGGGATAGCCGCTGGAGGCTAGGAAAAGATGTAGTGGTAGTACTGGTGTGAGAAATACAGTCGAATCTGTGTACAGCAGCCAGTCAAGGGAGAGGGCCAAATTGGCTGCTGTTCACAGATTGGCTGCTGTTCACAGTATCCAAAGGGGGCCATTTTGCCATACCATATTTGGTTAACTCATTAACAGAACACAAAACTTTAGACTACTCCAAATTCCAAATTCTAAAAAGTTCTAAGCTTCCATTTTAAGTGTCTTTTAAAAAAAACAAAGGCAATTTATATCATTTAAGATAGAAAATATTGTGACAGAAGTGAAAATATCTTGTTAATAAATAAAGTGTAAGAAGGCATGTAAAACTCACAGAATTTGAACATAGTGGACCAATTACGTTCATTTGGCAATATGTGGTGTCCATAAACCATTTGTAACACAAATCATCAATGTTTTCAAATGAGACATTCTTTTTGCCACGCTTTGAAGAAGGATCCTCGAGAATTTCTCGTTAACGTATAGCTACATTTTGAACCCACGTACGACCTACACCCAACTCACTAACAATAATCCACGATCCACTAGAAAGAGAAACCTACGTTTAGAGAGCGACATAATAGCGAGAATTGACAGCAATAACAAGTTTTCATCCATTTTAAAGACCCAAAGAAATCAGTTCGCTACATGTGTAAACAACCTGTAATGCTCAAGTTCATTGTATTTAAAAGAGACTCGACAACTCAAAAAATTCCCTATCCTTTAATCAGTAATCATCACCCAAATCGACAAAATAAATATTAATGGCTAATTACACGTCAATTAATCAAATACACGGGGTTAAGTTGATAGTTGGCTGTTTATATCTTGTACATTACGATAAGGCGACATCAGCAGTTACTATAGTAGTGATTATCGATTTTTTCCAACCACTAATTAAGTCGCGTGTTTTGTAAGATGACCGTTGTTTAGGTGCAATATACTGTTGACAATAGACCAATTCAGGTGACCGCTGGCCGCATTTCAGGAGATCAACCTATTCACTTCAATTAAAGAAGGAATTTGCACGGGGGAACTCAAGTGGCCGCTGTCCGCAGATTGGCCGCTGTGCATAGTTGGCCGCTAACACAGATTTGACTGTACCAGGAATCCATTGTTAGGTGCTCCAGCCACCACAATATAATTGAAATACTTTTGAAAGTGGTGTTAAACCCAATTCACTGAAATATTACTTCTATTAACTTTGGGTCTTATGCAAATGAGGTCATGTGATGTCTATAACCAAATGCTGTGAATTCTTAATATTTCCTCTGAAGTTTTCCTTGATAACCACAAAAAGCCACTTTAAACCTATCAGATTTCTGCATAGAGAATATCTGACTCAAATTTAAGTATTAAATAATAGTTTGAGCAAATTTTTATGCCCCCGCTTCGATAGATCAGGGGCATACAGGGTTAGCTTTGGCTTGAAAAAAGTTGTCGCCATCACTTTCGCCAAATTAAAAAAGTTGGGGCCAAATGGAAAAAGTTGGGGCCAAATTGAGGAGTTGGGGCCAAGCTCGAGCATTTCTTAACTGCACTGTTATTTTCTTAACTTATATACTGTTAAATAGATAATGTATATATTAAACAGGTTTTTAATGTGGCCATTCGTTTGTTGTTTTGTCTCTAATGAATGTTATTATGTAGCTAAGTCATACACCTACATTAATTTTTACTCATCTTTAATCAGTGCTTTCAGTGCTTTGATTAGAAAATTGTGACTTTGATGAGAAAAAACGAGAGAAGGAAATAGTAATAAACCTAGTAAAATATGCTTGATTTAATAATAAAATAATGTAGACTTCTGTAATTTAAAAAAAAAATCGGTTTAAGGTTGAACATTCTTGGGTACGAATGAACAAAAAAGAAATGGTTTGTCTGCTTTTGGGACAGTATAACTTTTGAAATTTCTGTCAAATTTTGACAAAGTACCACTGTTTCTATCAACAGTTCATCAGAATATCCTTCTAATGACCAATGAATGATGATTCAGTGTTGTAGCAAGGAACCGCGGTAATGGTGCCGAGGCGAGATTAGAAACTGACTGAAACTGTCAGCAGAAATATACGGAATATGCCTGAATTCGGCAATTGTATTCATCAGGAAAAGGCAAATGGCGGCCAGTTTAATACCTTTTTCTTATAGAAAGCCTATTTATGCGTGATAATTGAGGTCTTCTGATAGATTTAGTGATAGCCGTCAACTAAGAAGTTTAATCGGCTCATCCCTAATACTAAGTCTCGCCCACAACACAAAATCAATACGACTCGCCGACCAATGAGCGCATTTTATTCATCTGATTGGCTGTCAATCAGAACTGTAATTAAATTTGGTGATGTGTTAGTCCTGTGTCAGACCCGATGACATAATTGACCCGATATACAAGCCCTTGAGCAATTAGACACACTTGGCCCTTGGACTTGATTTCCGGAGATTAGTCAAAGTAAAAGTATGTATAACAAAAACTTCTCTCTTTTTTTGGCGCCACGAACTTTCGCCAAATGAAAAAAACTTGGGCAAGAATTTTATTTTTGGCACATTTGGCGACAATGGCGATCGGCAGCGCGAACACTGGGCATATTGTTTTACCCGTGTCTGTCTGTCTGTCTGTCTGTCTGCAAAACTTAACCTGCCAATTTTCCTATAACTACAACCCTGATAAAGTTAAAATGCTAATATTTGGTATGTAGATAGGTTTCAACAAGGCGCAACTGGGGAAGGTCATTTCATCAAGGTCAAGGTCAAAATTTTAACCCTTATCCCAAAAAC
The DNA here is from genome assembly GCA_946902895.1 of Fragum fragum. Lineage (NCBI taxonomy): Eukaryota > Metazoa > Mollusca > Bivalvia > Cardiida > Cardiidae > Fragum > Fragum fragum. The sequence goes on along the minus strand of OX336378.1, from coordinate 22,617,040 downwards.
TTTACTCAAAAAATTAACCTGCCAACTTAACATTTTCCTATAACTTCATCCCTAATTAAGTTACAATGCTAATATTTGGTATGTATATAGGTCTCAACAAGGTGCAACTGGGGAAGGTCATTTCACCAAGGTCAAGGTCAAAATTTTAACCCTTTTCCCGAAAACTTTACTCAAAAACTTAACCTGCCAACTAAACATTTTCCTATAACTTCATCCCTAATTAAGCTACAATGCTAATATTTGGTATGCAGATAGGTCTAAACAAGGTACAACTGGGGAAGGTCATTTCATCAAGGTCAAGGTCAAAATTTTAACCCTTTTCCCTAAAACTTTACTCAAAAACTTAACCTGCCAACTGAACATTTTCCTATAACTTCATCCCTAATTAAGTTAAAATGCTAATATTTGGTTTGTAGATAGGTCTCAACAAGGCATAACTTGGGAAGGTCATTTCATCAAGGTCAAGATCAAAATTTTAACCCTTTTCCTTAAAAACAAAGAAAAATAAAAACAATAAAAATAACCTGTTTCTAAAGAATTCCTGTTTCGGGTACATGGTGTTTCACAAACACATCTTGTTCAATTGAAAAATATTTTTTTATCAAGGATTCAGAACTGTCGATACCACCCTTTATTTGGAAGCCTTAGCAGCATTCAATCATTTCAATTATAAGCATTGCCATGCTAATTTTAGCGATTAATATTTTTATTGAAAATGCTTGCGGTGATTTTAATTTAAGAAAATATTGATAATTTTGTTTAAGTTGATTCCCGATTTAGCAAGTGATTGAATGAAATGTTTCAATGATTGAACAAACGTGTCGTGGCCAGAAATCGTTCTATCCTTTCAGAACAGAAAAGTGACCAGCTTTCAATCACAATTATTCATTTATGATCGTGTCCTGTTCAGCATTCAGTCACATTCTAATCAGATTGTCAAATTCACAATGTTCAGTACTGTATTCATGGTTAGGTGCACCAGCCTGTGCAATAGGACTGAAATACTGTTAGCAGTGGCATGTTAAACCCTATTCAATCAATCAATGAATTAACCCATTCCCACACAATGACGCTTTTAAACGCCCCTCAACATGAAAGCTACAGAAAACATCAAGGAAAATGAAGAAAATGCTTGTTACAAGCAATTTCTTCATTATCCATAATGTTTCTGCCCTACAGGTAAAATTTCATACGCTTTAAAATGGGTTGATGAAAAGCAGTGTGGTACCAATGACTTGTGATTTCTGTAATTGATACAGAAATGTTTGATGGATGAGGTGTGGGCATACATAATGTTTAACATAAACAAACTATGATGTTCATTGTAACACTTTCCAGGTAATCTCAGGACATTAACACTTTACTAGACGGCAAAATGTTAGACTAGTCCAAACTGTATTGAGTTGCCGAAGACAATTTAAAGTTTAGGAATTTTTAGATTTTTTATACGCCGCCGGAGAGGGTCGTATATTGGTGTCATCTTCTCCGTCTGTCCATCTGTCTGTTCCCACGTCCGTACGTACGTCCACTTTTCTTGTGAGTGTAACTCCTCCAAAGTTTCTGGATGGATCTTTTTGAAACTTGGTCAATGTTATCACCTTAATATGTAGATGTGCATGAAGGAAGGATTTTATGGTCATTTGGGTTATGCCCCTTTTAAACTTAGTCTCTGGCTTATTAACATTGCAGCCTTGTGAATGCAACTCCTCCTAAGTATCCGGCTGGATCTAAATGAAACTTGGTCAATGTTATCACTTCAATTGGTAGATGTGCATGAAGTAAGGATTTTATGGTTAATTGATTTTTGCCTCAGTTATGCCCCCTTCAAAGTTAGTCTCTTGGGCTTATTAAAATTGAAGCATTGTGAATGCAACTCCTCCTAAGTATCTGGCTGGATCTAAATGAATCGGGTTGGATGTTATCACCTTAATTGGTAGATGTGCATGAAGTAAGGATTTTATGGTTAATTGATTTTTGCCTCAGTTATGCCCCCTTAAAAGTTAGTCTCTTGGGCTTATTAAAATTGAAGCATTGTGAATGCAACTCCTCCTAAGTATCTGGCTGGATCTAAATGAATCGGGTTGGATGTTATCACCTTAATTGGTAGATGTGCATGAAGTAAGGATTTATATGGTTCATTAAATTTTCCCTGACTTATGCCCCCTTAAAACTTAGTCTCTTGGGCTAATTGAAATTGAAGCCTTGTGAACGCAACTCCTCCTAAGTTTCTGGCTTGATCTAAATGAAACTTGGTGGATAATACCACATTAATTGGTAGATGTGCATGAAGTAAGGATTTAATGGTTCATTGATTTTTGCCTCAGTTATGCCCCCTTAAAACTTAGTCTCTGGGGCTTATTATGCCCGCTGTTTTTGCAAAGGGGATATAGTAATGGTCTCCGTCCATCATTCCGTCTTTCTGTCCTTCTGTCATTCCGTCCTTCCGTCACAATACTTGTCCGGAGCATATCTCTGAAAGTATAATTGCTATCAACTTGAAACTTTATAGGTCAATAGATCTCATTGAGGAAAAGTGCAGTGCACAATAACCACAACTCTTGCTTGCATAATTTTGGAGTTATTGCCCTTTGTTGTTTTAAAGACTAAGATTTTGTCCGGAGCATATCTCTGATAGTATTAAACCTATTGACTTGAAACTTCATAAGCCGCCGTCAAAGCGCAGTTGGTAGGGCGTCGGACTGTCAATCTCGGGGTCCCGGGTTCGATTCCCAACGGCGGCACTCATCCTTTCCGACTATTTGTCACTCACCAATGGGTTGATAATCGTAGACCTATGTGGGATAGCAGCTGGAGGCTAGGAAAGGATGTAATGGTAGTACTGGTGTGAGAAATACCAGGGTTCCATTGTTAGGTGCTCCAGCCGCCGTGATATAACTGAAAGATTGTTGAAAGCGGCGTAAAACCCCATTCAAACAAACAAACAAATTGAAACTTCATAGGTGGATAGATGTCATTGAGGAGAAGTGCAGTGCACAAGAACCACAACTCTTGCTTACATAATTTTGGAGTTATTGCCTTGTGTTGTTTTTAAGACTAAGATTTTGTCCAGGGCATATCTCTGAAAGTATAATAGCTATTATGGAACTCATTGAGAAGAAATGCAGTACCTAAATCTAACTAGCTTCAGTTTACTATCAAGCTTTTTAGGCGGGGGATGGCCATGTCCGACATGGTTCGTGTTGAAATTGAAGCCTTGTGAATGCAACTCCTCCTTAGTTTCTGGCTGGGTAGAAAACATGTAAAGGGAATTTCTTCATTTGACACAATGTTTTTCTTGAGGAGCATCAAAAAGCACCATTATGTCAGAATTGGCTAACTGTGAAGTTACTTTATATTTCCAAAAATTTATAGAAGACATGCTTTTTTTGCTTGTCCATCTGTTTGACTAACTATGATGGCCAAGTGGGCTGTGGCCATGGCAAAAGTATCAGCATTTAGGGCTTCTTATTGTTGCATCCCAGGTTTGATTCCCTGCTGTGGTGAATATCTATTTGGACATCTGCTAATTTGTAAACAAAAGTGGGATGAGCAGTTGGAGACTCTGAAAAGATGTTGTGTTAGTACTGGTGTGAGAAATACCATAAATCTGTGGTTAGGTACTCCAGCTGCCAGTATGTGACTGAAATACTCTTTAAAGTGGCATTAATCCCATTCAATTAATTGATTGTCTTTTTCAAAACCATTTACAAATTGATTAGAGATTTTAGTGCTTCCTTTTAAGCTTCACAAGAAACGTATAAGGAATAAGAGATAATGCATTTTATAATTTCTTCTTATCAAACACAGTTTGTGATTTTATTAGCTCTACTGGCCGAAGGCCACTAGAGCTATAGCGATGGCTTTTTCCCTTCCATGCGTCTGTCCGTCCATTTAACTTTTCCTTGATTACGCGATAGAGTCCACAGTTTTCATCAGATTCCGTTCAAACTTTCACAGAATTATTGTACCATCATAAGGATCGTTCCTTTCGAAATTGGGTCAGATCCGTCAAGAAACATGGGAAAAGGGGCCTAATTCAAGCTTAATTAAAAAATCCTCATTTACGCGATTAAGTCCACAGTTTTCATCGGATTCTCTTCAAACTTTCACAAAATGATTGTACCATCATAAGGATCATTCCTTTCGAAAATGGGTATGAACCGTCAAGAAACACAGGTAAAGGGGCCTTATGAAAATTTATTTAAAAAATCCTCCTTTACACTCTAGAGTCCAGAGTTTACATCAGATTTAATTAAAACTTTCACAGAATGATTGCACCATCATAAGGATCATTCCTTTCGAAATTGGGTATGATCCATCAAGAAACATGGGAAAAGGGGCCTTATGAAAACTTAATTAAAAAATCCTCGTTTACGCAATAGAGTCCACAGTTTTTATCGGATTTTCTTCAAACTTTCACAGAATGATTGTACCATCATAAGGATCGTCCGTTCGAAATTAGTTATGATCCATCAAGAAACATGGGAAAATTCAATTAAAAATTCCATTTAAAATCCTTGTTTACACGATATAGTCCACAGTTTTCATTGGATTCTCTTCAAACTTTCTCAGAATGATTGTATCATCATAAGGATAGTTCCTTTCGAAAATGGGTAAGATCTGTCAAGAAACACGGAAAAAGGGGCCTTATGAAAATTTAATTAAAAAATCCTCGTTAACACTTTAGAGTACACAGTTTTCATCAGATTGTATTGAAACTTTCACAGAATGATTGTACCATCATAAGAATTGTTCTTTTGGAAATTTGGTCAGATCCATCAGGAAACACGGGAAAAGGGGCCTTATGAAAATTTAATCGAAAAATCTTTTAAGAAATCCTTGTTAACACTCTGGAGTCAACAGTTTTCATCGGATTCCCTTCAAACTTTCACAGAATGATTGTACTATCATAAGGATTGTTCCTTTCGAAATTGGGTATGATCTGTCAGGACAAAGGAAAAAGGGGCCTTATGAAAATTTTAATAAAAAATTCTCATTAATAATCTAGAGCCAACAATTTTCAATGGATTCTCTTGAAACTTTAACAGAATGATTGTACCATCATAAGGATTGTTCCTTTCGGAATTAGATATGATTCCTCAAGAAACATAGGAAAAGGGGCCTTATTAAAATTTAATTCAAAGATCTTTGTTTACACTCTAGAGTCCACAGTTTTCATCTGATTGACTTCAAACTTTCACAGAATGATTGTACCATCATAAGAATTGTTCCTTTCAAAATTTGGTATGATCAGTCAAGGACCACGGGAAAAAGGGGCCCGATAAAAACTGGATTGAAAAAGTACCGTAAACACAATCGAGTCCATAGTTTTCAACAAATTCTCTTCAAACATTCCCAGAATGATTATTACATTAAATTGATTGTTCCTTTCAGAAGTAGGTTTGATCCATCAAGTTTCATGGGAAAAGGGGCCCTATGAAAATTTAATAAAAAATTCTTAGTTAACACATAATGGCCCTAGATTTCACCTGATTGACTTCAAACTTTCACATAATGATTGTACCATCATAAGGATTGTTCCTTTGAAATTGGGTCTGATCCATTGAGAAACATAGGAAAAGGGGCCTTAGGAAAATTCAATTAAAAAAATCTTGATTAATGCTTGTAAGTCCACAGATGAGATGGGGTTGTCTTTATACTCAAACAGAATAATTATACTTTTGTAAGAAGAGTTCCCTTTGGAATTGGTTCAGATCAATCAAGTAACATGGGAAAAGGGGCTATATGAAAATTCAATTAATAAAACCCTGTTAACACAATGAAGCCCACAGCTTTGATCAGATTTTGTTGAAACTTTCACAGAATGATTGGAAGGTCATAACTATCATTCTTTTCATAACAGGGTTTGAACTGTCAAGAAACACAGGAAAAGGGGCCTTATGAAAATTTCATTTATAAATCCTTGTTACCAAGTCCAGAGCTTTATCTAATTTTCTTCAAACATTCACAGAATAATTGTACAATAATAATGATTGTTGATGTTTGCATTAGACCTGATCCGTCAAGTATCACAGGAAAAGGAGCATTATGAAATTTAATTTTTAAATCATTGTACCACAATAAAGTCAACAGTTTTCATCAGATTCTGTTAAAACTTTCACAGAATGATTATTCCATCATGAGGATTCTTTCTTTTCAAATTAGGCGTGATCTGTCTACTATCATAGGAAAAGGGGCCTTTTTAGAATTTTCTCTATAATCCTTGTAACCAAGTCCAGAGCTTTCATTGGATTTTATTCAAACCTTCACAGAATCATTGTACAATAATCACGATTGTTGATGCTGACATGAGACCAGATCCTTCAAGTATCACAGGAAAAGGAGCCTTATGAAAATTTTATTTCAAAAATTTTACACCAAGATAAAGTCTGCAGTTTTCTTCAGATTCTGTTCAAACTTTCACAGAATGTTTGTACCATCATAAGGATTTTTTCCTTTCGAAATTGGGCCTGATCTGTCTAGTATCATAGGAAAAGGGGCTGTATGAAAAATTATTACCAAATCCTCATAAACACAACAATGCCCTCAGTCTTTATCAGAATCTCTTCAAACTTTAATGGAATGGTTGTACCATCATTTGGATTTGTCTCTCACCAATGGGTCGATAATGGTAGACCTATGTGGGATAGCAGCTGGAGGCTAGGAAAGGATGTAATAGTAGTACTGGTGTAAGAAATACCAGGATTCCATTGTTAGGTGCTCCAGCTGCCGCGATATAACTGAAAGATTGTTGAAAGCGACGTAAAATCCCATTCAAACAAAACCATCATTTGGATTGTTCCTTTGTAAATTAGGTCTGATTGGTTAAGTGACACAAGAAAAGGGACCTTATAAAAATTTTATTACAAAACATCATTATTACAATAAAGTCCTCAGTCTTTATCATTTTCTTCAAACTATCATTAGGATTGTTCCTTTGTACATTGGGTCTGATTTGTTAAGTTTCACTGAAAAAGGGGCCTTACGAAAATTTTGTTACAAAAATTCTTGACACAATTCAGTCCACAGTTTTATTGATCGTCTTAAACTTTTAAAGAATGATTGTACCTTCATTAGAATTGTTCCTTTTGAAATTTGGTTTGTTCTGTAAAGTATCATGGGAAAAGGGGCCCTCTGAAGATTTCACTATAAACTCATTAACACAATAAATTCCACAGAATACACAGATTGATTGTACCATCATTCCAATTGTTGATTTTGACAGTGGATCTGACTATGGAAAGTGTCACATAAAAAGGGGCCTTATGAAAAACTCTCTTAAATATTCTGGTTAACACAATGATGTCCCTTGATTTCACCGGATTCACTTCAAAATTTCATGATTGTACAAATACTTAAATGTTTCTTTTCAGAACTGGGTACAATCCATCAAGTATCATGTTAAAGGAGCCATATGATTTTTTTTTTAAATATTCTAGTAAACATAATGAAGTCCCAATATTTCATCGAATTCACTTTTAACTTTCACAGAATGATAAAACCAACAGTAAAATATTACGGGAAAAGGGGCCTTATGAGAACTTGAATTTAATATCTTTAACACAATAAAGTCAACAGTTGTATTGGATTCTCTTCAAAGATGCATGGAATAATTGTGGCATTCGAAACAAAGGAAAAGGGGCCTTACAGATTATCACTCAAAACATTCTTGTGTATGTGATGAAGATCACAATCATTATCAAATTGTCTTTTAAATTTCACAGGACAATAGTCGGGTTGTAAGGAAAGTTCCTTTTGGAATGAAATTGATCTATCAGAAAACACAGGAAAAGGGGCCTTATTGATTTTCATTCAAAACAATCCTGTTTATGTGATAAAAGTCCACAATTATTGTCAGATTCTGATGAAATATTCACAGAATGATTGTAGGGTCATAAGGTAACTTTCTTTTGGAAATGGAGTGGATCCGTCATGAAACATGGGAAAAGGGGCCTTGAGGATTGTTGCTTTTGGCCCTCTTGTTTCTTATATGTTACTGGCCATAAATTTTGCAAAGCAACGCCATTTGATAATGGAACTTAATGTATTGGTAAGGAAATTGTTGCTGCAGCTAACATGATATAATTGAAATACTGTTGAAAGTGGCATAAAACAACACACAATCAAGCATTTTAACCCATTTCCAACACAGTGATGCTTTTTGACACCAAGAAAGAAAAAAAATGTGTTAAGAAACATTGTGGAAAATGAAGAAATTGTTTGAAACAAGCATTTTTTCCCCACAAAGTTTTCCATCTAGAAAACTGAAAATATCTAGAATTTCAAATAACATTAATCTGTCACATCTGTTGCTCCTATGAATTTGGACCAGTCTACAATTTTGCTGTCTGTTTGTTGTGTAATATGTGATAATTTACAGCATTTTTACAAGGGATAACACAGGTCCATTTACACCAATATTGGCAACTGTAGCCACTGGCTAATTACCCATACAGGTTAATGACCCATGGTCAGTGGTCATTGCGTGGTCAATCTCTGAATAATGTATATGTAATGGAGTAATATTACAGCAGCAAAAATCAATAGTAAGTTTTGTTATTCCTTCAACAGTCATCAGTTTGTGTTTAAGTTCCGTGTCTTGAAGCCGGATGGGGATTCTAGAAAGGAATCCAATCGTCTGTCGGTCATTACTTGTCGACTCAATCCTAAATCCCTTTAAATATTGCATAATTGTGTCCCTCATTCAGAGGGTGTTTGGTGTATACAAACCATAGTCCATGCTCTTTACTTTTGGAGTTACTGCCCTTTGAAATTTCAGTTTGCTCTCTAACTCCTTAATTCTTGGATGGATTTTCATGAAATCTTGAAAAAATGTTATCCCATAGAGAGAATAATTGTGTAGTACATTAGAACCATAACTCTTGCTCTTTTTAGCTTACCTAAGCATGAAGTGCTGAATGTGAGCTCTTGCAATCTAGCTGTATCTGTCAAGTGTCATGTGGCAACATCTAGTGTGCACTCTTAAAGCAACAATTTTAGCTCAAATGTCTTAGAAATACATTGTGTGCACCCTAGAGGCCACATTTCTACTCAAATGACATCATATTTGCTCAGAATGATTGTCTCAAAATACCTCGACCAAGATAAAATTTGGGTTACTTAGCATCAAAACTAGGTCAATAGGTCAAACCTTAGAAAAGCATTGTTTGCACTCTGGAAGTTTCATTTTTGGGGTTAATTTTCTTGAAATCAGGACAGAACGTTTGCCTCATTGATATCTAGGCCAAGTTCAAATTGGGTCAAATGGCTCAAAAACTAGGTCACTAGGTTGAACCCTTGACTGTGCTCCCTAAAGCCCTCATTTTTTGCCCAAAGGTCTTGATAATAATTAGCTCCATTAGAACATGTCCAATCTAAGAAATCTTCATTGCAACATACATGCTACTTTCCTTGCAACATAACTTCTTAAGAATGTTAGTTCTTTATTTTTTCAACAAGATTTGATAACATGCCACTTTTCTAGTAAATAAGTCTGGCATATAGCTGCTGGTCCGTCTGTCTCTCAGTCTGTCATTCCCTCAATCTGCCTTCATTTCTCCACAACCCTTGGATGAAATTGGATGAAACTTAAGAAGTAAATTCCTCATGATATTGTGCTGACAAGTTTTCCCTGGCTTTTGGATAGCTCCAAGGTTAACATAACAGTTCAAGGTCAAACATCAAAATTAGCCTTTCCAGAGCATAGCACCTTCAATTATGGATGGATTTCAAAATAACTTGGCGAAAGTGTTCTCTATCATGATTAGATGTACAATTTGAAATATTCATATAGCTCCAAGGTCACAGTTCAAGGTCAAACATTGAATTTAAGTATGTCCAGAGCATAGCTCCTAAAATTAAGGATTAATTTTGAAATAACTCTTCACAATTGTTCTCTATCATGAGTAAGTGTGCCATTTAGATTTTCTTTAGATAGACCCAAGGTCAAGGTCACAGCTCAAGGTTGAACTTTAAAAATTAGCAGGAGAAGGGCAAGCATATAGCAGCAGCTTTGTCTGTCTGTCCATCCAAACCCTTTTCCCTAATATTTTACATTTTTTGTGTGACGGCTAGGTTAGGGGAACATAATCTGTTTCTGACCTCGGCAGTCATTGGCCTCAGGTGAGCGCTTTAGAGCCTATAGCCCTCTTGTTTATTTCTAGAATACAATATGTAATATTCTGCTAGAGGTTTTTTATTTCACACTAAACAAGTAAGCACTGGCTGCCAAAGGGTTCTCTTGGTTTACCTTCATGCCACAAATGATTAAGTGTACCAGTAAATCCAAATAGACATTATCTGTAATGTCTTCTGTATGATAATGTTGTCTACATAACTCGTTAACTAACACTTTCCTGACTTAACCCATCACTAGTAAATCAATTATTTTGCCAAGTCCAAATTCTGGACATTACCTTGTTCTTTTTTCCTTTAGATTTTTTTCTCTCTTTTTTTGTACCAATTTCAAAGTCATACTGATCATTTCATGCTCTATTTTGAAAGTCAAATTAATATCAAATGAAAAATTTAATATTTGCTATAACTTTTGATAGCTAAGTCATAAGACCTTAATCATTCATGATGTGTAATCCTTTGTGGTTAGCCCCTTCTCGTGGTATCAAGGTTGGGGGTCATCTGAGATGGTCAAGGTACATGTAATTGTCATATGGTCATATTTAAACAATTACTGATTAGGACCATTTAATACTTGTCCAAATTCAAAGAAATGTCATATTAAGTTATCTTTTTTGACAATAAGGGTAGAAAACATTGGAAAAAATGAAGCAATTTCTTCATTTCCTCTATGTTGTCCAAAGATTTTTTGAGGGAATAAGCTAAAATTTTAAGGTCAATGTCAAGGTCATGCACTTGAAATTGCAATTGCAGGGATTACAGGGTTTACATAATTTGTATCGAATAAACAAATATTTTTTTTCCATGTATTTGTTTTGTTTGAATGGGGTTTGACACTGCTTTCAACAATCTTTCAGTTATATCGCTGCAACTGGAGCACCTAACAATGGAATCTTGGTATTTCTCACACCAGTACTGCCATTACATCCTTTCCTAGCCTCCAGCTGCTATCCCACTTAGGTCTACGATTATCGACCCGTTGGTGAGAGACAAATAGTCGGAAAGGATGAGAGCCACTTTCGGGTATCAAACCTGGGACCTCTAGATTGACAGTCCGACACGCTACCAACTGCGCTATGACAGCGGCTTTTTTCCATATGTAATGGAAAAATTATAAATATTACCATTGATTTATTACAAGTTAATCAATTCCCACACAATGCCACTTTTGATGTCCCAAGACAAAAAGCTTTTTAAAACATTGTGGAAATTGAAGAAATTGCTTGTTGCAAGCAATTTCTTCATTATCCACAATGTTTTCTATCCCTATAGCAAAACAATCCAAAATTTCTAAAACCTCTTTCTCTTGGACCAATCGAAAATTTTCTCAACTGGTAGTGGATTAATAAAATGAAAGCATTTGAAGAGCCAAATAAGTATTTTAACCCATTCTCAAACGATCCCTCCTTTTTATGCCAGTCAAGAAAAAAGCTTTATAAAAATTGTGAAAAATCATCCACAATGTTTTCAACCACAAAAAATCCTATAAATAGAAATCAATCAACTTGAAATTGTCGTACCAGCTTCTTTCAAATTGGACCTGACTAAAATTTTGGAATGGGTCAAACCTTATCACAGAGATTAATTTTGCTAGTATATTATAAATTAAAGTGTATGTATTGAAATTTGAAAAGTAAAGGGAATAAAATGTTGTGATGTAACAGAATAAGTGTAGTATAGCAGACAAATGATTTTCTCTTTTTCTATTGGTCTAGCTTGAACAGTTGATTATTTCGGCAGCCTTTTTGATGATAGCTCAATCAGATTACGCTAGTGTATAGAGACCGGATGGATTATTACTGTAACAATATGTGATGAAAGGTTTTGATTATTTTGTGCTTGGGGAGAATAAAGTGATTTGTTCATGGTCTGTTGATTGTTAAACAGGTTAAAAGGTAATTATTTGGATTATGTTTCCTTTTCTTACAGTTCACTGCAAGTTGATCCTTACACTCTGTTTCCCTCTTTTGATTGTAACTCAAGAGATGTGAGAGCAAAATTATTGTAAGTGGTTAAAAGTATGTTTGATTGCAAGTGATTAACCGTTGTCATGCTGCATAAATTACCTTACTGAATTGCTGTCAAATCAAAGGGCTGAAAGCACTGATAGAACTTGTTAAAAAATCAATATTTTTTTAGAAATAAACTTCACAAACAAATATTGCAGGAAAAGTACAAGCAGGAGGTATAGACTAAGGTCAGCCTGCACATAAGCAATTTCTCCTTTTTCCACAATGCTTTCTCAAGTATAAAATCACAGTGACGTAAAATCCTGGGTTTATCCAGGAAAGGGTTAAACAAAGCAAGGTGACAAGGTCCCAATTCATTTGATGTCAACCTAAGACCCTACATATTTCTGTTTCAATTTCCTCTAATTGGATTTTCCTCTATTCATTAAAATGGTTGAATAGAGGAAATCTTAAGCTCATTACCAGAAAAGATTATTTCAGATTGGTCCAGACAACAATGCAAAGTTGTTGAAATTAAAAATGCCTTATAGTGTTGACAAGACTGTGGATATTGAAGATATTACTTGTTGCAAGTGTAGTATAAAATGAATTCAATGATTAAATTTTTTTAAAAGAAACAATAGTGTTTTCTTTTAAGTTGATTCCTGAGTAAGAGATTATAAAACTTTTTTTGTACTCAATTGAGATTTTACTCTAGTTTAAATAAATGTTGTGTTTCTTTGTAAATTGTAGATTTTGTGTTATGAATTGCAATTTGCCAATATAATGTTAGATTTTCATGCAGTTACTGTAGAATTAAACGTAATATATATCTTTAATTTTCAAACAAATTTTGAGTAAATTCTTCATTGAGTTCGAAAAAAGTTTTATAATCTTGGGCCCTGATGTTGAAGTGCCTGATATCTAAATTGTATAGCATTCAGAATTCAATCTCATTCCAAACACTATCTGTTTGTCACAATGTTTCTTGCTGTATAACTGATAGATTATTCAAAATGGCATTATACCATTCACACACCATAAAATTTAAGGCAAATTTTGGTTTAAGAAATTTTGTGTTATTTTTAGGGCAGGGGGGGGGGGGGGGGGGCGGGCGGAGAAAACATTGTGGAATATGAAGAAATTGCTTACCAAATACAAAATTTAGTCTAGTCAGAATTCAAGAAGCTTTAGGGATGACAAAATCAATATCTCAGTCTTTCTTTCTGCTTTGTAATAAAAAAATTGATAGTAACAAATAATTTTTTCATTTCCACATTGTCTGTTTCTCAAACTCCCTCCTTAGGATAGTAAAACTAGAGGGAATCTTTAATGGTATTGTTTAATTATTCTATTTGAAATATGCTTTTGATATCATAATGAAAAGATTAAGAAGTGGTAATCTTCATGCCAAATATTTTAAATTCCCGATCCTTATTCTTTTCTCTAGATCTTAAATTGACTGATTGTATTGGGGTTTACCGCCACTTTCAACAGAATTTTATTTATATTGTGGTGGCTGGTGCACCTTACCATGGTTTCCTGTCTTTTCTCAGACCAGTAGAAGCACAAAATTCTTTCCCAGTCACAATCCTGGCCACTACTCGTCTTATGCAAATTGGTGAGGGACAAATGACACTTGTGCTTGTTGTTAAATAATCAATATTTCTCTTGAAAATTAATTTCTTAAACTACTATGGCAGGAGGTGTTGACCAAGATCAGACTGCACGTACTCATGTGCAGACTGATCTTTGTCTACATTTCCTGCCAAAACCAGAATATTCCTGGCTCAGCATGACCAAGGTTAAAATTTCATAAACCTGAACTTGTTGTCTCATTTTTATTAGTCTATAATATTGACAATAATATTGTAATTCAGTATTGGGTTAACAAATCATTTTTCTTGTAACAGACAAAATAAAGGATAGGGGTTATGATAAACTCATACTGCACTCAGAAATTCCTGCAAACATCATAAGATATTTAGACATGAATAACCTTAAAATTGTTTTAGGTTTCTCTCTGCCAAATATCCAATATTTGTAAACAAGTGGAACATGATATTCTCTGTGTCTAAATTTTTAGCTTGGCTGTTTTGTAGGGCAAACTCAACATAAAACTAAAGAAGGGAATCTTTTGAAAATCTTCTCCCAAATCATAAGGCCTGGAGCTTTAATATTTGGTATGTATCAATACCTCTAGCAAAATACTTTAACCCATTCCAACACAGTGGAATTTTAGACCTGTCCAAATTGAAAGGAGCTGCAGACGACAATTTCAAGGTGATGGAATTTTTAATTTTTTCATCTTTGTGGATAGAAAACATTGTGGATAATGAAGAAATTGCTTGATCCAAGCAATTTCTTCATTTCCCACGTTTTCCAAAGCTTTTTTGTTCAGGGGCGTAAAAAGGAGGGATTGAGTGGGAATGGATTAAAGAAATACTGTAATCTGAAAATTGGTCCCTGTCTGTGCAATCCTTGATTTTAGTTGGGAATAAAGAAGGAAAACTATGAAAATCTTCTCCTAAACTATAAGGCCACGACCTTTGATATTCGGTATGTATCAATGCTATAATTGACCCTCTACCAAAACACTTCAAAGAATTATCATACTCTGAAAATTTGCCCTATATTGTGGGATCTTTGATAAACCGATTATTAAAGAAGAAACCTTTTAACCCATTACCAGACAGATAAAATTTAGAGTGGCCCAAATTGAAAGAAGTTGTAGACGACAATTAAGATTTATGAAATTTTGGATTTTTTCAACTTTCTGGGTAGAAAACATTGTGGAAAATGAAGAAATTGCTTGTAACAAGCAGTTTCTTCATTTTACACAATGTTTTCCAAGGCTTTTTTCCTTAGGGGCGTCTCAAAGCGTCACTGAGTGGGAATGGGTTAAGAACCTTCTCAAAAATAATTAGGCACAGAGTTTTGATATTTTATATACATCAAAGCCTTGAACCATCATACTCGGTAAGCAATATAGAACCATCAGGGTCCTCTTGTTTTTTCAATTATCCAGCGCCCAATAGCTGATGTTTTATTTGTTGCCCTTGTTAATTCTGACTCTAGCTCAATATTCTTGAAACATTGATTACCAGAAACTATTTTTACACAGAGATGTTTCTATTCTACCACAGTGTTCTTCTCTAATACAATTTTCATGGCTGTCAAGGACAATTTAGGACAGATACATATCTTTCACTCTAACATACTGATGACTAGAAACACCTCTCAATTATTTCAGTGACATTGAAAACTGTCCAGTTCAAACCCCCACGCCGCCCTCAAAGTACTCCTAAAAAGAGCATATTTATTTCATTTGTCATAGCTACTGATTATCCTTTTACAAAATTTAGACTGTTCCAAATTGAAAAAAGTGTCTGAACAATTTTTTTGTCTTCTGTGTTAAAATTTTGTTTATAATAAAGAGATTACTCCGCGTAAGAAGTGGGATCATGAGGGAATTGGTTTCCCGTACAATTCCTTAGTTTTACGTCCCTGTGATTTTAAACTTAAGTATATATTGTGGGAAAAGAAAAAAATGCTTGTAACACGCAATCTCTTCTTTTTCAGAAATATTTTTACCCTGCTGAGCGGTTATTTTTCAATTAAATCCACTTTAAACTATAGTCTGCAAAACCTTTGAATTTGGACCAGTCCAAAATTTTGTTAAACAGGAAGGGTTAAATCATACCTTCTAGCTAGTGCTTAGCCCATTCCCACATGACAAAATTTTAGACCAGTCTAAATTCAAAGAAGTTGCAGATAACAATTTTAAGTTAATGAAATCTTTAAAATCTTTGTCATCATCTAGGGTAGAAAACATTGTGGAGAATGAAGAAATTTTTTGTTACAAACAATTTCTTCATTCTCTACAATGTTTTTCCAAAGCTTTATTATTGAGGGGCATCGAAAAGCGTCATTGAGTGGGAATCAGTTAACCCATTACCAGATGGAAAAAATTTTAGGCATGTCCAAATTGAAAGGAGTTGCAGACAACATTTTAAAGTTTATGAAATTTTAGATTTTTTTAAACTTTTTGTTTGAAAAAATTGCGTAAAATGAATAAATTGCTTGCTAGAAGCAATTTCTTCATTCTACACAATAGTTTCCTAACTTTTTTCTTGAGGGGCGTCAAAAAGCTTTACTGTGTGGGAATGGCTTAACCCCTTTCCGTTTTTGGAAATTTTAGATTAGTCCAAATTGAAAGAGGTTGCAGACGACAATGAAAACTGATGCCATTTGAAAAGAAACCATCCTATGTGGTAGAAAATATTGTGGAAAAAGGAGAAATCGCTTGTTACAAGCAATTTCTTCTTTTTCCACAATGTTTTCTTGAGTATGAAATCGCAGGAACGTAAAATCCGGTATTTGAACGGAAAAGGGTTAACACAGAAAACTAGGAAAGTTTTTGAACTATGTAAGGATTCTCCTGATAGGCATCATCCCAAAGCAAACTATCAATTAGGTGTTATCAAATATTTCATCCTGATTATAAGCCAATGATGATACTGGCCATATGACTGCTCGGTCAAACTTCCCTTTACCAAGCAATCCCTTGTGTTTTTTGTGATTCCATACGACTGCTCGATCGAACTACCCTTGACCAAGCAATCCCTTGTTTTTATCATCAATTCCACTTGCAATGAGTGAAACATAGTTGTCACTAACAGAAGGTAGTGTATGTACATTAGCGTGTTTGTGCATCATCCAGCCTTAGTTTATCTTGGCCATAATTTCTATATTTGTGGATGGATATGAAAATAACTCTCAAGGCATGATTGTTTTCTATCATGATCAAAATTTCAGAAAGCTCCAAGATCAAGGTCACAGCTCATGGTCAAATATTTGACTGTCCTAACATTTTGTCTATTGACTTTCTAGTTTGTTTTATAGATTTACCCCACTTTTGACTGTATTTCATTTATATGGCCAAGGCTGGTACACCTATCTATAGCTTCCTGTTATTTCTCATATCATAACCACAACTACCAGCTTCTCATCCCATATACTTCTTTAATAGACGATTGTCAACATTCTTCAAAACTATTGGAGGTACCGTACTCAAATTTTGCATGAAGGTAATTCTCACTGATATAAAGGTAAAGGTCAAATGTCAAAAGTAAGGGACATCT
This sequence comes from Fragum fragum, assembly GCA_946902895.1. NCBI lineage: Eukaryota > Metazoa > Mollusca > Bivalvia > Cardiida > Cardiidae > Fragum > Fragum fragum. The sequence goes on along the minus strand of OX336378.1, from coordinate 22,599,813 downwards.
GTCAAGGCCCTTAAATGTAATACATTAGGGCTCTGTCTGTGACTCACTAATTTATTACATTTTAACCAATTCCTTCACAATTTTTTAGCTATTGTGATTGGTCATCGTCTGGCGTCAGGCCCTCCATCTGTCAGTCCATCCATTCACAATTACAAAAAAATGTTCTCCTCCTAAATTAACCATTTAATTCCAACCAAACTTCACAGAAATGATCCTTAGGTCATGCTTTTTCAAAATACTTAAAAAATACTGAAAAAACTTAAAAAATCTTCTCCTCCCAAGCCGTAAGACCTAGAGCTTTGATATTTGGTATGGACCCTCTACCAAAATACTTCAAAGAATTGCCTTATTCTGAAATTAGCCCTTTTCTGTGCGAGCCCTGATTTTACATAGAAATAAAGAAGGAAAACTTTAAAAATCCTTTTCTCCTGAACCTTAAGACCCACAGCTTCGATATTTGGTATATCTCATCATCTATCGACCCTCTACCATAATACTTCAAAGAATTACCATATCTTGAAAATTAGCCCTTTTAATGTGATCCCTGGTTTTACATAGAAATAAAGAAGGAAAACTTTAAAAATCTTTTGCTCCCAAACCATATGGCCTAGATCTTTGATATTTGGTATAAATCGTCATCTGTTGATCATCTACCAAAATACTTCAAAGAATTATCGTATCTTTAAAATAAGCCCTTTTTTGTGTGATCCCTGATTTTACAAAGAAATACAGAAGAAAAACTTTAAAAATCTTCGCCCAAACCATTAGACGTAGAGCTTCAATATTTGGTATAAATCACCATCTATTGACCCTCTACCAAAATACTTCAAAGAATACCATATCTTTAAAATTAGCCCTTTACTGTGCGATTCCTGATTTTACATGCAATTGAAGAAGGAGATTTTGAAAAAATCTTCTTCTCTCAAACCATAAGGCCAAGGGCCTTAATATTTGGTGTGTAATGATACCTATTGACCCTGTACTAGAATACTTCATAGAACTACTGTATTCTGAAAATAAGCCCTTTTCTGCGCAATCCCAGAAAGGAATAAAGAAGGATATTGTAGAAAATGTTCTCCTTCTTAACCATAATGCCTAGAGCTTAAAACCTCTAAATGATTGCTCTGTATATTGGCCCGTATCATTTTTTGTTTTCATTTACATTGCACGTGGAAGAATAATATCGGCGTTTGGCAATGGTTTCAAAATATGCAATAAAAGTCTACAGAATTTATTTCTTTGTACCATTTTATCTAAATTAAATCTACTTGCGTAAGTTACATAATCACAAATTTACTTGAAACAGATGCCCATTACCTTTTCCTAAACCCATTTTAACCCTTTTTTAACCCTTTTTAACCCGGAATAATTGCAATACTTCAAAATAGAGTATTTTCATTGGCCCAAATCGTATCACGTGATCAAATCAATTGCACTTTATACCTCGATAAAAGACAGAACTATTTTCGACAAAAATAGAAACAAAACAAGGTCAGGGATTTCCGATATTGGGAATTCACTTCCAAGAAATACCCAACTTGTTTTGTTACTATTTATAGTAATCACTCTTTGAATTTCGATTTCTCGAATTCCTTTACACTTCCATAGATTTTCAATAAATAGATAAACAAATAGTGTCCTTATAACAATTATGATGTTCGTTTTAAACATGAAGATTTCGAAAAACTCACCTTTATTAGCCGTAAATCCGAGATGTCGAATCGGCTTCGCCACAACAGCATGCATCGTGTCCATGTGGTAGGTTTATATTTCTTGTCTCTTGCAAAGCATCTATTCATAATTCTAACTGTTATCTACCCAGATATCATAATTTACAGAGTTTAAAGTTAGTATTTACTCATAATAATTCCAAATAAATCCATCGAATGTTCGAATTTCCATTTCAAAAAACCCAAGCGACGAAATAAAATGTCCGCCGTCACAACGACTCGAGCAATAAACTGTGTCAATGTATCCGTACGCCTGTCAAAGAAAAAGCAACTCCGCCCACAGTTCGCTTATTTGTTTTTATTTTCATCTCTCTATCCGTTTCGGATTTGAAAATAGACGTATTGCAATTATATGGGCTGAGTGTATTTTTCACTGCGTTTATTGGAGTATAAAGTGCAATTGCCTTAGCACATGGCTTAAACATAACGCCCTACGGGCGTTATTTGCCATGTGCTAAGGCAATTGCACTTTATACTCCAATAAACGCAGTGAAAAATACACTCATCCCTATAATATTCTGGTTTGGGCAGGAGGTATAGTCAAAGATAAGCCTGCACACATGTGCAGTCTGATCTTTGTCTACATCTCATGTTTGTCCAGATCAAACAAGAATTGTTTATGAAATCAATTTGTAAAAGAACAAACAAACTTGAAATTGTTATCTACAACTTCTTCTAATTTTGACCAGTCTAGAAATGGGAAAGGGTTAAAGAGAGCAATCAGTACAAAGATACAATGCCTGATAAAGTAAACTTTGGAGGATAAAGGAAGAAATGCTTGCTTGCCTTCCAAGAAGATAGTGATTTTGCTGATTCTTTGTTCATCAATATAACTATGTAAAAAGTACTCCCCAAGAACTGTCCTACAGTGTGATTGATTTGGGGTTTGAAGCCACTTTCAACAGTATTTCATTTGGACTTCAGTTGCATCTTTCCATGGTTTTCTATTGTTCACTGGCTTTCTATTGTTCACTGGCTTTCTATTGTTCACCCTAGTGCAACCACAATATTAGATTAGAGGCACCAGCTGCTCATTCCTTTCCAAAAAGCAAAATATGAGACTGGTCCAAATCTAAAGAAATTATAGATGACAATTTCATTTTCAGAGAATTTTGAATAGCGATTTCTTCATTTTCAATATTGTTTTCCTTTAAGTTGTTTCTTGAGAGGCATAATAAAGCTTGATTGTGTGGGAATGGGTAAAGTGCATAACTTGAGCACATTACTTATTATTTACTATTTGTGAGAGACAAATGACACATCATATAGTTTTAGAGATGTTTCTGCTACACAACCTTGTACTGTCCTGTTCCAAATGGAGAAATAGTATTTTCCATTACCAGACTACAAAATGTTAGACTGGTCCAGATTGAAAGAAGTTGCAGACAACAATTTAATGTACATGTACATTTGAATTTTGAGAGGAATGTGATACCATAGAATTAACCATTTCCTGTACAAACTTGGGATTTTACGTAGCCGAGATTTGTTTACTCGAGGAAACATTATTGTAAAAGAAGAAATTGCTTGTAACAAGCAATTTCTCCTTTTCCCACAATATTTTCTTCCACATAGGATGCTTTCATTTCAAATTGCATCCAATTTTCAATGTCCTCTACAACCTTTTTGAATTTGGACCAGTCAAAAATAAAAAAAAAAAAAAAAAAAAACGGGAAAGGGTGAAAAATATTTTATGAAAAGTAGAAACTGCTAGTTACAATCTTTTTCTCCTTTTCAAAAAGTTATATATTGATAGCTTAGAGCAAAAACATAGTATGGCTCTATACATTGTATGGAGCCATACTATGTTTTTGCTCTAAGCCCTCGGTATAGTTTATTTGGGATGGTATAATGATGGATTAACAAATTTCAGGCTGTAGGGCAGAAACACCTTTCACTGCAATGTTCATAACCTTTTTTATTGGGGGCGATAAAGATCTGTGTGGTTCAGGGTTTAGAATTGTGTGGTTACCATAGAGATGCTTGGTTTTGTGGTTTTGCGCAAATCAAGGTCAGTTTTTATGGGCTGTTTATGCTGGTATTAGTCATTATAATTTTAAGTTGAATTTGTAGTATAAATAAACTAGGTTGTTAAATTTTTAAATATAAAGATTTTATATTGAGATTGTGATGCATAAAGGGAGTTGTTGTGCGAATAAAGTCTGTTTCGTTCACTTACACAGGAACATACAAATTTGGTATTGGTGCAAAAGTTTTACTTCATTAAACACAATCCTCCTTTTGGATGTCCCTTAAGAAAACATCTTTGGAAAACATTGTGGAAAAAAAAGAAGCTGCTTATTGTTAGCATTTTATTCATTTCCCACAATTCTTTTCTACCTACAAAGATAAGGATTCTAAGATTTAATCAATTGAAGTTGTCATCTTCATCTTCTATCAATAAACGCCAGTCTAAAATTGTCATTTAGGAAGAGGTTAACCAATTCCCACGCAGTGAAATTTTAGACTGGTCCAAGTTGAAAGAAGCTGCTGACGACAATTTCAAGTTGATTGAATTTTGAATTTCTTCGTCTTTTGGGGAAACATTGCGGATAATGAAGAAATTGCTTCATTTTCCACTATGTATTTTACAAAGCCTTTATATCGAGGGGGTGTTTAAAAGCGTCATTGTGTGGGAATGGGTTAATAATTTTTTGGGTTTTTTTTATTGGGTTTAGTTTGGATTTTAACAATTTTCAGTCATAATGCGGCAGCTTGAGCACCTAATGATGGATTGTTGGTATTTCTCACACCAGTACTACCACTACATCCTTTTCTTCATTTTCCACAATGTTTGCCCTCTTTTTGGGGGGGGGGGGCGTTTGTTCCACCATTGTGTATGAATGAGTTAACCAATTCCAACACAATAAAGTTTTAGAGCAGTCAGAATTCAAAGAACCTGCAGACGACAATTTTAAGTTAATGAAATCTTAAAATCTTTGTCTTTTGGGATAGAAAACATTGTCGATAATGAATAAATTGCTTGTAATTGTCATTTTCCAAAATTTTTATCCAGAGCTCTCCATATTGAGGGGCGTTAAAAAGAGTCATTCCCACTCAGTGGCGCTTTTAGATGCCTCCAAGGAAAAAAGCTTTGGAAAACATTGTTGAATATTAAGTATTGCTTGTTAATTTCTTCATTTTCTACAATGTTTTCTACCCAGAAAGTTGAAAAAATCCAAAATTTCATAAACTTTAAATTGTCATCTGCAACATCTTTCAATTTTGGCCAGTTTAAAAAGTTTGCCGTATGGTAATGGGTTAAGAGCTTTCATCCAGAAGCTGTTACTTATTACCTTCCTTCATATACACTATCCCCAAGTGATATTTGGTACTGTGTAGGTACTTTTTCTTCATATAACAAATTGATATAGGCTGTAATATAGTACTCAGGGAGCATATATTAGAGCTGCGGCCATAGCCCATAGGACTCTTAAACATGGGTTCCCTGCTTTGATCCCTGGCTGCTTAGAAATCATTTCTGACATTTGTCTCCCACCCAGTGGATTATCCTAAACCTAAGTAGCATGAGCAGCTGGAGGCTTGAAAAGGATGCAGTAATAGTACTGGTGTGAGAAATACCAGGAATCCATGGTTAGGTGCTCCAGCTTATGCAATACGACTGAAAAACTGTTAAAAGTGGAGTTAAATCCCATTCAAAAAATTAATCCAGCATATCAAGCTATTGATAGAAGCTGGGGATTTTAAGTAAAAAGAGGTTCAGGTTTTAACGGTGTTTACAGTGTTTGCATTGGCAGAGATGTTCGAATCGCAGACTTAACCCATTACCAGACCGCAAAATTTCAGACTGGTCCAAATTGAAAGAAGATGCAGACGACAGTTAAAAGTTTGACAAAATTTAGATTTTTTCAACTTTCTGGGTAGAAAACAATGTGTAAAATGAAGAAATTGCTTGTTGACAGTAATTTCTTCATTTTATACAATTTTTACCAAATGGTTATTCTAGAGAGGCATCAGAAAGCGTCATTGTGTGGGAATGGGTTAAACTTTGTGGATATGTCAGTTATTACTACAGATATATGCTTGAAACTTGGCAATTTCATGGTTCTGCCACAAGAGCAATTCATACTGTTAAGGAAAAGAAAACTTGTTCTTTGTCTTAGCACTTTTGATTGAAGCCCACAGTGCTATTGTCATGGTGTTGTCTGTTCTTGAGGGGCATCAAAAATCATCATTATGTGAGAATGGGTTGACTTTCAGGAGGGGGACTAACAAGGAAATCTGTTTGTTTCTTTTCAGTTTATTGCGAATGACATCTCTTCTCGCTAACCTGTAAAAAAGGTATGCTTTATCTGTTACTTGATTAACTACTTCATTCAATGGGTAATTGCAAGACTAATGTATATGCCTATAAATATATATGCAATCAAAGTAATTATGCACTAACCCTTGAACCCTTGTCATGCTGAATATTATTAGTTGAGTGCCAAATGATAAGTTGAGCAGCTGCATCATCAGGTACCAAATTAGATATTGTTGTTGAAATGATATGATATAAGAAAAAAACAGGAAGCCATGGTTAGGAGCATCAGCTGCAGTAATCAAATTGGAATCCTATTCTAATGTGTTAACCCATTCCCCCTCAATCCAAGAAAAGGTGTGGGAAAATGTAGATGAAAATGAATTTTTTTCTTCCCAAAACATTTTCTACCCAAAAGATAAAGATTTTAAAATTTTATTGAATTAAGAGTGATGTTAGCAAATGGTTTGAATTTTGACCAATCTAATATTTTGACATCCATTAATAAGTTAAAGGACATGTCATCACTTTTCTGTGAGACTGCAGAACAGATTTGATGTTATTGTCCAACAAATCTTGAGCTTAGTTTTAGCTCACCTGACCACAAGGGGAGCTTTAGGATCTGTCGTGCGTCATACATCCTTAACATTTTCTTTTAATATCTTCTCTTCCTAAATTACTGGGTCTATTTGGACCAAAACTTGGCAGTAATTAGGTGACCCTTTCAAAAATAAATTTGTGGAAGTGGCAGGGCTGGGCTTATCTGACTTACAGAAATAAATAGTAATGGATTAACCCTTTCCTGTTTTTCAAAATTGTAGACTGGTCCATTTTGAAAGAAGTTGCAGACGACATTCAAAAGTGGGTGTAATTTGAAAAATAAGCAACCTATAGGTCAGAAAATTTTGTGGGAAAAGAAGAAATTACTTGTAACATGCATTTTCTTCTCTTCCCACAATATTTTCTAAAGTATAAAATCACAGGGGTGTAAGAACAAGGAATTTTGCAGGAAAGGGTTAAGCAGAAGGGGACCTTATCCAAACTCAATGAACAAATACTTAGAAAAGGCTTCGACTCAATCCCCACATGGTACCGCTTTTTGATGCCCCTCAAAATACCCAGAGTGCACAAAGAAATAAGATTTCATCTACTTGAAATCACTGTTTGCAACTTCTTTCAAACTAATTATTCAGATTGCAAAAATGTGGGATTGTGTGGTAATGGGTTAAACCCGTTCCTGTTGAGCATAATTTAAAACCGGCCCAAATTCAAAAGTTTAATTTTGCAGATAAAAATCCAAAATTGATTTGATTTGAAAAATGATCCATCAGCAAGGTACAAAATATTGTGAAAAAGAAGAAATTTCTTGTTACAAGCATGTTCTCCTTTTCTACAATGTTTCCCCAATAATGAAATCAAAGGGACATAAAAACCAGGGATTGAACAGGAAAGGATTAAGATGGTTTCATATTTTGCAAAAAGTAATGATTATTCAAGAAAGGCATGATAATTTTGAGAAAAAAAAAAATCATACCTATCAAAGTGTAAAATTATAAACATTTTGTAACAGTTTATCTAATCAAAGTTGTGAGTAGTATAAAAGTTGTCATAGAAACCTTTCCAAATATGGAAATTTGAATAAAATGAAGCCACTGGAGAGTATCATATGGTCATCTATTTGTCTGGCTGGTTTCTGATTTTGTGTGAATGGTAAAACATTATCTGAAAGGTCGTTTAGATCATGCAAATAAAAAGTCTGAAAACTGAGTTCTATCTAAGTATAAAAGGGGGTGAGGACAATCATAACCCTACCCAGATGGTAAAGTTTTAGACTGGTCCAAATTGAAAGGAGTTGCAGACAAAATTTAAGTTTTATGATTTTTAATATTTTTTTCAACTTTCTGGATAGAAGCACTATAGAAATTGCTTGATTTCTTTATCTTACACAGTGTTTTTCTATTGATTTTCAGGAAGGGCATCAAAAAGCATTATTGTTTGGTAATTGGTTACCTCATTCCTGGACCTCAAAATTTTAGTCTTTCTGTTAGTATAACTTGCAGAAGTGAAGGGCTGTCATTTCTCCTTGGGAATTGATTGGTCATCTATTTGTCTAGCATTAATTGAAGGTGATGTCTTAATTTGGACTAGCCCAGACTCATTCATCACACTAAATAAATCAGTGCCCATGGTATTGAGACTGTACTAGAAATCATAGCTCATTCAGGAATTTTCTAAAATGAGATCATATAGCCTATTGATTAGGCTAGTTTAGGTGGTGAGTTCTCTGTCCATTTTGGATCCAGGATTTCTGTAAATGGGGTTCAAACCTACCAATGGGGCTTTCCCTTTCCTATTATTACTAAATGTTTATTGCATTTTCTCTTCAAAATTCAATTAATAGGCTTCAAGGGGTTGTGGTGTTTCAAACGCCCCCCTCTTTAGATCCACTACTGCTGGGTCTGCCTTTGAATCTGAAATAAAGAATTTGTTTAGCTAAAATACATTCTAGCTTCTCAATTACCATATCTTTACCACAATGCTTAATCTCATAAATTGAAAAACAACTGCTAACTACTAATGTGGCATTAACAGTTATTATGATTAGACCACAGTTGAAATCTTGGGCTTTATCGTGGATGTATTGAGATCATTGTAACGGATCTTATCAGATTGTATCCTCTCTTGATGTCAATTGCCGTAATCTGGTTAATTGTGGAAAAATGTTTGGCAGTTAAAAATATTTTAATGATTAACACAATTATCAGAACTGTCGTAACCATTGCATCAGATTGTAAGTAATTGCAATTGCAATAGACCTTATCAAATTGTGTTTGCAAATCTCTGTCATGGGGGTGGAGACAAATAGCGCAATCTATTGCGATATTCTGTCCACTCAATCGTAATCCCTAAAAACATCCATCCAACCTTTGTAAAACATTGCAACAAAGCGCAATCAGTCGATAACGCTCGTATGAGAATGCATCGGCATGTATCATGCATCAAAGATCGTTGACACTTATCGTTATAATCTTGAAAAATCAAAATGGAATTGTGAACCCACTCATGATAATCCTATCAGATTATATGTCATCGTGTCTATCCTGGACACAGATTGTATTACCACAAATTGACCAGTCATGACCAAATCACATCTTAGTGTAACAAATCATATCAGAACGCATGAAATCGCACCAACACGTTTCAAATTATCAAATTACAGCAACCTTTTAACAAGCAATATCTTCATTTTCCAAATATTCTTTTACCCAGAAAGAGACCGATTTTTAAAAACTCACCATTTTGATATCTGAATCTGTCAATTGACGAGTTAAAGATTTTCGAGGTGTTGAAACAGGTTAAGTGAAGACTGATCAGTCTACAGTGGTGTGCAGGCTGATTTGAGTCTTCAAAAGGCAAGTGTACCTTTTGCAAATACCAACCCCATTTAATTAATGAAATTAACCCTTGTCATGCTGAACCCGGAATATTCCAGTTTGGGCAGGAGGTTTAGACAAAGATGAGCCTGCACATGAGTGCAGTCTGATCTTGGTCTACACCTCCTGTTTGCCTCTTTAAGCCAGAGTTGTTTGAATAGTCAATTTTCAAAAGAAATATTGACGGTCATTAAGACTTTCCAGTGCAGTCAGTCCTTTGATTTTAAAGCAATTCTATATAGGATTTTAAGTCCTGTTTAATCCCTGGTTTTTACGTCACTGTGAATTTATGATTGAGAAAATATTGCAGAAAAAGAAGAAATGGCTTGTAAAAAGCAACTTCTTCTTTTTTTCTACAATATTTTCTACCCTAGTGAATGGTTATTTTTCAAATTAAATCCAATTTGAATTCTGGTCTGCAAAACCTTTGAATTTGGACAGGTCTAAAATTATGCAAAACTCAGGTAAGGGTTACGTTGTTGCAATTTTTATCAAGGTGTATCCACATGTAGGAAAGGTCAAGAAGTCCTAAACAATAATGCATACTTGAAACTGATAGGTGAGATAATCATAATGGCCGCAGCATGACGAGATTCTGTTTATGTGTGACTTATCATACAAAAAGGGAACATAAGGGATTCAGTGCAGAGTTTTGATGTATGCAGGTTTTACATGTTCGAGACTGACAAATAAGTATGCAGGAGACTAAAAATTTTACTTCTATAAGTCCCATCATTTAACCCATATTAAAACTTGTCATTCTGAATGAAATCTTTATCTAAATTTGCATTAAAATGAAACAATATTCCTTTATTCACAAAGTTTTCCAAAGCTCTATTTCTTCAGTGTGTAAAAATGTTTGATTAATTCATAATGAGTTATATTTGTATATTTTTTGTTGAATGGCATTATAGCCGTATATGAAATTTAAGCTGTCATGCAACCAAATCTGACAGTAGTGAAAAGTTTCGACCCATGTCAGTTACTGCACTATGCGCACAGGTGACCATGGTCAACACTGTATGCCTGAACGTTAGGAACAAAAGTGAGGTGGATCCCTTTGCCTGCGAAGATGTATTTACTCTTGATGGGTCTCAAATGAATATAATAGGTCCTAAAATAGAAACTGATCAAAAGGATTGATAGCTTTGCTTGTATTACATCAAATATGATTCCTTTATGTGATAAGATGAATTTGTTTTACAAAACTCCAGAAATATTTAAAAACCTCTCTCAATCATTCAGTTTTTGCATTTGCTTTAACTCGTGTTGCCATAGAAACTCTTTTCAAGGCAAGAAATTAAATTCCCAAATGCATTTTTGAATAATCTGAATTCTTGAAGATCTCCGTTTGGCCTGGAAAATTAATCCCATGCAAACAGCCATTATGGTTCAGGGCCTGAAAATATGTGGTTATGTGGAAATGCTGAGTTAACCTATTACTAAAGAACAAAATTTTAGACTGGTCCAATTTGAAAGAAGCTGCAGACAACAGTTGAAAGATGTTGAATTCTGTAAAATACTTGTGATTTAAGGTAGAAAACATGGTGGACTATTAAGAAGCCGTGTGTTACAAGCAGTTTCTTAATTTTCCACTATGTTTTCTAATGATTGTAGTTTTGAGGGGTGTGGAAAAGTGAAATTTTTTAAGACAGTTTTGAATTGAAATATTAACCCTTGTCATGCTGTATAAATTACCTTAGTGAATTGCTTTAAAATCAAAGGGCTTAAAGCACTGGTAGAACTTGTTCAAAAATCAATATTTCTTTTAGAAATCAATTTCATAAACAACTCTGGCAAGAAGAGTATAAGCAGGAGGTGTAGACCAAGATCAGACTGCACTTATGTGTAGACTGATCTTGGTATACACCTCCTGTCAAAACTGGAATATTCCAGGTTCAGCATGACAAGGGTTAATTTTCGTTCTGTTAGATAATAACCATCTATTACAGGATAAAAATGTTTCACAAACACATAATAACCCTCTTCATGGTTTCTATGGTTTCCTCTCTTTCATATTTTAGTGTTTTTGAGTGAAATTGCACCAGTGCTAATGGAAACAGTTAATTTTGCAAATGTCTGGATGAGTCAGATCTCTCAATGGATAGAAGAAATTTTCACTGCATGTTTTTAAAAATGTTAACCCTTATCATGCTGAATGAAATCTCCCTTGGAATGGCATTTAAATTAAAGGTCTGAAAGTTCTGATTGTTGGTCAGTATTTCTTATGAAAATTGAATTTTTCATAAACATTTGGTGTAGACTAAGATCAGACTGCACTTATAAGCACACTTGTTCCCCATCATGTGTGGATGTGCCACTCAAATTCAGGCAAGGTCTAGGTCAAAGCTGAAGGTAAAAGTTTTGTCCAGATTATAACATCTTTATAGATGGATAGATTTATCATAAATCTCAATTTTCACCATGAGTTGAAGTTCCTTTTTATCCATTCCAACACAATCCCTCCCACATAAGAAAAAAGCTTTCGAAAACATCATGGAAAATGCTGAAATTGCTTGTATATAGCAATTTTATCATAATCCACAATTTTTTCTATCCAATACAACAAAAAAATAAATAAAATTCCACCAAATTGAAATTAGTGTCTGCAATTTCTTTCTAAAATTTTGTTGTGATTGAATGGACTAAAACATTTGATCAAGTAGATTCAAGATCAAACGTGAAGGTCAATATTTTGTCTTGACCATTATTAATAGTAACATTTAAGGATGGATTCCAAAATACATTTGTACGGTTGTTCTCCATCATGAGTACAAATGACATCTTTTGCATACAGATCATTCAGGGTCACACTGCCTTGGAGGTCACAACTTGTCTTTAGACATCCATTTCTTAAGTTGTACAAATTTAATTGCTTTTGTCGACTATTATGACTAAGCTGTAGTTACAACATTTAAAATGCTAAACCAACAAAAAGGCTTTTATCTCACCTGAGCACGAAATGAACTATTGTAATAATCACCTTTCGTACGGCGTCCGTCCGGTGTGCGTCGTCCGTCTTGTGTCGTGCGTCATCCCTCCACAATTTATTTAAACAACATCTCCTCCCAAACCACTGGGCCAATAAGACCTAATTTGGCAGAAATGTTCTTTAGGTGGTCCCCTCTAAAAATAGCTAAAAGAATTGAAATTTGTTAAAATAACCTCTTGTTGCCATGGCAACATAAGTGAAATTTTAAAATAATCTTTAAAAATCTTCTCCTCCTGACCCAGAAAGCGTAGAGCCTTGATATCTTGCATGAAGCATTAGTATATTGCCCTCTTTCAAAATAGCAATATTCATAATCTTTGGGTCTCCATTGGCTGAGCCCAAGGGGGCTGAGTTTATATAGAAATAAAGAATGATTTAAGTGACATCTCCTCAAAAACCACTGGGCCAATTTGAACCAAATTTTGCATAAATATTCCTTTGGTTGTCCCCTCTAAAAAAAGCTAAAACAATAATTATTGAAATCTATTAAAAGCTGTGGTTTGAATGGCAACAAAAGTGAAATTTTAAAATAATCTTTCAAAAACTACTCCTCCTTAACTAGAAGGTGTATAGCCTTGATATTTTGCATGAAGCATCAGTATATTGACCTCCTTCAAAATAGCTAAAATCATGATCTTTGGGTCTCAAGGGGCAGAGCCAAATGGGGTAGGGTTTATATAGAAATAAAGAATGATTTTAAACGACATCTCCTTCCAAATCACAGGGCCAATTTGAACCAAATTTGGCAGAAATGTTCTTTAGATGGTCCCCTCTGACAAAAGCTAAAAGAAATGAAATTTGTTAAAAACTCTGGTTGCCATGACAACAAAAGTGAAATTTGAAAATAATCTTTAAAAATCTCCTCCTTCTGATCCAGAAGGCATATAGCCTTGATATTTTGCATGAAGTATCAGTATATTGACCTCTTTCAAATTAGCTAAAATCATGATCTTTGGGTCCCCAGGGGGGAGCCCGAGGGGGTGGGGTTTAAATAAAGAATGATTTTTACATGACATCTCCTCCCAAAGCACAGAACCAATTTGAACCAAATTTAGCAGAAATGTTCTTTAGGTAGTCCCCTATAAAATATCTAAAAGAATTGAAATCTTTTAAAAACTCTGGTTGCCATGGCAACAAAAGTGGGGTGGAGGCGGAAGGGGGGGGGTATACGCATGAAGCATCGATTCACTGACTTCTTTCTTATTTCTGAAATTACAACCCATGGATCCAAAGGGGGGAAAAAGTTTCCTCCTTCTTTCACATTTGCCCTAAAGCCTTTGAATTTGTAATTTAGACCTTTGGATCCTCAGATACATAGTCTATATTATTATGTATAAAGTATTGCCCACTTGTATCATAATCCTAACCTTAATATGAAATTAGACTGTTGAAAGGAAAAGAGCCTTTATCTCAGGTGAGCGCCCCAGGGCCAACGACCCTCTTGTTTATAAAATGGTTTCCCTTGAGGGGCATCAAAAAGTGTCATTATGTGGGAATGGGTTGAATTGGATTGGATGTTGTACTGATGAGAATCAATGACCAGTCCATTGCTAGATGCCCTGTATTAACCCATCGTCAGACAACAAAATTTGAGACTCTGGTCCTAATTCAAAGAATTTGCAGATGACAGCACTTACTTGATAAACAAGTCTTTTTCATTTGGCGATAAAAATATTGTGGATACCTGTAATGAACAAACAATGTAACAAGCAATTGAACATGCAATTTCTTCATTTTCAGAAGCTTTTGTCTAATGAGGTGTCAAAAAGAGGGATTGTGTGGGAATCCTTTTGATTATTATGAACAATAAAGATATTGTGAAAGTGGTGTAAAACCAATGCAGGTAACAGAACTCCCTGAATCATAGCCAATTACAATAATTCAACCATAAGCTACTGAATGTGGCTCTGCTACTGAGTGAACCAATTATCAGACAACAAAATTTTAGACTGGTTCAAATTAAAAGATATTGCAGACCACAAATTTAGTTGATTTAATTCTTAGCTCACCTCAGCACGAAGTGCTCTGGATGAGCTATTGCAATCGGTCATAGTCCAGCATCCCTCTGTCAACGGTCAATCCATCCATTCACAATTACCGTATTTATTCGAAAAATCGCCCGGGCGATTATTAGAATAGTGACCATCAGCAAAGTTGGAGGTGGGCGATTATTAGAGTTTTTTTTGGTATGGAGGTAGGCGATTAGAGAGGTGTGTGGTATGAAAGATGACCGGTGAATACAAATAGTACGAAAAGCATAATGACATTTTATTTAATGTATTAACGACTTTTTAAAAGCCAACGGTATATTTAGTTCTGCATTTGCATCGGAAATTAAACAGCTAAAAGTTGGGAAATCCCGCAGCACTGCATCATAGTCAGGATGAATTTTGAAATGTCTAATAATTTGACCCTCGCAACTTGACATCGCGTATCATCGTTATTCCTGTATTTGTAGGACAATAAAGATGTACCTGTTTAAAGTATAATCCATTTTTGAAAGACCTGAACAAATTCGACGTAAAGCTAAGACTTGTACCCCTGTCGTCTTAGTCCCGGTTTTGTTTAAGGCATTTAATCATAACGGAAACAAAAATCAAGGCTGGGTCTATCACGACGAATTAGTTATAGTAGCAGGGCTCTGCAAAGTGGGCGACTTAGGCAAAAAAGTCGCCTGGTTTCATAAAACTTCGCCTGATTTGCTGATCAAAGCGAAGTCGAAGTCGCCTGGAATTTTCGGGAAGTCGCCTGGATACGATAGGTGATAACCAAATCTGGCCCAGTGGCTATAAAAGTAGGGGACAGTGTGCAATTATACAACTGTCGGTCGGAAGCCCTTTCATCGTAATTCAAGCGTGTATCGATAGTCGCGAGGGCAGCAGATCATCAGAAAGAGGGTTATGTTCTGGCAGCTAATAGTCAACATGCTTGCTTTATTAACACCTACGCTGATTGGTTTCGGCAATGCTTTGTATACTATCGGCACTAGAAATCTTTATTTAAAATCCTTTCACTTCTTAAGTTTTAATTATTTCTGTAAATTAATTTATCATCAGTCTACGAGATTTGTTGCTTACTTTCACATAATGAGAATAATGGCCAACATTTACGGACGCCGTGTCATTTACCAGAAGTCAAAATTTTGTTAAAAAATTTGAAATCTTGATGAAAAATAATTCTGCCGAAAATCTACGTAGATTAAATTCATTTTTCATTAGAGTCCTTCAATTTGAATTATCTACTTTAATTGTAACAAGTGAAGAAAATTATGGCAAACAATTTAAAGGCTGCTACGATCTTTTCCTGAGTTTCTTGTTATGATACATTCTTCCCAAAACTAAATTCTACTTACTTGTGTTGTAAATAATTCCTTTAAATAACATGTAATCCTATAAAATGGAGCAAATTATCCTGTGTTAACTTTAAACCTCTGCATGTACACAGTCTGGTTTTTTGTACTCAGCAGTAACCCTTACCCTTTACACATTATAACTGACTTAATCACAGAGGACCTTTTTTGACTAATTATTGACAATTTTAGGCCCTATATGATATCAGGTAAAGTGGACAGTCTTTAACTCATTACCACACAATCCCCAATTTTGACATCTTGGAATGTTTTTATGGGAAACTGTGGAAAAAGGAGGTAATTATTGCAGCAAGCAATTTATCCTTTCCCCGCATGTTTATACCCTCTTTGGCACATTCTTTCTTATTTAAGCTCAGTTTGAAATGTCTTATTTAGCTTCTTTCAATTTGTATCAGTCTGAATTTTTTCTTCTGGTAATGGTTTGATTAAATACATGTTGTTACAATAAAATCTTTTCTCATTTTCTGCTTCAAATAGGAACACTACTAATTTCATTCAGACTGCCTGTACACTTTTTCCATTTTTTTATTCGTTGACTTTCTTATCATATATGAATCTATTATGAAATATTAAACACAAAAAAAAAAAAATCAGAAAAAAACTCTTGAATTCTCAAACCTAAAAAAAGTAAAATAAAGGATTTGTTCAGAGGAATAAGATCTTTATTGAGGACTGAAAGAATAAGCAGTATTTTCTATGTTTATTGCATAATACATAATATAAAATGCAACTACTTGGTTGTAAAGCTATTTTATTTTCTGATAGAAATGAGGAATATGCGCAAAAACTTAATTTTTAACGCGATCCACTTCTCCTGAAAGTCTCACCACTTCTCCCCATTTTGAAAAACTTCTCCCAATTCTCAGACTAGTGAGAAGTGACTTCTCCCCAAATTCTGGGAGTCTGCAGAGCCCTAAGTAGGGTCGTGTTATAATCTTAACTCATGAGTAATCGTGCCAGGTGTTCAACGCGACAATGTAGAGACGCGTCGGTCACCAAGGAGATATGGCCGCGTGGGAACTTTCCCGACTCTTTTCATTTCCTTCATTATTGAAAATAGCAATCTCATTTCAATTTAATAAAATTACGATAATAAGTGTTTTGTTATGGATATTTAAATCATTTACTTATTTTCTAGCGTTTCACTGAATATAACTGGATATAAGCGTATAAGCGTTGAAAAATTTGATATACATCCTGTCCACGGCCCTACACAGGGACGTCCACGGTAAAGGTCTTTCTCTTTCGTGTCTTTTTTTCTTTACCCATATCTCCTTATCCTAACTGATCGGATTTAATATAAATGATTTCTTGGCTCATTACTGAGGTAATTTTTTGAGAATTGTCAAGACTAGAAATAAGTTAATGCTTGCAAATGATTTCATTGTTATTGGTAGTTCTCGGTAGTTTTTACCTAAAAACGTAGACTTTTTGGATTCAGCCATTTAATATTGGATAATAAACATTAAACTTTTTTCAATATTGATATGTTTATTTCAATTTAAAATAACAGTCCATCTAAGAATTTCACGCCCGCAGACACCAAGACAATGGGAGCCTCATAACAAAGTTTAAAATCACTCTTATGTCCAGATGATACGGAAATAGATTGTTTTAGTTTTTTTTTAGATCAAGTGACAAACTCCATTTTTTCTTTCCGTTCACAGTCAGTCTTTAACTGACCTTGGCAAGTTGAAACAACTAAGTTAAATGACGTATCAAAAGTTAAGCCTTGGCAGTTCAAGTTGAATAATGAATAATTATGGAGTAGCGGCGACGATCTCTTTACGTTTTTATAGGAATAAATTACTTACCTTATAGATTCAAATCAAATATTATTTCATTTCATTCAAATACGCCAATTAATCATCACTTGATTTTCGATCGTAGAATGGGGATGGGCGTTTATTAGAATCACCTATTGTTACTGAAAATCGGCCAAAAAAGGCCGCATTTTATGCAGTATTTAAGGGGATGGGCGTTTATTAGAATATGGGCGATTATAAGAATAAATACGGTACAAAAAAAAAATCTTCTCCTCCTAAACTGACAATGGAATTTCAACCAAACTTCACAGAAATTATCCTAGGTCATGCTCTTTCAAAATACTTCAAAGACTTGAAATCCATGAAGAACTGGTGGCCAGGGCCACGGAGTGAAAAAACGTAAAAAAAATTCTCCTCCCAAGCCGTAAGGCCTGGAGCTTTGATATTTGGTACAAATCATCATCTATTGATCCTGTACAAAAATACTTCAAAGAATTACTGTTTTCTGAAAATTGGCCTTTTTCTGTGTGATTCCTGATTTTACATGGAATTAAAGAAGGAAAACTTTAACAATCTTCTTCTCCCAAACCATAAGGCCTAGAGCTTTGATATTTGGTGTGTAATAAAACCTAATGACCCTGAACTAAAATACTTCATATAGTTACTGTATTCTGAAAATAAGCCCTTTTTTGTGCAATCCTAGAAAGGAACAAAGAAGGATATCATAGAAAATGTTCTCCGTCTAAACCATTAGGCCTAGAGCTTTGATATTGTATTAATGCCTTTTGACCCGCTACTTAAGTACTTCAAAGAATTACTGTACTCTTGAAATTGGCTCAATATGGTTGGATCTTCACTTTACCTAGGATTAAAGGAGAAAATCTTTAAAAAATCTTCTTTTCCAAAATGATTAGGTGTAGGTCTTTGATATTTTGTATAGCCTTTTGTAAAGCCTTGAGCCATCATACTCAGGGGAGCAATAGAGGACCATCATGGTCCTTTTGTTATTAAAAAGGTAGCTTTTTGGGTAGAAAACATTGTGGATAATGCTCGTAACTTTCTTCATTTTCCACAGTGTTTTCAAAAACTGTCTAGGTTGGAGGCTTCAAAAAGCATGCTTGTGTGGGAATGGGTTAATCCATCATCAGACAGTAACATTGTATACTTGTTCAATATATCCAAAGTAATTTTGAATTACGTATAAAAAAGGGCCATATAATATAGACAACAATAGGAGAAAATGAATTGCTTGTCATAGGCAATTTCTCCTTTTCCAACAATATTTTCCATAGCTATTTTGGAATAACAACAATTGGAGAAAATAAAAGATTGCTTGTCACAGGCAATTGTTCCTTTTCCCACAATATTTTCAATACCTATTTTCAAAATTTATGATAGTGTTGCAATGGATTAAAAATACACATTATGTGATCAAACGTAAATACACTTTGTACACGATTAGACCATTACATACATTGCCAACACTCACCTGTATGGGGAATTCCCAATTTTCCAATAGTTCGAAGAGCATAATGTGCTAAATATAGGTAGATAGTTGTTCTGTTTATTTCGCTATTAGTGTTTTATGACCAAGCATTATCTCATATTGTAGTGCATAGATGATAGAGTTCTCAAATTTAAACTTTGCAGTTGCTATGCAGAAAAGTGTTTGATATTTTGAAATAAGGACTATTTTATTATTACAAGTAAGTATTATATGTTAGTGTTCTGAACAGGTAAAGTGAGTTAGATTCTTGCAATATAAATGATGATATATTCAAGTTAAATTGGACTTGTCTTAAACCTTGTCATGCTGGATTATTAATCATCTACAGAACTGAGTTAAAAACAAAGGGCTGAAAGAGCTGCAGGACCAATTTTGAGTTAATATTTAGTTTGAAATTTAATTATATGAAAAACTTGCTCTGAAGGGATAAACAGGTGGTGCAGATAAAAAATAGTCTGAGCTTTTGTCTATATCTCCTGCCAATAGCAGGAATATTCCGGGCTCAGCATGACTAGGGTTAATTACTCATACCTTAACCAAGTCCCACACACTGAGGTTTTGGAGACCCCTAATGAAAAGAGAGTTAGGAAAATATTGTGGAAAATGAAGAAACTGCTTGCAACAAGCAATTTCTTCATTTCCCACAGTTTTTTTCTAACCAAAAAGACACACAAAAAAAAAATCAACTTGAGATTGTTGTCTGCAGCTTCTTCTAGTTTGGACCAGTCTAAAATTTTGTCTTCTGGTAATGGGTTAAACCATTCAACAAACCGCCTTCTATATCATGATTGTGTGCACAAATTCCTAACCCATTCCCACTCAGTTCAGCTTTTAGACGCCCCCAAGGGAAAAAGCTTTCAAAAACATTGTGGAAAATGAATAGAATTGCTTGTTACAAGCAATTTCTTCATTTTCAACAATGTTTTCTACTCAAAAAGTTAAAAAAATCTAAATTTTCATAAACTTTGAATTGTTGTCTGCAACTCCTTTGAATTTGGACTAGTCTAAAATTTCGCTGCGTGGTAATGAGTTAAGTTAAGATCTTTCTGTTGGTACAGTACAGAACATCGTAAATTTGACAAACTGATTGGAATGTCATTGGATGCTGAACGCTACATGATCGTGATGGAATGATTGTTGTCAAGCCCGCACGCACTCAGCAAGACATTTCACTTCGGTGTTAGTGTGTGTGTGTGTGCGTGTCCGGATTTTTTCCTGAGTATAACTTCTATATTTATGGATGGATTTGTAAAATAACTTGGCCCAGTTGTTCTTCTTGATGATAGTGTAATGCGTAACGTTTGTTCTGATACATCCAAGGTCAAGGTCAAGGTCACAGTTGAAGATCAAATGACAAAATTGACCTTGTCCAAAGCATAACTTCTACATTTATGGATGGATTTGAAAATAACTTGACACAGTTGTTCTTCTTGACAAGTGCTATCTATCTATTTATACTGCCTAACTCCCCTTTCGGGTATTACTGGCAGGTGACACAATCTAGATGTTTTCACGTCCCTGAAAGAGAGGCAGTGGCTGAATCCCACTGCTACCCACTTTTACAGCTGGGTAGACTGGGGCTGGCTATTAAGTGTCTTGCCCGTGAACACACCCCGGTGACGTTGGGGCTCGAACTCGTGACCTTCAGATCACGAGTCAAGCACCTAAACCACTCGACCATCGAGGCAGTCGCCGGGGATCGAAAAATTCATTTAGTATGTACATGTATTACCTGCTGGTGTCATAAAAAACTTTTGTTGTTATACCTCCAAGATCAAAGTCACAGTTGAAGGTCAAACAATAAAATTGACTTTAGCTTAACTTCTACATTTTTTGATTGGAGTGAAACAATACAGTAAAAATTTTATCGCAATATATTGTAATATGGTCAACCCATATTGCAATACATATAGTAATTTACCCTTTCTTTATACTAAAAATTATGAGTTGACCACTTATAGTCCCTGTAAAGATAATACATGTACATACTAATTGAATTTTTCGATCCCCGGCGGCGGCACTCATCCTTTCCAACTATTTGTCTCTCACCAATGGGTCGATAATCATAGACCTATGTGGGATAGTAGCTGGGGGCTAGGAAAGGATGTAATGGTAGTACTGGTGTGAGAAATACCAGGATTCCATTGTTAGGTGCTCCAGCCGCCGCGATATAACTGAAAGATTGTTGAAAGCGGCGTAAAACCCCATTGAAACAAACAAACAAGCTAATTGAATTTAAAACAAAGTAGATAACTAATAAATCCTCCTTTTTATTCTTCAATTATATCAAATTAATGAAACTGATGAATAGTTTTGTATGCAATATTCTTTTGCATGAATTTATAAAACAAATAGTATTATAATTCAAACTGAAATTGACAATTAATTTTATACTGACATGTAAAATTAATTCAGCTAAATGACCCAATGACATGTTAACAGTTAATCTGAGATTGAGCTGAAGATCAAGACATATTCTTTTTTATGAAGTTTTGTTAGAATCCAAATATGCTATCTGTATTGATAAAATATCACAAGCAGTCCTGAAGACTCGCTCAGAGTGCACATTTGACTGCAACATGCTGTCTGTCACAGAAAGCAGATCTTATAACGCTCTCTTGAGTATCTTGTTTTCTTTCAAGAAGTAAAAAACATGCCCAAACAGCACTTTTTCACTGTCAGGTTATTTAACAGTTCAAATCGATCCGCACTGTGATGGTTATTGACGGCCATTTTTTCCATGATGGTGCACTCCATTTTAAAGCCAGCTCTACTACCAAAATTCGGAAGAACAACAGAATGATTCTTTGCCCATTTACCTATTTTATTAAAATGCAAATCACATAGGATTAAGTTGGGAAAAATGATGAATATGAATCAAAATTTTTTCATATAATTGTAGTTAGGCAGAAAGCAATTAATCAGTGCCTGCTAAATCTAAATCGATCCAATTTGACAGGGTTATTATTTTACCTGAACACCGGTTAGGCCACCAGAGAATGATTGATTGAATGGGGTTTAATGCCACTTTTAACATTATTTCAGTCATATCACGGAAGCTGGAGCACCTAACAGTGGATTCCTGGTATTTCTTGCACCAGTATTACCACTTTGTTCTTTCCTAGCCTCCAGCTGCTATCACACTTAGGTGTACGATTATCCACCCATTGTTGAGAGACAATTGTCTGAAAGGCTATGTGCTGCCGCCGGAAAAGGAACCCATGACATCCCATAATTGAAGATTAGGAATTTGGTGTGCTACCCACTGCAATATGACGGCGACATGCCACCAGAGGAAACAAGTTCTTCTTTCGCTTTCGTAAATCTATTGTAAGTTTTAAAAATGATCGAGTTCAGAATGACTTTTTGGGAAAATAGTACTTATATATCTTATTTAAAATGAAAAGTAAACATAATGCAGAAAAAAACTGTACAGTAAAATTTGAACTTTTTTTGCTATTGACAAACGGCGGTTTAATGGTATATGGGTAAACCATGTCATCACAATTCATGGATGGATATAAAAATAACTTGGCACATTTGTTCTTCTTTATGAGTGCTAGTGTTATTTGATATGAGCTAGGTTAAGGTTGCTCATCAAGGTGAAACAACCTTGTCCAGAGCATAACTTCTACATTTATGGATGTATTTGAAAATTAATTGGCACAGTTATTCTACTTGGTGAGAGCTAGTTTCATGCAAAACATCTGTTGTGGTATGTCCAAGATCAAGGTCGCAGTTTGAAAAAAAATATAAAGGAAAAATTCTGTGCACCACATTCTCTACAAAACATGTTGTCCCTGGACAATCTATTTCTCGTGCTTGAACGCTAGTCACTTTTTTCTTCTGAACTGATTGAACGCTTTCTAGTCAAGACGTGACCGTTCAATCAATGCAACATTTCATTCAATCACTTCAACATGGAGAATCAACTTAACTGAAAATATTATTATTATTTTTTAACTTTAAATCACCAAAATAAATTTAAAAGAAAATAACAAGCACCAAAGCTTACATGGCAGTTTTAATTACAGAAATGATTGAACACTGTTGATTTAAAGGTTTTGATTAAGGATTGTTTGATCAAATATTTTAAAACCGTTATTGTTACAAGAACTCAGAACGCTGATTGAATGTGATTGCCTGGAAAGCAAATGAAATGATTATCAAATCAACAATATTCTGTACTGTATTAATGCTCAGATTGTCTATCAAGGTTATCTATTAGGGTCGCATTTGAAAAATTGACTTTCGGCAGGGGACATTCTTGTGTAACACATCTTGCTCCAATTTAAATAATATCTTTTGTCATGCTGGAAGAATATTCCTACATTTGCATGTATGCAGTCTGACTTTAGTCTGCACCACCTGGTTTACTTTAAATCAAAGACAATATTTAGGCCTTCCTGAGCTTTCATTCCCTTGATTTTAACCTTTTAACCTCAAGTGAGCTATTGTGATCATTGATCACCTTTTGTCCTCTGCCTGTCTATCATGCGTCACCCATCAACCATTTCTTTAGACAGCATCTCCTCCCAAACCAATGGGCCAGTTTGAACCAAATTTGGCAGAAATGTTCCTTAGGTAGTCCCCTCTAAAAATGGCTTGAAGAATTTTAATCTGTTGAAAATTCTGGTTGCCATGGCAACAAAAGTGAAAATTTGAAATAATCTTTGAAAAACTTCTCTTAGCCCTGAAAGGGTAGAGCCTTGATGTTTTGCATAAAACAACCGTATATTGACCTCTTTCAAAAAAGCTTAAATCATGACCCTCAGATCCCCAGGGGTGGATCCCCAGGGGGTATATAGAAATAAAGAATGATATTTAAACAAAATCTCCAAAACCATTTGGCTAAATCGAATCAAATTTGGTAGAAATGTTCCTTAAGTGGTCCCCTTTTAAAATAGCAAAAAGGATCTGCTCAATATTCTTGTTGCAATGGAAACAAAAGTGAAATTTTAAAATATTCTTTAACAATTTTCTCCTCCTGACCCAGAAGATATAGAGCCTTGATATTTTGCATGAAGCATCTGCTCATTGACTTCTTTCGTATTTCTGAAATTATAACCCATGGATCCAGAGGGAGGAAAAAGTTTTCTCACCCTTTTAAATTAGCCCTAAAGTCTTGGAAATTGTCTTTAAGACTTTAAGCTCCCCAGGTACAGAGCCTATATATGTATAAAGAATATCCACTTGTATTATAATCCTAACCTTAACATGAAATTAGACTGTTGAAAAAAAAAGAGCGTTATCTCAGGTGAGCGCCCCAGGGCTAATGGCCCTCTTGTTTTGAAAATAGATTCTATAAGCAACACTAGCTTAAAGAGGAGAAACAGGTGGTGTAGACAAAGATCAGACTGCATTATGTGCAGGCTGATCTTTGTCAATACCCCCAGAATATTCCAGTTTCAGCATGATAGGGGTTAATGCCATTCTGATTCAGCAGGTTTAGGGTTAAAATATGAGTATAGGATATTGACCTGACATGAACAGAACAGAAACATTATTGATAAGCAAAGGGACAATCCTGGATTTAAAAGTTGTTAAAATACTTTGTTTTGTTCATTGGATCTGTCAGAAGGATTATGGTGTACTAAACATGAATGGTATTTTATTTTCATAAATTGTAATGTCAATTTTGTACATTTGACTGAGTAATAATATATTTTTTTCATTGATCCTCTAGAGCCATAATCACTAATTCACAAACTGAATACATTTAATTTATTTTATATTAATCACAGATTATGTACATGAATTTAACCCATTCCCATACAATCCTGCTTTTTAACCCATTTCCACACAATGACACTTTCTAATACCCCCCAAGAAAAAGGTTTTGGAAAACTTTGTGGAAAATAAAGAAATTGCTTGTAGCCAATTTCTTCATTATTATCTACTATGTTTTCTGGCCCCAAAAGACAAAGATTCTTGAAATTTCATCAACTTGAAATTATTGTCATCTGCAACTCCTTTCAATTTGGACCAGTCTAAAATTTTCTCGTGTGGTGATGGGTTAACAACCTAACAAGAGAAGTAGGCTGGGAAACGTTGAGATTTAGAAGAAAAAAGCACAAGCTTATTATGTTGTTTTAAAATGGTTCGAGGTCTTACCCCTGATTATTTGTCTTCTCTTGTCCCTGATAGAGTAGATAATACATCAAAATATAACCGAAGGCGAGCTTAACAATCTTCAAAGTATTCCTTGTAAAACATCACTGTACAAAAAATCATTTATACCATCCGCAATTGACGAATGGAATAATTTGCCTCAAGAAATTTGAGATTTGGAATCTTTGAGTGCATTTAAAAATTATCTTGATAGGGACAAGCCAATACCAAATATAAACTTTATTTCGTCGGTGAAAGAAAGTTTCAAGTAATCCATAGTATACGAACTAAATGTAGTGCTTTGAACTTAGATTTATTTAGTATAAATTTGATTGATTCCCCACTTTGTCAATGTGGTGAAATTGAAAGTAGTCAACACTTTTTCTTTGATTGTAACTTTTACACCGCGATAAGAAACAAGTTACTCCGTTCCCTAACAGATATTTCTAATATTAATCTGGATGTTCTGTTGTACGGTGATGATGGCCTTACTTACCACGAAAATGTCGGATTATTCTTAGAAGTACATGCCTTTATCAGGGATAGCAGAAGATTCTGATTTAAGAAGGTTAAATTTTCATATTGTCCTTTCTTCATTGTTTCAAATAGAACCATTCCCGATGGTTATTACAATATCCTTTAATCTAGACATATGATGTTAGTGTTATATCGAAGGAGGAAAATAAATGCTTGGTCATGATTTTCATCATTGTTTATAAATGTATAAGTTGAATACCTTTTATTACAAGAGCACATCCCCTTGCACGCCTTCTCTTAAAAAAAAAAATATGTATCATGGTTAGACATTCTATTTTTTCTAATATAGTTATTAAAGAAGCTCAAGGTATGACCATCTAGAACAAATGGGAGAAAAAACTTTATAAGCAAAAGCTTCCGTTTTAATCCATTTTATATCAAATAACTTGATATATTATGTAGTCTCACTGTATTTGTTTGTTGAAATTTTGATATGAATAGAATATGTTTAAACCAACCCTCAAATTAAAAAACTTTAGAAAATTTCTATGAGAATTGGCATGTTGATTCCTAGGATAATTTAGCATGAAGCTCTATTAAAAAAAAGTGTCTTGCTACAAGGTTAATGACTTTGATATTTGAGAAAAAAATATCTTTCGATTTAAGACCATTGTAGCAATATGAAAAATTAGCGCACTCTTCATTTTGATTAAGCCTTTCCTGTGTGCAAAATCTTAGACCTGTCCTAATTCAAAGGTTTGCAGACTAAAATTAAAAGTGGAATTAATTTGAGAAATAACCATTCAGTAGGGTAGAAAATATTGTTGAAAAAGAAGAAATTGCTCATCTTCTCTTTGTCTTCAATGTTTTCTCAATTTTTAGGGGTATAAAAACCAGGAATTGATCAGGAAAGGGTTAAAACGCATGAAAAATAAAATGATACATGTATCATAAATCTTGCTAGCTGGCAATATTTTATGGATAGAAATCCCCTTTTTTGTTTTGCCCACTTGATATATGCGAGACATAGTTGTCACTATGACATGTTGGTGGATGTGTGTTAGTGCATTAGTCCATCCGAATTTGTCCGGATAATTACTCCTACATTTTTGGATGGATTTCAAAATAACATGGAACAATTATTCTCTATCATGAGTAGATGTGCTATTTGAAATAATTTTTGGGATAGTTCTAATGTCAAGGTCACAGCTCAAGGTCAAACACTAAAATTGTGTTTGTCCAGACAATTACTCCTACATTTATGGATGGATTTCATGATAACCTGGCACAATTATTCTCTATCATGAGCAGATGTGCCATTTGAAAGAATTTTTTGGATAGTTCTGATGTCAAGGTCACAGCTCAAGGTCAAATACCATCTAGTTTACTTTCAGGACCTTACTTAACATGGTGATCAAACTCCTTGTTGCTTTGGTGATTGTGTGGGTTGCTGGGGAAACCAAGGGAGACAAATACATCAAGGAACAGACTTATTTACACACAGCAATAAATCGGACTTGCAAGAAGTGTTCCCCTGGATTTTTTCGAGTCGCACATTGTACAATAGATGATCCAAATGCAAAGTGTGAACCTTGCCCAAACGGAACATTTCAGAAAGAGTACAATATCGCCACAAGTTGTGCCTCTTGTGTTGAATACTGTACAACTGATCGTGAATACTTAGTGGAAAACTGCTCAGCTACGACAGATAATGTATGCATCTGTTTTGAAGGGTTTTACCGATTCGAAGGCCAAGATGGTCTATGCACAGAAGATCCAGGATGTCCCCCTGGGAAGGGGGTGTCACAAAAAGGTATGTCTAATCCATCGTCACGAAATATTTTTTAGACTTGTCGAAATTCAAAGATTAATTTTTTTTTTATGAAATTATTAAAAAGCTTTGTCATCTTGGGATGATGAATTAGCAATTTATTAATTTTTCACAAATAAAATTTTTAGAAGCTTCTTTTTTTTAGGGGTGTCAAAAAGTATCATTGTGTGAGAATTGTTTATACTTTGCAGTGAATTATTGACCAGTACAACTTATTAAAATGCTAAACTCGATGTTTTGGCTTGATGTTGCCCTGTCATTGTTAATTTTACTCTTGACAGCTGACAGTTAGCTTTCCCGGCCAAAAGCTGCTGATGATGTCATTGCATTATTTATGTCATGCACATGTAGATGAATTTGAACAATAAAAACTATATTTGAATTCCACCACTTATGAGAAAAGATTACTTTTGTTGCTCACTCAACATATAAACCTTACATTGAAATAAAGAACCATCAGATTTTAGACAAAAGATTGTGGTTGAGAAAACATGTTGCACAGAAGGTACCTAAACCAGAAGAATGACAGGTTTGAGTTTAATTTTTTTTTTGAATTGCTTTAGAAGGGCAAAAATTAAAGGTTTTCAGTACCCTGTAGCATAACATTTTGATATAAGATTAGGCCTTTAGTCTTGATTCAAAGAATTTTCTTATTTTCAAAATGAATTATGCTTTTAACAAGCAATTTCTTCATTAACTACAATGTTTGCTGCCCATAAGACAAAGACTTTTAAAATTTCATCAACTTGATATTGACGCCTGCAAGTTCAGTTTAGAATAGTCTAAAATTTTTGTCTGGTAATGGGGTAAGAAATATATTATACCATAATTCTCAAATTGTAATTGGCAATTAAATAAAAGACATCATTTAGATTTGATCCACTAGGGATTCTTCTATCACTTGAAAAGAATTTTTGCATTCTTCCAAATCCCCCCCCCCAACAAAAACTAGCTTGTACAGCAAGGAAGATTCCCACAGAATTCTACCAGTACCTACCTTTGAATAAAACGTTCTGCAATATATTATTGAAAATGAAGAAATTCCCATGATGCTTTCTACCAGGAAAGACAAAGGTTTTTATAATTCCATCAATATAGAAATGTCATCTTCATCTTCTTTTCATTTGGACCAGTCCAAGATTTTATTGTTTGGCAATAGGTGAACTACTACATCATTCAAAACTCTTAACCCTTGTTATGCCGTATAAATTACCTTATTGAATTGTGATGAACATTATTCTATTTTGAATTTCTGTTACATGAGAATCGTCTCTTGTGAATGTAGGTGTTAACCCATTCTCAGACAATGACGTTTTTTTAATGCCCATAAAGAAAATCAATTAGGAAAACATGTAAAATGAAGAAATTGATTGTTACAAGCATTTCCTTCATTTTACACTGTGTTTTCTACCCTAAAAGTTGAAAAATCTAAAATTTCATAAACTTTCAATTGTCATTTGAAACTTCTTTCAATTTTGACCAGTCTAATATTTTGACATTTGGTTATGGGTAAAGAGGAAATAAATCTTAAGTTAAGTACAAGGAATACCTTATCAAACACATCAAATTTAATGTACTTGTCATGCTGAATAAAAACCTCTCCAGAATCGCATTAAAATCAAAGTGCTTACAGTACTGGATGCAATTATTGTGAGTTAATAATTTATTTCAAAATTTGTCTTATGAATAACTCTGGCTTAAAAGGAACAGGCAGGAGGTGTAGGCTATGATCAGACTGCACATATGTGCAGGCTGATCTTTGTCTATACCTCCTTTCAAAACATTAATATTACGGGTTCAGCATGACAAGGGTTAACCCTTTCCTGTTCAATTCCTGGTTATTACATCTCTGTGATTTTATAATCGAGAGAACATTGTAGAAAAAGAAGAACTTGCTCGTCACAAACAATTCCAACTCTTGGCTGAATTAGACAAACAGGGTATGTATTCTAAGATCAGACTGCACTTATGCGCAGGCTGATCTTTGTCAATACCTCCTGCCAAAACTGGAATATTCAAGGTTCAGCATGACAAGTGTTAATCAAACATTGGCTGAATCAGAGACGTTTTTCTAATAAAAATGTGCTACTGTCTACTCAAGAATAAGAAATACTGTAGAATTGATTTTTTCTACTTTAAAAGATAGTTTTAGATATTAATCAGAGAAAAAGACTAGCAGGGGCCAAGTCGCCCATGGCCCCTAGATTTTAGGCTGGGCCCCTAGACCTATTGAGAAAATGCCTATACCTCTAACATCAAATATTGAATTTTGGAAGGCAGGGCACCTAGGTTGAAATTAATAGTCTTTTCCCCAGTTGATGAATACATTTGTTGAATTTTAGGCATCCTAAAGAAACAATTAGGAAATTTTGAAAAGAAAAATTAAAACAACATTTAGAAAATCTTTGAATGGTTATTGAGCAGATTCTAAAATCTAAGACCCCTCTTACCATGTTGAAGTCAATGTTCGCATTTACAAAGACCCTGTTTACTAATTAGTTGCATGGAAGGAGAAGTTGTTAATTAAAGGAACGTCAACCGGGTAAAATAACAATAAAATATCGTTGCCATATTTGGTAATTTTTGGTCATTGACCAGCGGTATCCATGACAATGAAGCCTACAGTGGAAAACAATATTATTCTAAGTTGTTGAAACAAAGCTAATTGACTTGATTTCTGCCCCTGACAGTAATGTTGATTCCATAAACAACCATATTCATTACTCCAATTGACAGATATGGTGAAAACTTTTTAGTTCTCATGGTGTTGTGTCTGGTAGTCTCTGTGTGTGTACATCTGTCTGTCAATCAATGCATCCATAAACTTTTACTTTAAAAGACTTCTCCTAAGAAAGTACTCACATGAATGAATCTTTGGTGACCCTTTTCAAATTCCTTCAGGGAATTTTGATTGGATGAAAAACATGGCTCTTATGGGTGGGGCTAATTTCTATTTGGCAGGGATCTTTTTGGGTTGAGATATTGAGAGATTCTCAGAATTATCCCTGATATGGCGAAACCTTTAAAGTGACTTCTTTTCAAAAACCAGTGGATGGTTTTGAACCAAAGAAATTTGATTGGATGGAAAACATCACTTTTATTGGGGGCCATATTTTCATATAATGGTATATACTGAAAACTTTGAATACCTTTTTTTTTTTTAAAAACCAGGTGACGGATTGAAACAAAATTCCAGAGGAATGATCCTTTGGTGACTCTTTGTCAGATTCTTTTATATGATTTTGATTGATTAAAAACATGGCTCATATGTGGGGGACTTTGTCCATAAATAGCATATAGTGAAAAATGTGTAGCTCTTGTTCATGGAAAACATGTTTAACTCATTCCAACAGAGATGCTTTTGGATGCCTCTGAAGTAAAAAAAAAATGAGAAAACATCGTGTAAAATGAAGAAATTGCTTATAACAAGCAATCTTTTCATTTCCCACAATGTTTTTTACCTAGAGAGTTGAAAAAATCAAAAATTTCATGAACTTCAAATTGTTGTCTGCAGCTCCTTTCAATTTGGGCCAGTCTGGTAATGGGTTAAGTCATGAGTTCAGGCTTGTGGAGCAAATCAGGCACCTCCACCTATATGATAGAACTGATGTTGCAGTTAAAACTTAATTTTCAGTCTATATTAAAGATTTGATTGGCTGTTATTTATTCTTTGATTGACAGCTGCTAATTTGTAGCTATTTTGAACTAACACTCATACTGTCTATTTTACAGGAACTCCCTTTTCGCAGACAAAATGTAATGATTGCCCCGAAGGATATTTTTCTCCCAATTTTTCACGTACACAGATATGCCAGCCTTGCTCACTATGTAAAGATGGTTATGTATCCAAAACCCCATGTCCTAAAGACAGAGATGTGGAGTGTGTTCCAGAAAATGAGATAGGTAAAATAAATGTTAGATCCTCAACTTATTGAGGCCATGAAATATTTTAATTCAGTTTGTGGTTTTGTTAAGTTTTGAAGTCCACTTGGTGGTGTGGAAATGCATATTTTCTCCACTTGTCCCCAGACAGGTAAGACATGATTTTCTAAGCATCCTTAACAATCTGGAAAACATTGTGTAAAATGAAGAAATTACTTTAAACCAGAAAATTTGAAAAAAAAAAAAGATTTAAATCATTGTCTGCAACTCCTTTTAATTTGGACCAGTCTAAAATTTTGTTGTCTGGTAATGGGTTAAAATGAACTTTTCCGCAAAAAAAAATGAAGAGACATATTTTGGGAAGAGGTTGCTAGCGAAAGAAATCTAGAACCCAGCATTTTCTTCATTAACCACAATTTTTTCTACCCTTCAAAATAAACATTACCAATATGTTATGAGTTTTCTTTGAGAGCTAATTAACCCTGGTCATGCTGAAAAAACACAAACTTTTATAAGAAATGCATTAACCCATTCCCACACAATAAAATTTTAGACCAGCCTAATTCAAAGAAGTTGCAGATGACAATTTTAAGTTGATTAAATCTTCAAAATGATTGTCTTTTAGGGTAGAAAACATTGTGGATACTGAAGAAATTGCTTGTAACAAGCAATTTCTTCATTATCCACAAGGTTTTCCAAAGCTATCATAGTGAGGGGCGTTTAAAAGCGTCATTGTTTGGGAATGGGTTAAAATCAAAGGGGTTATGGTATTGTAGGGTTGGTCATCAGGGTCAATATTTGATTTAGAAATTGATCTTATGGACAGCTCTAGCTTAAAGAGGGCAAACAGGTGGTATAGAATAAGATCAGATTGCAAATAGCCTGATTTCGTTTAGACCTATGCATAATAAGAATTTATATAAATTTATTCTGAAATACTTAAGTTCAATCGTAACTCGTTTCCACAAATGACACCTTTAGACCCCCCTTTAAAAATCTTTCTAAATGAAGAAATTACTTGTTACAATCAATTTCCTCATTATCCACACTGTTTTCTACCACTAACGATAAAGATTTTTAAAAAGTTATAAACTTTAAATTTTCCTCTGCAACTCCTTCCAATTTAGACCAGTCTAAAATTTTGTCATCTGGTAATGGGTTAATAAATAGAGGTCACAGCTAAAAGGTCTGTAGCTATTTCTTGTCAGTCTTTGTGTTATTGTTCACTTTCAGTGATAGTCCAATTTGTTTCCAAGGGAAAACTCTTTATACTTAACTTTTTAATTACATCACAGAAATCATCATGGATAAAGAACAAATTAAATATAGCAACAGATGGACAATATATGCATGTTCAAAATTTGCTGCAATCTATACCCATAGAATTCTATGATTCAAACATACTCATAATAACTTTCACATTCTATTTTTTTGTGTCCGCTCCAAATCACTATGTCCAGGGTTTGATCCCCATTGGATTGATCATCTTAACCCATTCCAACTCAACAAAATTTTAGACTGGTCCAAATTGAAAGAAGCTGCAGACAATATTTTCAAGTTGCTGGAATTTAAATTTTCGTTGACTTTTTGGATAGAAAACACTATGGATAATCAAGAAATTGCTTGATACAAGCAATTTCTTCATTTTCCACATTGTTTTCCAAAGCTTTTTTCTTGAGGGGCGTAAAAAGGAGGGCTTGTGTGGGAATGGGTTAAACCTAAGTGCAATGAGCTGGATGCTCGGAAAGGATGTGGTAGTGCAGGTGTGAGAAATACCAGGAACCCATTTTTAGGTGCTTTAAGCCACTGCAATATGATTGAAACACTATTGAAAGTGGCATTTAACCCGATTCAAACAAACTGCTTATTTTTCATAATTACAACAGGAGAACTGCCAATAATACTGGGATGTGTCGCTGGAGTTGTTTTCATTCTGATAATCATCCTGGTGGCTGTCTGTTTGTGTGCAAGGAAAGGTAGAGGGCCAAAGCTACTGCAAAAACTATGCCATGGCAGGTCAGTGATCAATCTATTATCAGACAACAAAATGTAAAGACTGGTCCAAACTGAAAGAAGATGTAGACAACAACTGAAATTGTGATAAAATTGGAAAATAGGTACCCAATGAGGTAAAAATCATTGTTAGAAACGGAGAAATTGCTTGTCACAAACAAAGAATGCCCTACCATAGTATGATTATCATAATAGATTTGGAAACTCGAGTCAAAAACCTATTTGAAATGAAATTGAAAAGGGTACTAGTATCTTTCCACTTCTTTTCAATATGTTCAAGCTAAACTATTTTCAAGACAAGAAATGTTGAATTGTTTGTCCTACTTTTTATACGCCCGTCGAAGACGGGACGTATTATGGGATCACCCGTGATGTCCGGGCGTCCGGTCGTCCGGGCGTCCGGGCGTCCGGTCGTCCGGGTGTCCGGGCGTCCGGTTGTCCGGGCGGTGTCCACTTCTTTGTCCGGGGCATAACTCTGTCACCGTAAGTCCGATTGACTTTAAACTTGGCAGTTATATTCTTCTCATCAATACGGAGTGCAGTGCGCAATAACCATAACTCTACCTGGCTTATTTTTTGAGTTATTGCCCTTTGTTGTTTTTCATACTTGAATCTTGTCCGGAGTATATCTCTGAAAGTATTATAGCTAGGATCATGAAACTTCATGGGTGTATAGATCTCACCAAGGGGGAGTGCAGTGCACAAGAACCATAACTCTACCTGGTCTATTTTTTGAGTTATTGCCCTTTGTTGTTTTTCATACTTGAATCTTGTCCGGAGTATATCTCTAAAAGTATAATAGCTAGAATCATGAAATTTCATGGATGGATAGAGCTCACCAAGGGGGAGTGCAGTGTACAAGAACCACAACTCTACCTGGCATATTTTTTGAGTTATTGCCCTTTGTTGTTTTTCATACTTGAATCTTGTCCAAAGTATATCTCTAAAAGTATTATAGATAGGATCATGAAACACCATGGGTGTATAGATCTCACGAAGGGGGGGGTGCAGTGCACAAGAACCATAACTCTACCTGGCCTATTTTTTGAGTTATTGCCCTTTGTTGTTTTTCATTCTTTAATCTTGTCCGGAGTATATCTCTAAAAGTATAATAGCTAGAATCATGAAATTTCATGGATGGATAGAGCTCACCAAGTGGGAGTGCAGTGTACAAGAACCATAACTCTACCTGGCCTATTTTTTTAGTTATTGCCCTTTGTTGTTTTTCATACTTGAATCTTGTCCGGAGTATATCTCTAAAAGTATAATAGCTAGAATCATGAAATTTTATGGATGGATAGAGCTCACCAAGTGGAAGTGCAGTGTACAAAAACCATAACTCTACCTGGCCTATTTTTTGAGTTATTGCCCTTTGTTGTTTTTCATACTTGAATCTTGTCTGGAGTTTATCTCTAAAAGTATTATAGCTAGGATCATGAAACTTCATGGGTTTATAGATCTCACCAAGGGGGGTTGCAGTGCACAAGAACCATAACTCTACCTAGCCTTTTTTTTTGAGTTATTGCCCTTTGTTGTTTTTCAGACTTGAATCTTGTCCAGAGTATATCTCTAAAAGTATAATAGCTAGAATCATGAAATTTCATGGATGGATATAGCTCACCAAGTATGAATGCAGGGCACAAGAACCATAACTCTACCTGGCCTATTTTTTGAGTTATTGCCCTTTGTTGTTTTTCATACTTGAATCTTGTCCGGAATATATCACTAAAAGTATAATAGCTAGAATCATGAAACTTCATGGGTGTATAGAGCTCACCAAGTGGGAGTGCAGTGTGAAGAACCTTAACTCTACCTAGCCTATTTTTTGAGTTATTGCCTTTTGTTGTTTTTCATACTTTTTTGACAAAAAATATTTATTCAAAATAACCTGTTCTATTCAAATCCCCAGTTCATATTAAACAGTGTGACGGGCGTATCTTGTGACAGTTTGGCACCTTGTTAAGTAATGTTTACTACGCCTTATGCAACGCATATAGCCTAGGTCATAAGCAATCACTGCTATAAAGACAGTAGTTTCTCTATTTCTGAAAAGATTTACTTGGTATTCTGTACTCAAATGATAATACAAGATGGGGATCATCTAAGCTATAAGCCACCATCATAGCCCGGTTGGTAGGGCAAAAGACTCCCAATTTTCAATAATTGGGTGTCATGGGTTTATATCCCCATCGGCGGCATATATCCTTTCTGACATTTGTCCCTCACCAATGGGTGGATAATGATAAACCTAAGTTGGATAGCAGCTGGAGGCTAGGACAGAATGTAATGGTAGTACTGATGCAAGATCTACCAGGAATCCATTGTTAGATGCTCCAGCGGCCACAATATGACCAAAAAATTTGTAAAAGTGGCGTTAAACCCTATTCAAACAAACAAATCATCTAAATTATGCAGTTATTGTGAGTGACAATTCATTTCTACCTACAAAAGGTGAATAAATCTGAAATTGTTGTATGCTACTACTTCTTGTAATGTGTACATTCTATTTCATTGTTTCATGTATGTAAATATTGTAAAATATTGATGAAAGAGGCCCACATGGAAGATTGGGCAACCAAATGTGTAGCATCTGTAAATATAGTCATTATTATTATTATTATTGTAGGACTTTTGTAAGTGGGCAAATTTATTGAATGATAACAAGGTACATAGGTACATTTTACCCATCACCAGACAAAATGTTTTTAGACTGGTCCAAATTGAAAGGAGTTGCAGACAACACTTTAAAGAGTATATAAATCTAGATTTTTTTCCCATTTTTAGGTCACCTGACCGAATGGTCATGGTGACCTATTGCAATCATCATTTGTCCGTCGTCGTCCGTCGTGCGTCGTCCGTTAACTTTTAAACATTTTCATCTTCTTCTCAAGAACTACTGGGCGGATTTCAACCAAACTTTGTAGAAAGCATCATTGGGGGATGCCAATTCAAGTTTGTGAAAATATGGGCTCTGGGGGTCATAGGGGCCCAAATAGGGGCCAAAAAGGGGTAATTTTTGGTACTTCTTTAAAAATCTTCTTCTAATAAACCGTTAATGCCAGAGCTTAAATATTTTGTGTGCATGACAACTAGGACAGGTATATTATAAATTGTGAAATTCATGCCCCTGGGGTCATGTATGGGGCCACACCCAGAGGTCAAAGTTCATCATGTTAAAAAATTCACATTTTCATCTTCTTCTGATGAAGTACAAAGCCAATTTCAAAGAAACTTGGTGAAAAGCATCATTTGGTAATGGTTATTCAGATTTGTGAAAATAAAAAGGCTGTGGGGTCAGGGGTGCCTAAAATGGGGACCAAAAGGGGGTCATTTTTGGTAACTTTTAAACATTTTCATCTTCTTCTCAAGAACTACTGAGGGGATTTCAACCAAACCTTTTTCTAATTCTTTCAAACAAAATCACTTGTCTTGGTGCTCTTTTACTCAGGTGAACGTTAAGGCCCACTGGGCCTCTTGTTTGGATAGAAAACACTGTGGAAAATGAAGAATTGCTTGTTACTAGCAATTTCTTCATTTTACATGTTTTCCAAATCAATTTTCTTGAGGGGCATCAAAAACCGCCACTATTTGGGAATTGGTGAAATTTTACTGATGCAAAATTATTACTAAAATTTAGATTTTTTTGTTTTAACCCTTTTCTGTACTAACCTTAAATTTTATGTAGCTGTGATTTTATAGTAGAGAAAACATGGGAAAAGAAAAAACTGCTTATTATAATCACTTTCTTCTTTTCCCACAATATTTTCTATCCAATAGGTTGGTTTCATTTTAACTTGCATCCAATTTCATTATCATCTGCAATCTCTTTCAATTTGGACAAGTCTAAAATTTAACCCTTGGCATGCTGTGTAAATTCCTGTATAGAATTGCTTTAAATCGAAGGACTGACAGCAATGGAAGGTTTTAATGAGCATAAGTATTGTTTTTGAAAAATGATTATTTAAGTATCCCTGGCTTAAAAGGGACAAACAGGAGAACAAGATCAGACTGATTTTATGTGCAGTCTGATCCTTGTCTATACCTCCCGCCAAAGCAGGAATATTCCAGGCTCAGCATGAAATGGGTTAAAAAAATTGAGAAAGAGTTAAAGCATAGAATTAATGGAACAGAAAATGTTAAAAATATATTTTTTGTGTCCACAGTGATGAGTATGATACAGAGAGTATGCCAGAAAAGCACCCTCTTGCCTCTGTAGATAAGACATCAACACATTCTAGTAAGTAAATGCAAAGTTGGTCTTGCTTGAGTGGCCAGCTCTTTTAAACCATCACTCTCATTAAGCAACCACAAATAAGATACCCTTTCCAAAATGCCTACATTTGCTCTAAAACTATCATAAACCTATCCTTTACTGTTTTTAGCTTATTGAAACAAATTCATAGAATTAACCCATTCCCTTGCAAGCCCCTTTTTTCCTGCCCTTTAAGGAAAAAAAAGTGGTGTACATAATGGAAATTTAATGAATTGCTTTTTACAGCTTTTTCTTCATTTCCCATAATTAATGTTTCCCACCAAGAAAGACAAAATTTCATCTACTTGAAATTATCATCTGTGACTTCTTTGAATTTCGAACAATCTAAAAAAATTTCCATCTTGTAATGGGTTAGAGCGATAAGATTAAGTGAATATGATGGAATGATAAATAAAAGCAACCAAATTTATCCGTCTTGTACTAAACCACAAGGTGATTTGAGTTGTGGTCCCTATTTCTGTCTCTATATCTCTACTTGTCATTTTACAGATGGCTTTAAAAATGGAGATGTACTGGATAATCCAGCAAGTTCAAATGGATTTATTACAGAAGGTAAGAAGCTTGTTTAGGGGAAATTTTGTTCTGCCATATGAAGTGTAAATTCTAAATTTTGTCTGGTGTATCATTTTACCCTCAACCCTTTACCAGATAACAAAATTTTATACTATCCTAATCGGAAGAAGCTGCAGACAACATTTCACAGTGCACTAAATTAGGAAAATAGGTGTCAAAAAAGGGAGAAAACATTGTGAGAAAAGGGCAAATTATTCTTACAACCTAGTTCTCCTTTTCCCGCAAACTTTATTCTGATCATACTGCAAGACGGCATCAAAAAGTATGATTGTGTAGTAATAGGTCAAGCAATATTAATACCCTGCATCAATATATACAGGGTTTATATTTTTTAGCTCACCTGAGCACATCATGCTCGGCCGCCGTCATAGCGCAGTCGGTAGCGCGCCAGACTCCTAATCTTCAATCATGGGTTGTCATGGGTTCGATCCCCGGCGGCGGCAAATATTCTTTCCGACAATTGTCTCTCACCAATGGGTTGATAATCGTAAACCTAAGTGGGATAGCAGCTGGAGGCTAGGAAAGGATGTAGTGGTAGTACTGGTGTGAGAAATACCAGGAATCCATTGTTAGGTGCTCCAGCCGCCGCGATATGACTGAAATACTGTTAAAAGCGGCGTTAAACCCCATTCAATCAATCAATCACATCCTGCTCAGGGTGAGCTTTTGTGATCTTTGGATGTCTGTTGTCCATTGTGTGTTGTCAACAATTTCCGCGTTAGAACTCTAGGGGCCACAATTTCAGCCCAATCTTCATGAAACTTGGTTAGAATGTTTGTCTGGTCACAAGGATAAACCCTATTTAAAATGGGAATGTTTTTGAAAAACACGGGAAAAGGGGACAATTTTCTCGATAGAACTGGGGCAACAACTTTAGTTCAATCTATATGAAACTTGGTCAGAAAATTTGTTTGGTCACAAGGATGAATTCTTTCCATTGGAAAACACAGTAAAAAGGACCTTAATGACAATTTCCTTGCTATCAGTCCTGGGGCAACAATTTTAGCCCATTCTATATGAAACTTGGTCAGAAACTTTGTCTGGTCACAAGGATGAAACCCATTGAAAATGGGAATGTTTCATTGGAAAACATCGGAAATGGGGCCTTAATGACAATTTCCTTGTTAGAACTCCTGGGGCAACAATTTAAGCCTAATATATGTGAACTTGGTCAGGACTTTGTCTGGTCACAAG
Source organism: Fragum fragum (assembly GCA_946902895.1). NCBI lineage: Eukaryota > Metazoa > Mollusca > Bivalvia > Cardiida > Cardiidae > Fragum > Fragum fragum. Next base: position 22,560,399 of record OX336378.1, on the reverse strand, counting down.
GATGAACCCAATTGAAAACAGAAAACACTGTTTGAACGGGACAAGGGGCCTTAACAACAATTTTCTTGTAAGCACTCCTTGGGTCACAATTATTGCTGATTCTTTATGAAACTTGGTCAGAAACTTTTGTTTGGTCACAAGGATGAATTCTTTCCAAATTGGGCACATTCCATTGAAAAACACTGGAAAAGGGGCCTTAATGATAATAATATTAGTACTCCTGGGGCAACAATTTTGGCCCAATCTTCATGAAACTTGGTCATAAAGTTATCTGGTCATGAGGATGAATCCACTCAAAATGGGAAGATTCTTTTGGGTAACACAGGAAAAGGGTCCCTAATGACAATTCCCTTATTAGCACTGTAGGGGCCATAATTTTGGCCCAATCTTTTTGAAACTTAGACAAAATGCTTGGCATGTCAATAGTATGGATCCTTTTGGAAATTGAAACGTTCAATTGGAAAACATTAGAAAAGGGATTTTAATGATGATTTCCTTGCTAGAATTTCCAGTAGCCACAATTATGGCTAAATCTCCTGTAAACTTTATCAGAATGTTTGTCTGAGCACAAGGATGAACCCTAATGAAAATGGGAATGTTCCCTTGGAAAATACCGGAAAATGACAATGTCCTTGTAAGTACTCTAGGGGCAACAATTTTGTTTAATCTTCATGAAACTTGGTCAGAATGCTTGGTAGGCGACAAGGACAAATTCCTTACATTATGGGATCCCAGAATTTTAAGGAGGTTAAAAAAGGAAATCAGAAAGAAATATTTAAGCCATTACCACTCAACAAAACTTTAGACTTGTCCAAATTCAAAGAAGTTGCAGACAAATATTTCAAGTTTATGAAAGTTTTAAAATTTTTGTCTTTTTGAGTAGTAAACATGATGGAAAATAAAGAAATTGCTTATTATAAGAAATTTCTTCATTTTTTGACAATTATTTCATTAGCTGCTTTCTTTGAGGGAGGTCAAAAAACATTATTCATGTAGGATTGGCTTAACCCTTTCCCATTTTTTTTATTCTAAAATTTTACACTGGTTCAATTTGAAAGAAGTTGCAGACAAGAATTAAAAGAGGGTGCAACTTTAAAAGAAGCCAACCTACAGGTTAGAGAATATTGTGGGAAAAGAAGAAATTGCTTTTTACAAGCAATTTCTTCTTTTCCCACAATATTTTCTCAAGTAAGAAATCATAGAGATTTAAAACAGGGGAAAGGGTTAAAGCATAAAACTATCAGTTTCGGGTGAGCTATATTTGACCATCATGGTCCTGATTGTTTTAACCCTTTCCTGGATAAACATGGGATTTTACGTCACTGTGATTTTATATTTGAGAAAAACTGTGGAAAAAGGAGAAATTGCTTATTATAAGCAATTTCTCCTTTTCCCACAGTGTTTTCTATTACATAGGGTGGTTTTATTTGGAATTGCATCCAATTTTCATTGTCGTCTGCATCCTCTTTCAATTTGGACAAGTCTAAAATTTCAAAAACCAGGAAAGGGTTAAGTTCCTGATCATATATAAAGCACATAAGGTCATTTGAAATCCAAGTATACCTGCCATGTTGGAGGTCATTTGGCAAGGTAATGCAGCGATCCTTTCATTGCAAAATAATGTCAACATTGTTTTTAGCTCTGCTGTTTTCAGAGAAAATCGGAGGTATTGCCATGGCCAGGGTGTCTGCGCCCATAGTCAGAAAACTATTTTGTAATACCTCTGGTACAGTCAAAACTGTGTTAGCGGTCACCTGAGAATAGTGGTCAATCTGCGTATAACGGCCATCCCAGGTACGCCCGTGCAAATTGCTCTTTAAAATTACTGTGAATAGCGGTAATCTGTCGTATGTGGCCAGCGGTCACCTTTAATTGTCCAATTTGCACTTCATGTATATCTCTTTAAACGGTCAAGCAACCCGACTAACTGCTAACAGGTGTCGTGTAAAAAATCAATAATGCGTCTGGCTAATCTTGTGCATAAACTTTTCAACACTTGAGATAATCATAAAGGTGTACTCTATCAACGTGTGTTTGGTTGAATGCAATAAGTGCCGAGTTATGTTGATTATAATAAATCGAATTTGATAGATTTGATATTAAGTCTAATTACGTATCCAGTTTGTAAGTTTACCACACAGCAAAATTTTAGACTTGCCCAAATTCAAAGAAGTTGTAGACGTTTTAACTGAATAATAATCGTCTTTTGCGGTAGAAGTATTATGGATAATGCTACTTCTTTATTTCCGACAATGTTTTCAAAAGCTTTATTTAGGGGGCGTAAAAAAGCGGGATTGCGTTGGAATGGATGCAGGTCTGGATCCGAATATTCTTTCCAAGCGGTTCATAGACATTATATACCGGTATTTAGGAAACATACGGTCGTAATAGAGTATTTGAAATATATTTTTCTGCGAACTTTCGAAGAAAATAAATTCAGCGGAGTGTCGGTCTCGATCATAAGTTGTTTGACGTTTTATCATACAACGAATTATCGTACACCGACCGTAATGCGCCATAAATGTATTACTGTCAGTGTTCTTCAGTTTCTTGATCGCGGTCGGTCGTCGCTTCCGAGTTTGGGTTGTGCAAATTAAAAAAATGAATGGAAATACTTTATTAAGAATACATAAATACAGTAAAACCTCGGTAGTTCGTAGCGCAAGGGACCGGGGAAATTTATACGGATTAAGCGAAGTACGAACAAAACGGAGGGCAAGAGGTCGGCTGTTTGAGTTACACAGAATCCGACATGGTCCGATCTGTCCCCTATTTAGGAATTGGTTCTAAATTGGTTATTTTTTTCTAAACAAGGCCCCAATATATTAATTGAGGAAAACATAAATTAAAAATTACCTCTCTTGTATTTTTATGCTTTTACCTCTGTATTAATTCTTGGCTTTTTTTAAACACAGTGTTTGTATAAAATGGTGGCCTCCATCAGGGTGATTTCCATTTACAATACATTGGATCAAATCACTCTGAGTATTCTATTATCGAATCATCAGATTAAGGACCAATGATTGTGAAGAAAGCAACCGCACAATAAAATAAAGTAGTAGAATTTCTAAATGGCCAATTACACTGATACTAATAGGGCTGAGTCAATTTTAAGTAAATTTTCGGCGATGATTACGGAATCTTTATTCGATTAATTACCCACCTTACAAACCAAACAGCCCCTTTAAACTTAAGGTACACGATGACACATTACCTGTCATATAGATCAGCAGGTGTGAAAATCAAGGTAAGTGATGATTGATGTCAATTAGTTTATCACACCTACGAATTAAACATAGGAGTTTGTGCTATAATCATACTTTCGGGACTTGAAATGGCCAACGAACTACGAACCACTGACGTTCGAATAAGACAGAGTTTTCTAACAAAGCTAAAGAAGGAAAAAGATCGGGACCGAGTAAAGTATACGAACTAACACATACCTACGAACCAGTGACGTTCGAATGAACGAGGTTTTACTGTATTGGTACACATGTTAACTATTTTTTTGTTAATTAAAACAATTGTCTTTCTTTATTTGTACATTTTATGTGGCCATTCTTATTGTATCATGACTACCTTATGTCAACGGGGTTGTAACCCCACCCCCCCACCCACCCCCCCAAAAATTTTTTAAAAAAATCTGATCTGTGTTAAGCAGCCAACTGTCGTATGTGGCCAGTTTTGATCTGTCCCTTGGCTGGCTGCATACAACAGGTTCAACTGTATTATTCAACACATTCACTCGAAATTTAGAAATCATATTCACTGTTAAAAGAGCAATCTATACCAATAAGGTGGATAACTCTTAAATTCAGTTTTGATCATATTATGCCCTTTCCAACTTAGAAATTTTACTCGCTATCAAGCACTTGAACAGCTGAGCATTGGCATCCACATTGGCGCTCTTGTTTGTTCTTTCAGATTTACCTGGGGTTGTCTCTGACAAAACACTGCTCAATCTTAGTCTTGATTTGATAAGCCAGGATTGGCAATTCTTCTTCAGACATCTTATAGGTAAGATATTATTAGCATGAGTGTCACTTTCCACCTGTTTTAACACTCGTTTATATTTGATCAAGGACTTGTTTAGTTATATATTTTCATTGTACTTTTCTCAGCAAGTATTCATAGCATTGACTTGAAACTTGGTGCTTAGATTCATCTAGACGTCCTTCATGGGGCTTATCGAATTTAGGTCTACACATTAACTACTTCCTGTTTAAATTTGAACATTGACATGTATAATTCAGCAACTACTCATGGCATTGATTTGAAACTCGGTTTAGAGGTTCATCTAGGGTTCCTAACTGGATTTTATAAGCTCACCTGAGCACAACTTGCTGCAGGTGAGATATTGTGATCTGTAATTGTCCGGCGTTCGTCTGACTGTCTGTCTGTAAACAATTATTAAAAAATCTTCTCCTCCTAAACCATAAGGCTTAGAGCTTTGATATGTGGTACATATCATCACCTATTATCCCTCTACCAAAATACTTTAAAGACTTAGTGTTCTCTTAAAATTAGCCCTTTTCTGCGCCATCCCTGATTTTACAAAGGAAATTTTTGAAAATCTTCTCCACCCTAACCATAAGGCCTAGAGCTTTGAAATTTGGTACATATCATCACCTGTTGACCTTTTACCAAAATACTTCAAAGAATTGCTGTATTATGAAATAAGCCCTTTTCTGTGCAATTCCTGATTTTACAAAGGAATAGAGAAGAAAATATTTGCAAATCTTCTTTTCCCAAACGATAAGACCTATAGCTTAATATTTGGTATGTATCATCCCCTATTGACCCTCTACCAAAGTACTTCCAAGAATTACTGTATTCTGAAAATTAGCCCTTTTCTGTGCGATCCCTAATTCTAGATAGGAATAAAGAAGGATATCTTTGAAATTCATCTTCTCCTAAACCATTAGGCCTAGAGCTTTGATATTTGGTATGTATTGATGTCTATTGACCGTCTAACAAAATACTTCAAAGAATAACAGTATTCAGGAGATTAGTGCTATGTGGTGGGATCATCAATATACCTAGGATTAAAAGAGAAAATCCTTAAACAACTTCTCCTAAATAATTAGACAGAGTGCCTTGCTATGCTGTATATATCATAAAACCATGAACCATCATACTCATGGTAGCGATTTAGGACCGTCATGGTCCTCTTGTTAAATTTAGCTCTGCAAGCTAATTACTTCCTATTTTTAAAACTTTGTTTATATTTGGCCATTGACTGGTATAGTGGTATATATTTGTTGCTATTTTCTCAGCAACTTTTTATATTATTGACCTGAAACTTTGTATGGAGGATCATCTAGAAGTCCTTCATGGCACTAATCAAATTTAGGTCTGCAGGTTAACTTGTCTAGAATCAAAATGTTCTAAAACATTTTATAAACAAACATTCATTTATCTTCATATAATTTGTTTCTCTTATAGGTGAATCTGCTGATATTCATATAGATGAGACAATAATAGACAATAAAGGGGTAAAAGAACAGATATATCAGTTATTAAAAAAGTGGAAACACCTTGAGAAAGAACACGCAACTCTTGATAATATTGTGGCAGCATTACGCGAGTGTGGTAAAAATGACCTAGTTGTGAAATATTCCAGACGGAAAAGTACTGATGTGTGATAGTTGTGGGATATTAATCGTAAGGAAATCCTTATTTACAGCATAATTAACTTAAAAAGAGTATATGTGTACTGTATTGTTCTTGTTGTTTGACAGGGAAAGATATTGAGTTAGTACTAGACTACAAATTTATGGATGTTCCATATTCAAAGAGTTTGTAGATGACAATTTAAGATTAATAGGTATAAGTTATTTCTACATTTTTCAATATTTTTCCCAAACCCTCTTTTTGGGATGTAAAGGGTGGGATTGGGTAAAGGATACATTTTTGGACAGTGTAAACATTGTTCAGCACAAGCAATGTAGCCTTTTATTGCAATGTTTCCTATCCAATCTGAATCTTCTTTTTGTTTTGAACCTCTTAAATGTCTATCTGTACTGTAATAATTTTTTTATAAATAGGTTGGAAAATATATTACACAGTATCAAAAAATCTGCTGGTATACATTTAACCCTTGTCATGCTGAACCCAGACTATTTCTGTTTTAGCAGGATGCTATGATGAAGATCAGCCTGCACCTTAGTGCAGTGTAATCTTAATCTACACCTTTTGTTTGTGCCTCTCAGTTCAGTGTTGTTTAACCCATTCACACAAGAGAAAATTTTAGTCTGGTCTAAATTGAAAGAAGATGCAGATAACAACTTTAGGTTGATTATTTGAAAATTCTTTGTAGAAAACATTGAAGAAATTGCTAGAAACAAGCAATTTTGTCTAGGTCCACAATGCTTTCCAAACGTTTTTTCTTGGGAGGTTTAAAAAGGAAAAGTTGTGTGGGAATGGGAGAATTATACAGTAAAACCCCTCCTTACGACCACCCCGGAAATACGGGCACCCCGCTATTACGACCGACTTTTTACAGAACAGAATTTTTTGTTCTTTATTTCAATGGTCGCGAACCCCTCTAAAACGGGCACCCTGCTATTCCGAAATACGACCACTAAATTCAGTACCAACTATAGCTGATACACTATTTCGAACCCCACTAAAACGACCAGTAACTTCACACATTGAGACCAACCACCCAAATTTCACACTTGACAAGAGCGACACTAATTGGGTACGAATACATTGCAAATACATTATCGGATTTTTGATTATGTGATATCGAACCCTTATTAAAATAGATGTTATAATTAAAGTGGCCGATCACTTTAGAAATTATAGCTCGTATTATTTTTAATGGTTATTTGAATGTGTCACAAATTTTGACTCGAGTGATAAAATCGAAAGTGAAAGCGTATCCGAGAAGTAACGATTAGTTTGTTTACGGCGTTTCGAACAGTATATAAGCAATTAAATTTTGATTTCAACGTAATTGATGCTTGCTATTCGCATTGTAGAAGATATGATATCGACAGTTTGACACTTTGAACCTGTACTTACGAATAAATAATCTGAATCAGATGGATCAAATAGAGAATAGCGAAAGTAGAACTTATCGAAGATCGTAAATTTTAAAATGATATAAGATTCCGCTGTAATACATGTTCTTATAGTTTCATTTTTGTATTTATAGTATTGATATATTAAAATAACGAAAATAAAATAAACATGAATTACTTGACAACAAACGACCAAACCTCGCTATTACGACCACTTTCAGAAAGTACCGCAGGTGGTCGTATTAGAGGGGTTTTACTGTAGTTCAAAAGAATTGATTGCCCACATGATTGCCTCCAGTGCTTTCAGCCATTTGATTTTAATGCAATTCTGAAAAAAGGATTTTATGCAGCATGACAAGGGTTAGAAATTGTTGATATACATTACAAGTAAAGCCCGACAAATTATACTGTGACATGTACCATTTCTCAAGAAAAATATGTCATAATTTTTTCTATCCCTACATTTCTTACGAGAGATTGTATGGATAAACTGCTGGATATGGGCACTTTCTTCTTTTCTATCAATGTTTGCTTAATTGTTTATCTTTCTGTTTGTCCATCTTAACAAGCCTTATTTGAAAGTCCAATTTATGATTTATTGAAGTGATCCAATTTCAATAGATTTGCACCTTGAGCACTAGGACTGATAAGTCTGAGAGCAATGCAGTGGTAGTCTACCATGATCGATTAACCTAATCCTACACAATCCCTCCTTTTTGCACCTCACAAGAAAAAGCTTTGGGAAAAGATTATGTAGAATGAAGAAAGTGCTTGTATCTAGCAAATTCTTCATTATCCACAATGTATTCTATCCAAAAAGACAAAAAAAATTAAAATTCCATCAACTTGAAATTGTGGTCTGCAGCATCTTTCAATATTGACCAGTCTAAAATTTTGTTGTTTTTGAGGAATGGGTTAAAGTCAATGTCTTTTACAAGTTTAACAAGTTTATCTTTGGAAAATGTAATGGGCCTTAGTGTTTCATATATATCTTATTCATTTGATATTAATACATTAATGGTCGAACGGTTGGTTTATTGTTGACCAAAAAATTGTAGATAGGTTGTAGGCTTCTTATATACATATTGAACACCTCTGTGCTTGTTGTTTTGCAATGTACATTTTTGTGATTCTGTCTTTCTGGTTAGTGTTCATTTTACATAAAAAAATTGTTTTGATATTACGTAGCAAACAAGTCAAGCTTGAATATTTAAGACAATCCATTACTAGATGAAAACATTTCATTCTGACCCAAACTCAAAGCTTTTGCAATTTGAAAATTCTGTAGTTATGATTAGGTTGCCAGTCAATGCTCTGCCATTTATTTCATTTCTCGGACAACACGATTTACAAAATAATGTTGTTTATTACCTCAGGTTAACTGCAATGTCTCAGTTTAGTTGGCATAGACAGTAATCTGTCCATTATTTCTTTCCCATGTAATCCCTCCTTTTTACGCCTCACAAGGAAAAAAGTTTTGGAAAACATGGTGGAAAATGAAGAAATTGCTTGTCTTAAGCAATTTCTTCATTATCCACATTGTTTTCTATCCAAAAAGACTTAAAATTCCATCAACTTGAAATTGTCTTCTGCGACTTCTTTCAATTTGGACTAGTCTAAAATTTTGTTGTGTGGGAAAGGGTTAAATGATCAATGGCATTTAATGAAGTTCCTCTGTTTTTCTACCCCGGTGCTTATGATCTTGTTCTTTTAGTTAAAGAAGGCATATAACATATTGTTGTGGAAAGATTGTACAAATAACCAATCTCTTGCTGAATAGAATTCATTTTATACAATTTTAGCTCACCTGAGCATGAAGTGCTCATGGTGTGGTATTTTGATCATCCTCTGTCAGTCATGTGTCAACAATTTCTTTAAATGACATCTCACACACCACTGGGCCAATTTCACCAAATTCAACATGCATTTTCCTTAGGTGGTTTCCTTTAAAAATTGCTGAAAGAATTGATATCTGTTGGAAACTGGTTGCCGTGGCAAAAGACAAAAAATACAAAAAATCTTCAAAAATCATTTGCTATTGACCTAGAATTTGTGAAGCTTCAATATTTGCATGAAGCATCAATACATTGACCTCTTTGAAATTGCTAAAGTCATTACTCACGAGTCCCCAGGGTGTGTGTGTGTGTGAGACCCATGGGGAGGGATATACATAGAGATAGAAAAGGATTTTTAAAATGACAACCTCTACCACATTATCTGGCCAAATTTGACAGCCATGTTTTCTTTAGTAGCCCCCTTTAAAAATTGCTGAAAGAACTGAAATCAAAAACTGTGGTTGCCATGGCAAAAAAAGTGAAATTCTAAGTAAATCTTAAAAGAATCATCTCCTCCTGACCCAGAAGGAGTAGAGCATGAATCATTAGTACATTGACCTATTTAGAATTGTTAAGACCATTACCCTTAGGTTCCCAGGGGTGGAGCACCAAAGGGGGGGGGCTATTTAGAGATAAAGAAGGATTTTTAAAATGACAACTTCTCTTGTCTCAGGTAAGCGCCAAGGCCAATGGCCCTCTTGTTTATTGACAGTAGCAGTACATCAAGTGTCACATTAAAGGAAGGCAGAAAGCTTAGTCAAAGGTCACTGTGTAAGTCTGCAGGCTGATCTTTGTCTATGCTGCCTGTATATGCAATATTCTCAAGGACTGACACAAGAAGGGATTGAGAATGATTAAGCTTATAATGTATTTAATATTGTTGGGTTTTGTGTACTATTTGGGTAAATACTCTTTGATATTTATGGATGGGACTGGTGTAAGTTTTCCTTTTTATGAATGGACCGCTTTGCTGTTATTCAATTACTCTCATGGCTGTCAATTTAGAGTTCAGAAGTTTAAATCTCTGGATCAGCTGATATTATTTTGCAACTGATGCCGGAGGGTGTGCTTACCATAAGTTGATGGTAATCATCTTTATATATTTGACGTTTTGTCTTTACAATTTTTGGCTTTAACTCATTCCCACACAATCCCTCTTTTGTACACCCCTCAAGTAAAAAGCTTTGGAAAACATAGTGAAAAATGAGAATTCGCTTGTTTCAAGCAATATCTTCATTATCCACACTGTTTTCTATCCAAAAAAGTCTAAAAAACTTAAAATCCCATCAACTTGAAATTGTCGTCTGCGTTTTCTTTCAGTTTTGACCAGTCTAAAATTGTATCCTGTGGGAATGGGTTAAACCATTATAAGATGACTTAATATTAGACTGGTCCAAATTAAAAGATGCAGAAAAATAGAAAATGAGTCCCAAATAGGGTGAAACATGTTGTGAGAGAAGGAGCAATGCCTTGTAACACGCAAATTATTCTTTTCAGACAAGTTTTTCCATACCTATATGGCCGTTGCCATTGCACAGTTGATAGTTTTCAGACTTTCAATCACTAGGTCCAGTGTTTGATCCCAGGTCGCGGGAAATGTCATTTTTGATAATTGTCTCCCACCAATGGGTGGATTATCATAAACTTAGTTGGTATGAGGAGCTGAAGGCATGGAAAGGATGTTATGGTATTACTGGACCGAGAATTACCAGGAATCCATGGTTTTGTGCTCCATCTGGTATGATATGAGTGAAATACTGTTAAAAGTGGCGTTGAACCCCAATTTACAAACAAACCTTACCTATATTTCTTCAGGGCGTGAAAACACTGGTTTAACACGTTATCAAACAACAAAATGTAAGGCTGGTCCATATTGAAAGAAGCTGTGGATGATATTTTGATGTTTCTTTAATTTCGGACAATATGTGCCGAAAAGATGGAAAACATTTTAAGAACTGTGTGTTATGGGCAAATTCTCCTTTTCCCATAAAGTTTCCATAACCATAGTTCCTCAGGGTATCTAAAGCAGGAATGTGCGGTGATGGTTTATACAGGGCTACAGTGATCACAACAGTTCAAATATATTTAAAGTCAAACTTCATGTTCACTGTAGAATGGTCAAGACCAGCTAGGGGGATTACCTCTGAATTATATTTGTAAGAGTTACTAGTCTGTTTATGGTATCTTGACTTTGAATATTTATTAGACTGGTATCCCTGTTGGCTTGGTTGATAAAATTGACGCATTACCAATCTAAACATTTATTTGTTACGAAGTATTCTTAAGCTGAATATTTGCAACTTGAGTAAGCCTGTTGGTTTGCATATTTATGCTATTCAAATATGTGTAACTGTTATTTGTGTTTCATATCATTTCTAACCAATTACGACACATAAAAATTGCAGAGTGGTCCAAATTAAAAGAAATTACACAAGACATTCTAAAGTTCATATAATTTTAGAAGTCTTCCTCTTTCTTGGCAGAAAATACTGTGGGAAATGAAGAAATTGCTTGTTCAAGCAGCTTTTCATTTTCCACAATGTTTTATCTTCAATCTGTTTTCTTGTGGCACATATAAGAGCAGAATTGTGTGGTAAAAGGTTAATTGATGGAACGGGGCTGCAAATCAAAAGATTGATAGACCAATTAAATCAAATTATTAGACCGGAAGTGAATTATTTGAACTGCGACATTTGTTTTTTTCGCAGTTTAACCAATTCCCACTCATTGACGCTTTTTAACGCCCCCCCAAGAAAAACAATTGGGAAAACATTGTGTAAAATGAAGTAATTGCTTACAACAAGCAATTTCTCCATTTTACACAATGTTTTTCTACTGAGAAAGTTGAAAATTCTAAAATTTCATAAACTTTGAATTGACGCTTTTTAACGCCCCCCCCAAGAAAAACAATTGGGAAAACATTGTGTAAAATGAAGTAATTGCTTGCAACAAGCAATTTCTCCATTTTACACAATGTTTTTCTACTGAGAAAGTTGAAAAATTCTCAAATTTCATAAACTTTGAATTGTCGTCTGTAATTCCTTTCAAATTGGTTTGTTTAAATGGGGTTTTACGCCGCTTTCAACAATCGTTCAGTTATATCGCTGCGACTGGAGCACCTAACAATGGAATCCTGGTATTTCTCACACCAGTACTACCATTACATCCCTTCCTAGCCTCCAGCTGCTATCTCGCATAGGTCTACGATTGTCGACCCATTGGAGAGAGACAAATAGTCCGAAAGGATGAGTGCCGCCGTCGGGGATCAAACCCGGGACCTCTAGATTGATAGTCCGACACGCTACCAAATTGGACCAGTCTATAATTTTGTTGTCTGGTAATGGGCTTACTGTCTCAACTTCAGCTTTTTCAAGCTGAAGTTAAAACTTTTAGGTCACCAACCATTTTACTTTGTTGTTACTGACCATGAATTTAACAAAATAATCTCTCAATGTTTGAGTTGGACTTACTGTCAGAAGAAATGGGGACAGGCAGCAATCTGTCAATTGGAATGCCCATTCCCTCACAACAGGATAATTGGACTGATCCAAATTGAAGGAGACTGCAGATGGCAGAACAAAGTTGATTTAACTTGAAAAATATTGGTCATATAAGGTAGAAAACATAGTGGGAAAAGAAGAACTTTCTCACAATATTTTCCATAGCTCTATTTTTTCAGTGTGTAAAATTGCGAAATTGTGTGTAAATGGGTTAAATGTAATGTGATTATGTTCTGTGAAAGGTATTTATGAAAGAATTTTATTCCCTGGTATGTTAGGTTATTTGCTAACAGCATACAAACACTGTCTGAAATCGAGAGACTGCCAAATTGTTACAAGCACTGTCAAATTTATAAAACAGTAGTTATAGTGAAATATTATTGTGAGGTTGAAAGGATGAAATGAAAAGCAAGTGTAACATTTTAACATGCAGACTCGTATCAAAGGTACCCCTTAGCCCATTACACTACACTCTCATTTTAACCCCCCCCCCCTTGAAGAATTCTATTGAAGGAAAATGTTTTAAAAAAAATGTTGAAATTGCTTGTAACAAGCAACCTCTCTCCCTTTCTTTCAATGCTTTCTGTTCTATTCAACTCTAATATTTCAATTAGAATGCTCTTTAGAATGTAGGTTGTAACTTCTTTCAATTTGAAATAGTCATAAGAAATGTCTTAAAATGGGTTGAAACAGCTTATTGACAGGTCTGTCTGAGATACTATATATCTTGGAGGACTTATCAACACATTACTAGAGGACAAAATTTCATACTGGACTGAAGACATTGCTTTTTGGTGAAATTTCCAAATCCCTTTTCTTTTGGTAGAAAATCCGCCGTCATAGCGCAGTTGGTAGCGCGTTGGACTGTCAATCTAGAGGTCCAGGGTTCGATCCATGATGGCGGCACTCATCCTTTCTGGCTATTTGTCTCCCACCAATGGGTCAATAATTGTAGTCCTATGTGGGATAGCAGCTGGAGGCTAAGAAAAGATGTGATGGCGGTACTGGTGTGAGAAATACCAGGAATATATTGTTAGGTGCTCCAGCCGCGCGATATAACTGGAAGATTGTTGAAAGTGGCTTAAACCCCATTCAAACAAACAAATCTTTTGGTAGAAAACATTGCAGATGAAGAAGAAATTGCTTGTAACAAGCAAATTCATTTTACACAATGTTTTCCAAAACTGTTTCTTGATGGGCCTACAAAAGCGGGATAGTGTTTGAATCGGTTCGAAAATGAATTGTTAATGGCTCAATATTTGTGAATCTTGGTTAGAATAATTTTCAGATGATAATGATGAACCCTATTGAAAATGGGGAATGTTCTTTTGGAAAGCACAGGTAAAGGGCCTTAGTGACTATACTCTAAAAGCCACAGTTTAAGCTGAATCTTCATGAAACTGGTCATAATGCTTTGGCTCCAGCTGTATTTTTTTAACAGCAGATGATTCAGGTGAGCGATTTGGGACTATCATGGTCCTCTTGTTTCTATTGACTTCAGCAATTCATCATTTCCTTCTTCTAGTTTGCACCTGTTTTGCAGCATATGAATATTGCTGTTATTCTTGGTGAAAAATTTGTTGATCAATTTACTGTGTTTTGTACTATGTTTGTTGGATCAATTTTGCATTATAATGTGCTCAGTTTTTGTATTGTTTTACCATTTTACATTTGTGAATAAAATGGACTCATATGATGACGGATTTCCTTGTGACTTTATCTCACATTAAAATTGAGAGTGCTTTGAAGCTATTGTGAAAGCCTGCAAGTCTTTAACCTTTACCCATAATCCCGCATTTTTACAGGTTGAAAAAAAAATTTGGTATGATTATAGATCCTACCGATACAAAACTACAGATACCAAGTTCAAAGTCATGTGACAAGGTCAAGATCATTTATAAAGGTAAACTTCTGCAAAAACATGAGGGCCATTGGCCTTAAAGCACTTAACTGAGTCGATGACTGAAGAAGTAAAGAGCCCAATTGACCTAATTTTTCCAAAAGTGACCCCTTGTGTAATCTTAACAAACATTTTTACAGTTTCAAGGTGACCAAGGTACCAAGTCAATTGAGCTAAAAATGTGGCCGCTAGAGTACACACAAGGTTTGTTATGCTCCCCGAAAGGTGAGCATATAGCTGCCACTTCGTCCAACCTTCCGTTTACCGTACGATGGCTCCGATATTTCCACAATCATTTGGCCAAATTGGGTGCAACTTCACATGTGAATTCCTTATGATATTGCGCCGAGGTAGTTTTCCCGGCTTTTAGAAAGCTCCAGTGTCTAGGTCACAGTTCAAGGTCAAAGGTAAATATTGACCTTGTAGACAGCATATCTCCTTCAGTTATGGATGGATTTCATTATAAATTGGTACAATTTTTCTTTATCATGAATAAATGTACCATTAGAAAACAAGATAGCGTCAAGGTCACAGTACAAGGTCAAAGGTAAAAATTGACCTTGTTGACAGCATAGTTCCTTCAAATATGGATGGATTTCAAAATTCGGCACAATTGTTCTCTCATGAATAGATGTAACATTTGGGGAAAATCAGATAGCTTAAAGATCAAGGGCCCCCGTCATAGCGCAGTCGGTAGCGTGTAAGGCTCCTAATCTTCAATCATGAGAGTCATGGGTTCGATCCCCGGCGGCGGCACATATCCTATTTCCGACTATTTGTCTCCCACTAATGGGTCGATAATCGTAGACCTATGTGGGATAGCAGCTGGGTGCTAGGAAAGGATGTAGTGGTAGTACTTGTGTGAGAAATACCAGGAATCCATTCGTAGGTGCTCCAGCCGCCGCGATATGACTGAAATACTGTTAAAAGTGGCGTTAAACCCAAGTCAATAAAGATCAAGATCACAGTTAAAGTTCAAAATTGACCTTATTCACAGCGTAGCTCTATCGTGAATAGATGGACTATTTGAAAATAAAATCTGTTATGTCAGGGTCATAGCTCAAGGTCAAACATTGAAATTAAGCTTTTCCAGAGTACAATGTATATCTCCACCAATTACGGATTGATTGCGAATAATTTTACACAATTATTCTCTTGTGTGAGTAGTTGTGCAATTTGAAACAAACCTTCAGATAGCTCCAAGGTCAAGGTCACATCCCACGGTCGATAGTCCAGAGAATAGCCCTTTCAATTATAGAAGGATTTCAATATAACTTGGCACAATTGTTCTCAGTTATGAGAAGATGTGGTATTTAGGAAAAAATCAGATAGCGTCATGGTCAAATATTGAAAATAGCCATGTCTGGAGCATAGCTTAAAAATCATGGATTGAATTCTAAATAGCTTTTCACGATTGTTCTTTATCATCAGTAGTTGCTCAATTTGAAAAAAATCTTCAGATAACTCCAAGGCCAACGTCAAAGCTCAAGGTTGGACGTGAAAATTTAGCAATTTTAGAACATCGATCCTTCAATTATGGTTTGATTTCGAAATAACTTTACATGATTATTGTCTATCTTGAGAAGATGTGCAATTAGAAAAAAGTAATTATAGAGTTCCAAGGTAAAGGTCGAACATTGAAATTAAACATGTCCGGAACATAGCTCCTTCAATTATAAATGGATATCAATATAACTTGTCACAATGGTGTTCTCAGTCAAGAGTAGATGTGTAATTTGAAAAAATAATTGGATAGCTAAAAGATCAAAGTCACAGCTCAAAGTCAAACATTGAAATTAAGCATGTCCAGAGCATAGCTTCTAAACTTATGCATTGATTTCGAAATCACGCTGCACAAGTGTACTCTAATGTGAGTAGATGTGTCATTTGAAACCAATTTTCAGATGGCTTCAAGTTCACAGACAGCTCAAGGATTTACGTTGAATTTTAGCATATCTTGAAAATAGCGAGCATATACCCGCATCTGCGTCTGTCGGTTCGTCCGAACCATTTTTCCCGTCTATTTTATACTTTTTGTTAGATGGCTTTATTCAGGGAACTTTATCCGTCTCTGACGGGTCTTGTTTTAGAATTGGCCAAATGACCTAGTTTTTTACTCAAAGCAACCCGGATTTGAGCACAGTTGAAATGTGGCCATCATAACAGCTCACTTGAGCATGTTGGGCTCGGTGAGCTAAAAGTAGAAGGGTAAAGGTATAAGTTCAATTTGCTTACATTTTAGTACATTTTATGTTAGATGAATAACATTTAAAACAAATTATAAACGATAAATTAACACATTAATCCACAGGACTCTTAAAGTATTACGTTGCACACCAATTTTAACACTCCAAACAGAATTCGTCTCTCACCAATGGGTGGAAAATCGTAAACCTAGAGGCTGCGTAAGGATGTAGTGATGGTACTGGTGTGAGAAATTCCAGGAATCCATTGTTAGATGCTCCAGCCGCCGCGATATGACTGAAATATTGTTAAAAGAGGCGTTAAACCCCAATTCAATAAATCAACCGTACAAATTTGTAGCAAACGTGTTCCCACACAATACCGCTCTTTGACGCCCCTCAATAGGACTTTGAAAATCATTTTGAAAAAAAAGTGTAAGATAATTAGAGCATGGATATTAACCCTGTTGTCAGTATAGAATTTTAGACCTGGCCAAATTCGAAGACGAAAATTCAAATGCACTATTAAATAGGGAAGATACCATTGTTTGGAAAGAGAGGGATGGATTTTTACAAGCAAATTATCCTCTTTTCCTCAATTTTTTCATAAATATATTTGCAGCGCATCAAAATGTGGATTTTCATGTTAATGACTTATTTAAGGGTCCTTGGACAAAACGGTTAGTAAAAAATGGAATTATTAACCTATTACAAAACGGCAGAATTTTAGACTAGTCTAAATTGAAAGAGTAGCAGGCGACAATTCAAAGCTTACGAAATTTTGGTACTTTTTATCCTGGAGTAGAAAACATTATGGATAATGAAGAAATTGCTTGTAACAAGCACTTTCTTCATTTTCCACATTGTTTGCAAGGGCTTTTTTCTTTGAGGCGTCTTAAGGCGCCATTTAGTGGGAACGGATTTAACACGTGTGTCTACCAGGGTCTCCAAACAAGAACCTTTGTATTATTAATATTGTTCTCAGAATTTTCTGGCGTTCTTTCTTCTGTCGTCTTCGTTTCTATTACGTCAACATTATTCTTGCAGACGTTTGGCGACGTATAGTCTAATGGCATTTGTAATTGTCCGTAATTTTGTTGTAAATTCTGAAAATGCTGTTGTTGTTGTTGAAAAACAGTCTGTTGGTACATAACATATTCCCTCTGCATATTTACCCACTCATTCACACCCCCGTATCCAGTTAGAAAATCCATGTTTTCAATGTCCAACATCTCCTGGTTTGGAACAGTAGACACATTCTTCACTGAATTTTGTTCATCCTTAAATACGTTTCTTTCGGACTTAACACCACGCGAATTATTTCCTATTGGAACATTTTCTCCACCAACATTGCCACTTTCAAACTTTTGCAGATACTGTTCAAGCTTAGCGAGACTCGGGCTAAAAGCCATAGGTAGCTCTGTAGTGTCTTCTGTTGAAGTTGACAAGGTATTCTCTAGAGTTGTTTCTAGGTGAGATTTCAGATCTGGGATGACGTCTTCAAGCAGACCAGCTTCTTCAAAACCTTGTAAAATCGTTGTCATGCAGGATCTGTAACCCTCCTCGTATGCCTGCACGTCAATGTGTTCTGGATTTGGTACTATGTCTGAATGATAAATTATCGTAATCATTAATATTGATTGACTCAAAATGATGATGGTAATAATAATGACGGTATTATTTTTACAAAAATGTTTACCAAATGAATGAAAATAAGAATGATTTGAATAAAAGATAAAACGATGTTTATATTTAAGAGATGAAAAGAATAATTTTTGTTTTCATAGAGGAATAACAAAATAATAATCACACAGTATGAATACGAGAAGCAGATTCTTTCATATGTGTAATTAGGTTTTTCGTTTCATACCTCCATGAAAACAAAAAAAATGTAATATCGAGCGAAACAAGTAAATATTGTACAAATCATTTTGATACTTTTTTGTATGGAACTATTTTGTGTGAAAGCATACAAAATAGCTGTGTTTTTAACATTTGTTCAAGGATGAAGTTTTTTTTTTTTTTTTTTTGGTCAATCAGAACGCTCGTTTTGGAAAGACGAAAGTAAATATTGAATTATTTACAAATGAATGAATGATTACGATTAAACAAAGACAGAAGGAATAAATAATAATGACAGTTTGGAGATCTAAGATGTAAAATTCAGTTTTACGAAGGTTTCGCTCACATAACATCGGTGATTAAAAAAATGTGACTATTGAGTACTCCTTTTAAAATGGGCGGATAACAAGACGGGTATTTCTAAAATATTTTTCATATTATCTAGTTCTATTTTCATACTAATAGATACCGAATCCAGCAGAGTCTCGCTTTTTACATTCTTCAATAAATAAAGCACCAGAAAGCATAGTGAAAAAGGCAGACATTTCTCGAAATACAAGCAATTTTTTCATTTGCCACCACGTTTTCAATCAAAGTGGATAGTTGTCTAAAAAATTTCCCCAGCTTGAAAATGTTTCCTGTCATATCTTTCCCTTTGGACCAGTTTAAAATTTTATTGTCTGGTAATGGATTAAGCTATTGTCTTCAACCTGTCCGAAATAAGACCAGACTGTACACTTACTGTTATTGTTCTGTTCAAACGGTTGGTTATTCTGCAGGTAAGCTAAAGCTGTCTCCAAAACTTCAGCTTTCTCTAACTTGACCCTTTGTCCCTGAAGTTAGCAAAACCGTAAATGAGATGATACCAAGATTGTTAACCTATTCCCACACAATCCCTCCTTTTTACGCCCCTTAACCCTTTCCCGTGCAATCACTGGTTTTTACGTCCCTGTGATTTTATACTTGAGAAAACATTGTGGAAAAAGAATAAATTGCTTATCACAAGCAATTTCTTCCTTTCTCACAATATTTTCTACCCTACTGATAGGTTATTTTTCAAATAAAATAGACCTTAATTTGTCCTTTGAATTTGGAGAGGTCTAAAATTTTGTAAAACATGTAAGGGTTAAGAAAAAAGCAATGGAAAACATTGTGGATAATGAAGAATTTGCTTGCATCAAGCAATTTCTTCATTATCCACAACGTTTTCTTTCTAAAAGGGCGATAACATTTTAAATTGCCATCAACTTGAAATTGTCGTCTGCAGCTTTGCTCAATTTGGACCAGTCTTAAATTTTGCCGTGTTGGAATGGGTAAACCCAACATCGCGGACGAACTATGATTCTTTTTTTATTTTCAGGCTGTTCCAAATTAAAAGAAACTTCAGAAAATGTTTAAGTTGTTGAAAAAAGGAGACATAAAAACTAAATGTAAAGTGTTGCAAACATAGTAAGAAAACGAGCAGTATTATTGATTAGAGCAGTTTCTTCGTTGATTGCAGTAATTCGCTTTCGATTTTTCTTCATCTAGGGTCAAACCAAGGGGAAATGGGTCTACTATTTAAATTATTAACTACCTCAAGAATTATTTAGGTGAAATACGTCAATTGCAAGACCTGTAGCTTGGCCTCAAACATTTAATTCAGTCCATTAAATCTTTCCTGTACGATCTGATTTTTACATCCCTGTGATATTATACTTGAGAAATCATTGTGGAAAAAAGGGAGAAATAACTTGTAATTTCTTCTAACACACAATATTTTCTATCATAAAAGATGGTTACTTTTGTGATTGTATTTACTTTGTAATTTGTCTGCTACCCATTTGAATTTTGTTTTCGTCTATCTTCACTCCCATAATCTGACTGGTTTGAAAAAAAATTCATAACCAAAAGAAAAAATGAGTATTTCATTTCTTGCACAGAAAGCGATTCCATAAAAACTCTCTAAAACTCCTAACCCATCTTATCATTTGATTTTTGTATGTAGGTTAGGTTAACGACACTTTCAAGAGTATTTTAGTATCTCGACGGTTGGTGCATCTAACAGTAGTTCCCTATCGCTTCACAACATTAGGTACAACCACAACCTTTAGTTCGAGCCACAAACTGTTCCTTCTGTTTAGGATATTAAACAATTGAAATATTTTCACGGTGTATGCATTGGCGAAGTTATAAGAAATAAATGCTTAAAACAGACATTTTCGTCTTTCCCACAATATTTTCTACCATATGTTATACAAAATTTCCACAAGGGTCTGACCGCATTTAAGATGTCGATGCAGCTACTTCCAATTTGGACAGGTCTTTCATTTTGTCGTCGTGGATAATATTAAATCATTCAAACACGTTTGATTTTGTTTTTGTTTTTTTTGGCGCCCATAAATATAAGCAATTGGGAAAACATAGTGTAAAATGAAGAAATTGCTTGTAACAAGCATATTCTTCATTTTACACAATGTTTTCTGACCTGAAAGTTGAAAAATATATATATATAAAAAAATCATAAACTTAAATTTTTTTGACACCCATAAATATAAGCAATTGGGAAAACATTGTGTAAAATGAAGAAATTGCTTGTAACAAGCCATTTCTTCATTTTACACAATGTTTTCTTGACCGGAAAGGTGAAAAAAAATTATATATATAAAAATCATAAACTTAAAATTGTCGTCTGCAACTCTTTTTTATTTAGACCAGTCTAAAAATTTTATCGTCTGGTAATGGGTTAGACAAAAAATACTATCACTATAACCTTACCTCTGTGGTTCCTAGATGGGTTAAATCCTGTATTTCCAGAAGATAGGAGTTGATCCTTGCCCGTCTCTGTCTCTCCGCGATATGTTTACGGGTCTGAAATGTTTAAACCCCAATTTCCTGGTGAAGGTGGTACATTAAACACAAATCAATCAACTTTTTTAACAACATGGCCCCGGGGTAGAAACTACCTATTGATGATTTATCAGATGGTGGGACATTTTTATCCCCCTTTTCCTTTATCTACGGTGTAAAATCAAACAAAACAGACGAACCCTTTAGCCCGTTTACAAACAAACTTTGAAAAACATGGTAGGAAAACATGGTAGAAAATGAAGAGGTCGTTTATTCAAAATAACTTTTTCATTATCCACTATATTTTCTACCATAATAGACGAAGATTCTTAAACTTTCATGAACGAGGAATTGTCTAATGCAACATCTTTGAATTGGGACCAGTCTGATCTGTTTCATCTGGTAAAGGTTTAACCTTATTCTTAGGGAAAATAGAAAAGAAGAATCTGCAAACTTGTAATATAACTTTAGACTTTTTCTGTATCCCCAAGAAATTCTTTCTTGAATATCGAGGGCTGGCGAAAAGGTCCATCAACCCTTTGTAATAATAATTTCCCAAACTATACAAGACGAATGTATATATTACAAAAATGTGGTTAAACGAGAACTCGGCTGTCATCAGCAATTTTCGTTTTCCCACAATGCGCACCCCCCAAAACCCCAGCAATTTTATGGGAAAGGGTTATTTAGTCATTGATCATTTATCAAATAGCCGGATGTTTTTTATCCTATTTCTTTCCTTTATTGATATAAGATGTATTCAATTTAAACCCTTTGTTTTCATATTGGCAACAATTTTAGATACAAACGAGTGGTATGCAAATAAAGATTAGGCTTTTTTTCTTTGGGTACGTCTAAAGGAGTCACTGAGTGGGAATGGGTTAACCCATTCCCACTCAACAAAATGTTAGACTGGACCAAATTCAAAGAACTTTGCAGGCGACATTTTTCAGTTGATGAAATTTCCGATTTTTCAGCTTTCTGGGTAGAAAACATTGTGGAAAATGAAGAAATTGCTTGCTACAAGCAACTTCTTCATTTTCTACAATGTTTTTCTCAGTTGCTTGTCTTGAGGGGCGTTAAAAGGCGTCATTGGGTGGAAATGGATTGCATAAACCTAGAATTAATGTACACTGTGGGGAGGTAGATATATTTCCTTCATATATATGTACCGTTTATGATAAATTTGTTTTGTCATTCCATACCATATAGACCCATCACTATCCGTAACAAAGCACATGTATTCCTATTACACTCTTCTCATGTACTCAACAAAAAAAAAAAAAAAAAAAAGAAAAAGAAAAAAAAAAAAGAAAAATGCAATAGAATTTTTTTTGAAAAAATCCCCAAAATCTTCATTTTTTACAACGTTTTTATTCAATTTTGAAAATTGACTTAAACCATTATCAGACGACAAAAATTAAAAAGAAGTGTCAACTAACGATTGAATTCGAATTGAATGCGTTTCTTCAGGGTTAGAAAACACCAGGTTTGAAAAAGGAGATAATGCTTGTAAGGATCTGTGAATAATGTCCAGGATCGTCATTAACCAAATCCTATACGACTAATTCATAAACTGGTCTAAATTGAGAGGTTGAAGATGACAATTCGAGTTGGATTGTATGAGTAAAGAGGTTCCATGTAGGATTCAAAACATGGTGAGAAAAGGAAAAACTGCTAATTACAATCACTATTATTCATAGGCATACTTTTAATGCATCTAATGCGGGTTTGTTTTGAAATAGGTAAAAAAACAAAAAAAACTCCCCCCATTGACTTTACCGACCAACAAACAAAGACGGACAGACGATCTTATCAATTTCATCTGTCAAGAAACGTGTAAATGTCAGTATGATTGATTGTTGAATTTCTAATTAATTTTTATTGGAGATTAAAATCGTTCATAGCCTACGTCAGTGGGAAATAATTTTGATGAAAGATGACAGACAACAGGTATGAAAAATGAAATACATTTGTAACCGATACCATCGCAAACGGATCTTGTTGTATTCCTATGTTTTCATAAAAGTGACCAATCAAGTCTCTCGCGAAAGAAATGTTTTGAGTCTGTCCGTGACTTTTTCAACTATTATAATTGTGCGCCAAGTAAAGATTCAGATCAGCCTGTGCATCCGCACAGTCTGATCGGAGCCTTCACTCTGCAATCTATTGATAGATACTAACTTAAAGCTTTCTTTTATTTGATCATCGAATATTTTAACCATTTTCCGTACAAACCCGTGAATTTACGATTTTATACCTGAGAAAAGATTGCGAAAAAAGAATTTCTTATAACAAGCAAATCTCCTTTTCCTAAAAAACTTTCTACCACGTAGGATTGTTTCTTTTCAAATCACATCCATTTTTATTGTCGTCTGCAACCTCGCTCAATTTTGACCAGTCTAAAATAAAAAAAAAAAAAAAAAAAATCCTGGGAAAGGTAAAATGAGGCGAGTGGCTGTCAGTGCTCATTAGAAGATATCAGATGTACATACAAATATATTCGAAATAAAAGTTAACATGTTGGCAAGTAGAACGATGATTTAATATTCGAAAAATCAGTCTATTTTGAAGTTTCGATTCCGTTTCGATCACGCAATCTGACCAGGCTAGATATTTGTTGCACCGCGTTTTTTGGAGGGGGGGAGGGGGGGGGGGGGTTCAGAAATTTGCGATGGTTTGTCATAGCGCAGAAAAGGGGGAAATGTGATTTCAAGAAATTTTATTCTTACCAAAGTTTTCGATTCGGCATAATCATTTTCCCCTTCCATTTTCATGTTTCTTTCCCCTCGATTAAGTTCTGTTCTTTTTCGGTCGTCCCGTGTTAGATTGATTTCTCAACGAATCTTGCGAAAAGGTTATGCAGTGCAGATAATATCAATACCGGTGGATTTATTTGGATGTCTTTTCTTATCTATGCACAGAAACAGATAGAAATGCACAAATATACTATTTTTGTTTTCAACACAATACTTCTAATATAGAGCCTACCCGATAAATGACTTTATATAACACATGTTGTGTTGTTAATTGATTCCAGACATTTTCATGCTATATATAAGTACATATGGGCCGTCTTATCAGTTCTGGAATCAGCAGGAAGTAAAATGTGCAGTGCAATAACTTTCTGAATGACCCCCAATTAATTTTCGCGCTACAGGCATTTTTTGCAACAAAATCCCATCGATATCCGGTCAATAATTCGGACCTACAACCGGATAATACAGCTTTGTTACGTTTACCGTAGTGAATAGGTTAGATATTAGATAAGTAAAACACCAATTAGCAGATTCCGATACATAAAGAAATATAGACTGGTCCAAATTGAAAGAAATTGAAGACAACAATCTTAAAAGTCTGTGAAAATTAAAATCCTTACCAAGAGGGTTAAAAAACATTATGAAATTTCCCACAATGTTTCCAATGTTTTTTCCTTCAGTGGCCTAAAAAAAGCGGTATTGTGTGTGAATTTTATAAATCGATAAATTACTACTCAATCTCGTATTATATGCACCGAAAGAATATAAAGCCTTGGAAAATATTGCGATAAATTCTGGTAACAGTTTCCCATTTTCTCCAAATATTTTCTATCGAATATGGCTAAAGTTTTCGCAATTTGAATTGTAGTCTGCAGCAATCTCCTCCAATTTGGACCAGCCTGAAATCTTGTCGTCTGGTAATGGGTTGAATAAAATATATCAACGTTGTAGGTTTGCTTTCAGAAAGAATCATATGAGATATGATTACTAAAAGTCAGTATCTTAACCCTTGTCATGCTGTATAAATTGATTTATTGAGTTGCTGTAAAATCAAAGGGCTGAAAGCACTGATAGAACTTGTTGTTCAAAAATCAATATTTCTTTTAGAAATCAATTTCATAAACAACTCTGGCACGAAAAGTACAAGCAGGAGGTGTTGACCAAGAACAGACTGCACTTATGTGCAGGCTGATCTTGGTCTACACCCCCTGACAAACCCATGACAAGGGTTAAAATTGTACACAGTGGTATTTTCAATGTGGATTCAACCCATTACCGGACGATAACATTTTAGACTTTTCCAAATTCAAAGAAGTTGCTGATGCCTATTTGCAGTTGATGAAATTTTAAGATTCCTTACTTTTTAGGGTAGAAAACTTTGTGAACGATGAAGACATTGCTTGTGACAAGCAATTTTTGCATTTCCCAGCTGTTTTTCAAAGCTCTTTTCTTGAGTGATGTAAAAAAGCTGAATTGTGTAGTAATGGGTTGAATTAGATCATTAGAACTCATTGCGGAAAAATAAAAATACATATAGCAAGCGGTTTCTCCTTTTTCTCACAATGATTTTAGAGCCGGGAAATGGTAATTCTACCACCAAATGAGAATACAATGGTCGCTATAAAACCTATAGTATGGGAATTTTTTCTTGCACAAACAATCAAAATAAATATACTCTTTCCTGTTCGATCCCTGGTTTTTACGTCCCGTTGATATTATAATTGACAAAAACTTGGTAGAAAAAGAAGAAGTTACTTGTAACAAGCAATTTCTTCTTTTACCACAATAATTTCTACCCTGCTGAATTTTTTTCAAATGAAATCCACTTTAAATTTTTGTCTGCAAAACCATTGAATTTGGACAGGTCTAAAATTTTGCGAAACAGGAAAGGATTAATGAAATGATGGTAAACATGGTGGGTTTAATTGATTGAATTGGGTTTGACGCCACTTTTAACAGTAGTTCAGTCATATCGCGGCGGCTGGAGCACCGAACAATGGATTCCTGGTATTTCTCACACCAGTACTACCACTGCATCCTTTCCTAGCCTCCAGCTTCAATCCCACTTAGGTTTACGATTATCACCCATTGGTGTGAGACAAATGTCGGAAAGGATATATGCCGCCGCCGGGGATCGAACCCATGATTGAAGATTGGGAGGCTATTGCGCTACCGACCGAGAGCTATGACGGCGGCTGAGCTCAGTGGGCTTGTCCAGTGATCCATCAATTGCCCTGTGTAAAACTGCATGGATTGTGCAGACTGACTAAGGTTGAAACTTTTACTTCTTGGTTGATTTTCTGAACCTAGAATAGTCATTAAGGATTCCTTCATGTTCATTTTCAAAGTTCTATCTCAGATTGACCACGGATGGATCTGCTGTCTTTTTCCAATATTTGTTCCGCGGAGTTCCCTCTTTATACAAATGATTGAGCCCTGGCCATGCGCACTGAACTCACAAAGGAAATTTCAACTTTAGAATAAATGGTACTGATATGCAAAATGTATTAATAGTAATATGTCAGAATAGAATGGTTAAGTGGCTGGTTTGCAACCTAAGTTTCGTAACTACAGCTTATTTAAGTTACAAAATCAACAACAAGAGCTTCGCAGAGCGGCGCATATACGCCCGAAGGGCTTGTCAGTAACCTTGGCTTTTCAGTAACCTGAGCTTAAATGATAGCTAATGATTTTTGTCAAAAAAAAAAAAAAGATCTTATCACCTGAATAATACTGTTTACACTTGAGAAACAAGACAGCTTTATAATAACTTATCATTCAACATTATGTACAACAGTTAAATTCTATAATTTGAATACAATTGACATATGACCTTGACCAATGACCTTGAAACAAGTTTCAACAGAAAGTAATCACCACAAGCAATAAAAATATGACCTTAAAAAACTGATCTTGACAAATAAATTACAATGGTTCAGTTTAGGTTTTTCAGAGCTCAAAATGACATTGACATTTGAATTCAATCAATTCCAGGGCAGATAATTTAAGAAAGACCCAAGCTTTTTGAATTTCTGAAGTGAGACTTATGCTTAACTAAATATCAGAGATACATTATGACAAGATTCAGTTTAATCCAATAGAATTTTTAGGAGTTGTGCACACACACACAAAAATAAACCCCTGTAATTTTAAGCTATATTGTTAAGTAAAGGGCAGATAATTCAGTAACAACTTGACATATCAAACAAATTTTAGTCCTAAGCACAACTGGAAATCATACAGAGTCATTGTGGCAAGTTTCAGGTCATTCCCATTCAAAATTTAGGAGAAATAAGCTCACAAGAAATAAAGGGTTTTTTCGTTCAATTCAAGGGCAGATTATTCAAGATAACACAAGATGGATTGGAGCGATTTGAATTAAAAAGGTCTAATGCACAACTAGACATCATAGGGAGTAGTTGTGCCAAGTTTCAGCTCATTCCCATTGATAGTTTGAATGAGTTGCGCACACAATAAACAGTGATTTTCGTTCAATTCAATGGCAGATAATTCAAGATAACTCAAGAATGACTGGAGCAATTTCAAAGGACTTATGCACATCTAGACATAATTGGGAGTAATTGTGCTAAGTTTCTGCTCATACCCATTGATAGTTTAGAAGGAGTTGCGCACACAATAAACAGTGATTTTCGTTCAATTAAAGGGCAGATAATTCAAGATAACTCAAGAATGACTTGAGCAATTTGAATTTCAAGGGTCTTATACACAAATTGACATCATGGGGAGTAATTGTGCCAAGTTTCAGCTCATTCCCATTGATAGTTTAGGAGGAGTTGCATACACAAAAAATTGCTCACGGACGGACAGACAGACGACTGGGCCATAACATAATACAACCCTTTGGGCGTATAAAAACAGTGAACATAAATGTTGAAGTTCAATTCCAGTTCAAACTATAACTTGTCACAGAAGGCGACTTAATAGCCTTATGTTTCAAAAGAGTGTCTAATTTCAAGGGAAATTTATTCACTGCCGGGGAAGTTGAGACTTCAAAATGGTGTCTTGCAAAGCTTGAACAATTTATCAATATATGTATAAAGTTTTATTACTTTTTGAAAAACAATTGTGCGAGTTTGCGACACAAAATTTATTCAATTTTTGATTTTTATGTAAAATTCAAAATTCAAAGCTCACTTCCAGTTCAATCTTGAACTTGTCTCAGGTGGTGACTTAATACCCTTGCCAGAACCTTTTTTTTAAAGTGTCCAAGTTAAAGGGCAGATAATTCTTCTACCAGGAGGAGTAGAGCTTTCAAAATGGTGTCTTGCAAAACTTCAATATGTAAAAAAAATGTTTGTATATAGTTTCATTACTTTTGAAGCAGACTCAAAATTACTTGAATGTTTGTAGACAGACGGACAGACACACAGACAGGATGATTCCAGTATACCCTCAAAAACATTTGTTTTGTGTTTTAAGAGATGAAGAGAATATTTTTTGTTTTCATGGAGGTATGAACCGAAAAACTAATCACACTGTATGAATACGCGAAGCAGATTCATACATTGTGTGATTAGGTTTTTTTGTTCATACCTCCATGAAAACAAAAAATATTCTCTTCATTTCTTATAATTAAATAGTATCGAGCGAAAAAAGCAAAAACCCTACATCTTTTGACACCTTTTTGTATGGGACTGTTTTGTTCGGAAGCATACAAAATCACTGCGTGATCAAAATTGTGTTCATGGAGGTATGAATTAAATTTTTCGACCAATCAGAACGCTCGTTTTTGATAGACAAAACTACAAATTAAATTATAGTATGATGAATGATATGACTGGTCAATCCATTTTTTGATTGACAGATGCAATCCATCAATTGTGCAGATGTGTGACATTTACAACAAATTCGCTTTTGATTTCATGTCCCTGACAAAACATTTTACAAAATAGCAATGTCCGGGTTGCCCTGCATGACCAGCGTTCCGTTCATAAGTAACAATACAACAACAGAGTTAGCCTTTTGATCATTTACTACATTGTTTTTTAAGATGCATTTACAAAATCCATTATAAAATGAATAAGAAGAAATATATTACTAAAATGATATATTTAAAACCATGAAGATGATTAAAATGATATTGTGATGAAAATTAACATTTAAAGAGACGTTCAACTTAACCCATTTCCACACAATAAGCCTTTTGACACCCGAACGAGAGTAAAGGAAAACGTTGTGGAAAATGATGAAATTGCTTATTTTCTTCATTATATACAATGTTTTCAATTCAATGACAAAGACTTTTGAAATTTCTTTGATCAACTCAAAATTTTTGTCTGCATCTCCTTAGAATTTGGACCAGTCTAAAATTTTGTCGTCTGGAAATGGGTTAAAACGTATGCATGTTTTCATAACCAGATAGGTATGTCTCTGGATTGAGCAGATAAACTTGACAATAGAGAGTAATATAAAACATAAAAATATGGAATTAAAAAAAATTTGTAAGTTACCGGTATCCATATTTGTTGCCTTAACCCATTCCCACACAACACTGCTTTTTTACTTACCCAAGAAAATTATTTAAGAGATGAAGAGAATATTTTTGTTTTCATGGAGGTATGAACCGAAAAAACCTTATCACATTGTATGAATGCCCGAAGCAGATTCATACATAAGTGTGATTAGGTTTTTCGGTTCATACCTCCATGAATACAAAAAATATTCTCTTCATTTCTTATAATTTAATAGTATCAAGCAAAAAAAGCTAAAACTTTGCAATTTTTGATACCTTTTTGTATGGAACTATTCAGCGCGGAAGCATTCAAAATTGTTGTGTGCTCAAAATTTTGTTCATGGAGTTATGAATAGTTTTTTTTGTCCAATCAGAACGCCCATTTTCGATAGACGAAACTGAAAATTGAATTATTTGGAAAAAATGTGGACAGTGATTATGAAGAAATTGATAGTAAAAAGCAATTTCTTCAATGTCCATAATGTTTTCTAACCTAAAGGCAAAGATTTTTCTTATTTAAACAACTTGAAAATGTCGTCTACAAATAGTTTCAATTTGGACTAGTCTAAAATTGTGTTGTGTGGCTATGAGTAAAAACAAAGGTGTATGGAGAATTTCACGCAATACAAAAGTAATATTTATATTAAAAGAACACACATGGTTGGACTTGGCCCATTCAAGCAAAATCCTGATTATATACACCTTGCCCAAGAAGAAAGCTTCGGAAACATTGTGAAGAATGAAGAAATTGCTCCTTTAAGTAATTTCTTCATTTTCCAACCTCTTTTCTACCCCTATAGACAAAGTATTTTTCTTTTTAAATTCATTAAATTGTCATCTGAAAAATCTTTGAACATGTTCTAAAATTTCATCATTCTGTAATGGGTTAACCTTTGTTATGCATAATAAAATCCTTAACAGACTTAAATTAAAATCAAAGGGCTAAATGCACAAATGGTTAATCAATATTCCTTTTGAAAAAAAAAAAATCTATAAACCATTCAAACTTTACAAGGATAAACAGATGGTGTAGACCAATACCAGACTGCAGATATTTACTGGCCAGTATTTGTCTATACCTCCGGTCAAAACATAAATATTCAGGCTTCAGTAAATAACAAGAGCACTGCCTACCGGTGCCTATGCTCAGCTGTTGGGTGCTGGATAGTGGACAAAATGAATCTAGAGTTATCCCCCTTGATAGTATAGGATGCTCTTTTGATAGTGAACAAGTGTGCCAAGTTTCAAGTTAATGCCTTTAGTAAAACCAGAGGTATCACAAATGTCAAAGTTTTGGCACGACAACAACTACGAGACCAAGGCTTTGCAATACCTTGGGATTTCTCGGAAAACAGCCTAGCTAAAAACTATTGGTGACAGATTGATCGATTCTATCGGTTTCTTTGACATCAATTTAGTACTCTATGTATATGTAAGTATATATGCTGTGGCATTACTGCTACTGCCTGCTACTTTGATTCTTCTTATAATTAATGCAATTATACTTATATCATTTTGTTTTAAAAAAAGTGCAAACAAACACTAATATCAAATAGGCCTACTTTCAAAGGGAAGATTTATAAAAACGTTTTACAAACCGAGTAATCGATATTGAAATTTCTTAGTTGATTATTGTAATCGGAAGCCCGAACCAACTGATTATCAATTATAATTCATCATCAGCCCATCACTAGATCTCGCCCATAAAAACATTCTTTGTAACTCTATTTAAACTCGTTCCTGCTTTTCAAAATGATGGTCTTGTCCAACTTGAAAGTTGTTGGAGACGACAACTAAAAAATAAATTAGATTTAAAAAGTATCAAACCTACAGGGTTGAAAATATTGCTTAAAAAGAAGAAATTGCTTGTAACCAGCAATTTCTTTTTTTCCCACAATGTTTTCTCAAGAGTACTAGGAAAGGGTTAAAGGAAATTGGGGCATTGCTAAATGAAGAATGTACATTAACCAATTACAAATCCAATCCTTAATTTTGATGCACTGAAGAAAGAAAAGAGCAGCTTATGAAAACATTGTGATGACAGGAGA
Source organism: Fragum fragum (assembly GCA_946902895.1). Taxonomy (NCBI): domain Eukaryota; kingdom Metazoa; phylum Mollusca; class Bivalvia; order Cardiida; family Cardiidae; genus Fragum; species Fragum fragum. Next base: position 22,529,002 of record OX336378.1, on the reverse strand, counting down.
AATTGATTTAAAAGACCAATTGCTCCATTACTCACTATGTAATCTACCACTCCCACCCATTCCAGGTTTTTTTTTAACTACCCTCAAGAAAAAAGTATGAGAAACAATGTGGAAAATGAAGTAGTTACTTATAACAAGCAACTTCTTCATTTTCAACATATTTTCTACCAACAAACAAAAGTTCTATCAATTTGAAACTGTCATCTGCTATGTCATAATTATGACCAGTCAAAAATATTATCTGTTAATTGATTAAAAATGCACATCAGATATTTTCCAGTGGACACCTTTGAGCATGACAAGTTCCGAGTATACGAAGAATCAGTTCTCCTTAGAATCTTGTAAAATTTCACTTTTATGAAGGTCAAACTTCTTGAACATATCTTCTTTACTACAGTCGGTGTTGATTATCTAAAATAGAGTAATATATCGATAAAAACTTCATGACCCACAATAGAAAAATATATCTATAACAGGGGTGTGGAATTCCCATGCCCTACTTGTCCGACACGGGCTTTTCTACCTGCGGACAAGTACATTTTTCGAGGCTACTTAGTAAATATCAGGGCAAATCTTGGAATGGTACTAAATAGATAGAGAGATTTACGAGCGTAATAATGGTATCTAAGGCTAGAAAATATTGTTTTAAATAAAGAAAATGCTGAGTTCCAGCATTTTCTTCTTTAAAAATAATGTTTCTCAAAATTTATCTGTTCATCATCTTTTCACGGGCAAGTCCATTTTCATCCTGGACAAGCAGAAAATCACATTTTACTTGTCCATGGACAGGTAGAGAAAATCCGTATTTCCACACCCCTGTATAAAAATTCATGAGCTCTAATAGAATATGATACACAGATAACTAGAAATGTGTAACAGACACCAATGTCTCTGCATTATTGCTTGTCACATGACCTTAAGTTGTGACCATAAACTTGGGCATATCTATGCGCGACACTAGTACTCAACAAGGGGAACAACTGTGCCAAGTTATTTTGAAATTCATTAATTAAACCCATTCCTATACGACAAAATATTAGACTGGTCCAAATTGAAAAAAGCTGCAGACAACAATTTCAAGGCTATGGAATTTTAAATTTTTCAGTCTTTTTGTATAGAAATCATTGTGGATAATGAAGAAATTGCTTGAATCAAGCAATTTCTTCATTATCCACAATGGTAAAGCTTTATCTTAAAGGGCGTAAAAAGGAGGGCTTGTGTGGGAATGGGTTAATGTAGGGGATGTGATCCAGACAAGAATTGGACACGACTAAAGGTAAATCTTTAACCCATTCCCACATGATAGAATTTTAGACCAGTCCAAATTCAAAGAAGTTGCAGACAAGAATTTTAAGTTCATGAAATCTTCAAAATTATTGTCTTTTTGGATAGAAAACATCATGGATAATGAAGAAATTACTTGTATCAAGGTTTCATATTAAGGGGCATTTAAAAGCATCGTTGTGTGGGAATGGGTTTAAATGCCTGATGCCATTACCTGGTTGGGAGGCTTTTGAGAACAGATTGAGATTCCTTCTTTTACAGCCTGAAATTTCAGTTATAAGCACATAATGTTGTTGTTTCCTTATTCCAAGTGGTTGGGTGACTCATCAACTGAGGTCATAAAGAGATGAGGCCTAGGTTTTCATCCATTCCAACATAATGACTTTCAAACATCCCTCATCATGAACTTTGGAAAAAATGGTGGAAAACCTGGGTTTAAACAGGTAAGGGTTAAAAGTGTGACTGTGTGGGAATGGGTTTAAATGCCTGATGCCATTACCAGGTGGGGAAGCTTTTGAGAACAGATTCCTTCTTTTACAGCCTTAAATTTCAGTTATAAGCACATAATATTGTTGTCTCCTTATTCCAAATGGTTGAGTGACTCAGCAACTGAGGTCATAAAGAGATGAGGCCTAGGTTTTCATCCATTCCAACATAATGACTCTTTTAAATGCCCCTCACCATAAAAAGTCTAAAAAAATTGTGGAAAATGAAGAATTTACTTGTTAGAAGCAATTTCTACATTATCCGAAATGTTTTCTACCCCAAAAGACATAGATTTTAAACAGTTTATCACTTGAAAATTGTTGTCTCTAATTTCTTTTAATTTTGGACTGGTCTAAAATTTATCATGTGGGAATGGGTGAAGTCTCATCTAAAGGACTGGGGAGGGGGGGGAAGGGTGAAGAGTCCATTCTGTTACCACTATACCAAATCGACTCCCTTATTCCAAATGAACATGTCTACAACGCTGTTGCTTGATACAATGTAGAACGGTACTTACCAACACAGGACAAGGTGCTTTGAATTTAGTTTCTTTTATCAACCAGTCTTCATATAAATTATTGAGGGATTCTAAATAATCCTGCAATTAACAAAATACAAACAGAATAAAAATCTAAACCTATTGATTTCATGAGTAAAGAGAAATTTGGGATTTTATGTCACTGTGATTTTATACTTGAGAAAACATTGTGGGAAAAAGAGAAATTGCTTGTAACAAGCAATTTCTCCTTTTTCTACAATATTTTATACCACTCAGGATGGTTTGATTTCAAACTGAATCCAATTTTCATTGTGGTCTGCAACCTCTTTCAATTTGGACCAATCAAAAATTTCCTAAAACAGGAAAGGGTTAATGATTTTTATGATAGTACTGGACCTAACTATGTATCATAATCAACCAATGTCCTGCTGAATATTTATCCTTAATTTAAGTTTTTGTCAAATTTAGATCTACTTTGTCGACAAATATTTACTCAACACTAAAAGAAAAAGCAGGTGGTGTAGACTAAGATCAGACTGAACATCCCTGAAGGCTGGTCTTAGTTTATACACCAGCCACAGCTATTGTCAAAACAGGAATACATTGTATTTTGGGATCAGCATGACAAGGGTTAATTCTACAAAGATAATAGCGAAGTGTGATTTATCTTTACCATAGCAATGTCAATTTGACCTGAGAGGGTCATGACAATGTACTTCATAAACGGTTATCTTTCAAATGGTGAATTATAAATAATCCTTTGCATAATGCACTTTCGATGCTTATGAAACTATGAATTAACCCAACACAATGACACATTTATGAAGAAATTTTTTGTTACAAGCAATTTCTTCATTATCCACAATTTTTTCTTCGTCAAAAGATTTTTAAAATTCCACTTACTAATACTTGTATTCTATAATTTCTTTCAGTTTGGACTAGCCTAAAACTTTGTTGTCTGGAAATGGGTTAACAAAGATTTCTCTAGTTATCTCTAACCAATGTCTTATTTGTGCTTGCACATCCACTCAAAAATTACATGAATGTAATAAACATACTGGGGTGCAATTCAAATAGTCATTTTAAGCTCCTGTTTTCATCAAGGTAGGTTCAAATGACAAAATAACAGAGTTCAAGGTCATCCTGTTACAGGTTGATCTGAAATTCTAAAGGAATAATCTTCAACAAGTTGTCATCCTAACAAGGTTTGGTCTACTGATGTACCAACTGATAGATCTTTAGACCTAAGCACAGCAATTATTCAATCCTGATAGGCCGTGAAGGTAAGGTTAGAAATTAATTCTCTGCACGCTGAATTTCGTCGGTTTCTGCTAAAATCTCGTAACTACAGTTGTTTTTCATTTCCTGACTAGTAACTTGTATAGTATTAAACTTCTAACAGGAATTTTATCACGAATTATCGGGTGTTTAGTTCCGATTCCGACGGTTGAAAATTTCAATTATGGCGGGGGGGGGGCAGCGTTATAGCATAATAACTCCACTTCTTCCGCCGTTTCATTTCTTGTACCCCTACAACAGCGTTATAGTGGAGCTGCAGTGTATATTGCAAGTTTCAAGTAAAAGCCATCATTGATAGCAGTAGTACTACAAAATACAAAAGGTTTAGCTTGCTGAGACAGATGCAGCCCAGGCCAAGACTAGAGAAATGCCTAAGCTTTTTTCCCTGAAAAACAGCTGAGCCAAATAATACTGTATTACAGCTTAGAGATAAACACTAATACTGTAAAGCAATCTATCATTTCTTACCAATGGGACACTTTGTTCTTCGTGTCTGTTCCTCATTTTGATACGTTCTTGACAGGTTTCTGGTTTTGCTTGTAAATATACTGTAAAATATGAAGTAGCAATTTGTTGGATCCTTTTTTTCAAATTTTTTTGTCAGTGACATGAAACAAACATGATGTGTTTCTAAAATACCATACCCCATCAACAGCCTTTTCTTGAATTGTGACCATGGTAAGAGACCTTAATGGATTATCTTGACCTTACAACAAACTAATGCTTCTCAATGCACAAAACCTTTGTCTAAAATATGAGTCTTATATTTTCAATGGTGTTTGAATAAGAGCAAAATGTTAAGTTTTGCTCAAAGTTTAACCCATTCCCACTCAATCCCTCCTTTTTACACCCCTCAAGAAAATAGCTTTTGAAAACATTGTGGAAAATGAAGAAATTGTATCAAGCAATTTCTTCATTATCCACAATGATTTCTATCCAAAACAACGAAAAAGTTCAAAATTCCATCTACTTGAAATTGTTAAAAAACTCACAACTTTGATAAGTGTACTTGACCTTAATCAATGACCCTGATTTTACAACCAACTAATGCCTATCATTGCAAGGATTGATTGATTGAATTGGGTTTAATGCCACTTTAACAGTATTTCAGTCATATCGCGGAGGCTGGAGCACCTAACAATGGATTCCTGGTATTTCTCACACCAGTACTACTACTACATCCTTTGCTAGCCTCCAGCTGCTATCCCACTTAGGTTTACAACCATCCACCCATTGGTGAGAGACAAATGTTGGAAAGATTATTTGCCACCGCCTGGGATCGAACCCATGACATCCCATGATAGAAGATTGTATCATTGCAAGGAACCTTTATTCCAAATATGAACCTTTTATCTTCAATGGTGTTTGAATAAATGCAGAATGTTAAGCTCTTGAGTTAAGTCTTGCATATAGATGGACAGACGGATAATGGCAAAAGAATATGCCCAAATCTTATAGATGCAGGGTCATAAAAAGTAAAATGCTTGGTTGAGCGACCTAAGGTTATAACTACAGCTTAAAATAAAATCTAAGAGCAGTAGTTACTGGTTGTTGGTCAGTATTTCTTTAGAAATTCAAATTTATAAACAACTCTTGCTTGAAAGGGACAAACAGGTGGCAACCTAAGACCAGAATGCCTCCTGAAAAACAGGAATATTCAGTGTTTAGTATTGTGAGCATAAATCATAATAGTAACAACTTATAATTTGAGTACTCATTGAAATCATTTTGATGAGACTTTTCTCATCAGTACCCACAGCAAAGGGCTTTGTTGAGAAGAAATGCTTTTTGGACAGGCTTTATCCCCCTCTTTTCTAGATCCTCAAAAAACTAGAAATGTGTCACAGACACAGATGCCCCCCTTTAACCCATTGCTGGACGGCAATATTTTAGACCAGTCCAAATTCAAAGAAGATACAGACAACAATATTTAGTTGTTTAAATCTTAAAAATCATTGTCTTGTAGTGTAGATAACATTGTGGATACTGAAGAAATTGCTTGTTACAAGCAAATTCTTCATTTTCCACAATGTTTTCCAAAGCTTTCATATTGAGGGGCATTTAAAAATGTCACTGTGTGGGAATGGGTTAAATCATTACCACACAACTGCATTTGGATTGGTCCTAATTGAAAGAAGTTACAAAGGACAATTTTTTGTTGATGGATGTCACAAGCAATTTCTTCATTTTCCGCGATATTCTTCAAAGCTTTTTTTCTGAGGGTTATCAAAAAGCATGATTGTCTGAAAATGGGTCAAGTGCTTGTCACACGACCCTCAGTTCTGATCTTGAACTGGGGAGTGTCCAAAACAAGTTTACGCATGACACTAATACTCATCAAGGGGATCATTTATGCAAAGTTATTTTGAAATCTTTCAATGAGGACCATTCCTGTATTATCTTCCCTTTGTTCTATGACCATTAAATCAAAGGTGTGCCAAATTGTATATTGGTCCTTTCACTGCATTACCTTTGTTTTTATCCTTAATCAGTATAGGGAAGTTGTGATTTTTTAGTTTGTTTATAGATAATGATCTCTCAATAGTATAAGTCTATGGTTCAGAAATATTATAGATTTTTTTAGGATGAAACAAACATTTCCATCTCTAAAGTTTGCATTAAACAGTTGACTAGGTAGTGCAAAGAATTTAAGGATAAAGTCCAAGTAAAACACTGATAAGGACCAATGTATTTCTGGAGAGTATTCAAGAGAGATAACCCAAGAATGTCTCTCATTAATGAAGAAGATGGTTCTGACAGGAATTGGACCCAAGGACACAGATAACTCTATATGCCTGTTGCAATGACATTTTTGGGGTATAAAAACCTGTTTCATTACCTATGAGATCTATATGCATGTCTTCATTTTCTTGTATCCAATCATACCATTCTGACAGAATTGCATAATCTACTTCTGGCATTAAACCTCTGAAATGTTATAAATACAACTTATAAATGTGTGCTGTATACTGAAATACATTTTATTTTACACAAACAAGAATAGAAGCAAAACTTTAACCCGTCGTCAGACAGGTCCAGTAGGTCAAGGTTGCTTACAAATGTACAGAAATCTTAATTGACAGATTGTGACTGTCAATCAAAGAATCAATGGACCAATCAAATCTTTCATTTAGACTGAGTGAACTTTGAATTTTGCATAAATGTGAAGAATTCTTGTTGAATTGGTGATTTAAACATCAATACTATTGCTTAAATGTTAGGTCAACAGCCAACCTTTTTACTTTTCTGTTGCATATAAGTGATCATTAATATTGCGATATAACACTGTCTAACCCATTCCAACATAGTGATGCTTTTAGACGCCCCTAAAGAAAATACTATCAGGAAAATCTGGTGTAAAATGAAGAAATTGCTTGTAACAAGCAATTTGTTCATTTTACACAATGTTTTCTACCAAAAAACTAGAAGAGTGCCGCCGTCATAGCGCAGTCGGTAGCGCGCCAGACTCCTAATCTTCAATCATAGGTGTCATGGGTTCGATCCCCGGCGGCGGCAAATATTCTTTCCGACAATTGTCTCTCACCAATGGGTTGATAATCGTAAACCTAAGTGGGATAGCAGCTGGAGGCTAGGAAAGGATGTAGTGGTAGTACTGGTGTGAGAAATACCAGGAATCCATTGTTAGGTGCTCCAGCCGCCGCGATATGACTGAAATACTGTTAAAAGCGGCGTTAAACCCCATTCAATCAATCAATCAATCAAAAAACTAGAGATATCCCCCTTAATAGTATAGGTTGCTCTTTTGATATTGAACAAGTGTGCCAAGTTTCCAGCGAATGCCTTTAGCAGAGATACACAAAATGACAAAGTTTTCGCACAACGACAACAACGACAATGACGTCACCAAGACTATCACAATACCTCCGGTTTTCTCTGAAAAAAGCCGAACTAAAATCTCGAATTTCATAAACCTTAAATTGTCTTCTGCAACACCTTTCAATTTGGACCAGTCTAAAATTTTGCCATGTGGTAATGGGTTAGTATTGAAGAGGAACTTTCTGCCAGAGTTCAGCAGGCTTTGCCAGCGATAAGTTCAAGTTATGAATTAGATATGTATTACAAAGATACCCCAATAAACACTGCCTTTTGTCAAAGGTCAAATCATTTTGAAAACAATCCATAAAATGTAGAATATATGTTCTAGACACAAATGATTGGGGGGGGGGTCAATTTCACCCCTTATTTGCCTGTGAGCTTGTACCTATCCAAACAAACAATGACACTAGTTCTCATCTAGGGGAACAAATATGCAAACTTTCTCTTGTTAATCAATCCTTAAAGATGTAAATTGATATGCCTTTCTTTCATTACATGTAAAGGGCACAAAAAGATGAAATAGCTTGTGGCAAGCAATTTCTCCTTTTCCAAAAATATTTCCAAACTAGATAAATATCCCTCAATTAGCAAAGTTTAGGATTGTGTTAAAGGTTGAAACAATTACCACAAAATCCAGTTTTTTTGCAACCCAAAGATAAACTTGGAAAAAAATAGTGGATTGATTGCATCAAGCACTTTCTTTATTTTCAACAATGTTTTCTACATTTAAAGAAACTTATTTTTAAACTTTAATCAACTTCAAACTGTTGCTTAGAATTTTTTTTCAGTATTGATATTCTTTATATGGTAAATGGGTTAAAAAATATCTGCATTTTTGGGTAGAAAACATTGTGGACAATTGCTTCATTTCCAATGTTGGTTCTTTTTCTAGTTGGAGTCAAAAAGGGTAATTGTGTGGGAATGGCTTAATGTATAGACTTTGTTGGAGTCTTTCTATAATGAAATTTCTAAGCAGTAGGTCATAACAGAAAGTATGTTTGAAAAGTAGGCTACTTTTAACAGAATTTCAGTCATATTGCAGCGGCTGGAGCACCTACCCATGGATTTCTGGTATTTCTCACACCTGTAGTATCACTACATCCTTTCCGAGCCCACAGATGCTCATCCAACTTAGCTTTATGATTATCCACCCATTTGTGAGAAACAATTGTTTGAAAGGACATTTGCTGCAACTGGGGACATCACAGCAAGATTTTTCAGATAATTTTTGATATATGAAAAATACTTTAATAGTATATTATGTGGATTATAAAAAAGCTTTTTAAAAATCACACTAGATAGGAATCCCAAAAGATTGCTACCAAAAAATTGCATTCTAGAATGGAAAATATACTCATAATACACGTTCACATTTTTCGATATTTGCATGTAACAATTTATATCTCTCTTGTACTGGTAGATTGCTCGCCAGTTAACAGTTCTCTACTGACAATCAATAAATCAATTGACCAATCAGATCAATCATTTAGATCTGAAGTGAATTTTGAGCTCCTACATATATGATATTTTTCATTGGCTTGGCAACTTAAATGTCTTAACCTGTTCCCGCAAAATGACACTTTTTCACATCCTAAAGAAAAGAAGCTTTGGAAAACATCGTGGAAAATGAAGAAATTGCTCTTAACACACAATTTCTTTATTTTCCACAATGTTTTGTACCTCTTAAGACAGAAAAATAAGAATTCCGTGAACTTACAATTGTCGTCTGCAACATCTTTGAATTTGGACTGTCTAAATTCTTAGTCATCTGGTTATTGATTGACTGCAGCTCATTCTAATTAGATACAACAATTTGCCTTTAATTCTATGTCACTGACAAAGTAATGTTGTTCATTAAATCAGTTGAATTGTTTAATCGGTGGTCAGTAGGCGTGGCCAGCAATCGGTAAAATGATGTCTTGAATTTGTTGATTGATTGATTGTGGTTTAACGCTACTTTTAACAGTATTTGTCATATTGCAGCGGCTGGAGCACCTAACAATGGATTCCTGGTATTTCTCACACCAATACTACCACTACCTCTTTTCCTAGCCTCCAGCTGCTATTCCACTTAGGTTTACAACTATTCACCCTTTGGTGAGAGACAATTGTCAGAAAGAATATGTGCCGCCGCCGGGGATCTTGAATTGTTCTATGCTAAGTATGTTTATACTAAATACATTCAAGAAGAAATTCATCATTGTAGTAAGAAAATAACTTCTTACCTAATCATTGCACAATTTTTACATCAAATTTTATCAAGCAATTAATGGCAGACATATATGAATACCTACCCTTTATACAAGTTTTCCACAAAGCAGTATCTAGCACTATACAGAGACCTTTCAATCATCTTAACATCACCTGTCTATAAAACATATCATAAGTTATACAGAAAATGGTTGTTTGTTCTTAGGAGATTAAGCAAAATTTTAGACCTGTCTAAATTCAAAGGTTTTGCAGACAACACTTTAACCCTTTCCTTTTTTTTCAAATCTTTGACTGGCCCAAATTCAAAGAGGTTGCAGACAACAATGAAAATTGGGTACAATTTGAAATGAAACAATCCTATATAGTAGAAAATGTGAGAAAAGGAAAAATCACTTATTAAGAGCAATTGCTTCTTTTTCCACAAGGTTTATTTAAGTCTAAAATCACAGTGATGTCAAATGCTGGATTTGTACAGGAAATGGTTATGGTCGATTTTATTTGAAAAAGAAACATAAAGCTGGATTAAAGATATTGTGGAAAAGGAAAAAAATTGCTTCTTACAAAAAATATCGTCTTTTTCACAATTTTTTATTCTCGAGTATAAAACAGTTGGGATGCAAAAATGAATGATTGAACAGTAAAGGGTGAACAGTTTCAAAAAAAACTGAAAAAGATTAACATCATGTGAGTAGTACAAGGGCTTTAAAGCATTGAGGGTACAGGTATTACTGACTGAAAAACATAAATTGTGTCTTCATGGAGAATTTTAACATGCTGTATGCTTTTGTAGCTGCGTTCAATACACTAGGTGAACTAACTTTTAACCCTATCCTGTTCTACATTCAGTATTTTTCTGTACAATGTGGACCAATTTCAGCAAGATTCTTGAATTTACTAGCTCATTGTCTCTCTGATATTAGTGGAAAATGAAACCCTTGCTAATAAAACCTGATTTAACCCTTTCCTGTTTTTCAAAATTTTAGACCTGTCCAAATTCAAAGATTTTGCAGACAACTATTCAAAGTTGATTTTATATGAAAAATAATCATTCTGTAGGGTAGAAATAAATTGTGGAAAAGAAGAAATTGCTTGTTTCAAGGAATTTTCTTCTTTTTCCACAATGTTTTCTCAAGTATTGAATCACAAGAACATAAAAACCAGTGATTGAACAAGAAAGGGTTGAAGTAATTGATGGACAAACATACCCAATTCCACAATACACTCAAATTGAACAACTTACTATATCCTTTCTGTGAACTTCTGCCATTGTAAGTTGTACATAAGATTGAAATGCCAGACTCCATCTTGAGGCATCTTTGTACATCATTTCCTGGAAGAACATAAAAGTTGGTCTCATGAAACATCAAAATTTTCCTCCACATCTAAATGCAAATACAAGATGTTGTATCGCTACTGTAATATAAGGTTGAACTAAATGTGTTTTTAAACTTGACACAAGATATTTTTACTTAGTTTTTTTTGTACATTTCAAAACAAACCCCTGTTTCTGATGTTTATGATATCGGTCTAATATAAAGACATGAATAAACTTCAATTTGTTTTTTTTTTTTGTTTTTTTTTTGGTTTGATGCTGCTTTCAACAATTTTCAAGTAAAATGTATATCACTAGATTTGGTGCACTTTACCATAAAACCTGACAACAAATATGTCCACTGGTCTGGCGTCTTACAAGCAAACTCTCCCTTTCCCAAAATATTTTCAATAGTTACTTTTCTTGAGTGTGTCAAAATGCTTGGTTGTGAAGTAATGGGTTAATAGGTACAAAAATATATACATGTATGAATGGGGATTAGACACAACATTTTAAACAGTATTTCAGTTATAATGCGGTGCCTGGAGCACCTATGGAAGGATACCCGGTATTTCTCATACCATTACTACCACTTTATCCTGTCCAAGACTCCAGCTACTCATCTCAATTAGCTTTGCAATGGAGATGGAAATGAGTACTTGATCCAGCACCAATTTCACTAATTCGGAAACAATAAAAATCATAGGAAAATTGATTCCCAAACTCAAGTTTTAATTTTTTTCTCAAAGTATCAAGTGCAAAGTATCTTTTTCAAGTCTGTGTAGTGCAAAATGTAAAGTTTGTAACACCTGGTCATGTGCCGATCATCTAATCAATCAATTTTTGTCCTTAATTTGCAATCGAGTGCCAACACTCATTGTTGTCATAAGCTTTTGCACCATCACTGCTTGATACTCTGATTAAGGTCAGTGCATTTTAACCCATTCCAACTCAATCCCTCCTTTTTATGCCCCTCAAGAAAAAAACTTTGGAAAACATTATGGAAAATGAAGAAATTGCTTGTATCAAGCAATTTCTTCATTATCCACAATGTTTTCTACCCAAAAAGAAGAAAAAATTCAAAATTCCATCAACTTGAAATTGTCGTCTTCAGCTTCTCTCAATTTGGACCAGTCTAAAATTTTGCTATGTTGGAATGAGTTAATTGAACATTCATAAGTTTTACCCGGCTTGCATTAATTTTTTAATCTTTTGTTCAATTAGGTTAATGACTATATTCTATTGCTATCTGCTACCAGTCGATTAGCAGATAATCCGATGGTTAATGTGCTATCTGCTACCTGTCGATTACTTGCTTTAAGCTAGCACTGCAACCAGTCAGATCAAATATAAAGGTTTTGAGTGAGAATTAAAGGATATTTTTGCGTTTTAAAGGTTTTTTGCAGAAATGTAATGGTTTTAAAGATTTGCTTGAAATCAAAGTTTTTTAAAGGTTTTAAAGGTTTCACTAGGAGGCTTGCATCATTTCTATCAGAGTTCTTGATCAAGAGGGTGATCAAGTACTTGATTAATAAACTGTTGACCCTGACAACTAGCTTGCTATAAGCCCTTTGATTTATATGCAATCTGAAAGGATTTGTTTCTAGCTTGGCAAGGACTTAAGTTGTCAAGGGACAACATGTCAAGCCTACCATATATTTCAACTTCAGCTGTGACCTTGACCATTGAGATATCAAAAAACTTGTTTCAAAAGGTACATCTGCTCAGGATTGAGAACAGTTGTGTCAAGTTATTAGATATGTGCTAGACGAATCTGAATGCTGATGCACTAACATAATAATGCACATACTCTGACTTGCGATATTGACAACTTTGTCTCGCTCAACACATTAAATTTGTAGCCCTAATATAAGGTTTATTGAGAAATAAAGATTTAAGAATAGCATTGCCCCCTTTTGTGTTGACCACTGTAGGCAGACAAAGGTAAAATAGCATACCCAAATTAACCCATTCCAACATAGCAAAATTTTAGACTGGTCCAAATTGAAAGAAGCTGCAGATGCCACTTTCAAGTTGATGAAATTTTAAATTGTTTTATCTTTTTGGATAGAAATCATTGTAGATAATGAAGAAATTGCTTGATACAAGCAATTTCTTCATTTTCCACAATGTTTTCCAAAGCTTATTTCTTGAGCAGCGTAAAAAGGAGGGCTTGTGTGGGAATGGGTTAAGCCTTGTCATGCTGAATAAGATACTCAGCAGAATTGCATCAAATTCAAAGGACTGACAGAACCCAGTGTAGTAATTGTGACTAAATATCTGTCTTGAAAATTTATCTTATAACCAACTCAGGTTCAAAAGAAACAAGCAGAAGGTATAGACTAAGATCAGTCTGCACATATGTGCAGGCTGGTCTTTATCTACAATTCCCACCACAACAGGAATATTCCTGATTCAGCATGACAAGGGCTAACAATCACATACATACATACTAACTGTGGACTGAGATATCACAAAATGTTAGTTTGCAAATATGTGGTCAGGGAAAAAACAACAATTATAATATCAGTGTTGGAGTTCACATTTCACTTCTAGTCAAGGTGAATGATGTTGATTGGTTAATTTTATGATTGACGGCAACATCAACACATTTCCACACAATTCCTCATTTTTACATGTTGAATAAATATGTTTTGGAGAAACATTGTGAGAAAAGAAGAAATTGCTTATAACAAGAAATTTCTCCTTTCTCACTGTAATTTTTTCCCTATGTGACACTCACTCTCCAATATAAACACACATTGATAAGTTGTCTGCAATTTCTTTGAATTGGGGCCAGTCTAAAATTGGGCTAAACTTTCAACATAGAGGCATTTTACAGTGAGTTTACAGCAAACCCTTAAATTTACTTACTAGAGTGTTGTATCCCTTTACATCTTTCCACTTGAATACTGGTTCTGGTAACACCTGGTGAGAATAGAAAATAAACCTTTCCTGTTTTTTGAAATTTTAGAAAATTTTCTCAAGTATAAAATCACAGTGACGTAAATTCCAAGTTTGTACAGGAAAGGGATAACCAGAGAAGTGACTCATGAGCTTATTTCTAAAACATGATGGTAGACTCTAATACATTGATACATAATTCTGCACATTTACGCACTGAATTAAAGTGGCTTGGGAAAACAGTAAGTATCCATTCTTGTCAAACTGCACAAGCTGTATAACTTAGCCAGCCGATCTAACATGAAATGTGATCTCTGGTTGACTGCTACTGTGATTTTTTCTCAAATATTTGTTGACCTTATACAAGACATTGAAATTCTAGACAGGTCCAAAGTCAAACAACTTACATACAACAATTTTAACTGTATGAAATTTTTTAATTCTTACTTATTTGAGGGCATTTTCCACAATGTTCTCCACAGCTGTTTTCTTCACATGTGTAACATGGGATTGTGTTGGAATAGGATTAATGGTAAACAAGATGTGTTTGTCAAACACAATGCCCCCCAAAAAGGAATTCTTTAGAAATGGGTGATTTTTATTGTTTTGATTTTTTTTTCTTTGTTTTAGGGAAAAGGGTTAAAATTTTGACCTTGACCTTGATGAAATGACCTTCCCCACTTGCGCCTTGTTAAGACCTATCTACATACCAAATATTAGCATTGTAATATAATCAGATTGAAGTTATAGGAAAATGTTTAGTTGGCAGGTTCAGTTTTGCAGTCAGACAGACGGACAGACAGACAGACGGACACCGTTAAAACAATATGAACCAATTTTATAGATGCGGGGCATAAAAATGAACAAATTTTACACAATGTTTTCCAAATTTTAATGTTTTTGAGGGGACATCTAAAAGTACAATTGTATGGGAATGAGTTAGCAGGAATTCCAAGAAATTTCTTTTTTTGTGTAGTATAGCAGAGCTCTCTTTTAGTGGATGTTGGTGTAAATAACATCCAGATAAAGAAATCAGAAAATATGTCAAGAAAACCAGAACACAATTATTTTACCTCAACCTGTTTTTGTTTTCTGAAATATTCTAGACATGTTGATTTTCCACTCCCAATGTTACCCTCAACAGCTACCTGTCAAAGACAAATAATAAACTTACCACTAATTAATCAAGATAAACCTGGCTTATTCTGTACTAAACTAGATGGTAGTGCCAGGACAACAGTACTGCTGTCAAGCATGAAAAGTTTTGTAGGTATCATGCACCGGACAAGCACAATTTTAGCGTTTGACCATGAGCTTTAACCTTCAACTTGAGTCTAAATGGCACATCTACTCATGATGGAGAATAATTGTGCCAATTGATTTTGAAAACCATCCATAAATGTAGGAGAAAAGCTCTTGACAATCAAAATTTCAGTGTTTGACCTTGAGCTGTAACCTTGCCATTAGAACTTTCCCCCAAAAAAATTCAATTGGCACATCTACTCATGATGGAGAATAAATGAGCCAAGTTATTTTGAAATCCATCCATAAATGTAGGAGTAATTGTCCAGATAATCACAATTTTAGTGTTTGACCTCGAGATGTGACCTTGACATTAGAACTATCTCAAAAATTCTTTCAAATGGCACATATACTCATGATGGAAAATAATTTTGCCAATTTATTTTGAAATCCATCTATAAATATAGGAGTAATTGTCTAGACAAACACAATTATAGTGTTTGACCTTGAGCTATGACCTTGACATTAGAACTATCTCAAAAATTCTTTCAAATGGCACATATACTCATGATGGAGAATAATTGTGCCAAGTTATTTGAAATCCATCCAAAATGTAGGAGTAATTGTCCAGACAAATTCGGATGGACAGACCCACTAACGCTCATACAGAAACTTGTCATAGTGACACCGCAAGCGGGCTTGACAAAAAACCGCCAGAAAATAAGGAATTTAGAATCTTTTTTCAGAATTGCATAACAATCAAGAGATTGGCAGCACTGAAAGATCCTGATTTATGTTGTTCAAAATTTCTTTTGTAAATTCAATCCATCAATTACTCCAGTTTGACCTATTAACAAATGATAAATTTTTAGACTGGTCTTAATACAACGAAATTAGATAGTATGCCAAATTGCACAAAAAATGCAAAACATGTGCCAAATATGAAAGAAAATATTGTGAGATAAAGGAAAATTGCTTATTTCAAGCAAATTCTCCTTTTCCCACAATATTTTCCATTATTGTATTTCTTCAGGTCATCAGATTGTGTCTCAAGGGGTTTTAAAAAGTCAAACAATTGGTGTAGACAAAGATCAGATAGCACTTTATTTTCAGACTGATCTTTGTCTATACCTTCTGCCAAAAGCCATATTTCTGGCTCAGCATGATAAGGGTTAACCCATTACCAGAAGACAAAAATTTAGACTGGTCCAAATTCAAAGGAGATGCAGACAACAATTCAAAGAGAAGTTAAAATGAAATGCATGTGTCATATTTGGTAGAAAACATTTAGAAAAGTAGAAATTGCTTGTTAAAAGCAATTTCTCCTTTTCTTAAAATGTTTTGCATATCTTTATTTTTTCAGTGTGTAAAATTGCAGGATTTAGTGGTAATTGATAAAGACATATTTGTGTACCAGTAACACTTGGTTTCAGTCTTTTTTAAAGAAAAAAGTTTTGAAGATTTAAAAAGATTTTAGGCCATGTTTTTTTTCACAAATCAAAACTTCTTGTAAGAATTGGATGAAGTGCCAATGAAAGATCATTGGAATTTTCTTTTGAAATTTGGTTGAAATCCATCAAGTAGTTTCAGAGGGACGATTTTTTTCTGAAGAAAAAGTTGATGGATGCATGGATGGACAACAGGCTCAAAACCATAACAATAGCCCAAGTGCACTAAAATTTTTTAGCAAAATTGTCAGGACTTTGATTACATTTTCATGGAAAGCTCTTTTTGGTATTCATATGGATTATACTGAAGTTTTCTGTCCATTAACCCTTGTCATGCTGAACCCGGAATATTCCGATTTTAGGAGGAGGTATAGACAAAGGTCAGATTGCACATAAGTGCAGTTTGATCTTAGTCTACACCTCATGTCTGTCCCGTTAACCCCAGAGTTGTTTTTGAAATTAATTTTCAAAAGAAGTATTGACAAATGAACAACAAGTACTACCAGTACTTTCAGTCCTTTGATTTTTATACAATTCTGAAAAGAATTTTATTCAGCATGACTAGGGTTAAGCTTCTTTTAACAGATGTGCTTCATTATTTTTACAATTTATCAGAAGTACGCATTGTTTGTAGCTTATTAACCCTTGTCATGCTGATCCCGGAATATTCCAGTTTTGGTAGGAGGTGTAGACAAAGATCAGCCTGCACATGAGTGCAGTCTGGTCTTGGTCTACATCTCCTGCTTGTACTATTCATGCCATAGTTGTTTATTAAATTGATTTCTTAAAGAAATATTGATTTTTGAACAAGTTCTATAAGTACTTTCATCACTTTGATTTTACAGCAATTCAGTAAGGTAATTTATACAGCATGACAAGGGTTAACTTAATTCTTTTATTTTAGAGACACCTTCTAATCATTCTGTTACAAGTGCAAAATCTTTGACAATACATCTATGAAACAAAAGATCAATTTAAACTATCAGGTGGGGTAACTTCAAATGCACTTGTGTAAGAGTTTTTATACGCCCATCAAAGACGGGATGTATTATGGTATCACCCGTGGCGTCCGGTCGTCCGGGCGGTGTCCACTTCTTTGTCCGGAGCATAACTCTGTCATCCTAAGTCCGATTGACTTTAAACTTGGCAGTTATATTCTTCTTATCAATACAGAGTGCAGTGCCCAATAACCATAACTCTACCTTGCCTATTTTTTGAGTTATTGCCCTTTGTTGTTTTTCATACTTGAATCTTGTCCGGAGTATATCTCTAAAAGTATAAAAGCTAGGATCATGAAACTTCATGGGTGTATAGATCACACCAAGGGGGAGTGCATTGCACAAGAACCATAACTCTAACTAGCCTATTTTTTGAGTTATTGCCCTTTGTTGTTTTTCATACTTGAATCTTGTCCGGAGTATATCTCTAAAAGTATAATAGCTAGAATCATGAAACTTCATGGGTGTATAGATCTCACCAAGGGGGAGTGCAGTGCACAAGAACCATAACTCTACCTAGCGTATATTTTGAGTTATTGCCCTTTGTTGTTTTTCATACTTGAATCTTGTCCGGAGTATATCTCTAAAAGTATAATAGCTAGGATCATGAAACTTCATGGGTGTATAGATCTCACCAAGGGGGAGTGCAGTGCACAATAACCATAATTCTACCTGGCCTTTTTTCTGAGTTATTGCCCTTTGTTGTTTTTCATACTTGAATCTTGTCCGGAGTATATCTCTAAAAGTATAAGAGCTAGGATCAAGAAACTTCATGGGTGTATAGATCTCACCAAGGGGGAGTGCAGTGCATAAGAACCATAACTCTACCTGGCCTATTTTTTTAGTTATTGCCCTTTGTTGTTTTTCATACTTGAATCTTGTCCGGAGTATATCTCTAAAAGTATAATAGCTAGAATCATGAAATTTCATGGATGGACAGAGCTCATCAACTGGGAGTGCAGTGTACGAGAACCATAACTCTATCTAGCCTATTTTTTGAGTTATTGCCCTTTGTTGTTTTTCATACTTGAATCTTGTCCGGAGTATACCTCTAAAAGTATAATTGCTAGTCCGATTGACTTTAAACTTGGCAGTTTTATTCTTCTTATCAATACGGAGTGCAGTGTGCAATAACCATAACTCTACCTGCCCTTTTTTTTGAGTTATTGCCCTTTGTTGTTTTTTATACTTGAATCTTGTCCGGAGTATATCTCTAAAAGTATAATAGCTAGGATCATGAAATTTAATGGGTGTATAGATCTCACCAAGGGGGAGTGCAGTGCACAAGAACCATAACTCTACCTGGCCTATTTTTTTTAATTATTGCCCTTTGTTGTTTTTTCATGCTTGAATCTTGTCTGGAGTATATCTCTAAAAGTATAATAGCTAGAATCATGAAATTTCATGGATGGATAGATCTCACCAAGGGGGAGTGCAGTGTACAAGAACCATAACTCTACCTAGCGTATATTTTGAGTTATTGCCCTTTGTTGTTTTTCATACTTGAATCTTGTCCGGAGTATACCTCTAAAAGTATAATAGCTAGAATCATGAAATTTCATGGATGGATAGAGCTCACCAAGTGGGAGTGCAAGGTACAAGAACCATAACTCTACCTGGCCTATTTTTTTAATTATTGCCCTTTGTTGTTTTTTCATGCTTGAATCTTGTCTGGAGTATATCTCTAAAAGTATAATAGCTAGAATCATGAAATTTCATGGATGGATAGAGCTCACCAAGTGGGAGTGCAGTGTACAAGAACCATAACTCTACCTAGCGTATATTTTGAGTTATTGTCCTTTTTGTTTTTCATACTTTGTTTGACAAAAAATATTCATTCAAAATAACCTCAGTTCTATTCAAACCCCAAGCTAATATTAAGCAGTGTGACGGGCATATCTTGTGACAGTTTGGCACCTTGTTATTGATGCATTACCATACAAGAAAATTAATACTAAAGGAAATTGAATGAAGTTGCAGATGACAATTTCAAAAGGTAAAATTTAGAAAATCTTTGCCTTTCAATATAGAAAACATTGATTTATTGATTGAATGGGGTTTAAGGCATCTTTTAACAGTATGTCAGTCATATTGTGCGACTGGAGCACCTAACAATGGATTCATGGTATTTCTCACAGCAGTACTACCACTACATCCTTTCCTAGCTTCCAGCTGCTATCATACTTAGGCAGCATGCCCACTGGGTTTTTATTTTTGGGGTACATGTACCACTAAGGTTTTGAAATGAGGGTACAAAGAAAAATCTGGGGACACAGAATTAAGGGTCCACAATACCATCCTGAAGACTTACCAAATGACAGACAATGTTTTAGTTTTATACCTTGTTATTAATCCGTAAAGAAGTGCCACATGTCAAGTGCAAGTTTCAGATAAATTTAGAGCATAGGATAGCAAACCGTTTTTTGAAAAGCCGATTTTTGACAATTCACTTTTTCTTAATTATTGGATTTTGGAAGGGTTGAATGGGATATGAAAGCTATGGCTAAACAAATCTAGCAAGTTAATTTTGAGGTTGGGTTGGCATTTTGGAGCAGGCCATACAATGCATGTCAGCTCATTGTTAGCTCAAGCTCTGGTATTGAAACGATTCTGGTACAGAAAATATCAAATGGTCTTAAAAGTGTCTAAAAGTTGTTTAGAGATAGAATAGGTTTTTGTTACGACATTTTGCTGACAGCAACTTATGTGCGTTATCTTTTGATAGGTGGCATTTTTTGGAGAATATGACATGCACAGACAACGACTTACGTGGCTAAAACAAAAATACAACGTTAAATAAACGGCTCCATTTTGTCATGCCCGACGTACATGTACAACAGAACTTACAAGAATCAGATTATTATAGTATGAGTTCTTGTCAATCTTGCCCAAAACATGTGAATATCTTGCGTTTAGTTTGAAAAATAGGGCAACTCTGGACTTATTTCTATACAAACTGGTGATGCCATCAGGATCCGCATTATACAAACTTTTCAAACTTTTGGTTTCCCCATTCTCTATATAGATAAAAACAAACTAGAAAGAAGCAATGGTTCCTGTCCCTTGAAAGGGCAATCACTTGCTCCCGGTGCGATTTTGTTCTACTTTGCTTGCAATTTGGTTTTTTTTAAAGAAAAAATACGCATGTAGAGTTTCTTGTTGTATAGGCTAATAATTTTAAATGCACACACACGTAATGGCATTTTTGTTTCAACATTCATTTAATTTTCTGTATTTTCATGGATGTCTTGGTATTAGATTTGTACGTGAACCGATGTAATTGTACGTGAATTACGTACTGCAGTACGTGAATGGGCATCCTGTTAGGTTAACAATTATTCACCCATTAATGATACTGTGAGAGACAAATGTTGGAAAGGATATGTGCTGCCGCTGGGGATCGAGCCCAAGATAAAAGATTGGGAGTCAGATGCGCTACAGACTACGTTTCAAAGCAATAGCATTGGTAGAAAAAGAGTTATTAAAGATTTTTGACAGCTGCATGTAAGGTTTTACCAAGAAATTCTGAAAAGGGTTAAAATTCCACTAAAATTAAATTCAGAGTATTGAATCTGTGTCTGTGAGGCTGATATTATTGCCTCAGAAGCATGTGCTAAGTTTAAGAACAATAGCATTAGTAGAAACTGAGATATGACACTTACACATAAGGTTTAACTAAATCATTACGCTGATGCCGACACACAAGTGACTGGAATAGTCCCCCTATTCTTTGAATAGTCGAGCCAAAAAGGGTAATTAGGTTTGAGTTAAAACTAAGAATTTGAATTGTCCCGATATATACATCTTCCATTTCTGTTTGGACTATTCTATAGTTTTGCATTCTGAAAAAGGATTTAGACGCAATGACAATAATTTATTAGGTTACTCTACTTACTGTGTATATCTTTTTGGACCTCTGTGGTCTTTTCAAAGTGGGCTCAACATTTTCTGAAAAATATATAACGAAATCTCTTAACCCTTGTCATGCTGTATAATTTACCTTACTTAATCACTGTAAAATCAAAGGGCCAATAGAGCTTGTTGTTCAAAAATCAATATTTCTTTTAAAAATCAATGTCATAAACAACTCTGGTATGAAAACTACAAGCAGGAGGTGTAGACCAAGATCAATAGACCAAGATCAGACTGCACTCATGTGCAGGCTGATCTTGGGCTACATCTCCTGCCAAAACCGGAATATTCCAGGTTCAGCAAGACAAGGGTTGAGTTGCAGTCTACTTTGAATGCATCAAGAACTGCAAGCTTCTCTGGCCTACCTTATATGTATGTAATCAAATTTTAGATCCATCTATCAAACTCCTGCATTCTGATAAGCTGAAAAGTTTGTTTCATACCGTTGAATACCTTTACCTTGTACGTCCCTTAGCCAAAGTTCTCTCTACGTCAAAGATATCTTTAAGTCCCAATCTTTTTATTCTTTACTTGTATGTATTTGAACCTTCATATCTCATTCTCTTTACCTCGTAAACTACCCCTATGTCAAATCATTTGCATCATTGTTTACACATATTCACACCTCTATAAGACAAACCTTAATCATAGAGAGTAAAATTTACAATCAACTAAGTTTTCACACGTTTCAACGTGACAACGCTGTAACAGCATGCCCACTGGGTTTTCATTTTGGGGGTACATGTACCCCTTAGGTTTTGAAATGGGGGTACAAAGAAAAATCTGAGGGTACAGTGTACCCTTTACTTTCAGAGTTAAGGATACACCATACTGCATACGAATCTGAACCCTTTACCAAATGACAATGTTATAGTTATATCTACTTTTTAATAATCAGTAAATTAGTGCCACACGTCATCTGCCAGTTTCAGATAAATTTAGAGCTAAGGATAGCAAAGCCGATTTTTGACAACTCACTTTTCTTAGTTATTGGATTTGGGAAGGGCTGAATGGGATATGAGAGTGATGGCTAAACAACTCTAACAGGTGAATTACGAGGGCGGGGAAGGAATTTTGGAGCAGACCATACCAGGCATGTCAGCTCATTGTTAGCTCAAACTCTGGTATTGAAACAATTCTGGTACAAAAAATATCAACTGGCCTTATCACTGTCCAAAAGTCACCATTTGTGGAGAAATAGAGTAGGTTTTGTTGTGAAGTTTTGCAGACAGCATATTACGTAGCTTAAGGTTACAGGGAACTAATACAGTTTCCCGCCATCTGTCACATTTTGTCTAGGGATACTACGGTGATGTAAATAAAGATCAAAGTGACCTCTGATTGGTCCATATAATATCAAGACGAAATCTAACGATTTGATCCGATAAATTGATACTCTGTCAATAACTTAGGAACAGGATAACATCTTAATGTTTTTCGCCTCTTGAGGGGCGGTTTCTATACCCTGGGGGTATTTTTCGGAGAATGAAGTAAAACTAGCTGCGCGAAGAGGGTTATCTTAAAAATGACGTCATAAGTCATTGATAAAAGGGATCATGCCATATCACAATTCAGTTATTTTGACGTATGAGTGATTGTTCTTGAA
Organism: Fragum fragum; assembly: GCA_946902895.1. Classification (NCBI taxonomy): domain Eukaryota; kingdom Metazoa; phylum Mollusca; class Bivalvia; order Cardiida; family Cardiidae; genus Fragum; species Fragum fragum. The sequence goes on along the minus strand of OX336378.1, from coordinate 22,505,964 downwards.
TTTGATATATGGTTTGATTCCCTTGCAATTTTTGGGGATGAGCTATGTGCTATTTTCTTATAATGGTCGCCTATGGAAAACGGAATAGTTCCCTGTAACCTTAACCCATTCCAACACAAGAAAATCTTAGACTAGTCCAAATTGAAAGAAGCTGCAGACGACAATTTCAAGTTGATGGAATTTTAAATTTTTTCACCTTTTTGGATAGAAAACATTGTGGATAATGAAGAAATTGCTTGTTACAAGCAATTTCTTCATTGTCCACAATGTTTTCCAAAGCTTTTTTCTTGTGGGGCGTAAAAAGGAGGGCTTGAGTTGGAATGGGTTAATTAAACAAAACTACGTTAAATAAAAGGCTGCATTTTGTTACACCTGACTTATGTATACAACGGAACTCGCGAGAGAAACTCATTTCAAAATCAAATCCTATAGCGCAAATTATTGTCAGTTTCTCGCCAAAAACACGTAAATATCTTGCGTTTTGATTGCAAAATAGCGCAACTTTGGACTTATATTTCAAAACAAACTGGTCAGGCTATCAAGATCCGCATTATACGAACTTTTCAAACTGCTGGTTCCCCTAATCTCTATGTAGAAAACATGCCAGAAAGAAGCAATGGTTTCCGTCTAATGAAAGGGAAATCACTTGCTCCTGATGCGATTTTGTCTTCTTTGCTTGCAATCTTTTGGTTTTTTCGGGAAAAATACGCACATAGAGTTTCTCAATTGTACGCTAATAATTTTAAATGCACACACGCGTAATGGCATTTTTGTTTCTACGTTCATTTATTTTTCTGTACGTTCATGCACATCTTGGTGAAAGATTTGTACTTGAATCAACGTAATTGTACATGAATTACGTACTGCAGTACGTGAATGGGCACCCTGTGTAAGGAGATAAGTGCATTATCGTATTGCATATCAATTGCTAAGTTGAATATGCTTGATTTTGGAGACGGTCCTGGTCTACCCAGGGAATGACCACCAACTTTGACTAACGTGATGGGCTATAGAAATGCCCCAGTTACCAAGGCGGATCCTTCGGTTACTTCTACAGCAAAGAGAAAATCGTCAAACTACGCAATCAGCACATATAGTAAGCAATAATGGAGGAAGAAACAAACAAACAAAATAAAGCATCAAAGTCTCTAGCTTTGAGTGCTAATAATATCAATAAAAGAAATTACGGTAAATACATTAAACCTTTCATTCAATTAGATAATCATACTAGTACAAATCAGTTGTGGCTATTTACTTACAGCATTTTGCCACCAATTTTGGTTGAGCATGGAAAATCTCCGACTATCTACACCTTGAACTATCTATACATCGAAGTTTTCTGATAAGTCCTCTGAACTTCGAGGTAAAGTTTTTGACAGTATATCCATGATTTCTTTTAGAGTACAACTATTTTGTGATGCCAGAGTACACAAAGCAGTTAACCCTTTCCCATTCAAATACAGAATTTTACGTTCCTGTGATTTTAAACTCCAGAAAACATTGTGGAAAAGAAGAAATTGCTTGTAACAAGCAATTTCTCCTTTTACCACAATATTTTCTACCACATAGGATGATTTCATAAAATAGCATCCAGTTTTTATTGTCGTCTGCAACCATTCAACTAAGACCAGTCTAAAATTTCCAAAAACAGGAAAGGGTTAACCAATTTCCTACTTCCTACATAATGTGCAAGCTGATCTTTATCTATACCTCCTGCCAAAGCATGAATATTCTTGGTTCAGTATAAGGGTTAAGTTATACACAGCATAGGCATAGATCAGCAAACACAAAACCTTAAAGACTGGTCTTACACCATCTGCCTCTTATCTAACCCATTACCACACAAGAAAGATTTAGATTGGTCCAAATTGAAGGTGTTGCAGATGACATTTTAAAGTTTATGAAATTTTAGATTTTTTCAACTGTCTTCATAGAAAACATTGTGTAGAATGAAGAAATTCTGTTTGGAATTGGGAAGAGTCTTCTTTGAGGGAGAGTAATGTAACTACTCTAGGGGAGGTAATTTGCAGTATGCAAAATAGAATACCTACAGCAGGGTTTTCCCTTGACTTTCAAAACAGGGGTCATTTTGCCACATTATGACCCCTATCAAATAAGATAAAGAAGGCTGTCTAGCTATTTTGGGGGTCATTTCTGAAAAATGGGGGTCCAAATTTCCAAATTCAAAGAAGGAGAGGGTCATGGAAAACCCTGCTACAGAGAAGAGAGTAACTATTTGGAGTTATATATAGACAAGCTAGACCCATTTAGGGTTGAGAATCCTTTTCTCTAAATGGATAGGCTTTGTCTATGAGCTCTGCACATTACACAGGTCAAATAAAGTTGTGTTTGTGAAACACCATGCCCCCATAACAACCTTTCTTCAGAAATGTGACCTTGGTAAGTAACCTTGAACTTGAAGGATGACCTAAACCAGCTGATACCTATCAATGCAAGGAAACTTTGTCCCAAATATGAGCCATGAATGAATATGCAGTGTTCTGTCAAGGATTTTCAGAAGAGGGGACAATTTTCCCCTCAGCCCTAAATTTTATGAGACATTTTATGAATGAAAGAGACACTTCCATTTCACTGTAATACTTATCATCAAAGCATAATTTCAACATCAGGTACAATCATCAACCTTGTCTTGCCCATTACACAAAAAATTGAGAGCAGCATAGTTTAGTTCTTTTATCATCTAAATGCTTGGGTGAATTATAAGCTATTTAGCTACTGTGGGGTTTGTGTGTGTGTGTGTGTGTAAGCGTTTTGTCCAATCCCAGTTTGACAAGTCATAAAATTTCCTGTTTTGCAAAATTTTAGCCCTGTCCAAATTCTAAGGTTTTGCAGATGAATATTTTAAGTTAATTTTATTTGAAAAATAACCATTTAGTAGGGTAGAAAATATTGTGGAAAAAGAAGAAATTGCTTGTCACAAGCAATTTCTTCTTTTCCCACAATGTTTTCTCAATTATAAAATCACAGGGGCGTAAAAACCAGGGATTAACCAGGAAAGGGTTAAGATGTAAAATCCTTCTTGATAAGATTTTTAGAGGTCCTAAGGAACAAATGACGGATCTTGGCCATGACTACTGAGTTTCGACAGAAAGTTTGATATAGATATTCATGACAAAAAGCAGGCTGTTAGAATTCAGCAAGTAAGTTATTTTTTAAACAGTGATGAATCAATATGGAGAAGATCATTTTGATTTTCACTTCAAGTTTATGAGCATGCGTGGAAATGTATGGAAAAACTTGTTCCCTTTTTTATTTATTTGAAATACCGGTAAAAGTAAAATGGTTGGTTGGCAAACTAAATGTTGATCCATGCAGGGGCCTAAAAATGCGACATAGTGGTCCTTAAAAAATATTGCATCATTGGTGAACATTCTCAATGCAGAAATTCCATGAAGAGCAGAGAGTTTAGTTTCTTTTTCTTTCTATAGTTAACCCTTTCCTTTTAAAATACGGGAATCTACGTTTCTTTGAATTTTTACTCAAGAAATTTCTCCTTTTTCCACAATCTTTTCTACCACATAGGATGGTTTCATTTCAAATGGTATCCAGTTTTCATTGTCGTCTACAACCTCTTTCAATTTGGACTAGTCTGAAATTTCCAAAAACATTAGGAGACATAATATTAACCCGGAAGTAGGAAAAGTTCAAATAGTTATGACAAGAAAAGATGTAGAAGACTAGCTTCAGAGCTCATCAACTCTACAAACACCAGTACCAGTACCAGGGAAAGGGTTAAGTCATGCCTCTGTCTGGCTAGATCACTGAAAGTTGTTTAAAAAATGGGTGTGCAGACAAAGGTTTTGTTTTTGAACTTTTATTACCTTATACATATTTATCCTCTAGATATAACCCTTCTTCATCTTTTATTATATCATTTCCCCCTAAAATTATGGTGGTGTAGTTTACTATGAATTAAAATAAGTCTTTTTTTGTCAATTCAGAATCTTAATCGAGTGACCCTCTTACAATTATAGATTAAGAAACTGGAAATGACAACATTCAAAAAATTCGCCAAAGTATGACTCAATTGAAGTTACCTTGGGACAAATTTTTCACACCCAACATTTCTTTTTGTTTTGCTTCGACACAGTTGGATTTCCCGCGATTCAGAAATTGTCATCTAGTCTGGAGACTTATTTATTTTTTTTTTTTTACTTTTTTTTTAATCGTGGAGAGAAGAACAATCCAGTACATGAGAAAACGGTCAAGTATACAGATGTGATTGTTTGTTCGATCGTAAGTGCCAATCCAACATGTTTTTAATTTCAAAAGGCACAAATGCGTTAATAACACCGTCACATAATTTTGGACGAGCCTGTAAATGGATGAAGTCCGAGGTAACCAAAATGAATGAATTTAGGTCAATTAATGATGGCGGATAGGAAGAGTTTCCAAAAATGTTTCGTGGTTATTTTGAATATTTAGCCTGAGAACAATATCGATATATTGATTATCAAAACAGAATAGCTGACGAATAGAAAGGTAAATAAACCCAATTATGTAGGTCTTAGATCTGCGGGTGATGAATTAGAAAGAAGCAATTGTTTAGGTCTTGTTTTTGTTTTGATCATGCGCATCTTTAATGAGGTACCGGCGTTGTTGAAAGATTTCAAACAATAAGACAAGTATTTTACTAACTTAGAAAATGTTGACGCAAGATTCACTCTAACAAATGACCCTATAGGCCAATTTTTTAAAAGAATATAGCCTTGCAGTCCTATTTCTGTCGTACATAGTTTGTATAAATTACAATTCTTTATCTTTACATCGGTCAACTTGGCCCATTTATAACTCGGCCCACCGGCAACTCGGCCCATCGTATAACTCGGCACGGTCAACTCGCCCCTAATATATGGTACAGTATATAGTGATAGGCGAAATTTAATAAAAGAAATATTTAGGGGAGAGGGATCTGTTACTTTCATCTTCTTCGTTTTGAGTGTGTGAATATGTCCGAATTATAACTAAATATTCTGGTTAATTTACAAGCTGTCAGGAAAAATGACATATATGTAATTATAGTCAATTTGATTTTTAAGTGGTTGTAAATTAAAAATCACATTGCAAAACAACATCCATTTGAATCTGCCCCGATTCCCTGATTCCAAATATGTTAATAATATAATACTATTTTGATAAAAGAAAATAAATCAATATGCAAAATATAAGTTACGGGATATTATTTTTTACAAATGTTTCATCTTTTATTCAATATTCTTGCATTACTATATACTATATATTTTGGCCGAGTGATTCAATGGGCCGAGTTGACTGGTAACCGATCCAACCTAGTTGCGATATCGTAGCCCTCTTTCTGATAATCTGCTGGCAAGCAGCATATTATTAGAGAGAGGGCTAGGATATCACAGCTAGAATCAACCCTTTCTGTATACACATGCAGACTGACAGGCAGAGGGAAGGGATAAATGACAACATTGGCAAAAAGATAATGTGTATTTAGTATAGGAAAGAAAAAAGTAGAAAGGAAAAAGGCTTTATTTGTTGGACTTCTCAGTATAATTGGAACTTGTCAAGAAGCTATCTGCACAAGAACAACAAAAACATAATTCTTTGTAACGTGACTTTTACATGTTCTACTAAAATGAAGATGGTGGAAATGATTGCCAGGATTATATCATTTACTCATCATATTAACAAGAATTGGTATCGGGTCCGCTCCCTCTAAATATACTTTAGCTCCGGGTCCATTTGCCCTAAAAGGGGTTCACCCAAATCTTTTTGTTACCCCCCCCCCCCATTTAGAATGATCAGTTTTGTGAATACTGTTATTTAAAATACTGCTGGAATTTGTAATTTTATAACATTGTATTTTAAATTTTGTTAAGTTTGATTTAGAATTTTAATAATGTTTAGTGTTTGATTTTAAAAAATGTTCTGATTTGACTGTGAAATAAATGTATAACATAGAGAAAAAAGACAGGGATATTATGAAAAGGTTTTCTATGAAATGCTAAATTACTAAGATGTAAATGAACAAAAAATTGTTTAAAAAAAGTGTATCCATTCAGGGTTCTCCCCAGAAATTTTTGAAGGCGTAGTGGCAAATGCCTGGTGTGTTGTATGATATCTTTATGACTATACATAATAAAGGTCATTAAAAGTGCTTTTTAGCTTGATTATTGACTTCTTATTTTTTTTTATTCAGAGTTATTCTTGAATAATATTCTTCAACTTTTTAATTATTATAAGTTGATTTATCTACTCTGAGGCTTATTTTGATACCAACCAATTGTGACATTACTCAGCTTATTTGACCTCTCTATCCTATTTGTTAGAAAGGGCACTAAATTGTCCAATAAAAAAAATGTGAAAAGGAAAGATAATGAAAGAATATACCCAAAAGTCTCAAAGGAATGAATATATAAAAAGTGTCAATTGTTTGTCTATTAGATAGGAATAGCTTTTCTTGCTTGGCCATTTTATCATGTCTATCCAAAAATCATATCCTTTAGGACTCTTTAAAAAAAACATGGAGTGTTAGATTGAAAAAAAATTTATAAGGTTCCTGTGTGAAAAACCTGATTTCATTTTCAAGTTTTGCATCTTTAAGAGTTCCATTAGATTCTCTGTTTCAAATTTTAAATGCTCATTATTTGCCCATTCAGAAGCCTTTGACTCTCTGACACTATAACTATTCTTCTAACAGTACTTTCAGCTCTTTGATTTCAATAAGTTAATATAAAATACCAGCAGTGACTAATCTTAATCTTAATTCTCAAATTATAACATGAAAATTGATCAAATTTATAAAACAAGTGTTTTAATTCTTCTCCTCTTTAAGTGATTTCAGCACTTTGATTTTCAAAAGAGGATTTTGTTTTCTAAATATTATAGAGTGAATTATCTTTTCCTGATTCTAAATAATTATCAAATATTACTTTTAAGTAAAAAAAATCCCTAATTGGTATAAGGCATTCTTTTCTTGAAGTGCTTTCAGCACTTTGATTTTTATGGGGGTATTATATCTTTTTGAACAAAAAACATGAGAGGATGAGATATTATTAGATGATTACTAAAAGTACAATAACATTTTTCAACAAACTTTTAAAACAAGTTTAGTGAAAAAATGGGTTGAACAAACCAGGGTACGAATGTGTGAGATAATACCCTCCATGTTGGATAAAAAATAAATGGACTTGATTCAGAAGATACATGTGTGTAACTATTAAAATGACTTGAAAACAAGAGCTAAGTATAACTAGGATGGCTTCTATACAAATCTGTCTTTATTATTTTGGCAAATTCTCGTAAGGAAAAAAGATCGCGAAAAGGGTATGTTTTCAGCGTTCAATGTATGAAATAACCTGAAACTTTTAATCTTTCCTTCAAACATTAAATTTTAAACCACTATGACTGTAGTTTTGATAGTTGTCACATCAAATATCCACATCTTTTATTTTTAACTAGGCCAATCGCAGGCAAAGTGACAATTTTCCGAAACCGGGTCGCCATTTTGAATTCATTGTTTACATATTGGTACCCATCATCCTTGGTGACTGATAGCGGGGTACCAGTGGATAACGCGAGAAAAAAAATCAATAATGGCCAATTAGTAAGAGTGTAAGGGTCTTATCGATAGAGTTGTTATGAAATACGTGGTAAACAACACTATAGATAAAGAGCATGTCGTGTCCACGCTTCTGCAACCAATTTTAATGGTTTGCTTGACCCTATTTAGCCGTATCGGTGACCAAATTTAAGCGTATCGGCGATCTGAAGGCGTATCGGCAAACTCTCTTGATTTATGAAGGCGTATCGGGGCCGATACGCCATAAGGGCCTGGGGAGAACCCTGCCATTAACTCCTTAAGTTCTTGCTTTATTATACCCCCAAAGGCCAAAGCTATGTTTTTGGGGGGGGTATATACTAGTCAGCTTGTTGGTCTGTCCTTCCAACCATCTGTCTGTAGCTTTTTCATGTCCGCTCAATTTCTCAGCAAATATTGGACGGATTTTATTCAAACTTCACTGATATAATCAGTATCAAGCACAGATGTTAATATTTTATTTTGGTTACGGTCCATTGATTTTTGAGGGAGTTATGGCCTTTTGGTGAAAAATCCTGTCCGCTCAATTTCTCAGCAAACATTAGTCAGATTTGATTCAAATTTCACAGAAAGACTAGGTAAAAGTCAGACATGTCCATATCCTATTTTCGTTATGGTCCACTAATTATGACTAATTTATGGCCCTTTAATTAAAAAGTCCATTTTTTATTACATTTCTGTAGCATTTTCGTGTCTGTCCATTTTTTATTACATTTCTGTAGCATTTTTGTGTCCTCTCAATTTCACAGCAACTATTGGACGAATTCTATTCAAACTTCAGTGATATAATCAGTATCAAGCAGAGATATGCATATTTTAAATTGGTAATAGTCCATTGATTTTTGAATGGGTTATCATGCTTTTGGGGAAAAATCCTGTCCCCCTATTTCTCAGCAACCATTGGACAGATTTGATTCAAATTTCACAGAAAGACTCGGTATAAGTCAGACATATTCATATCTTTTTGTGGTTGTGGTCCATTTATTTTTTACTGATTTATGGCCCTTTATTTAAAAAGCCCTTTTTTTGGTTACATTTCTGTGGCTTTTTCCTGTCTGCTCAATTTCTCGTCAAATATTGGACATTTTTTTTCAAACTTCACTGATATAATCAGTATCAAGCAGTGATGTAAATATTGTTTTTTTGGTTACAGTCCATTTATATTTGAGGGTTTTATGGCCCTTTGGTGAAAAATCCTGTCTGCTCATTTTCTCAGCAACCACTGGTCAGATATGATTCAAATTTCACAGAAAGACTGGGTATAAGTCAGACATGAGCATATCATATTTTGGTTATGTTCCTTTTATTTTTGATTGATTTATGGCCCTTTAATTAAAAATTCAATTTTGTTACATTTTGATAGCTCTTTTGTGTCTGCTCAATTTCTCTGCAACTATTGGAAGGATTTTGTTCAAACTTCACTGATATAATCAGTATCAAGCAGAGATGTGCATCCCCTTTTTTGGTAATGGTCCAATTATTTTTGACGGAGTAATTACCCTTTGAGGAAAAATCACGTATGTTCAATTTTGAAGCAACCATAGGACGGATTTGATTCAAATTTCACAGAAAGACTCGGTATAAGTCAGACATGTCCATATCCTACTTTGGTTATGGTCCACTTATTATGACTGATTTATGGCCCTTTAATTAAAAAGTCCATTTTTTGTTACATTTCTGCAGCTTTTTCGTGTCCGCTCAATTTTTTAGCAACTATGGGACAGATTTTATTCAAATTTCATTGATATAATCAGTATATAGCAGAGATCTGATGTGCATATTGTATTTTGTAGGGTCAAATGATTTTTGAGGGAGTTATTGCCCTTTTTGAAAAATGCTGTCTGCTCAATTTCTCAGCAACCACTGGACTGATTTGATTCAAATTTCACAGAAAGACTCAGTATAAGTCAGACATATGCACATTATATTTTGGTTGTGGTCCATTTATTTTTGACTTATTTATGGCCCTTTAATTAAAAAGTCCATTTTTTGTTACATTTCTGTAGCTTTTACTTGTCTACACAGTTTCTCAGCTAATATTGGAATTTTTTTTATTTTCAAACTTCACTGATATAATCAGTATCAAGCAGAGATGTGCATATTCTTTTTTGGTTTTGGTCCATTGTTTTTGATGGAGTTATTGCCCTTTGGTGAAAAACCCTGTCCGCTCAATTTCGAAGCAACCATTGGGCAGATTTGATCAAATTTCACAGAAAGACTCGGTATAAGTCAGACATGTGTATATCATGTTTTGGTTATACCCTATTTATTATACCCCCCCCCAACTATGTTTGGGGGTATATTTGAGTCATCTTGTCGGTCTGTCCTTCTGTCTGTAGCTTATCTTATCCGCACAATTTCTCGGCAACTATTGGACTGATTTTTTTCAAACTTCATTGATATAATCAGTATCAAGCAGAGATGTGCATAATCTTTTTTGGTTACGGTCCAATGATTTTTGACGGAGTTATGGTCCCTTTGGGGAAAAATCCTGTCCCCCTATTTCTCAGCAACCATTGGACAGATTTGATTCAAATTTCACAGAAAGACTCGGCATATGTCAGACATATTCATATCCTTTTGTGGTTGTGGTCCATTTATTTTTTACTGATTTATGGCCCTTTATTTAAAAAGCCCATTTTTTGGTTACATTTCTGTGGCTTTTTCCTGTCTGCTCAATTTCTCGGCAAATATTGGACATTTTTTTCAAACTTCACTGATATAATCAGTATCAAGCAGTGATGTAAATATTGTTTTTTTGGTTACAGTCCATTTATATTTGAGGGTTTTATGGCCCTTTGGTGAAAAATCCTGTCTGCTCATTTTCTCAGCAACCACTGGTCAGAAATGATTCAAATTTCACAGAAAGACTGGGTATAAGTCAGACATGAGCATATCATATTTTGGTTATGTTCCTTTTATTTTTGATTGATTTATGGCCCTTTAATTAAAAATTCAATTTTGTTACATTTTGATAGCTCTTTTGTGTCTGCTCAATTTCTCTGCAACTATTGGAAGGATTTTGTTCAAACTTCACTGATATAATCAGTATCAAGCAGAGATGTGCATCCTCTTTTTTGGTAACGGTCCAATTATTTTTGACGGAGTAATGCCCTTTGAGGAAAAATCACGTATGTTCAATTTTGAAGCAACCATAGGACGGATTTGATTCAAATTTCACAGAAAGACTCGGTATAAGTCAGACATGTCCATATCCTACTTTGGTTATGGTCCACTTATTATGACTGATTCATGGCCCTTTAATTAAAATGTCCATTTTTTGTTAAATTTCTGCAGCTTTTTCGTGTCCGCTCAATTTTTTGGCAACTATGGGACAGATTTTATTCAAATTTCATTGATATAATCAGTATATAGCAGAGATCTGATGTGCATATTGTATTTTGTAGGGTCAAATGATTTTTGAGGGAGTTATTGCCCTTTTTGAAAAATGCTGTCTGCTCAATTTCTCAGCAACCACTGGACTGATTTGATTCAAATTTCACAGAAAGACTCAGTATAAGTCAGACATATGCACATTATATTTTGGTTGTGGTCCATTTATTTTTGACTTATTTATGGCCCTTTAATTAAAAAGTCCATTTTTTGTTACATTTCTGTAGCTTTTACTTGTCTACACAGTTTCTCAGCTAATATTGGAATTTTTTTTATTTTCAAACTTCACTGATATAATCAGTATCAAGCAGAGATGTGCATATTCTTTTTTGGTTTTGGTCCATTGTTTTTGATGGAGTTATTGCCCTTTGGTGAAAAACCCTGTCCGCTCAATTTCGAAGCAACCATTGGGCAGATTTGATCAAATTTCACAGAAAGACTCGGTATAAGTCAGACATGTGTATATCATGTTTTGGTTATACCCTATTTATTATACCCCCCCCCAACTATGTTTGGGGGGTATATTTGAGTCATCTTGTCGGTCTGTCCTTCTGTCTGTAGCTTATCTGTCCGCACAATTTCTCGGCAACTATTGGACTGATTTTTTTCAAACTTCATTGATATAATCAGTATCAAGCAGAGATGTGCATAATCTTTTTTGGTTACGGTCCAATGATTTTTGACGGAGTTATGGTCCCTTTGGGGAAAAATCCTGTCCCCCTATTTCTCAGCAACCATTGGACAGATTTGATTCAAATTTCACAGAAAGACTCGGCATATGTCAGACATATTCATATCCTTTTGTGGTTGTGGTCCATTTATTTTTTACTGATTTATGGCCCTTTATTTAAAAAGCCCATTTTTTGGTTACATTTCTGTGGCTTTTTCCTGTCTGCTCAATTTCTCGGCAAATATTGGACATTTTTTTCAAACTTCACTGATATAATCAGTATCAAGCAGTGATGTAAATATTGTTTTTTTGGTTACAGTCCATTTATATTTGAGGGTTTTATGGCCCTTTGGTGAAAAATCCTGTCTGCTCATTTTCTCAGCAACCACTGGTCAGAAATGATTCAAATTTCACAGAAAGACTGGGTATAAGTCAGACATGAGCATATCATATTTTGGTTATGTTCCTTTTATTTTTGATTGATTTATGGCCCTTTAATTAAAAATTCAATTTTGTTACATTTTGATAGCTCTTTTGTGTCTGCTCAATTTCTCTGCAACTATTGGAAGGATTTTGTTCAAACTTCACTGATATAATCAGTATCAAGCAGAGATGTGCATCCTCTTTTTTGGTAACGGTCCAATTATTTTTGACGGAGTAATGCCCTTTGAGGAAAAATCACGTATGTTCAATTTTGAAGCAACCATAGGACGGATTTGATTCAAATTTCACAGAAAGACTCGGTATAAGTCAGACATGTCCATATCCTACTTTGGTTATGGTCCACTTATTATGACTGATTCATGGCCCTTTAATTAAAATGTCCATTTTTTGTTAAATTTCTGCAGCTTTTTCGTGTCCGCTCAATTTTTTGGCAACTATGGGACAGATTTTATTCAAATTTCATTGATATAATCAGTATATAGCAGAGATCTGATGTGCATATTGTATTTTGTAGGGTCAAATGATTTTTGAGGGAGTTATTGCCCTTTTTGAAAAATGCTGTCTGCTCAATTTCTCAGCAACCACTGGACTGATTTGATTCAAATTTCACAGAAAGACTCAGTATAAGTCAGACATATGCACATTATATTTTGGTTGTGGTCCATTTATTTTTGACTTATTTATGGCCCTTTAATTAAAAAGTCCATTTTTTGTTACATTTCTGTAGCTTTTACTTGTCTACACAGTTTCTCAGCTAATATTGGAATTTTTTTTATTTTCAAACTTCACTGATATAATCAGTATCAAGCAGAGATGTGCATATTCTTTTTTGGTTTTGGTCCATTGTTTTTGATGGAGTTATTGCCCTTTGGTGAAAAACCCTGTCCGCTCAATTTCGAAGCAACCATTGGGCAGATTTGATCAAATTTCACAGAAAGACTCGGTATAAGTCAGACATGTGTATATCATGTTTTGGTTATACCCTATTTATTATACCCCCCCCCAACTATGTTTGGGGGGTATATTTGAGTCATCTTGTCGGTCTGTCCTTCTGTCTGTAGCTTATCTGTCCGCACAATTTCTCGGCAACTATTGGACTGATTTTTTTCAAACTTCATTGATATAATCAGTATCAAGCAGAGATGTGCATAATCTTTTTTGGTTACGGTCCAATGATTTTTGACGGAGTTATGGTCCCTTTGGGGAAAAATCCTGTCCCCCTATTTCTCAGCAACCATTGGACAGATTTGATTCAAATTTCACAGAAAGACTCGGCATATGTCAGACATATTCATATCCTTTTGTGGTTGTGGTCCATTTATTTTTTACTGATTTATGGCCCTTTATTTAAAAAGCCCATTTTTTGGTTACATTTCTGTGGCTTTTTCCTGTCTGCTCAATTTCTCGGCAAATATTGGACATTTTTTTCAAACTTCACTGATATAATCAGTATCAAGCAGTGATGTAAATATTGTTTTTTTGGTTACAGTCCATTTATATTTGAGGGTTTTATGGCCCTTTGGTGAAAAATCCTGTCTGCTCATTTTCTCAGCAACCACTGGTCAGAAATGATTCAAATTTCACAGAAAGACTGGGTATAAGTCAGACATGAGCATATCATATTTTGGTTATGTTCCTTTTATTTTTGATTGATTTATGGCCCTTTAATTAAAAATTCAATTTTGTTACATTTTGATAGCTCTTTTGTGTCTGCTCAATTTCTCTGCAACTATTGGAAGGATTTTGTTCAAACTTCACTGATATAATCAGTATCAAGCAGAGATGTGCATCCTCTTTTTTGGTAACGGTCCAATTATTTTTGACGGAGTAATGCCCTTTGAGGAAAAATCACGTATGTTCAATTTTGAAGCAACCATAGGACGGATTTGATTCAAATTTCACAGAAAGACTCGGTATAAGTCAGACATGTCCATATCCTACTTTGGTTATGGTCCACTTATTATGACTGATTCATGGCCCTTTAATTAAAATGTCCATTTTTTGTTAAATTTCTGCAGCTTTTTCGTGTCCGCTCAATTTTTTGGCAACTATGGGACAGATTTTATTCAAATTTCATTGATATAATCAGTATATAGCAGAGATCTGATGTGCATATTGTATTTTGTAGGGTCAAATGATTTTTGAGGGAGTTATTGCCCTTTTTGAAAAATGCTGTCTGCTCAATTTCTCAGCAACCACTGGACTGATTTGATTCAAATTTCACAGAAAGACTCAGTATAAGTCAGACATATGCACATTATATTTTGGTTGTGGTCCATTTATTTTTGACTTATTTATGGCCCTTTAATTAAAAAGTCCATTTTTTGTTACATTTCTGTAGCTTTTACTTGTCTACACAGTTTCTCAGCTAATATTGGAATTTTTTTTATTTTCAAACTTCACTGATATAATCAGTATCAAGCAGAGATGTGCATATTCTTTTTTGGTTTTGGTCCATTGTTTTTGATGGAGTTATTGCCCTTTGGTGAAAAACCCTGTCCGCTCAATTTCGAAGCAACCATTGGGCAGATTTGATCAAATTTCACAGAAAGACTCGGTATAAGTCAGACATGTGTATATCATATTTTGGTTATACCCTATTTATTATACCCCCCCCAACTATGTTTGGGGTGATATTTGAGTCATCTTGTCGGTCCAATGATTTTTGACGGAGTTATGGTCCCTTTGGGGAAAAATCCTGTCCACCCAATTTCTCAGCACCATTTGGTGGATTTGATTCAAATTTCACAGAAAGACTCAGTATAAGTTAGACATGTCCATATATTGTATTATGGTTATTGTCTGATTTATTGCCCTTTAATTAGAAACCCATTTTTTTGTTACAGCCCTTTAGCGGATAGCACTTGAATATGGACAAGCGCTGTTGAGGGGTTTTAGTCTGCTTTGCAACAATTTTTAGTTTTCACTTTTTTGAAATATATTCTTCAAGCAAATTCAGAACTGTCTGATCTGTCTGAAATTTTGTCTTATTGGAATGGGTTAATCAGCAAAGAAAGATCACCCCTCCAGGAATTAACAGGCCATTAAAAAACAGGGATTAACAGTTACTCTACTAGGCCATTATACCTACTGCAGGTAAAATTCACTTTTTCCCAGTTTTAACAGTTCCTTGATTCTAAAATTCACAATCAGCAGTACTGGGCCTGTTCCCAGTTTTGTGGGAAAGGCAATGTAGAAGCAATTTGAATCAGCATTCAAATTCATATGTATAGCATTTCCAATTGGCAAACTTTTAAACTGGTAGAAACTGAAAAAAGTTGCAGACATCAATTTCTAGTAGATGGCATATCAAAATCATAGTTTTTTGGTGTGGAAAACATAGTGGGAATTGAAGCAATTTCTTCATTTCCTAGAAAGTTTTCAATTTTTTTTTAGGGTTGTAAAAAGCAGTATTGTGTGAAAATGGGCTAAAAGGCTAACACTGGATCCTGAATTGAATATACATCACACATAACCTATGGTGATTTAAAATCAAGAATACATATTCAAATTAATTCATTTCTGCAATAAGTTGTCTATGAGTGAAGCCTTCAGAAGGCAGTATGCTGTTAAAAGATAGGCCCAGAGGAAGCATTTCAAGATTTGGGTTGCTAACTTGAAAACATTTCAAGATTGAAAAGGGGGTGGGGCTTAGTTGCAAATAGGGCTAGGCCACTGAGTTACCAGTACATTGGAAATAAGGAGATTTTCTTAAGCCATCCCCATACAGTAAGTTTTTTTTTATGCCCCTTAAGAAAAATAAATGGGAAAACATTGTGTAAATGAAGAAATTACTCGCAACAAGCAATTTCTTAATTTTTCATAATGTTTTCTGTCCATAAAGTTGAAAAAACCTAAAATTTTATTAACTTCAAATTATAGTCTGCAGCTCCTCTCAATTGGAACCTGTCTAAAATTTTGTTGTCTGATAATGGGTATAAGCAAATCAGTACAAACTAATGTGTCATTTTCCATTCTTGGTAGAATTATTTAGGCGAGCGGGTTATCTTTAAAAGAAAGAAGCAAATTGTATTTTTTTTAACCAGATGACAAAATTCTAGACCGGTCAAAAGTGAAAGATGTTGCAGACAACAATTACAAATTGCTGAAATTTTAACTAATTCCCACACAATCCTGCTTTTATATGACCTTCAATGAAATAGTCAAGGAAAACGATATGCAAAATAAAGACATTGATATTTATAGTATTTTTAACCTGAAATGAAAGAGATATTTGGAATTTCTATCAACTTGAAATGGTCATCAGCAACATTTTGAACCGGTCTAAAATTTTGCCAACTGGTAATTGGTAAAACAATCTTTATCTTCTCTGTTTTCAGGTAGAAAACATTGTGGACATTCAAAACATTGTTTGATACAAGCATTTTCACCATTTTCCACATTATTTTTCAAAACCTTCTCTCTTTAGGGGCGTAATGATTGTGTCCGAATGGGTTAGATAAAACTGCAAAATGATATCATTATTGCAAATACCTGCAAAGTAAATTATAGTGTGTAAAAAACCCAGACCATTTATAGTACACAAATTTCAATAATAGACATATAAGGCTGGAAACATTGTTGGAAATAAAAGTGGACGGCGTTGTCTGCTGTTAATATTGCTATTAACCCAATCCCACTCAATGATGCTTTTAGATGCCCTGAAGAAAAAAGCTTTGGAAAACATTGTGGATAAAGAAGGAATTGCTTATTTAAATAATTTCTTTATTAGCCACAATGTTTTCTACCCCAAAACTGGCAAAAGGTAAAAAAAAATGTAAACTTTTAATTGTCGTCAGCAACTCGTTTCAATTTGGAACAATCTAGAATATTGTCATTTGGTAATGGGTTAATAACAGTATTTAGGAGTGTCGAATTCCCATGCCAGACTTGTCTGACTTGGGGTTTCATGGCAAACACCAGGGCATATCAGGGCCTTCTCTGGACTAAATTTTCTTTTTGCCAACACTTTCGCCAAATTGAAAAAATTGGAGCCATATTTGGCTCCAAGGAGCCAAATATGGAGCCATTTTTTTTGCCCGATTTTCCACTTGATAAGTGCCTTATCTTGGATTGGTGGAAATAGATATCAAAGATAACTCATAATATTTGAAGAATTATCAAAATGTTTCTACTGAATGATAGAAAGATATTGAGGTTAATGGAGAAAATTCTGGGTTCCAGCATTTTCTTCATTAACAATATTTTCTGAAAATTTATCTCTTCCATTTGTTCTTGATAAGTTTATTTTATTTCTGGACAAGAAGAAAATCATGTTTTTCATGTCCAAAAACAAGTGAAGAAAATCTGTATTTCCTCACCACTGTCAGTAATCATTAAATCCTACAGAATTTAGCTGACATTGTTAAGGGTATTAAACCCTTTGCCAAATGACAAAATTTTAGACTTATTCAAAGAAGTTAAAGACATCTTTTTGTAGTTAATAGAATTTTAAACATGCTTGTCTTCTGTGGCATGAACACATAGTGGATAATACAGAAATTGCTTTTAACAAGCAATTTCTTCATTTTCCAAAATATTTCTAAAATCTTTCTTTGTTAGGGGTGTCAAAAAACGTCATTATGGTGGAATGGATTAACTTTATTAGGATATGTTTGCAGATTTAGTTTAAAAGGAACTCATCCAATGAAATGGCAGACAACCAGACAGCCCAACAAGCCAACCCACAACAACAACAGCAACAACATGCTCAACTGCCCCAGCAGCAGCATCAACAGCAGCAAGCAGCTGCTGTCCCACAGAGACAAATTACCCAGAACCAGCAACAAACACAACCAAACCAAAATCAGCAAGCTCCTCAACAAGCAAATACTGGACAACAACAACAGCAACAACCAATACAACAAACTCAACAACAACAGCAGCAACAACCCATCCAACAACAAGTACAACAACAACAACAGATTCAACAACTGCCACAGCTTCAGCAAGTTTGTATCCCAAATCTTTTTAGCTAGCAAAGCTTCAGCTTTGATAGCTTAAGTTAACAAAAAATTTTGAGGTCTTTTCAAACTTCAACAAGTGCAAACTGCCACTGGAGGCTTAACCACTAAATCCACTTAATGTCTACCCCCAAAAAGTAGTGCTTGTGAATACTCAAAATGACTGGCCACTTGAATTGATTTTATTCAAATTGTAGAGAACACCTTCAAAAGCATTCTATACAACCCATTCCCATTTAACCCCGCTTTTTAATAATCCCCAAAAAAGGCTTTGGAAAACATTATGAACAATGAAGAAATTGCTTGTAACAAGCAATTTCTTCAGTGTCAACAATGTTTTCTATCCTACAAATTGCAAAGAAGATTACATAACAATGCTTTGCTAGCTTACAGTAGTTTCATTACTTTGATTTTAAACCTTTGTCATGCTGAGTGGAAGTCTGATAGTGCCAGAGGAATAGATTGTGGTTTAATTTTTCTCTTGAAGATAATTTTAGGAAGAGATTTGGCATTAACGGAACAAATAATTGGTGTAGACTAAGGTCAGACTGCGAGTACACTCCTTTCAAAACAGGAATATTCTTGGTTCAGTATGACAAAGGCAAGAATTGTAAAAATGAAAATATATTCCATTCTATTGTGTGCTAGGTTACATTAGAACCTTACAAAATAAGCGTTACATTTTCTGAGTGACAAGTCAAAAGACAAAGTCTCATAAGTTGGCCTTACTGTACTGCAGCCAATTCAAGTCTCTGTAGGCAAGTTGAAGTGCTCTGTGTAGCTATTGTGAATGATGACTCAAGGCTGTCATTTAGTGTCAATCAAAGAATCAATCAATCAATCCAATCATTCATTTAGACTTTGAACTCTGACATAGGCTGACATTTATGATAAGCATTTAAGCTAATTTAGTCATTGACCACATACCCACAGTGACTCTTTTGGACGCCCTTCAAGGAAAAAGAATTGGGAAACATTGTGTAAAATTAAGAAATTGCTTGTTACACAATGTTTTCTACACGCAAATTTGAAAAAATCCAAAATTTCATAAACTTTAAATTGTTGTCTGCAAGTCCTCTCGGTTTTGACCAGTCTAAAGTTTTGTTGTGTGGTAATGGGTTAAATGCTGTAATTGCAGTATATTCAAGTGGAAGTTTCAATGTTCAGGTTGCCAGTTAACAATTTTACTTGTTTTTTAGTTGTTACTTGCCATTAACTTTGCAAAATAACACTGCTTAAACCATTCCTGTTTTTTTTTTAACTTTTAGACTGGTCCAAATTGAAAGAGGTTTCAGACAACAATGAAAAATTATATGCAATTTTGAATTAAACCATCCTATCTGGTAAGAAATATTGAGGAAAAAGGAGAAATTGCTTGTCACAAGCAATTTCTCCTTTTTCCACAATATTTTCATCAAGTATAAATCACAGCAACGTAAATTCCCATCTTTGAACAGGAAAGGGTTAATATCCAAGTTAAACTTCCTGTCAGCGCTCAGTGGGTGTGCCCAACAATCAGTCAACTGCCTGATGTATGTTGTCTGTCCATGAACAAATATTTGAAGATCTTTCCTCTAACCTATTCAGTACTTACTTTCCAATCAAAGTACTATTAATCATTAATTTTTTATGTTGTCTGCAACTTCTTTCAATTTGGACCAGTCTGAAATTTTGTTGTCCAGAATTGGTTTGTCTACGTACATGTTAATACTTATTGAAATTTGCTGCAATATTTTACTTGATATCCCATTCATTTATTTTGTAAACCCACTAGAAAAAAAACCTATAAACAACATGGAAATTAAGACATTGCTTGTTATAAGCAGTTTGTTTATTTCCAACAGTCTCTTATACCCAATAAAATTTTGTTTTGAAAGTTTTGAAATTTCATCCATTATGAATATTTCTCTGCAATTCTTTCAATTTTGGACCAATTTAAACTTGTGTTGTCTGATAATAGGCTATATTTCTTCCAGATTGCTCCACAGCAGCCACAGCATGTGATGTCAAATCTTCAAGGTCACACAATGACCTCTGTCCCGTTGAGTATGGCAATGGGTACAAACCCAATCTACAACAACATTGGATCAATGCGACCTCAACAGCTAGGTCAGCTACCACAGGTCCAGGTGATCCATCAGGCGATGCAGAGTCCACCATATCTACCGCAGTTTTATAATCAACAACTAATGTTACAGAACATGCAAGGTAGATTTTTCCAACCCATAAACACACATTCCCATTAGCACACACCGCTTTTTTATGCCCATCAAGAAAGAAGTTTTGAAGACAATGCAGAATAAGAAGAAATGTTTTGTTTAAATCAATTTCTTCACTATATACAGTGTTTTCAATATAAAATAGACATAGACTTGTGATCGGCAGCTTCTTTTCATTCTGAACAGCCTTAAATATTACCGTCTAGTATTATGTAACCCATTAACCAACATTTCCATAGTTTGATGCTCTGAGCAAACATCGTGGATACTCATTACGAGTTTCATAAACAATTGGCAAATATTTTTTATTCACTACGAGTATATGGATGTCCAGACTGCTTGGTGACATTGCTTTAACAACATATGAAATGAGTCAAATTGACAAATTGCTGGCCATGCTCTCTGGCCTCTGATATGGCCAATCAGCTGAGATATATGTGATCAGGGACAGGACACCCCACCTCAAAAAATTAAGAATTGTTGGTTGACTACCTAGATATTACAATAACTGAAAAAATAAACTGTAGTACTTGAGCTGCAGCTACAAAATTTACATTTGACAAACCAACAATAATGTTTGACATAAATGGCAGGTGTGCTTCAGTCTAAATGAACTAAATTAATTAGTCAATAACTTTTTAGCTTGGCTGTTGTTGGAGAAAGCCCGAGGTATTGCTATAGCCTTGGTGTTGTTGTCATTGTCATGCGAAGACTTTGAAATTTTGTGATATCTCTGGTTCTATTAAAGGCATTCACTTGAAACTTGGCACCCTTGTTCACTATCAAAAGAGCAACCTATACTATCAAGGGGGATAACTAGATGCATTTTGTCCACTATTCAGCACCCAACAGCCGAGTATAGGCACCTGTAGGCGGTGCTCTTGTTTGATTGATAGCTGCAATATTGAAATCCCCATTCTCTATATCAATAATTTTAGGCCTGTAGAGTGGGACAGGCACTCTTGTGCCTCTTGTTTATTAGAAAGATTAAGAAAATTGAAATTCTTTTTCAGCTGCCATGCAAGCTAATATGGTAAACATGAACCCACAACAGATCAACATGGCGAACATGGTTGCCATGCAGGGACGACCAAACACTAACATGTTTGCACAAATGTCACAAGGGCCTGCAACTGTAAGTTGGAAATATACTCAATTTCTAAGGCTAACTTGTTTTATGTCAGCAAAGCAGACTTGTTCAATGTCAATAAATCAAGCTAACTTAAATTGGTTTTTCTAATTTTTAGGTACAATTATGTAAGAAATTTTCTCATCCCTCATCTACATTAATTGATTGACTTCAAAATATCGCAGCACAGTTGCTCCCCTTGAAGAGTACTAGTGTCTTGCTTAGTAAAGTTGTGTTGGATACTTCAAAGTTCAAGGTCACAAGTAAAGGTCATGTGGCAAAATTGACCTTATGCAGGGGCATCTGTGTCTATGACCCATTTCTATTTTTTTTTTAAAAAGTAAATTGTTCATGATTCTTAAATTTTTAATTTTAGCCAACTACCCCTAACTTGATCAGTATTTCATCTGGAGCCAACACTTCCCTTACACAGCTAACAAGTACTGCTGCCGGCACAGCAAATACTTCTAAACCAGTGCAGGCTGGTGTGAATAAACAACAGTCCCAACAACAAGGGGCCCTTCAACAACAACAAACACAACAACAACAAGGGAACCAGCAGCAACAGCAGCAAGCTCAGATTCATACACTTGGACCTGTAAGTTGTGATTCTTTGTAATATCTTATGTTTTTCATTCCTAAATTAGACAAATTGTCAGTCATGTTATTCTAGGGCCCTTGTTAATATTTAGATTTACTCATTAATTTATGCACTAGCTCTTAAATTCTTAATGTTAGGACCTGATTAACTTTATGAAATGTTTAACGCTCATATAGTTTTTATCTCCATCGGCTGAATGCAAGCGGGCTATTTTCATAGGGTTGTGTCTGTGTCGGTAAACTTTTACCTTAAATATCTTCTCAGATAGTACTGAACAGACTTGAGCCAAATTTCAAAGAAATGGGTAACCGTTAATAAGATTCCTTCAAAGAATTTTGATCAAATGAAATGCATGGCTTAAATGGGCTCGACTTATTTTCATATATGGTGAAAGCTTTGAAAATCTTTTTCTCTGAAACCAGTGGATGAATTCCAACCACATAATGATCCTCTGGTGACTCTTTTTTCAGTTTCCATCAATTAATTTTGATTGGTCAGAAACGTAGCCTGAAAACAACACTTGCTTAATCTGTACTTTCGGGCCTCTATCACTTGTGAAGAATTTCTGAAGTCAGAATGGTTAAATTAAAGCATATGATAGTTGTACTATTGAAAATTTATTTCAGACTTTAAAGGCCATGTGACAAACCTTAATATCATACTAAATGATTTTATTTTTCTATAACATTCAATGCAGTTGCTGGATAATATTTGATTAACTTCACCTGTGAATTATGACTTTTATGATGACATTATCGTATATGAACTCCAAACCAAGTGATATTGTACCAGTGCCATAACTATGCAATTGAACTGAAAACTATTGCCCTCATAGTGCAGTTGGTAGCGCATCAGACTCCCAATCTTCAATTATAGGGTTTCATGGGTTCTTTCCCTGGAGGCGGTACATATCCTTTCTGACAAATGTCTCTCACCAATGGGTTGATAATCGTAAACCTAATCAGGGATGCAGCTGGTAAAAGTGGTGTTTTACCCCATTCAAACTATTTAAACTGAAGCATTTGGCAACACCACTTAACATCTGTCATGCTGAATAAATAGCTCTCTCAGAATTTCATCAAAATCAAAGGACTGAAAGCACTGGATTGCTTAATTGTTAGTCAATATTTCTTTTGAAAATAGATTTCTTTTAACAACTCTTGCTTAAAGGGGACAAACAGGGGGTGTAGACAAAGACCAGATTGCGCATATGTGCAGGGTGATCTTTGTCTATACCTCCAGTCAGAAAAGAAATATTCCAGGCTCAGCATGTAAAGGCTTAATCACAGTCAAAAGACATCACTTTTCAAATAGTATGTAACAAAAAATTTAAAACTATAAATTTTCATGATATTTGGTTTATGCAGAAAATTATGATAATTTTGTATTAACATTATATGAAATTCTTGTTCATAAAATAATTTATTAATTGAGTCATCTCAACATAAAACATGGCAAACCCTTGCAAACCCAGATTTTTTATTATCATCTAAGTAGAGTGAACTGTGTTAACCCATTCCAACACAAAAATTTTTTAGACTGGTCGAAATTGAAAGAAGCTGCAGACGACAATTTCAAGTTGATGGAATTTTAATTTTTATTGTCTTTTGGGATAGAAAACATTGTGGATAATGAAGAAATTGCTTGTGACAAGCAATTTCTTCATTGTCCACAATGTTTTCCAAAGCTTTGTTCTTGTGGGGCGTAAAAAAGAGGGCTTGAGTTGGAATGGGTTAAAGGGTTAAAAGTTTATATCTAGTTTCTGACACTTCAAGGTTTTTTGCGTATATATATGCATGGACCAATTAACACCCAATTTCCAAGGAATACTGTTGTAACTCAGATTACACCATTTAGTTTCTTACTGTAACCTGGAATTGCATACATGTATTTTATGTCTTCATACACTAAGAAAAAGTATTCTTCTTTGCAGTTATAAAAATAGATCAAGGAGATGCAAGGATATTAGAAAGTGGGGTTTTGTCCTATTATACCCCTCTAAACCTTGTTTTGGGGGTATATAGGAGTCAGCAGGTCGCTTTTTCGTGTCCACTCAATTTCTGGGCAACCATTGGTT
Organism: Fragum fragum; assembly: GCA_946902895.1. Taxonomy (NCBI): domain Eukaryota; kingdom Metazoa; phylum Mollusca; class Bivalvia; order Cardiida; family Cardiidae; genus Fragum; species Fragum fragum. The sequence continues at coordinate 22,481,880 of OX336378.1, read as the reverse complement.
GGATTTGATTCAAACTTCACAGATATAATCAGTATCAAGCAGAGATGTGCATATTCCATTTTGGTTTCGGTCCATTGATTTTTGACAGAGTTATGGCCTTTTGGTGAAAAATGGTGTCCTCTCAATTTCTCAGCAACCATTGGACGGATTTGATTCAAATTTCACACAAACACTCGGTATAATTCAGACATGTTCATATTCTATTTTGGTAATGGTCCATTTATTTTTGACGGATTTATGGCCCTTTAAATAAAAGTCCATTTTAGTTATGGCCCTTTGGCGGATAGCACTTGTATATGGACAAGCGCTGTTGGGGGGGTATTAGTCTGCTTTGCGACAATGTCTAGCAAGTTACTTCTCTTGGATAAGGAAGATAATAGCTTACTATTAACAAGGGGAAATGTAATATGTTTTAACCCTTTACTAGACGAAACCATTTTAGTTCAAATTGAAAGCAGTGGTAGGTAACAATTATAAGCTGGTGGAATTCAGAAAATCTTTTGTCTTTTAGGAAAAAAAACAATATGAACAATGAAGAAATTACTTGTGACAAGTAAAAATTGACCCTTTAAACCATAACAACTAGACAAAATCTTAGACTGGTTCAAATTGAAAGAACTTGCAGACAACAATTTAAAGTTAATGCCATCTATAAAATCTTTGCCTTTTAGGGTAGAAAACATTATGGACATTGAAGAAATTGCTTGTTACAAGTAATTTCTCCATTGTCCACAAAGTTTTTGAAAGTTTTTTTTCTGGAGATGCTTAAAAGCGGGATAAAGTGGGAGTTGGTTAAATGAAAATGCAGATGCTTGTACTTAATTTGATATTCTTACTTTCAAGTTACTTATCCTGTCAGTCAAACCTGACATTGTAACAAATCTTATGTTTAAGCTTATAGCTCATCCCATTCCCACACAAAGACACCTTTGACGCCCCTTCAGAAAAATGATATTGAGATCAAATGTTAAAAATGAAGCAATTGGAATGAACTAAGAAAGTTTGAAAAAATAACTTTAAATTATCATGTGCAACTTCTTTCAATTTGGACCAGTCTAAAATTTGGTCAACTGGTAATAGATTGAGAATGGAAGTATAAACTCTTAAATCAAGGATGGTAACTCTAAATTTATTTCCATTTGAATTTTGTGACTTTTTCATCTAAGGTTTCCATACAAAACTCATGCTTCAAAATATGTTATTAGAAAACCCACTGATAGTTATTGCAATAGTACTCTCAAATTTAATTTTCAAACAACTGAAATGACACAACACTTAACCTGTTCCCAAAAAGTCCCGCTTTTTTTCAAGCCTTGAAGAAAAAAATTAAGGAAAATATTGTGAGAAAAGGAGAAATTACTTGTTAAAAGAAATTTATTCTTTTCTCAGAGTGTTTTCTACTCTATGTGACACTTTGGACCAGTCTTAAAATTTTCTGTCTGATAACAGGTTTTAAGATAAATGTTATCTGAGGATTTACAAGTATTGTGTGGTTTAAACGTTCAAAATATGACCATTTTCTGGACCTTCATTCCCATTTGATTTTTTATCTGTTTACAGATGACTTGTTTAAAAATACTGATATTTCATGACCTCTCATTGATCTTTTGTAACAAAAGGTTCAGCAGGCCCAAGCAACTGCCATGGTTGGAGGGAAACCCATCATTTTGGGACAAGCTACTGGTTCCCTCTTACAGGGACAATTAGGTAAGTGAATTCAAGCTTAGAGAAATATAACCTGTCAAATAAAAAATGTCACTTGTAAATTCCAAGAAAAGAAGAAATATTGGTGAGTGTGGGGGAAACAAAGGTATTGAGAATAGGTCAGTCGCGTTTGGTAACCTATTCATGTATTAACTCATTACCCTACAATAAAATTTGGTTTGGTCCAATCTCAAAGGTGTTTGCAGATGGCAATTTTAAGTCAAAGAAATTTTAAAAACCAATGTCTGATGGGGTAGCAACCATTTAGAATAATGAATAAAGTGTCTGTAACAAACACTTCCTCATTTTCCACCATGTTTTCCAAAGGTTTTTTCTTAACCCATTATCACACAATGATGCTTTCTGATGCCCTTCAAGATCATGGAAAAGTTTGTGAGAAATTTTAGTGCAATCTGAAATGATGTCTTTAGTTTCTTTTAATTTGGACTGGTCTGAAATTTTGTTGTCTTGTAATGGGTAAAAGGGCACAAGATAGAAGGATTATGTGGTTGAGTTAAAGGCCTGTTTACACAATCACGATTTTGATATAAAATCGTTGTGTACTGTGGGGATTCTTTGTAGAACCGTGGTGAATCTTGATGATTCTGGAAACTAAATAGTAGCACTATGGAAGTTTTAGACTGTTTGTGGCGAATCATGGGGTTATTGGGTGTGGCCTAATTGGTAGTGCATTTGTAGCAGAATCATGCTTATTTGTACTGACGCTGTAGCTATAGTTGCTGATATTCGTAAGAGATTGTACCAAATTTTGGAACCTTTGATTCTCACTTTTCACTATGAATTGTGTACGTTTGTCCTAAAAATCATCAATAATTTTGCTACAGAGCTCCATGATTGGGCTCATGTCGCTACTAGAGTTGCCGTCATGAATCATTATTGATTTGTTGCTTTACCTTACAGACACGGTACTAAAATTGTAGACATTCTAACTGGGATTTTCACCAATGGTTGGATAATTGTTAACCTAAGTGGGATATCAGCTGGAGGCTAGGAAAGGATGTTATGGAAGTACTGGTATGAAAAATACCAGGAATCCAATGGTAGATGCTCCAGCCGCCGCAATATGACTGAAATACTCTTGAAAGTGATGTTAAACCCAATTGAATCAATCAATCAATCTTAATGGAATTGTAGTGAATATTTTTACTTTTCGCCGTGATTCATCCCTATCCATTAGATTTTTCTGACCATGAGAAATCTGTTTGAATCAAGGTGAATTGTAGAGCAAATCGTGAATATGAAGTAAACAGGCCTTAAGGAACTTCTGCCTAATGCAAAAACAATTGGTACTAGTCAGTCTGTGATATCTGACACTTTTTGTTTATTATGCTAGAAATAAGGGATATTTTTTAGATGATTTATCTTTGATCAAGTGAGTATGAAATGCTTTATTTTAAGGAGTAAAAGTATTGCTTTAATTGTTCTAACAAATAAAACAAACCATGATTATTCCATTCCATTCTTTTACCCTTTCCTATATAAAGCTGTGATTTACATAACTGAGATTTTATACTTGGGGAAAACTTTGTGGAAAGAGGAGAAATTGCTTGTGACAAGCCATTTCTCCTTTTCCCACAACATGCACTAAAATCAAAGTCCTGTAATCACTGGAACCACTTGTTGCAGGTCAATATTTCATTTAAAAACTGATCTCATAAACAATTCTGGTTTGAAAAGAACAAATTGGTGGTATAGACTAAGATCAGACTGCACATATGTGCTGGCTTATCTTTGTCTATACCTTCTGCCAAGACAGGAATATTCTGGGTTCAGCATGACAAGGGTTATTAAAAAATGAAAAGAAAAAAAAAAGAAAAAAACAATGGTCATTTTTCCCAAAAGAATTGTTTTTGACTTGGAAAAAGTAATGTAGGTACATCATTGTTTTGCAGTGGGAATAATGATATTTAACTGGTATAATTATCATATTTCAGGGGTCATCTCTGCTGGTCAGATACCAACTAGCCAGGCCTACACTGGACAAGCTTTTGGTCAGATACAGGTTAGTATTTACTAACCAGTTATATATTTAATCTTAAAAGTTTACTAGGGGTATGGAATTGCCATGGCTGACTTGTATGACATAGGCTTCAGAGGTGTCAGAGACAAGCAAATTGTGGAATGGTACAAAATAATTCTTGTAGATAACTCATAATGTATTTGAAAATTATCATAATGTTTCTACTAAAGGGAAGAAAATATTGTGGTTAGTGAAGAAAATGCTTGGTTCCAACAATGTTTTCTCAAAAGTAATCTGTTTACTTTTTTCAGCCAAGTTGATTTGAGTTCTGGACAAGTAAACAAACATGCCTTACTTGTGCGCTAACAATTTTGAAAAAATCTGTATTCCACACAGCTGGTTTAACCCATTCCCACATTTTGGACTCCTATTAAGAAAAACAATAATGTGATAGTAATTTCTTCATATTCCACAATGATTTCTACCCATAAACTACAAATAACTCCTTTCAGTGTTGACCAGTCTAATATTTTGTCATCTGGTAATGGGTTAACTGTATTTCAGTCTAAACCCAACCAGCAGATAGGGGTAAACAACGCAGGACAAGGTCAATCAATACAAATGAGTTCACAAAGTGCCATGAGGTTCTCTCAACCCCAGATGATTGCAAGCAATGCCGGGAACGCCCAGTTGATTACGTCGCCAATCACAAACCAGATGCTACAAGCAATGGCGTCACAACTGCAGCAGTACCCACAACAACCTATTATGTCGGCACAGGGGCAGTCACCCACTATAATTGCAGGTATAGTGTGCTCTCTGTCTCAAAGGGGAACACTTGATTTAGTTTTACCTAAATCTAAACAATGAAATCAGTGTCTGATCCAGGATTTGAAAAACATGGGGGAAATTCCCCCACTTGTTTTGAAAACATGGGGGATCTGTAATTACTATAGGGGCCTTCAAGTTAGCTTAACCAAACAACAAAACAATTGACTGGTCCGTACTGAAAGAAGTAGACATATTTTCAAAGTTGTAAAAGTGTTTGACATATTATTATCAATGCAATAATTGCACTTCATTAGCCCTTCTTCGTATTTTAACAAGGGCCATTCTCCGAGCCGTTGCAGGGCTTTGACTTTTTTCTTGTGACACGGAGTCTGAATCTGCGGTGGCGTCATCAATTTATGACTCTGATTCTAGCACCGCTTCAGTTTAAGTTACATTGGTCGACGTATTTTTGTCATCCAAATTTGTTTCACAGAGAGAAATCAGTAATATGCCGTTTTTCCTGTCTGACAAGAGAATGCAGACAATTCGATTATCACTATGACAACAAACATAAAATTCGAATTTTCCTGTTGACAAAAACAATTTTAAAATTTTCTATAAGTAATTCACTTCAAAAAGAACTATATTTATTTTTTCAAAAGTGATTATTTTTTTATTGACAATGTATTTCTTGCACAATGAAAATATAAATGAATGTAATCAAATGCTCGTTTAAAAAGTTTCGTAAAAATCATCGGTCGACTTTGACTACTACTAATAGGAATATGATAGTAGGAATAACTATAGTTACAAACGCATGATATTAGTTGCGATCGAAGTCAACCATAGTAAACAATAAGGGAAGTCACTCTTAAGATTCCGCTTGAGGAAAAAGGTTAACAGTTAGACGCGACTTGCTGTAAAGGCTAGATTTATTGATATTCCTTTTTGAATTTTTTTGCGCGACCATCCTGCGCTTGATAAAAAAACATGCGTGATCTTTCAGAAATACCCGGGATTCCTGCAATCACGCGTCCTAGATCAGACACTGTGAAATCATAAGCTTTTCATAGTCGAAAGGAATTCCAATCAAAATTTCATGTTTGTATTTAGATTTTTAGAGAAAATACAGACAGCTTAATCCCCCCCCCCCACTTTTTCACAACTCTCAAGGAATATACTGATAAAATATTTTGAACTATTAAGTAATTGCTCCTAACAAGCAATCTCTTCATTGTTCACAATCCTCTCTAAAGTAAAGGCAAATATTTTTTTTAGAAAAGGGGAGTTTAGATGGACTGGGATACAGTTGCCCAGCCTTCTCCAGCCATTGACTGACAGGAAGTTCTGATTTGATTTTTAATGGCCATATTATGCAAAATTTGTGGCCAGTAGCATGTTACAAATAAGTAGAATGATTGGTTGGGGACTTAGACGTCGTAACTACAGCTTGCATAAGCTGTCAAGCTGTAGTTACAAAATTTAAGTTGCCAAACCATCAATAATGATTTGCCGAAATAGTGGCCAATGTCAGAGTTCAAACTGAATTTCCAGTCTAAATGAATGATTTTTATTTGTTAACTGATTATTTGATTTACAGTCATGATTTGTAGTTTACAGGGAAGAGATTGGCAGCATGAATTCAGCAATTGTTTGTTAACAAATAAAAAGGCACATGAACACATGTCATTAATATGTATGGGTAGACATTCTTGCTATTTGTTCTTTATCTAACCTATTACAATATGATCACAATTTAGACTGGTCCAAATTTATAGGAGATACAGACAATAATTTAGAGCTTATGAATTTTTTCAACTTTCTGGTTAGAAAACTTTGTGGAAACTGAAGAAATTGGTTGAACCAAGCAATTTCTTCATTTTACACAATGTTTTCCCTATAGTTTGGGAATGGTTTAAATGTTTATATTTCTGATCATGTTCGAATGTTTATTTATGTATTTAGGTCAAGGACTGTATATCAGATCAGCCAATCCTGTACAAGCACAAGGTTTGATGGCAGGAGTACAAACAGCAATAAACCCTAATTTCAAAGGAACCAATCAGCAAACAGTACAGGTCAGTAATTCTACCTTACTACTAGACTCAAAAGATTTGTTGCAAGACTCTTCTGATCTTGTTGAGGGCTAATAGCAAAACTATTGTAACTGTTGTAACTTCCTTTGAATATATAGGTACTTACATTACTTAACCTCGATGTTGTCTATGAAAGTTCATAAGTGTATAAATTGTTAAATTACTTACTTGTGTCAATTTCATCCTTCTCTAAAACTGCTCAGTATAATCAAATTGATCTGTAGCTGGAATTTTTCAGTTTTGTTAGAAAAAAACCACTAAAATCTTTTCAGGTCAATTTCGCTGTTGGTTATATAACCTATTCCCATTCAATACCGCTTTTTTATGCCCCTCATGAAAAAAACTTTGGAAAACATCTTAAAAAATGAAGAAATTGCCTGATAAATCAATTTTTTCATTTTCCGCAATGTTTTCTCCCCCAAAAGACAATTTTTTTTTTAATTCTATTGACTATGATATGTAGTCTTCAAGTTCTTTGAAAATTAAACAGTCTAAAATTTTGATAAGTGGGAATGGGTTAAAGGACAGAGCTTGCTAGACTGGTATGCAATATTTACTATATTCATTAATTTGTTTTTCAGAATGTGGCATTACCAATACAGAAACAGACAACAGCAGCCCAGACTGGCAAAGTTCTCCTTCCGTCAGTGTCTAAGGCAGCAACGGCTAAAGTGTTGCCTTCTAATGCTTCAGGCACTGCAAAGACCGGGAGTCAAGCCATGGCCAAACCAAAGGGGCGACCTAAGGGAGCAGCCAAAGTGACTACACCAGTCAGCAGTGCATGTAAGTTTACTTATTAATTCTTTTTATGCACAGTAAAGTCTGTTTGCAAAAATGCATTTAACCCTTTCCCAAAAGACAAAATTTGGACTGGCCTAAATTTGAAGAACTGGCCTAAATTTGAAGAACTGGCAGATGAAAAGTGTGTGTTACTGTAATTTGAAATTGATGACTGAATATGGTAGAAAACATTAGTGGAAAAAGAGAAATGGCTTGTTACAAGCCATTTCTCCTTTTCCAACAATTTTTTCCTTCATTTTATTTTACAGGGACATAAATAGGCGATATGAGCTAGCAGTGAAGCCATAATCAATTCTTTAAAAATTGCGTTCTTTTAACTTACTTGGCTTGTTTTTGAAAAAAATTGACCGTAATATTACCTAGGTAAGCCTTTTTAGTACTGCTTGTGAAAATTCGGGTTGTATTTATTTTACTTGGTTTTCCCACCCATTATTAAGTAGCCAACATCTAATTGCCGCTTCAACATGTAGTTCTTACGTCATGATATTTTAGCAAATGAAGTTCCCATTAAATCAGAAAGTCCAGCATCCAATGCTTCAAAACCTTCAACACCAACCAATCAAACCCCAGCTTTACCACCACATGACACAAAGAACCAATCAGATTCTGACAATGAGCTTGGAAAGAAACTTGTAGTGAATGAAGACCAAGAGGAAGATGCTGGAGAAAGCGAAGATAAACATACCGAATCAAAAATGGTAGGTACATTCATCTTGAAGCAATGTCTGTTTAGATAATGGAGGATAATTTACAGACTGCGAATAAAAAAGAAAGATTGACCAATCAAAACATTCAGTGAATTTTGAACTCGCAGACTTGTGTTTACTTTAGTCAGTTTGGTGACTTAAACGTCGTAACCACTGCTGTAGTTAAGATGTAAGGGTCATCAAGCAACCATTTCAATTGTGTGGTAATTGGTAAATGGTAAAGAAAAACTTTTCAAGATGTACATCTGAAATTCAAGCTTCTTTAGGAAATGTATAATTGCCAATTGAACTTTACTTGTAAAATCCCTCAAATAACATGCTTCCTTAACCCATTACCACATAATCCTACATCTTTATGTGCTAGAGAAAGATATCTATGGAATCTTTGAGAGAAAAGTAGAAATTGCTTGTAACAGACAATTTCTCTTTTTCAATGTTTTCTACCTCAAATGACCTTTTTTTTAAGAATAAATTCAGTCTTTATTTTGTTGTCTGCAACCTCTTTCAATTTAGATCAGTGTAATAATTTTTTCTTTTGGGGGGTGGGGGAGGAGGGGATGGGTTAATACTAATATTTATATGACATATTGCCTATTTCAGGATGACAGTGGTATAGAGAAAGAGAGCCCAATTAAAAAGGACCCTATCCCAGAGCCACCCCCTGTAGAAAAACAGAGAGCCATAGTAAAACCACACATACTGACCCATGTAATAGAGGGCTTTGTGATACAAGAGGGGCCTGAGCCATTCCCAGTAAGTACAGATATTTCGATAGATTGACCCAACATGCAAGTGCATGTAGTAGTCAGATTTGTGATGTAAGAGGGCCCAGAACCCTTCCAGGTAAGTCAGGGTTGCATATTACAGATATTTTGATAGTTATACCCTATATACTAATTCAAGTTATAGCCCATTCCGAAAATATGCTGAAAGAGTTATTGCGCTTGAATACTCTCCCATGTGGCGAAACTACAAAACGGTCCCGATCCTACTTCCAGGTAGCAAATTTAGATAAAAGAAATGGTAGATAATAAGGCAGTATTCAAATCAACTCAGAAAAACCGAGTTTATAGTTCCGTATACTCTAATTATCGACGGAAAATAGTTGATGGCCAATTTATCATGACAGACGATGGACACAGCACCATCACTAAAGCTCGCCGCTAAAAACGGCGAGTTTCAAACTCTAATTCCAATGAGAGTAACCAATGTTTATAGGGATGAAGAGTTTATATATTGAATAAAGTATGTACAAAAAGATTTCTTCTTAGAGTGACTTGTCTCTGAAGAGTTTGTTTGTTTGTTTGAATTGGGTTTTACGCGGCTTTCAACAATCTTTCAGTTATATCGCGGCGGCTGGAGCACCTAACAATGGAATCCTGGTAATTCTCACATCAGTACTACCATTACATCCTTTCCTAGCCTCCAGCTGCTATTCCACATAGGTCTACGATTATTGACCTATTGGTGAGAGACAAATTGTCGGAAAGGATGATTGCCGCCGTCGGGGATCGAACGTCTCTGAAGAGGAATATAAAGTAAATAAGGTCTTAGTAATGATTGGTCCCATGTCTTTAACCTATTACAGAATAATGCAGTTTTAGACTGGTCAAAATTAATGTTACAGACAACATTTTCAAATATAATATAGTTGAACTTCAAAAATGGTCCTAGGAAATACTTTCCTTTATATTGCATATAAATCTGCATTTGAAGTTCACATTTCATTTGTATACACCACATCTGTTTTGAATAGCAAATCTTTTGCTTTCTTCGAAAAAATAAAGAAATATAGTAATTACAGTAAAACCCCTCCTTACGACCACCCCGGAAATACGGGCACCCTTCTATTACTACCGAATTTTTACAGAACGGAATATTTTGTTCTTTATTTCAATGGTCGCGAACCCCTCTAGAACGAGCACCCCACTATTCCGAATTACGACCACTAAATTCAGTACCAACCATAGCTGATACACTATTTTGAACCCCACTAAAACGACCAGTTTTCACACATTGAGACCAATCACCCGAATTTCACACTTGATAAGAGCAACACTAATTGGGTACGAATACATTGTAAATACATTATCGGATTTTTGATTATGTGATATCGAACCCTTATTATAATAGGTGTTATGATTAAAGTGGCCGATCACTTTTAGAAATTATAGTTTGTATTATTTCTAATTGTTATTTGAATGTTTCACAGGTTTTGGCTCGAGAAATAAATTCGAAAGTGAAAACGTATCCGAGAAGTTACGATTAGTTTGTTTACGGCGTTCCGAACAGTTAATTAGCATTTAAATTTTGATTTCAGCGTAATTGATGCTTGGTATTCGCATTATAGAAGATATGATATTGACAGTTTGACACTTTGAACCTGTACTTATGAATAGATAATCTGAGGTCGGAGTTTCTCCATTTTCTACAATGTTTTCCAAAGTTGTTTCCTTTAGGGGCGCAAAAAAGCGGAAGCTAGTTAACACATTCCCACATAACAAAAGCAGGATGGTGAGGGAATGGGTTAACCAATTCTCAGACAACAAAATATTAATATGCTGGTCCAAATTCAAAAGAGATGCATATGATAAGTTTAAGCTGTTAAATTAAATAATTCTTCATTTATGGCAGAAAACATTATGGACAATGAAGGAATTGCTTCAACCTAGTAACAATTTCTTCATTATCCAAAATGTCTCTGAATCGCTTTTCTTGAAGGGTGTCAAAAGGCAGCAATTGTGTGGGAATTGGTTTACCCATTACCTCCTTATCTCTTTTTTCTACACACTAGAGAACATAAACTGTGGAAAACATAATGAGAAAAGGAGAAGTTGCTTGTAGCAAGGAATTCCTTTTCATCCCCAAAATTAATTGCCTTCTGCAACTTTCATTTAAGACCAGTCTAAGATTTTGCCTGGTAAGGGGTTAAAAGGTTGACTTAAATTATAAGAACCATTATACACGAGCGAATGTTCAAAACAAAACTTAAGTCATTGCAGAGATGTAGAAATTATTGCACATTAAACTTGAACAAAATGTTGTCAAAGTCTAATGATGACTTTCTTTTGAATACCCCTTTAAATAATATACATCATGTTATTTCTTTAACATTATTTCAAAATTTATGAGCACAAAGTTTTTCCAGAGAAATTTATAACATAATCCATCAAAGTAAACAAAAAAAAAAATATGAGAGATAAAATTTAGACCTTTGTCAAAATAAGTTATCTTCTATAAGAGAAAAAATGTATAAATACAGTTTTGATGGAAATATTTTTGAAAAGAATGAACTTCTCATTTAATTTTCCAAAATAAGTTAAACGAAACTGAAACAAAAAAATTTTAAAGGGTTTGCAAGGATTATTTACCAAGAAAACTTAAATACAGCAGATGTGACAAAGAGATGACTTCTTATGATCAAAGTACAGTACACACATGACATACTGATAGGACTCACGACCATGCTTCACAATGATATATATTGGTTTTAATTTGCAACCCCTTAACAATTTCCTGTGCAATCCCTGGTTTTTATGTCCCTGTGTTGTTACGTTCTTCCTTTCTTCCTATTCCACAATATTTTCTATCCTACTGAATGATTATTTTTAAGATAAAATTGACTGTAAATTGTTGTCTGCAAAACCTTTGATTTTTAGACGGGTCTAAAATTTGGCAAAACAGTAACATATTTATAGGTTAACCTATTTCAAGTACGTGTATTTGATGATGCTGGACATATTTTTACATGTTAATTTGATGATAATAATCCTGTTTCAGATAGGAGATTTTTTTTTTTTTTTTCTGCAGTATAATTCTTAATCCATTCCTTTTTCTATGTTATAGATAAATATTACTTATGTTAAGGAAAAGATCTTGAGGAAAATGGCTGGTACAAAAATAAATAATCTTTCCACATAAGACTTCATTCTAATATAACTTTGACATAATATGCATCTGTCGAAGTTATTTTTAATGCAATATTGGTTGAAACATATAATTTGAAATTAAGCTGTGGGTCTAAAAATACCTTAGTTTTCAGTTTTCATTTTGAATTACTGGCACGCAAGTATTTCTTCAAATAGGAACTTTAAAAGTTGAAAAGTCGATGTTTTCGTCTGGTAGAAAGCCATCATCCTCCGTAGTTCACTGAGTTCTATCAAAATTTGCTACCCTTACAAAGGGAAGTCACTCTAATGACTTTGGGTCAAAGGGAAGTAAACCACGTTTTCGGAAAGGGCTATAGAAGGGGTTGTGATACAAGACATATTATGTACAATTTGGAATATCGTCTGCAACTTGTTTTAATTTGGACTGTGTAAAATATTGTCGTCTGGTGGTGGAATAAGTGTCTTGTTATGACCTTGAGGCCGTAACCTATCACCTTTATATTACTAATCAAGCACCACTTGACCATTGAGATACACAATTCTATGTTTTCACTCAAGAAATATATTTGTAGAAAGCATTGTGTGAAAAGAAGAAAATGCTTGTGACAAGGAATCTCTGCTTTTAGCACAATACAGTAAAACCCCTCTAATACGACCCTTTGCGGTACTTTCTGAAAGTGGTCGTATTAGAGGGGTGGTCGTAATACTGAGGTTTGGTCGTTTGTTGTCAAGTAAGCATGTTTATTTTATTTTCGTTGTTTGAATATATTAATACTATACATTCAAAAATGAAACTATAGGAACATGTATTACAGCGGAATCTTATGTCATTTTCACATTTACGATCTTTTATAAGTTCTACTTTCGCTAATCTCCATTTGATCCATCTGATTCAGAAGTCCGACCTCAAATTATTTATTCGTAAGTACAGGTTCAAAATGTCAAACTGTCGATATCATATCTTCTACAATGTGAACACCAATCATCTATTACGTTGAAATCAAATTTTAATTGCTAATTAACTGTTCAGAACGCCGTAAACAAACTAATCGTAACTTCTTGGATACGTTTTCACTGTCGAATTTATTAGTTGAGTCAAAACTTGTGACACATTCAAATAACAATTAAAAATAATACAAACTATAATTTCTAAAAGTGATCGGTCACTTTAATCATAACATCTATTATAATAAGGGTTCGATATCACATAATAAAAGATCCGATAATGTATTTACAATGTATTCGTACCCAATTAGTGTCGCTCTTATCAAGTGTGAAATTCGGGTGGTCGGTCTCAATGTGTGAAGTTACTGGTCGTTTTAGTGGGGTTCAAAATAGTGTATCAGCTATAGTTGGTACTGAATTTAGTGGTCATAATTCGGAATAGCGGGGTGCCTGTTTTAGAGGGATTCGCAACCATTGAAATAAAGAACAAAAAATTCCGTTCTTTAAAAAATCGGTCGTAATAGCGGGGTGCCCGTATTTCCAGGGTGGTCGTAAGGAGGGGTTTTACTGTACTTTAAACATATTTTGTTATTATTTGTTGTTTTTTTATAATTTGAAATGTCATAACTTCCTTTCATTTGAACCACTTTTTGGATTTTGTTGTATGGTAAAAGGTTAATTTAACAGGTCTATCAATTCTCCTTAATGACAGAATTCATTCCTCCTAAGCTCCGTCAACTAGTTGAATAGTATTTCGGCATTTACAACAATTGTCTGCTACCAATGGGTGCCTAATTGTAAACCTATGTGGGATGAGCAGCTGGAGGCTTGGAAAGGATGTAGTGGTAGTACTGGTGTGAGAAATACCAGGAATCCATGGTTAGGTGCTCCAGCCACAGTGACAGACTGAAAAACTGTTTAAAGTGGTGTTAAACTCGGTTCAATCAATCCTAAGCTAGGTCAAGTAGTAAACCAGAAGTCACCCATATCTATATTTAACTTAAATGTCCATCCTTCTTCCTTAGTAACAGAGTTCATTCCTCCTAAGCTTCTTTGATTAACCCATTCCCACACAACAAAAGTTTTAGACTGGTCCAAATTTAAATAAGATGCAGACAACAATTTCAGGATGATAAAATTTTAAATTTTCTTTTTGGATAGAAAACATTGTGGATAATAGATACAAGCAATTTCTTCATTTCCACAATGTTTTCAAAAGTCTTTTTCTTGAGGGGCATAAAAAGGAGGGATTGTGTGGGAATTGGTCAAAAGTAGAATTATAATAACTTATAATTAAAGTTATATGTATTGAGTTCCTCCTTATGACAGAATTCACTCCACCAAAGCCAGGTCAACCGTAAGGACAATCGTGACTTATATCTATATTTTACTTCCAGGCCCAGCAATCTTCATTAATGGTAGAATTCATTCCACCAATGCCTGGTCAACCAGTAGAACAATCACCACTTATATATATATTTTACCTACAGACCTAGCAATCTTCCTTGATTGAAGAGTTCATTTCACCAATTCCTGGTCAACGAGTAGAACAATTGTCACTTATATCTATATTTTACTTATAGGCCCAGCCATCCTTCTTAATGATAGAATTCATTCCATCAAAGCCCGCCAACCAAAAGAACTATTGCCACTTATATCTATATTTTACTTACAGTCCCAGCGATATTCCTTAAATGTAGAATTCATTTCACCAAAGCCTGGTCAACAAGTTGAACAATTGTCACTTATATCTATATTTTACTTATAGGTCCAGCGATCTTCCTTAATGACAGAATTCATTCCACCAAAGCCCGGTCAACCAGTAGAACAATCGTCACTTATTTCCATGGAAGAGGACGATATGGATCAAGATGACACCACCAGTGTCGAAGATCAAGGTCAGTTAAACACAGAGTTTTGGATTGGAAGGAGTGATCATCATCTAGCTATTTCTTATCTAAACCCTTTGTTGTGGGTACTGTCAGTCTAGTTAGAGTGACCATCTATTCAGCACTCTTTTAAATAAGCAACCAGAACTAGATATCCTTTTTGATAGAACATGGTTATTTAATGCAAAAATTTATCTGCTCTTAACCAATTAAAGGGCAAATCCATAGGGGTAACATAATTCAAATTTTCAAAATTCTATTAATAAACATGTGCATTAATACTCATTGATTTTTCTTGAGATTGTTTCAAAAACACTTTATTGGAGTTTTTATTTTTACCTTTTCATTTTTACGGCATCGCTTATGTCCCTTACCTATTGGATACATATGCTTAACTCCCCTGAATTGTGACGTCATAGTAGAAGTTTATTAAAAATGGACGTAGAGTATGACAGCGATTTGAGCGATATTCCCGAAGAAGAAATGGATGTTTCTGGTACTTTAAGGCCATATGTGTACGAACCAGTTTGAAGGGCAATTGCTACGGAATCGGAGGATAGTGATGATTATATTCTTCGTCTTCTTTTTGCCCCGATTTTGACGATAATGTTCCTGAGGTGTCAACATGGTGAGTGATCAATATTTGCGGCGAATATTGCCCTTTATAAACATTAGAATCGTAAAAAATTTAACTTACTCCCTTTTTGAACGTTTGAATCTGACTTGAACAACGAATTTAAATGAAGATCCCAATGAAGTGACGTTTGCGAGTGAGACCCCTTTTGAATTATCCCTAGACTATTACCACTGTAACAAAAACTCCTCTGAATTTTCTTCTACCAAAAATTTACGATCAAACATCTCGTTTGTAAATTTAATACGATAATAAGAAATTATGTGCATGACATTCCCAGTCTTATTGTCCAAATAGTGCATTAGATGATTATCTGGCTGTCATAAGAAACTTTCAGTCTGTAGCTATCTACTAGGTGCAAAGTGAAGTCTGATCGGACAGGATTATATGCAAATGTCTAACACTGGCTCAAATGGTTTTGGTTGCTTGAATCAGTACTACATTGTCCAATGTTTGAAAACAGTTCTTGGTATATGGTTTACAATTGTGCCCCCATCAGAAAAGTTACAGTAACGTTTGTTTACTCTCTGCAAATATGGACAGTAAATCATTCTCAAATATGAAAATTATAATAAATAATTCAATTTCACAGGTGCCAGTGCAAGATTTGTGTGAATATGCCAACTGTGACAGAATCCAAGTGCTGCAAGACAACAAACAGTATAGATGGGAAGGATGAAGCAGGATTGACACGCATAACAGATCACATTGCATTCCGGGTGAATTGTCTGAACATTCATGTATTGGGAGTTACCTACTATGACCATTCGTTACAGACAGGCCCACTTGAGGAAAACCAAAGAATTCATGAGTAAGTAAAATATTGTTTTGTTATAGTGCTAAATTATTTTTCATATATGACCTACATTGTTTATAACCCTTTCTTGTTTTCTAAAAATTTAGACCCGTCCAATTTCAAAGGACTTGCAGACGAAAATTCAAAGTGGATTCTAGTTGAAAGTAAGCATTCAGTGGGATTTGAAATATTGTGGAAAAAGAAGAAATCGCTTGATATAAGCAATTTCTTCTTTTTCTACAATGTTTCTTATTCATAAATTTACAGGATGTAAAATCAGGGATTGAACAGAAAAGGGTTAAGGCAAGGAAACTTACCCCATTACCACACAATCCAATGTTCTGACATACTGAAGCAATGTAGTTTGCAAAAAAATAGTGGGAAAAGGAGTAATTGCTTGTAACATGCAATTTGTCCTTATACAAAGTTTACTAACCCATTCAACACTTAAACTCTTAAAATTCAGTGATTTACCAATTGTCAGCTGTCAAAGAATTTTTTTTTACGATCAGTTCATTCATTTAGACTAAAAGTGAACTTTGGGCTGCAATTTTGGACATCTTTTAGGCATTTTTCTTGGTTTGTGGACCTTGACATTGTAACTGCAGCTAATTCAGTCTGTAGTTACAATTCAGATCACCAACCAACCATCTTGGAAACACTGTAGAAAAAGAAGAAAATGCTTGTTACTTGATTCTGTCGTATGTAAGACAAAGCCTGTAAAGATCATCAACTTTATATTGTCATCTGCTACTTTTTGAATTTGGACCATTCCCAACTCTGTTGTCTATCATTAAGTTAAACATCACCAAAAAAAATTTTGGTTTAAAAGCTAAGATCTCTTTACATTTTTTTATTCTAGGCTACACAGACACCTGGCCTCTAGACGATTGCGAAAGGAGCGAGGAAAGTGATTCCTTCACATGTGGTGACTGCTATCAGAGACATGATTCCCTCTGTGGACTATTGAAAGAAAGAAATTCTGGTTGTCAACCTTTCAATTCTTAAAATCCATTATAAACCATTTTATGATACACCTCAAGAAATGGCTTTGATTAAAATTGTTGAAAATTTGGAAATTTCTTGCTGCAACCAATTTCTTCATTTCCCACAATGTTTTCTGCCAAGGAAATGTTTTCTGTCATGTTATAAAAAAGTTAAGATTAATTCATACATGACATAAATTATGACCTTTTCCAGTATCATCTTAGCTTATTTCCAAAGTCATAGTAAGTTGCAATAGAATAATAAGGACTTTAACAAGGAGTTATACAGTCCTTGGAATAAACATAGATCACGGGTGAAAATCAAGGGTGCCATATACATCACTAGTTTGTCTAACATGAAAGGATGGGGTATGCATATATTATGTAATCATTTCCTGTATTGTTTAAAACACTAATTAAGACATGACCATGGCCTAAGTTTACCCTTTACCAAGCAATCAGTAGCTTGTCTTTCCGCTAGTGACTATTGTGATCTTTGAAAAAAATTGAACTTAATGATAGCCACTATTTTCTGTTCAATTATCTGTACCTCCTTTTAACTCATTACAACTAAATCCTCTATTTTTACTCACAGTAGGAGAAAGTTGTGACAAATATTGGGGGAAAAGGAGAAATTGCTTGTGACTAGCAATAGCAAATTTTCTCAAATTTTTGAAGCCTATTTACAATAATTATTCAATTTTGGCACAAATTAAGTTGTCATCTGCAACCTCTTTCAATAAAAAAAAAAAAACACTTTTTTTTTAATTTGATCTTAAAATTTTTTGCCCAGTAATAACTCATTCATACGCAATCCTGTCCGTCTAAGCCCAACTTAAAAAAAAAATTAAAAAAAGATTGTGGAAAATGAAGAAATCGCTTGGTACAAGCAATTTCTTCATTATCCACAATGTTTTCTACAAAGGCAAGCAAACGAAAAATCAGGAGCATTAGCTGATACCTTAAGATCTATTGTACTGGAGAAATATTGAAGGCTCCTAATGGAATCTCTAGCCTGGAATTGCTGGGGTCCCTTCCAATTCTAAGGGATCCCGGAACACTGTTAGTGTCGACCCCTTAATGTGTCTAAATGGATTTTTTGGTAATAAAAAAAAAGGAAATACCTTCTAACAACCATGTAAAAGGAACATTTTGAAAATTTGTTGGAATTCTAGATAAACAGTATGTTTATGAGGGAAATATGTTCATATCAATAATAAACACAGGTCTAAGTAGTTGATAACAGCAATTAAATTCAAAGCACCTCTCAATTTGGACTAGTCTAAAATTATGTCATTTTGGAATGGGATCAATGAAAAATGAGAGTATGACTAGAGGAGAAAATGGTGAGAATATGGGGAAATGACTTATAATTATTAATTTCTCATTTTGCCACACAGTTTTCGCGAATATGTCAAAATTGACCAATGGCTGGCCCGCCCTTTACTTCATAGTCTCCGATCATGAACTCTAACAGGAAGTTCCGCTTTGATTTTTAACAGCGTTCTTTTGCAAAATTCATGCCAAGTAGCATGTAACAAAAAAGTAAAATGGTTGGTTGATGACCTAAACGTGGTAACTACAGCTTTAAAAGGCTGTAGTTACAATGTTTAAGCCGCCAAATCAAAAATAATAAAAAATAATGGTAAACAAAAATGGCAACCAATGTCGGAGTTGATAAGCTCAGGTCAGGACTGAATGAATTATTTGTTAGGTCGGTATACTCCTCTATTTAAAGTCTTGTTTGGTCAATATATTGGAAGGACAATATCCGAGATGAACAAAATGGGAACCCTTTCAGTTCTGCTGTCTCACGAAAAATCGGTCCATAATGTGATTCGTTCATTGTTTTATATAATCCCAACCCCCACAATATATGGCCGAGATATCAATTTGTTCACCAAATTGATCTAACCGCTGTTGCAGCTTCTTCCTCGAAATTGCCCTAGCTGATGGTCGGCATGTCGGTTCTTCTTCCCGTCGGTTCTCCGAGATCAAGATTGTTGGCAGGGCGTCAGGTTTCAATCGGAGTCGAAAGTTCTTAAAACAACGTCATTTGCTAGTTTCGGGCTGATCAAAAACTTGAAATTAAAGTGTCTCACACAAAGCTTTGCATGACTCGGTGGCTCAAAATTTGTCACTGCTGTCCGCTATGAATTCACAACTATTTTCTTTTAAAATCAATCGGAAACGTAAAAATGCTGATCCTCTGAGTCCCCGATTCAACATTACAACCGTAAGCGGCACAGATCGTCATTATTCTCCTTTAAAATCGATTTTTTACGTATTATCGCCTGTATTTAGTACAGCAACCATTGGACATGTAAAACAGATAGCTTCTACTATGACGTCACAAATGCAGGGGAGATAAGCGGTTTGGGGAATGTACAGGGGAAGTAAGCGATGCGCTGTTTTGGGGCAGTATTAAATCTTGACATTTCGAATTGGTTTTTGTACATGTGCACGGTCTGCAATCGCGAAAATATTGTTTGTGTGTTAAATTAACACCATATACTTGAAAAATAATGAATGAAAAGACAATATAAAAAATTCTTTGAATTTGACCTTTAAGGAAAACAATCTTAAGTTAATGAATTTTAAAAATCTTTTTGTCTTTTCGGGTAGAAAATATTGTGATTTAGGTAGAAATCGCTTGTGAATAGCAGTTTCTTCATATTTTCCAAAGCTTTGTTCTGGAATAGTTTGAAAAAGTGGGATTTACAAGGAAAGGGTTGATACTGCATATTCTCTCAACTATACCTTTTGTTATTGATAGTCAAGAGAATTATCTTCGTGAGTCCATTCAACAAAGGATGTAGAAAGAATTGATGAAGGTGTTATATTATGAGAATCAAACCCTTAACTCATCTTCTTCTCCCTTAACCCATTTACAGATGGCAAAATTTTAGACTGGTCCAGATTAAAAGCAGTTGCCGATGACAACTGAATGTTCATGAAATTTTGTAAGAAAATATTGTGACAAGCAATTTCTTCATTTTCCACAATGTTTTCCAAAGCTATTTTTCTTGGTGGCACCTAAAAGTGTCATTAAGTGGGAATTGGAAAGCATAATTTTGGAACATTTGAAATCATAGGGCAAATCGTAAACTGTGAATTGTTGCAGCACATAGAAAATGACATTTTAGATTTGTCATTACAACCTTTAAGATTGTACTGCTTGTTAAAACTACAATCCTGCACTCTCATCAAAGCAATGATACCATTTTGGTTCAATTAACCCTTTCCTGTACAAACCGGAGATTTTATGTCACTGTGATTTTATACTTGAGAAAACATTGTGGAAAAAGGAGATATTGCTTGTCACAAGCAATTTCTCCTTTTCACACAATATTTTCTACTACATAGGAAATGTTTATATAAAATAGCATCCAATTTTCATTGTCGTCTGCAACCTCTTTCAATTTGGACCAGTCTAAAATTCCGTAAAATAGGAAAGGGTTAAAAAAGTTCACATTAAGGATAAACATGAAAGGTTGATTCTGAAACAATAAAGTTAAAATATATTTTGCATCATCATATTGCATGCTGTCAATTTTATCTTAACTATAGTGTTGTTTTGTTGTGTTAGCTTATACATGGTCAAAAAATGTGATAACAAATGTTTTAACCCTTTACCACATATACCTTTGTGCACGCCATCAGAAGTGTCCGAGAAAGGATTGGGGAAACAAACAATTTCTACATTTTCCACATTGTTTTCTAAGACAAGGATATCTGAAATATGAAATTGTCTTCTGCAACTTCTGAATTTCCATGAGTTTAGAATTTTCTCATCTGGATGAAAGCAGAGAACAAATTTTGGACTGTTCAAAGTAAAAGCAGAGGTAGATGATAATTCTCAGTGCTTATGTATACCGTACATGTATAAAAATAAGTGTCCCATAGGGTACAAAATTGCAAAGAAAGGAGAATTTGCTTGTTACAAATTACTCTATAATTCACAATGTTTCTTTTTATGATTTTCTGGCCGCCATCGTAGCGCAGTTGATAGCGCACCAGACGCCTTGTCTTCAGTCATGGGTTCGATCCCCAGTGGCGGCAAATATTCTTTCCGACATTTGTCTCTCACCAATGGGTGGATAATCATAAACCAAAGTGGGATAGCAGCTGGAGGCTAGGAAAGAGTGTAGTGGTAATACTGGTGTGAGAAATAAAAGGAATCAATTGTTAGGTGCTCCAGCTTCCGCAATATGACTGAAATACTGTTAAAAAGCGGCGTTAAACCCAATTCAATCAATTTATGATTTTCTTGGCAGCAACCAAAAGCAAAACCATTCGCTGAGCATTTATATATGACCTTCCAAAAAGTGTCAAATTGAAATGTCCAGCATTATTACATGAATTATGTGATATAAAGTCTTTTTGAATTCATGCTATGATTTCCATAATATGAGTTCAGAGTTCATTTTATCATAGGCATAGAGCTAACCCATTCCTATACAATTCTGCTATTTTATGTCCCTCATGAAGAAAGTTTTTGAAATCATTGTGGAAAATGAAGAAATTTCTTGTTACAAGCAATTTCTTCATTATCCACTATTTTTTCTTCCCCAAAAAACAAAAAAACAAACAAAATAAATTTAAGCTGGAAATAATAGTCTGCAACTTCTTTGAATTTGGACTGGTCTTGAATATTATCAAGTGAGATTGGGTTAATAGCAAATAATTCAAAGCTTGATGAACTTGCAACATTCTGTTAAACCCTTATTATTGATAATTTTAGAAGTGTTAGCCCATTACCAAATAAATCTGTATTTTTAGGCCCTTAAGGAAGAATATTAAAGAAAACATGAAAAAAGGAGAGTGCTATTTTCAAGCAATTTATCCTTTTCTCACAAAGTTTTATTTACAATATGAAACTTATTTTTTTAAATTTCATTGGAATTCAAAAACTGCAACCTCTTTCGAAATGGGCCTGTCAGTAGTTGTGTAGCCTGGTAAAGGGTTAACATATAACCAAAGTATTAGATGACCAAAGTAGATATAGTTATGTATAATACTGTGCATGAGAATGTATCATACAAATTTTACATCGTTCATAACCCTAGCTCAACTTATTAAATTAAACCATTTCCTTACAATCCTGCTTTATTTATGTCTCTCATGGAAAAAGCTTAGGAAAACATTGTGGGAAATGGAGAAATTGCTTGTGACAAGCAATTTCTCCATTTTCCACAATGTTTTCTACCCAAAAAGTGTTTTGTCTGATAATGAGTTAGGGGTAAAATATGTTGCTGCTTTGCCCCTAATCTTAAGTTTATCAGATGGTGCTTTATGGATAGTATACCCTGCATGGTCAAACAAAGTCAAACTAGTGGTAAATTGAGATGCTTTTATTATACCACTCCAAAACTATGTTTAGGGTGTATATAGGACTCGGCATGTCAGTCAGTCTGTTGGTTGCTTCGTCAGTTTGTCCTTTAATCTAACACTAGTACTCAAAGAGGTACACATGCTATTTCGGTTACGCTCTATTGATTTTTATCAGTTATGGCCCTTTCTTTAGAAATCTACCGACCGTCATTGCGCAGTCAGTAACGCGTCAGACTCCTAATCTTTAATCATAGGATGTCATTGGTTCGATCCCCGGCGGCTGCACATATTCTTTCCGACATTTGTCTCTCACCAATGGGTTGATAATCGTAAACCTAAGTGGGATAGCAGTTGGAGGCTAGGAAAGGATGTAGTGGTAGTACTGGTGTGAGAAATACCAGGAATCCATTGTTAAGTGCTCCAACCGCCAGGGTATGACCGAAATACTGTTAAAAGTGGCATTAAACCCCATTCAATCAATCAATCTTTAGAAACCTTGTCTGCTCATTCTCTCTTCAACAACTTAATAGATATCTTCAAATATCACTTGTACACTTAGTATTTTGGTTTTTGTCCACTTACCTTTGTTTGAGGTATGGCCCGTTGTTGATGATTGATTGGGGCTTTAAGCCACTTTTAACAGTATTTCAGTCATATCCCTGCAGCTAGAGCAACTGGTATTTCTCACACCAGTACTAACATTACATCCTTTCCAAGCCTTTAGCTACCCATCCCACTTAGGTTTACAATTATCAACCCATTGGTGGATGACAAATGTCCCCTTTGTTGATAAAGATTTTGTGCAAGTGATGAAATGTTTTTTCTGTGACAAGGTGCCTTTGGGGGTATTAGAAACTTTAAGTGATAGTCAAATTGCCTTTCTTTCACTGTAACTTAACCCATTACCAGGCAGCAAATTTTAGACAGGTCCAAATTGAAGACAGCATTTTGAAGTTTATGAAATTTTAGATTTTTCAACATTTTGAGTCGAAAACAATGTGTAAAATGAAGAAATTGCTTGTTACAAGCAATTTCTTCATTTTACACAATGTTTTCCCAATAGTTTTCCTGGAAGGGTGTCTAGAATTGTCAATGTGTGGGAATGGGTTAAAGCAGTATACAAGATCTATTGCAACAAAGCTGGAACTCTCATGGGTAATTTTACAAAGTCAAATTTAAGAAAAAAAATATCCTGAGTAAAATCCTTTTTAGATTTGCATTTACCCTTTCCTGTTCAATCCCCGTTTTTCATGTCCCCTTGTTTTAATACTTAAGAAAACATTGAGGAAAAATAAGAAATTACTTGTAACAAGCAATTTCTCCTTTTTCCACAATCTTTCTACCCTACAGAATGATTATTTTTCAGAACAAATCAGCTTTGAATTGTTGTCTGAAAAATCATTGAATTTTGACAGGTCCAAAATTTTGAAAAACTGGAAAGGGTTAAAATCAAAACGCATAGAGCAGTGAAAACACTAGTTTTTTATCAAAATTTCTTAAACTTGATTTTAAATACAAATCTGACCTGAAAGGGATAAAAAGGTGGTGTAGACGAAATTCAGATTGCACATATGTGCAGTCTAATCCTTGTCTATCCCTCCTGCTGAAACAGGAATATTTCAGATCCGGTATAACAAGGTTTATCCTAATCTAAGTGAATGGCATCTTTATGGTCATGTCACCTTGTCAACTTATCAACCAATTACCGGATGGCATAATTGTAGACTGTTCCAAATTGAAAGGTGTTGCAGATGACAATTCAAAGATTATGAAACTTTGGATTTTTTCAACTTTCTGGGTAGAAAACATTGTGGAAAATGAAGAAATTGCTTGTTTATAGCAATTTCTTCATTTTTCACAATGATTTCTAAAGTATTTTTCTAGTGGGGTTTCAAAAAGTTTCATTGTGTGCGAATGGGTTAAATCATAAATTTAATAGAAAATTCTTTTTTCGGTTACCACAAAAAGGAAGTTCATGTTTATGTTGTGCAAAAAAGTGCTGTGCATGAATATTTTATATTTTTTGATCGGCTCCTTATGGTGAAAACCCTAGGTATTACTAAGGCTAAAGCTCTAATATTGTCTGTGTCATTGTTGTCCAAAATCTTTTACATTTTTCTATATCTCTACTTTCACTATACAGTCGGGATGCGTCAATACGGACGTTGTTAAACTGGGTTATTTGCAGTTCAGAAATGTTTTGATGGGAAACTGATTTTTTGTTCACAAATTGTACCATATAGTCCAGAGATTGGCATTCTGGAACCGGACAGAAAAAATTGGGAACTAAATATAAAAAGTCTGTATAAACTTGATTCAATTATCCGGATCAAACTTTTAACCATCTGAATATATAGTTTTGATTGGACCATTGACAAGTGTAAATAAACGAAGTGTTCATCTGGTCAAAGTCGTAGCAGACATTCACACCTTATACACGGGACGCATGTCGAGGTGAGCACATGACAATTTATATACTGTACAAGCATGTCATTACCTATTGTGCTGTTCATTTAAATTTGATATTCCAGTTTCATTTATCCTCCTGAAATTAAAATCAGCACTTCCTAGGTTCCGCACTAGAAAATGTAGCCACTTGTTTTCATCCAATTTATGTCAAGCAAGTCAAAACCCCAATCTCGAAAGTTTATCTGTTGAAATAAAACAGCCTGTTTTAGGGAAATGAATGCTTGTTACCTGACAACCAAAAATTAGTTGAAGGCTTTCTATTCAAACAAACAAAACAAATGGCTATTTTAAGTTATATTAGGTAAAGGATTTTTATGCTGTCACTGCCAGATGTTTGGCTATTTTTGGAAGAGTTTCCGGAGTTGACACCTGCAAGAGGCATACCCTGTGAGAATTTTTACCCTTGTAATTTTTTGGATAAATTTACTTTGATTTAATCGGCTGTCTGACCTTTTATACTTTATTGATATAATTTTCAAAAAGATATAATGGATATGTTTCCACACAGCAGGTGAAAATTGAATGTGATAACGAACCATAATTTTTTGTCATTGTCAATTTTAGTAGCTTTGTATAAAACTGAGAAAATGTAAAACTGTCCTAATTGTTCAATACCATCATTATCGTTACGACAGTTTTCTCTTACCTGCGCTATAATACAAAAGCTCATGAGATAGATATTCATACAAATTTGCTTATCCGTAAATACGCTTACAACACCACAGGAAATCAAAGTGTTCGGATTAATGCGTCATGACTGTACTTAGAGACCTCATATTTCACATGTCTGGTACTTCTGATAAGACCTTTATACTAGTGCTGTACCCAGCTGAGGTAATAGTTATACTATAAATACTTTGTCTTGACCTATTCCCACTCAATGACACTTTAAGATGCCTCCAAGAAAAAAATTCTTTGGAAAACATTGTGGAAAATGAAGCAATTGCTTGTGACAAGCAATTTCTTCACTATTCACAATTTTTTCTACCCCAAAGGTACAAAAATCCAAAATTTCATAAGTTTTGAATTGTAGTCAGCAACTCTTATCAATTGGACCAGTCTAAAATTTTACCGTGTGGTAATTGGTTAAGTTGTTAAGGCCTGCAGCAAAGGGTTAGCATCCACATGTAATCCTCTCATAAGGCTTCATCTGATCATGTTTGATACATCAAATCAGAACATGACTTACATGAGTTGAATTTTTTAATCTATTCTAGTATTCTTGGACCCTTTTAAAATTTATAGAAAGAATTGAGGTAAAAGGAGAAATTGCTTGTTACAAAAAATTCCTTCCTTTCCCACACTTTTCTAATAAGGTACTTTTTTTAAAAAGAAAATTGGCTGCAACCTTTGTTAGATTTGACCAGCTTAAATTTGTAACCTGGTAACGGGTAAATGATTTATACTGTAGGTTCGTCAAATGGACTGAAAATGTTGCGCTGTGAATGTTGTAATGGATCGTATCCGGAGAGCAAGTTTAACCCGACACAACGATTTTGTTCTAAATCTTGCGCTAAACGATACAACGTGGGATGCTCGAAACGTCTCCAACATTTTCCCGGCCGGCCAAAAGATAAGGGTACTTGTGGAATTTCTGTTTCTATTTCTGTGTGTGCGCATTAAATGTATTTTTTTTGTAGAATTGGCATATAGCTTCTGCTAATTTATTTAAGTATTGCTTTGCAACATTTACATATCATTTTTTAATTTTCTGAAGTGTCCATGCTGAACCGAGAATATTCCTGTTTTGGCAGGAGGTATAGACAAAGATCAGCCTGCACATATTTGAAGTCTGATCTTTGTCTACACAATCTGCTTGAACCTTTTTAGCAACATTAGTTTCAAAAATTAATTTCATTAGAAAAAGATACCCTCAATAAGGGCTTCCAGTGCTTTCAGTCCTTTGATTTAAAAGTATTTTTGGAAGCTGATTTTATTCTACATGACAAAAGTTCATGATGGATTGTTTGCCAGGCCCATGGACTCCAACAGGAAGTTCGACTTGGATATCAAATGGCGTTATTTGGGAAATTTGATAGGAACATATATAGCAAAAGAAATAAAATAGTTGATTGGCAACCTAAATGTTGTAATTATAGCTTGAATAAGCTGTAGATATGACATTTGGTTCACCAACCCAACAGAAATGCTTCACAAAAATGTCAAACAATGCCAGAGTTAAGTTATTAGCTCACCTGAGCACAATGTGCGAGGTGAGCTATTGTGATCGGTGGTAGGAATTTATTTTTAGCTCACTTGAGTACAAAGTGCTCACGGTGAGGTATTTTACTGGTTCTTTGTCCGACGTCCGGTGTGCGTTGTCCGTCATGCGTCAAAATCTTAAAATGACATCTCCTCCCAAACCGCTGGGCAGATTTTAATCAAGTTTGGCAGGAATGGTCCTTGGGTGGTGCCCTTCAGAAATTGTTAAAAGAATTTAAATATGTTAAAAACTCTGGTTGCCATGATAACAAAACTGAAAAAATTATCTCCTCCTGACCCAGAAGGTGTAGTGCCTTGATGTTTGGCAAGAAGCATCAGTACAATGACCTCATTCAGAATTGCTAAAACTTCACCCTTGGGTCCCTAGGGACGGAGCCCCAGGGGGGGTTGTGCTTATATAGAAATAAAGAAAGATTTTAAAACGACATCTCCTCCAAAATCTCAGGGCAGTTTTCAACCAAATTTGACAGGGATGTTCTTTTGGTGGTACCCTTTAAAAATTGCTAAAATAATTGAAATCTGCTAAAAACTCTGATTGTCATGGTAACAAAACTTAAATTTTAAAAAAATCTTTAAAAATTATCTCCTCCTGACCCAGAAGGCACAGAGCCTTGATATTTGGCACAAAGCAGCAGTACATTGACGTCTTTCAGAATTGCTAAAATCATCACCCTTGGGTACCCAGGGGCATAGACCTTGGGTAGTGCCCTATTTAAATTGCTGAAAAAATTGAAATCTGTTAAAAACTCTGGTTGCCATGGTAACAAAACTTAAATTTTAATAAAAACTTTAAAAATTATCTCCTTCTAATCCAGAGGGCCTAGAGTCTTTTTATTTTACATGAAGCATCAGTACATTGACCTCTTTCAGAATTGCTAAAATCATCAACCTGGGGCCCACAGGGTTGGAGCCCCAGGAGGGGTGGGGCTTATAAAGAAATAAAGAAGGATTTTTAAAACGACATCTCCTCCAAAACTACTGGGCTGATTTCAATCAAAGAATTTATTTAGTTGAGAACTCTGGTTGACAAGAAGAGTAAAATTGGAAAAAAATGACCTCTTGACCCAGAAGTTGAAGAATCTTGAATTTTGCATGAAGCATCAGTACATTGACGTCTTACAAAATTGATAAAAATTTTAGAGCCACAGGTTGATTAGGCATAAATAGAAATAAAGAAGGCAACCCTTTCAAAACTATTTGGCCAATTTAAACAAAAATGGGCAGAAATATGTTGGTTTTCCCCCTTTTGATAATTACTGAAATAGTTAAATGTTAAAGCAGATCTTCTACCGACCCAGTTTGTATAAGGCCTTGAAAAAAAAGAGCCTTATCCAAGGTGAGCGCCAGGGCCTCTGGCCCTCTTGTTATTGTACAGCATTACTGGATAGCTTTGTACTAAGCCCAAAATCTTATATTTGTTTTATTATTTTGCTCAAGTTGTGTCTTTTTTTTATACAAAAAAGTACTGTAATTTACAGATGCCTCAGATGAGCGATTTAGGACCATCATAATCCTCTTGTTTTTCTATTTAAATGTATGATTCAATTGGTCTATTATCTTTTTGATTAACCCTAACCTGGGATTTTACACTGCTATGATTTCATAGCTGAGAAAATATTCTGGAAAAAGGAGAAATTGCTTGTTACAAGCAATTTCTCCTTTTCCCATAATCATTTCTATCACATAGGACGGTTTCTATTCAAATAGCATCCAATTTTCATTGTCGTCTGCAACCTCTTTCAATTTGGACCAGCCTAAAATTAGAAAAACAGGAAAGGGTTAACAGATACTATCAGTCAAATGATATTGTGCAGAATTTTGCTACCAGGTTTCTATAGATAGAGTTTGGATCCTATTAAACCCATTTCTAGACAGTCACGCCTTTTGATGGCCCTAAAGAAAAAAGGCTTTGGAAAACATTGTGGAAAATGAAGAAATTGCTTATAGAAAGCAATTTCTTCATTATCCACAATGTTTTTTACTAAAAAAGACAAAGATTCTTCAAATTCCACAAAAAATTAGTGTCTGCAATTTCTTTCAATTTGGAACGGTCTAACATTTTGTCATCTGGTAATGGATTAGATATGCACAGATTCTTTAGTTAATATGGTAATGGAATATTGCCTGCATCTTGTATTGTCTGTGAATCTTATTTTTAGCTCGCCTGAGCACAATATGCCCAAGATGAGCTTTTAGAATCACAGTGTCCTTCTTTTGTAGTGATCATTTTCTTTGAACATCTTCTCCTCCTAAACTTCTTGACCGATTTGGACCAATCTTGGCAGGAATGTTCCTTGGATTACCTTTTTCAAACCCTATTTGTGAATTTTTGACTTGCAAAAAAAATGGGTGCATGGCCGGCTGAGCTTATAAAAATTTAGAGAAATCATAAAATAAGTCTTTGAAAATCTTCTCCATCTAAATCACAGCTCCAATCTGTACCGATTTTGGCAAGACTGTTCCTTGAGTGATACCTTTCAAAACTTGTTCAAAACTTGAAATTTTAAAAATCAACTAAAGGCTTGTCTATTTTTACAAATTTATATTGATCACAAGTGTCTTTTTAATGGATATTGGTGATTTGATTATTATTTCATAATTAGCAAGGTATTTTAATTTCATTTTTTCCTGAATCAATTAACTGTATGAAATACTTTATCATGTATTATTTTTATCTCTACATTCTAGTTGATTTAGATTTTGTAAAGCTCTTCTGAGCAATTCTATTGAACATTGTGCAAGAGAGAAATTGCTCGGAACACTGTTTTTCTACCCTAAATGTTGCTTATTTTCAGCATATATATACATGTACTCTTATATGACATCTGCTACATCTTTTAATTTGGACCAGTCTAAATTCTGTTGTCTGGTAATGGGTTTGTTTACTGACATAAGATGATTTTGCATGCTGCCAACCAAGTGATGTTGTACTTAACTTTATTTCTAACAATTTTATGTACCTCATTTGATACTGTGTAACAGTAGGCTAGTTCATTATATAGTTGAAGTATTTATGAGTGTACTAAATATGTGATTAACCCTTTACCACACAATTCTTCGTTTTGCCACCTTCAAAGTATTTTCTGTACACCATATATGGAATTTAGCTTCAGCAATGAAAGCTATGTTTGTGATCTGATCCAAATTCTTTGAAGGACTCTGATAAAAGGACATTCAAGGATTATTCCTGCGACGTTAACTTGAAATCCATGTGTTTGTTTCTTAGAAAAAAAACAAAAAAACGTTTACAACTTCTTTGAATTTGGGCCAGTCTAAAATTTTGCCGTCTTGTAATGGGTTAAACAGTTAGTTATGGAATTTTGGCCGGAGTGATTGTTGAGTCACAAGGATGGACCCTTTTGATTATGGGAGGGTTCTACCGGAAAACACTGGAAATGGGCCTTAATGACATTTTCTTTGTTTACACTCTAGAGGCCACAATTTTGGTTCAATCTTCATGGAACAAGGTCAGAATAATTGTTAGGTGATAAGGACGAACCCTGTAGATTATGGGAAGGTTTACACTCTATAGGCCACAGATTTGGCTTGATATTTATGAAACCCGTTATAATTATTTCGCCCCAGTTGCATTTTTTTAAGAGCAGATGATTCAGGTGAGCGAATTAGGATCATCAATGGTCCTCTTCTCACAAGTAAATTAGGATGGAAAAATGGACAGATATATGAAGTATTAGATAAATGTAATAAGATAAATAAACAAATAAATAGGTAAAAGATAAATTAATATTTAGTGATTTCATCAGCAAATCAACTTACTAGTTTTATTTTTCTACGGATTCATGTACCTACATATTGTATGAATCTTCTTTTGTTTCAGGTCGTGTGTTAAAAAGAAAGAGACATGGGAAGGGTAAACGGGGTATCCATGGAAACAGATTACAGAGTTCTAGTTCAACTGTAAGTGGACCAGAGCTTTCAAAATATACCACATATAATATAAGCCCATTACCACACATTCCTTTCTTTTTGAATGTGCTGCACGGTGGAGTGCCAGGCATTTTTCCAGAATAGTACCTCAGCCTTTCTCAGTGGCGGGCCGCCGTCATAGCGCAGTCGGTAGCGCGCCAGACTCCTAATCTTCAATCATAGGTGTCATGGGTTCGATCCCCGGCGGCGGCAAATATTCTTTCCGACAATTGTCTCTCACCAATGGGTGGATAATCGTAAACCTAAGTGGGATAGCAGCTGGAGGCTAGGAAAGGATGTAGTGGTAGTACTGGTGTGAGAAATACCAGGAATCCATTGTTAGGTGCTCCAGCCGCCGCGATATGACTGAAATACTGTTAAAAGCGGCGTAAAACCCCATTCAAACAAACAAACAAACCTCAGCCTTTCTCAGTGGCCTGTAGTAGGCGGTGACTAGAATCAGAGACTAACTACTGCTTTCCTCGTAACTCCTGGATTGCAACAGATTGGTGTTTTTTGTTCCAAAGCCAACACATTTATTTTTTATCTTCATGTAAATAAGCTTTGGAATGAAAAGCCCTGGCCTGTGCTTGAGACCCTGTGTGGTTAACCCATTCCCACTCAGTGACGCTTTTAGACGCCCCTAAAAAAAAGAGCTTTAGAAAACATTGTGAAAAATGAAGAAATTGCTTGTGTCAAGCAATTTCTTCATTATTCACAATGTTTTCTATCCAAACATTTCTGCAGCTTCTTTGAATTTGTCTAAAATTTAGCCGTCTGGTAATGGGTATAAACAGGGTATAAGAATAAACCACTGCAGGCCTGCCCCTGTTACATCTGCCATTTCATCTGGCAGAACAAAGTGACAACTGGTATGTCGTAAGAGATGACTAAAGGGTCTTGCGTGCTAAATGACCACAGCTGTCGATGCACTGTAAGACACAAATCAATCAGTTTGAATGTGCTTAATGAAAAGAGGTTTATAAAACATATTTAGGAAAAGAGAAATTGCTTGTCATAAGCAATTACTCCTTTTTTCCGTTTATTTATCGTCGCTACCGTAGCACATGCCCATAATGAGCGACACCCCCAGAAGATGGTTAGTTGTTACTGGGGATAGTGCAAGAATACAGGACAAAACTGCTGAGTTGGATAGCATCGTCACACGGGGCCTCGGTTTAACGTCTCATCCGAAAGACAATTAGTTGTGTTAGTTGATATGGCCAGCCGGGGGCTCGAACCCGTGATCTTGAGGTTTAAAGTCAAGTGCTCTACCAACTGAGCTAATCGGGCTCCTTTATCAAAATGGTCTCTCCCCAGTATGGCACCTTTAACCCTTTCCTGTTTTTTTTTTCAAAATTTTAGGCTTTTCAAATTTGAAGGAAGTTATACAATGAAAAGTGTGTGCAATTTGAAAAGTAATAAACCTACAGGGTAGAAAATATTGTGGGAACAAAAGAAATTACTTGTTACAAGCACTTTCTTCTTTTCCCACAATGTTTTCTCTTGTATAAAATCACAGGGATGTAAAAACCAATGATTGTACAGGAAAGGGTTAAAAAGCTTTTTGAACTGTCACGTGTAACTTCATTTAATTTTGACTCAAATTTCTTTTGTCTAGTAACCGATTCTATCTGGCTTTTTTCCAACCCTCAGACATCATTTTCCAGAAAACATTGTTACATATTAAAAAATTGTTTGTATTAAGAAATTTCCTCTTTTCCAACAATGTTTTCCATCCTATATGATGGTTATTTTTGTTAACCCATTCCAACTCAAGCCCTCCTTTTTACGCCCCTCAAGATAAAAGCTTGGGAAAACATTGTAGAAAATGAAGAAATTGCTTGTATCAAGCAATTTCTTCATTATCCACAATGTTTTCTACCCAAAAATACTGGCAAATTTAAAATTCCATCAAATTTAAATTGTTGTCTGTAGCTTCTTTCAATTTGGACCAGTCTAAAATTTTCTTGTGTTGGAATGGGTTAAGCCTACTTGTGAGATGAGGTTGTTACAATTGCAAATTGATGTGTGTTTGTCGGTCTGTTTGAATTTGTTAAGAGCATATCTTCTACATTAATTGATTGATTTCAAAATGACTTGGCATAATTGTTCTCCATCATGAGCAGATGTGCTATTTGAAAGAAATTTTCAGATAGCTCCAAGGTCAAATGTCCAAATTGAGCTTGTCTAGAGCATATTTATGGGTGGTTAACTTGGCACAGGTATTCTCCATCATTGGTAGATGTGCAATTTGAAAAAAATCGGATAGGCTCAAGGTTAGAGTTCAAATTGAGCTAGGCCAGAATATTGATGGATTTCAAAATAACTTATCTCAATTGCTTTCCCTCATTAGTAGATGTGCAATTGAAAGGGAATTCTTGCATAGCTCTAAGTTCAAGGTCACAGTTCAAAGGTAAATACTAGGCAGGCTCAATGTGTTGTAAGACTGTTTTGATTACAGTTATTTTAAATTGTGATCTCAAACTACTAAAATTTTAATTTGGACCAGACACAGATGTCCCTCAATAAAAGAGAGTTAGGAAAACATTGTTGAAAAGAAAAATTGCTTGTAACAGGCAATTCCTTCATTTCCAACAATTTTTTCTTTCCCAAAAGACAAAAAAACTTAAGATCTCATCAACTTAAAAATGTCACCTGTAACTTCCTTCAGTTTAGACCAGTCTTAAATTATGTTGTCTTGGAGTGCGAAGAATTAAGACAAGTTTTAAATTTCATTGTCTTATTTTTAGTAAAATTATATTTTTTTCCCTAATTGCAGGGAGGTGGAGGTGATGACATGGATATGGAAGACCAGAGTAGCTCTATGAGTCAGGACGAGAGTCCGTCACCGTCGACGACACCCGACCATCGGTTACATACCCCACCCCCAGAACTACACATGGAGGCAGATCTTCATGTGCCATTAACTAGTCCTTCAAAATGGAATGTAAGGAATTCTTTTATGCTGTTAACCCATTCCTACACAATGACGCTGTTAAACGCCCCTCAAGAAAAACTATTGGGAAAACAATTTCTTCATTTTCCACAATGTTTTCTATATAAAAAGTTGAAAATATCTTTAACTTTAAATTTTCATCTGGAACTTCTTTCAATTTGGACCATCTGGTAATGGGTTAAGTTGACAGATTTACACTCTCTATCAAAACATGGATTGACCAATCAAATCAACCATTTAGACTGGAAGTAAACATTGATCTGTGTCATTCATAACAAGCCCTTTGTTATACATCTTTACCCATTACTAAACAACAAAGTTATAGACTGGTCAAAATCGAAAGAAGTTGCAGACGACAATTTCAAGTTATGAAATTTTAAAAATCATCTTTGATCATCCTCCAATCTCCTCAATAATTATAATGGATGTATAAATATTTTGGGAAAAGAAGAAATTGCTTGTTTGAAACAATTTTGATTCTTCCTTCAGTATTTTCTATTCTTAAGAATGCTATTTTGTTTGTTATGCAATACATCAAAGATCTTTTTTCTATCTACAGGTACAAGACGTTTATGAGTTTGTTAAAGCATTACCAGGGTGTTCATCTTACGCAGATGAGTTTAAATCACAAGAAATCGATGGACAGGCATTATTGTTATTAAAAGAGGACCATCTAATGACAACCATGAACATGAAACTTGGCCCTGCTTTAAAGATTTGTGCTAGAATAAACGCTATCAAAGAGGAAACGGGTTGAAGCAGGTGTCCCTACAGTTGTGTTAATAAAGGTCTACCCTCAATCGCAAGTGCAGAATTTGTAGCTTGGCTGTTTTTCGGAGAAAAACCCGGGTATTGCTATAGCCCTGATTTTGTTCACATCTGCGATGGCGTAACCCTAATCCAAAAACTTGGCATTTTGTAATGTCTGTGGTATAACTGAACACATTCACTTGAAACTTGGAATATATGTTCACTATCAAAAGAGCGATCCATATCAACAAGCGGGAAATCACTAAATGCATTTTTGAATGAAATAGCCCATTCCCACCAATCCCGCTTTTTATCTACCCTCAAGAAAACGTTGTGGAAAATGATGAATCTGCTTTTAAATGTGTCAATTTCTTCAGATCCTGCAATGCTTTATCAATCAAAAGGCAAAGATTTTTGAAGTTGCATCAACTTTATATTGTTGCCTGCAAGATCGTAGAATTTGGACCAGTACAAAATTTGTTGTGAGGTAATTGGTTAACCCTTTCCCGTTTTCAAAATTTCAGACTCGTCCAATTTGAAAGAAGTTGCAGACAACAATCAAAAGTCAGTGTAATTTGAAAAGTAATGAACCTATTTGTTAGAAAATATTGTTGGGAAAGAAGAAATTGCTTATGACAAGCAATTTCTTCTTTCCCCGCAATGTTTTCTCAAGTTTAAATTTGCAGGGATGTGAAAACAAGGCATTGGAAAGGGTTAAGACCTTTTTTTGACTGGGAAGTTTTATCCAGTTTCAAGCACTTGAGCTGTGGAGTGTTGGCATCGGCATGCCAAGCTCTTGTTACTAGTCTACATATATGTAAATCATCTAACAAAGGAATTATCATTGTGGCATGAAAATTAGTAAACCAATTTAATGATCTTTTATGGGAAAAAACCTGCATAAATGATGTTGATTTATGACAGAAAGTCTCAATGTTAAGATGAAGTCACAATGTCTGATTATTGATTCTCCCTCAAGAAAAACGATTTTGAAAAAAATTATGGAAAATTGCTTGGTAGAAGCAAGTTCTTCATTATCCACTATGTTTTCTACCCCAAAATAGATATAAAAATCACAAAGAACAAATTATTGTCTGCTCCCTCCTTAAAACATGACCAGTGTAAAATTTTGTTGTCTGGTAATAGGTTAATGTACAAAACAAGCTATAACTTTGTCAGTTTTTAGATATTTGACATTTTCTTTTTCATTTTTGTTTATCAGCAAGAAAGTTTAAATTTTTGTCATTTAGGCAAGTTTTCCTGGATAACGCATCATATATAGAAACACAGTTGACACTCGTCTTGATATTGGAATAAATAAATTTCCATATAAATTTAACAGTATAAAGGTATTCAACACATCAAAACTCTGTCCCTTATTTATTTTGTATACATTTAAATGTTTGTGTCAAACTTGTTCAAGCTGTTATTCTCAGTAAGTCAAGATTTTAAATGTAGAAATGCTGATTACTAAGGCACTAAGTTAAGGTCATTTAAATTTTGGTTATAACTCATTTCAGGAAATATTGATTGCAAATATTTGATGTGTGAAAATATATGACTGTTGCATATGATCACTATCAGTTTGCTATGTATATAGCTCATCCTTTCAGTCAGCCGCAGCCATAGCGCAGTGGTAAGGCATAGGACTAGTAGTCATGGGATCCTAAGTTCAATCTCTGGCCACAACAAATATCATTTCTAACATCTGTCTCCCTACAATGAGCGGGTAATTGTATGAGCAGCTGGAGGCTCAGAAAGGATGTAATAGTAGTACTGGTATACGCCACTTTTAACAGTATTTCAGTCATATTGTGGTGGCTTGAGTACCTAACAATGGATTCCTGGTATTTCTCACACCAGTACTACCATTACATCCTTTCTTAGCCTCCAGCTGCTATCCCACCTAGGTTTATGAATATCCACTGATTGCTAAGAAGCAAATGTCTGAAAGGATATGTGCTGCTGCCGGGGATTGAACCCATGACATCCCATGATATAAGATTTGGAGTCTGATGCGCTACCGACTGCCCTTTGCAAGAAGGAGTTAAGGGATTGATGCACATGCTGTGTGATTTTTTTTACAATGAGGAAAACTAACAGCCCAAACAGAAAGTAAGCAGGTTTAATATGAAATGTTTCAAGTATAGATTTTTAAGTGTTAATCTAGTGCTGCACAATAAAAATTTAGACTGGTCCATAGTGAAAATAGTGCATATTATATTCAATAGTGCATTTTAATTGAAAAATATGGGTTATAGAAACCATTCTGAGGAAACCTATGCCACTTTGTTTTCCAGATTATTTTGGGGGGATTTTGTTGAAACACAGAGTTCTGGATAGTGGGTACTCATAAGAAGTATCCTCAGAAGAAAGTTGATGAATCATTGCAGGCGATCAAAATCTCAATTGACCAATCAAATTACTTCTCCTGTGTAGAGCTGCCATATCAATCTCTTGACACATATGTAGGGCTATTTTGTCTTCAGATGACCAGAGGATGGCACAAGCTTGAAGTACTTTTGTACTTGAACAAGGTTCATTACAGTTTTCTTTGTCTTCTCCATCTATATTGTTGTCTTTTAATCCTGCTTTTAGTGAGGCAATTTTATTTCTACATCTTAACTTGTGTTTGTAGTACAATGTACATCCATGCTTTTATAAAGACATGTTGTATTAATAAAAGGCCCAAGGCTATAGAAATAAATTTGATTTGATATTGTTTTTATGCCCTCTAAGACTAAAATTCATGGATTCTCAGATAAAGTAAAACTTAACTCATTCCATCACAATCTTGCTTTTTCACATCACTCCAGAAAAATACTTCGGAAATCATTGAGGAAACTGAAGAAATTGCTTGTTACAAGCAAATTCTTTATTATCCTCAATGATTTCTAGCCAGGAAAACAAATAAATACCAATCCGAACAACTTAAAATAGTTGTCTGCAAAATCTTTGAATTTGGACCAGTCTTAAATTTTGTCGTGATAGAATGGGTAAACTTTTTCCATTTAATCCCTGGTTTTTACATATCTGTAAACTTATAATTGAGAAAATATTGTAGAAAAAGAAGAAATTGCTTGCAATAAAAACATCATTTTCTACTCTACTGATTGGTAATTTTTCAAATTAAATCCACTCCCAATTTTTGTCTGGAAAATGTTTTAATTTGGACAAGTCCAAAATATGGCAAAACAGGAAAAGGTTAAAGCCAATTCTGATTATGCTTATGGTCTAATGTACCAATCCAAACTATTTACCTAGAAAGAATCTTCTCTAGCCTGTGAAAAAAATATCAAAATGAATTTGGGTCCAACAAATTTCAGTATGGTGTAAATTATTGATTATCAATTCCACAGAAATTTACGATGCTTATAACTTATAAGGGTCTTTAACCCATGCTCATACCATGGCACTTTTTGATGTCCTACAAAATGTTTTCTACTCAGGAAGTTGAAAAATTCCAAAATTTCATAAACTTTTAATTTGTCATCTGCAACTTTAAAATTTTGCTGTTTTGGTAATGGGTTGATTGCTTACTGTCAACTATCCGCATCTTTGGACCTTGCTAAATATGAGGGAATATGAGGGACTACGGGCATTGCCATAGACAAAAAAATGACATTTATGTGAAGCAATTTTGTTGGTTTGGGTACAAAAAAAATAACAACAACAGTTTATCGGTTTTATTAGCTCACCTGAGCACCTGAGGTATTTTGATCACCATCTGTCCGGCGTCCGTCATGGTGTCCATCGTGTGTCAACAATCTTAAAATGACATCTCCTCTCAAACAGCTGGGCGGATTTCTTAGAAATTTGGCATGAATGTTCCTTGGGTGGTGCCCTTTGAAAATTGCTAAAAGAATTGAAATCAGTTTAAAACCCTGGTTGTCATGGCAACAAAACTGAAATTTTAATGAAAACTTTAAAAATTATCTCCTCCTGACCCAGAAGGCATAGAGCCTTGATATTTGGCATGAAGCATCAGTACAATGACCTCTTTCAGAATTGCTAAAATCATCACCCTCGGGTCCCCAAGGGCAGAGCCCCAGGGGGGGGGGCTTATAAAGAAATGAAGGAATTTTAAAACAACATCTCCTCCCAAACCGCTGGGTGGATTTCAACCTAATTTGGCAGGAATGTTCCTTAGGTGATGCCATATGACAATTGCTAAAAGAATTGAAATCCTTTAAAAACTCTGGTTTGCCATGGCAACAAAACTGAAATTTTTATAAAAACTTTAAAAATTATCTCAGAATTGCTAAAATCATCACCCTCGGGCCCCCAGGGGCTCCCCATGGGGGGATTGGGCTTGTATAGAAATAAAGAAGGATTTTTAAAACATCTCCTCCCAAACCACTGGGCTGATATCAACCAAAGAATAAAATTTTAGAGCCACAGGGTAATTAGGCTTAAACAGAAATAAAGAAGACAACCCCTTCAAAACTATTTGGCCAATTTAAACCAAATTGGGCAGAAATACAATGTACTTTAGTTTGCCCACTTTTAATGATTACTGAAATATTTGAAATCTGTTGAAAGCATTGGTTGGTATGGTAATGTAAGTTGATTTTAGTTAAATGTTAAAGTAGGTCTTCTTTCAACCCAGTTTGTATTAGGCATTGAAGAAAAAAAGAGCCTTATCTCAGGTGAGCACCAGGGCCACTGGCCCTCTTGTTGATTAAATTTGATAGACTTATAACATTGTATGAGGTCTAACTACCTTTTACAGTTTGTACAGCTGCAAATATAGGAAATAGATTGGTCTATTCTTTCTATTCTACACTACAATATCTCAGAAAAACAAGTGGCTGATGTCAAAATGCGTCAAAGTTCTTAAGCTTCTTGGTTCTTGTCGGTCATCTAGGGTCAGAGCTTCCAAATTTGGGTTGGGGGCAATCAGATTCAAAATGGGGCCTAAGAAAATGTTACACTATGGTTAAATACAAAATTGGCAATCCATGTATCATGGCAAATCTATGTTGTAGGAAAAACTGATCTGTGTTAAGAAGCCAACTGTGTTATGTAGCCAAGTCAAGCACTCTTACCACTTGGCCGCTGAAGCAGTCTTATTGTTAACCCGAAAAAATTTAGACTGGTCTGAATTGAAAGAAGTTGCAGACAACAATATTTGGTTAGTGAAATCTTAAAAAACCTTGTACACTAGGATGGAAAACAATGTTGATAATTAAGAAATTGCTTGTAACAAGCAATTTCTTCATTTTCCACAATGTTTTCCAAAGCTTTTTTTCTTGGGGGTGTCAAAAAGCGTTAGTGTTTGGGAATGGGTTAATACGTGAAAGATTGTTATCCAAAACAACCTTTTTGAAAACTGTTATCTTTTCAAACAGATCAATTCTTCAGTCCATGACAAACATCGAAAACATTCTTTTCAAACAGAACAATTCTTCAGTCCATGACAAACATCGTTTTCACAACAAGGTACTGGTAAGGGACAAAATCATGCTCAAGGATAGTTCTAGAAAATATGATCAATAATAACAAAACTGT
Source organism: Fragum fragum (assembly GCA_946902895.1). Classification (NCBI taxonomy): domain Eukaryota; kingdom Metazoa; phylum Mollusca; class Bivalvia; order Cardiida; family Cardiidae; genus Fragum; species Fragum fragum. The sequence continues at coordinate 22,441,507 of OX336378.1, read as the reverse complement.
CAGAGTTTCTTCCTTTACCTTCAAAGCATGATTCTTAAATTGACAAAAATACATAGATGCATACAAAACTTCTTGTATTTATTTCTACAAGCTTATTCAAAACTTACAATCATAATAACTAGCACCACAAGAGTATGCCAATAATTGGCTCTTCAAGTGCTTGGTGTTGAGTAAAAATTCAAAGATGAAAAAGGGCACAATTCATTCATAAATGCATTTTTAGTTCTCTCTCTTGTGTTTTCTTTCTTTGAATAGTGAACATACATTCCGAGTTTCTAGTGAATGTGTTCAGCAAAACTAGAGATATTACAAAATGTCAGTTTTCAGATGCCACAGACGTAAAATTGGCTATACTAAGACTCTTTTTTTTCTCAAAAACAGGTGAGCTAAAAATGAGGGTAAACTTCATTTGTGTTACCTGCAATGTAATATTGGTATGTCTTGGTATTCCTAGATAAAAGCATCCCAATATTAATCGAGATTTATCAAAACACCTGAGCCTACAAATCTATACAGAAATTGACGGGTGCTTGCTAGCCATGCGTATCGAGCGCCAAAATGGCTGTAAATTGCTCACCTGTCATAATATCTCTAAGACAGATAAGCCAAGCCCTGCCACATTCAAAATTTTTGAAAAAACAAAGATTTAACAAACAAGTTTTGAAAAGGGTCACCCAAAGATCATCCCTGCCAAGTTTGGTATAAATTTGCCCAGTAGTTTAGGGGTAGAAGATCTTTAAAGAATTTTTTATGATTTCTTTCAAGTTTGAAAGCCTGCCCTGCCACACCCCTATTTCAAAATTTTCTTAACAATTTTTGAAAGGGTCAATCAAAGAAAAAACCTGCCTGCTGGTTTAGGCGGAGATGATGTTTATATAATCTTTTCATGATTTTGTTTTGTCTAATAGCCTCTAATAGTCTAATCACTCTGCTACACCCAATTTTTCGTGAATCAAAATTTAATGAACATAATTTGAAAAGAGCCCCCCAAAGAATAGTCCTCCAAAGTTAAGTCCAAATTGACCAACTGGTTTAGGAGAAGAATTTTTAAGAATAACTTCATGATTTCTCCAAGTCTGATAAGCCCAACCCTGCCACCATCTTTTTTCGAATGAAAATTTCACAAACCAGATTTGAAAAGAGTCACCCAAGAAACATTCCTGCCAAGTTTGGTTTAAATAGGTCCAGTCGTTACAGAGGAGAAGATTTTTAAAGAATTAATGTATGAAGCTTTAAGCCCAGCCCTGCTACACCCCCTTTGTTTAGGAATTGAAATTTCAAGAACAAGTTTTGAAAAGGGGAACCCAAGAAACATTTCTGTCAAGTTTGGTCCAAATTGACCTTTTAGATTTTTAAGGAATTGATGTACGATTTCTCCAAGTCGGAAAAGCCGAGCCCTGAGTTCTCTATGAAATTGAAGTAGTCTAAAATTTTGACTTCTGATAATGCGTTAAAGAGGAAATCCTCATTGCCAAACAAGAGCACTGCAATGTCTGTGATAATAATAGATTTCACACATTGTCCTAGTTTTGCAAGCACACAACAACAGTAACAAAAATGCTCTAGGTTACAGCTATACCTTGGTTTTTCTCTGCAACAGCCCAGGTAACAATTAGTTGAAGAACAATAAACAACATAAGGCTACAATGTCTCCTTCTTCTGAATTTGGCACTTAGTTTATTTCATCAAGAAAGCTATACAATCATTTGCATAATGGTACATTTCTAGAAATACAACATACAGAACAGGCCAATTCATAAAACAAATATGTCTTTTTGATTTTTAAAATTCATACACACTTTCTTAATTACAACTATTTAGTTTTATCCACTACCTTTGTTGCTTCATAGTCTAATTAGGTTATTTCATACCTCTATGAAAACAAAATCTGTTCTCTTCATGACTTGTAAAAGCCACATTGGAAATGGTATAAAATAGTTGATGGAAAAGGAGAAAATGCTGGTTAGCAGCTTTTTCTTCTTTTCAAACATTTTTGTTATAATTATTTTCTGTGTTAACCCATTCCCACACAATACCTCCTTTTTACGTCTCTCAAGATTTAAGCTTTGGAAATTATCATGGAAAATGAAGAAATTGCTTGTATCAAGGAATTTCTTCATTATCCACAATGTTTTGATCCAAAAAGACGAAAAAAATTAAAATTCCATCAAATAGAAATTGTCGTCTGCAGCTTCTTTCAAATAGGACTGGTCTAAAATTTTGTTGTATTGGAATGGGTTAAAAAGCTGTAAGGTAATAGATTAAAATAATTATTCTATTTTTAAAGCATATAATATACATGAACATTATTATAGAGCAATAGCACCATTGAAATTGTTGATGATTAGGTGATGAATAGTGGTAGATGAAACCCTAAAGAACTGAAAAATCTTGTTTTCAAAAGTTGAAGAATGGTTATCATAGGCATTTGAAATACAATTGTTTCATCCATTCTCACACAATCCGCTTTTTTATGCCCCTTGAGAAAAAAAAAAAAAGGGAAAATAATGTTGAAAATGAAGAAATTGCTTGTTACAAGCAATTTCTTGATTTTCAACCTTGCTTTCTACCCTAAAAAGACTAAGATATTCAAAAATCTCTCAGCTTGAAATTGTTGTCTGAAACTTTTTTGAATTTGGACCAGTAGAAAAATGTTTCATGGTAATGGGTTAGAATATTTCAATATTAATACATATACAAAAGTCAAGAAATAGACTAGTAATGTGTCACTGAAATTGATGTCACTGCTTAAGTGCTTAAGTGACCTTCAACTGTGATCTTGTACTTAAAGTATCCAATAGAACTTTATGAAGACACAAGTACCAATCAAGGGGAACCTAAACCTTTTTGAAATCCATCAATTAACCCCTTCCAGTACAAAGCCGGCATTTTTTTTCTCTGTGATAGAATACTTGAGAAAACATTGAAAAACAAGAGGACCATGATGGTCCTAAATCGCTCACCTGAGGCATCTGCAAATTACAGTACTTTTTTGTATAAAAAAGACACAACTTGAGCAAAATAAATAAAACAAATATAAGATTTTGGGCTTTGTACAAAACAATCCAGTAATACTTTCCAAAAAAATGAATGCCTTTGGCTTTATTGTTTAATCAATTACCAAACTATCCAAGAATTTGTCACCCTCAGGAAAAATAGGTTTAAAAAAGCATTATCATCAAGGGAGTGACAAGCCATTTCTCCATTTCTATTTAAGAATTATTTCAATGCGATTTATGCAATTTTCGACCCCAGGAGCAGAGACGTTTTTTATCCTAAGAGCATATTTTCCTATAATATAGAACAAAATTATTTAGTCATGCTACATACCAAATATGAATGCCATTCACCATATATTTCAGAAGAAGAAGTCTTTCAAAGTTGCTCTAATTGGATGTTTTCCAAAATTTTGGACCTATAGGGCAGTGCCATGTTTTATCCAATGGCTAAGATTTCAGCTAACATGGTAAAGAACATTATCTGTTCATGCTATATACCAAATATGAATGCCTTAGACTTTGTAGATTGGGAGGAGAAGACTGTTGAACATGGTCTAATTGAGCATTTTTACAAACTTTGGACATCCAGGGAAGGATTGTTTTTTAACCTACAGGCATAGTTTTAATCAAAATTGATAGATAACAGCCAGGCTATGCTACACTCAAAATATAAATGACCTCCGCCTTAAAATGAAGATTTTTTTTATTAACATTCTCAAATTTTGTGTTTTTCCCAACTTTTGGACCTCTAGTGCAGGCTCGTTTTTGACCCTGGGAGGACAACTTTAAGTGATATAGTACAAACCATCTAGTAATGCTACATACCCAATATGAATATCCTAGACTTTATAGTTTAAGAGAAGTCTTTTGATATTGCTCTAATTAAGCATTTTTCCAAACTTCGGACATTCAGGGGCAGGGCCATTTTTGACCCCAGAGATTCAATATTTAAAAACTTGATAGAGAACCATATGATTAAGCTCTATACAAAATATAAAGGTCTTTGGCCTTGTAGTCTATGAAAAAACCAACAACGAAGATTAACTAAAATTTCCCATTTTCATATGCCGCGGTTACATCATTTTTTCACGGCATTAAATTCTTTTAACAACCTTTGAAGAACTTCACCCAAGGAACATCCCTGCAAAGTTTCAGCTTGATTGGCCTACTGGTTTAGGAGGAGAAGATTTTTGAAGATAGTTAAAGATTTACTAAAATTTCCCATTTTCATATGCCGCGGTTACAACATTTTTTCACAGAATTAAATTCTTTTAACAACTTTTGAAGAACTTCACCCAAGGAACATCCCTGCAAAGTTTCAGCTTGATTGGCCTACTGGTTTAGGAGGAGAAGATTTTTAAAGATATTTAAAGAATTACTAAAGGTTCCCATTTTCAAATGCCGCGGCAACCAGAGTTTTGACGGAATTAAATTCTTTTAACAACTTTTGAAGAACTTCACCCAAGGAACATCCCTGCAAAGTTTCAGCTTGATGGGCCCACTGGTTTAGGAGGAGAAGATTTTTAAAGATATTTAAAGAATTACTAAAGGTTCCCATTTTCAAATGCCGCGGCAACCAGAGTTTTTGACGGAATTAAATTCTTTTAACAACTTTTGAAGAACTTCACCCAAGGAACATCCCTGCAAAGTTTCAGCTTGATGGGCCCACTGGTTTAGGAGGAGAAGATTTTTAAAGATATTTAAAGAATTACTAAAGGTTCCCATTTTCAAATGCCGCGGCAACCAGAGTTTTTGACGGAATTAAATTCTTTTAACAACTTTTGAAGAACTTCACCCAAGGAACATCCCTGCAAAGTTTCAGCTTGATGGGCCCACTGGTTTAGGAGAAGAAGATTTTTAAAGAAATTGTGGACGGACGGACAGACGGACAGACGGACAGACGGACAGACGGACAGACGGACGGACGGACGACGGACAACGACCGATCACAATAGCTCACCTCGCACTTTGTGCTCAGGTGAGCTAAAAAGAAGAAAGCAATTTCTTCTTTTTCTACAACATTTTCTACCCTACTTAATGGTCATTATCCAATTTAAACCCACTATTATTTTTGTCTACAAAACCTTTGAATTTGGACAGGTCTAGAACTTTGCAAAACAGGAAAGAGTTAATGAGGAAGTATGCTCCAGACAAAAGATGGACCAACACTCTCACACATTGGCAGAGATAACTCGATATGCCATTTCATGGCGGGGGCTTAAAAATGTGCCTAGAGTCTAACACTTTCCTGTTCAATCCCCTTTTTTTATGCCCCGATGATTTAATAATCCAGAAGACATTGTCAAAAAAGAAATTGCTTGTTACAAGCAATTTCTTCTTTTTCAACAATATCTTCTACCCTGGATGATTACTTTTCGAATCAAATCTGCTTCAAATTTTCATCTGCAAAACCTTAGAATCTGGACAGGTCTAAAATTTTGCAAAACAGGAAAGGGTTAAGAAGCATTGAATTGATATGGCAACTTTCTTAACCCATTCCCACATGACAAAATTTTAGACTGTTCCAAATTCAAAGGAGTTGCAGACCACAATTTAAATTTTTTGAAATTTTAGATTTTCTCAACTTTCTGTGTAGAAAACATTGTGTAAAAAGAAGAAATTACTTGTAACAAGCAATTTCTTCATTTTACACAATGCTTTCCCAATTGTTTTTCAAAAGCGTCACTGTGTCGGAATGGGTTAACAAAATTAGTTCATGAGGCTGCAGTTGACCAATTGCACAAGCCAAACAAATAACCAGTCAACCGATGAAACATTCTTTAATACCAGAAATAAGTTTTGAACTCCGATATTGGTGGCCATTTTTGTTAAGCTTTTTAATTGGTTTGGCCACTTAAACATTGTAACTACAGCTTATTCAAACTTTAGTTATGAGATTTAAGTCGCAAACCAACTATTCTACTTTTTTGTTACATGCTACCAGCCATATATTTTGCAGTATAATGCCGCTTAAATTCTAAGCGGGACTTCCTGTCAAAGTCAATGAGCGTGGCCAACACAGTAAGTGGACAGGGCCAGTGATTGGTCAGTTGTTGAACTGCAGGAGCCCACATGGAAAAAGGGACATGATTCTTATAAAAATCTCCAAGCATTATCCTCCTTGATTGTAATGATAACTCTTATCTACTATAACTAGACTATCAATAAATGTGATTAATACCCCAAAACAACCCCTTGTCATAGAAAAACATTTTGTGACTTGAAGAAAGCCCCCTTTTTAACAGGCAGCCATAACTCAAAGAAAGGTTAATAGACTGGGCGAAAATAAAAGAAGCACATCTTTGGTTGATATTGAGTGCACATGTATAATTTAAATCAAATACATTCAGTAGTCAAAGAGAAAATAAGATTTTTAAACAAATGGCTATAACAAGGAAAAACTAGAGGCGCTTGAGCGCCTGATTCGCTCCACCAGCCAGAATTTACTTATGATTTGGTTGAAAACCATCCTGCATAATATAGGTTTTCACTGTTTACCATATATGGAAATAAGCCCAATCTATTAAAGCAATGTTTACAGCCAATCAATTCATTTTTTAGCAATCTAATAAAGGGTCACCAAAGCATCATTCCAGAAAAATTTGGTTAAATTCCTTCAATTGTCTCCAAGAAGAAGATTTTCAAAGCTTTCACCATGTATGGAAATAAGCCCCCCTCCCCAATTAAAGCCATGTTTTCTGTCCTTTTAAATTCTTTGAAGAAATCTGATAAAGGCTCACCCAAGGGTCAGTCCAGTGAAATTTGGTTGAAATCCATCCATTGGTTTCTGAGAAGAAGCTTTTCAAAGTTTTCATCATATATGGAAATTAGCCCCGCCCATTAAAGCCATACTTTTCATCTGATCTTAATTCTTTGAAGAAATCTGTTAAAGAGTCACCAAATGATCATTCCTCTAAAATTTGGTTTAAATCAATCCATTGGTTTGTGTGAAGAAGATTTTTAAATGTTTCACCATATATGGAAATAAGCATCGCCCATTAAAGCCATGTTTTTCAACTGAACAAAATTTTTTGAAGGAATCTGATAAAGGGGCACCAAAGGATCATTTCTGTAAAATTTGATTGAAATCCATTCATCTGTTTCTGAGAAGAAGATTTTAAAGGTTTCACTATATATGGAAATTAGCCCCACCCATTAAAGCCTTGTTTTTCATCCGATCAAAATTATTTGAAGGAATCTGATAAAAGGTCACCCAAGCATCATTTCTGTGAAATTTGATTGAATTCTGTTCAGTACTTTCTGAGGAGAAGATTCTTAAAGTAAAAGTTTACGGATGGACGGACAACTGAATGCACAGATGCACATACAACGGACACAACGCCATGACAGCTTGCTGGCTTTCAGCCAGAGCCAGTGGAGCTAAAAAAGGAATGTAACCAATAGCACATGCACATCTTTGCTTAGTACTGAGTGCTAATCTGAAATTTGAATAAAATCCAACCAGTAGCTTAGGAGAAAATAAGGGGAAAAGATTGATTTAACAGTGTTTCAGACATATTGCGAAGCAGCTAACCATGGTTTTTCTCACACCAGTACTACCACTACATACTTTCTGAGCCTCCAGCTGCTCATCTTACATAGATTTACAATTATCCACCCATTGGTGGAAGATGAGGGGAAAAGCAACAGACCGACCAATAAACCAACAAGCTGATTCCTATTACCCCTCAAACATAGTTTTGGGGGGTACAATAAAATAAATTTGACCATGGTTAACATTGGTTGAGCCAACAACAATACTAATGCCAACTAAAGCAAGACTTTTTTCAGAAAATCACAGCTAAAAATAACAATGAACATGAACACGAAAATCCCTTTAAAAAATGTTAAGATTACAATGAGAAGTAAACAGATGAGATTGCTACCCTACCCATTGATATGCAGAATAATGAACAAGAGTGAGATTCGATGAAAAATGTCTCTTTCAACTTAACAAATTTTTCCTGGTAATGACTTCAATAAAGAAGAATTATTATGTTATGGTTGTGATGCAAAACCTTGTATTGAATTTCAAGCCGGGAAAATTTGGATATTTCATGGGTCCATAGGTTCAATAAAATATCAAATTCTCCTATAAGGCAAGAATCCAATACAAGGTTTTAAATCACCACTACATCATAGAATCTATTATATACCTGCAAATGTTGACTATAAAAATAAAAGTATGCTAACAAAATTTGATTTAAGTCAACATTATTTAATCACGTTAACACTGATCCAAGTGTTGCGTCATTTTACAGGGGAGATGACAATATCTAACCATATCATATCTGTTCATTGCAAGTTAGATACAGATTTTCTATCTGCTGAGTCTGATTTTACCATGTGCAATGAATGCATCTCATAGGTAAAGTAAAGTAAAGTAAGGTATATAATAACTATTTCCTGTTAAATTCCTGGTTTTTACATCTCTGTGATTTTGTAATTGAGAAAACAGTGTGGAAAAGAAGAAATTACTTGTTAAAAGAAATTTCTTCTTTTTCCACAATATTTTCTAAACTCCGAAAAGATTATTTTTTCAAATTAAATCCACTTTAAATTTTTGTCTGCAAAACCTTTGAATTTGAACAGGTCTAAAATATTGAAAAATATGAAAGGGTTAAACAAGGTTTCTCATGCATATTAAAAAGAACAAAGCTAAAATTACACAACATATGTAAATATCTTACAAAAAAAAAATAAGTACAAATTAAAATTGCTCATGGATTTCTGATTGACTCAAGATTAAAGTTTTGAATATGTTTGGGTCCTTTGATCTAAACCACAAACACTCATTTTCAAAAGATATGTTTCCAAGAAAATATTGTGGAAATAGAGAGGAGTTTATCCCATGGAAAAAAGCCCATTATTATTTCAGCTATAGTTACAATAATAAGATCTCTTATCAACAATTTACTGTTTGTTTAGTCCACAGCTTAACTCATTACCAGACGACAAAATTTTAGACTGTACAAAATTTAAAAATGTTGAATACAACAATTTTAATTGATGAAATTTTTATTTATTTTGACTTTTTTGTTAGTAAACATTGAGGATAACTTCTCAAATGTTTTTCATTTCTTTTTCTTGGGGATGTCAAAAAAGGAGATTGTGTGAGAAAACGTTAGACAGATCTAATGTTCAGTTGGTTGTTTGAAGTTGGAATGGAAAGCAATCCACCAATCTTTGCTGTATATTTGATAAATGGATTAATGCCTTGAAAGAATTTGTTTGTTTGTTTGAATGGGGTTTTACGCTGCTTCCAACAATCTTTCAGTTATATTGCGGCGGCTGGAGCACCTAACAATGGAATCCTGGTATTTCTCACACCAGTACTACCATTACATCCCTTCCTAGCCTCCAGCTGCTATCTCACATTGGTCTACGATTATCGACCCATTGGTGAGAGACAAATAGTCAGAAAGGATGTGTGCCGCCTTCGGTTTCAATGGTTTCAAACTATACTTCCTGTCCCAACACATTTCAAACCATATATAAATGCATTTTCATGTGATACCTGCAACATCTTTCATCCTGACCATTCTGATATTTTATTGTTTGGTAATGTGTTATTTTTATGTTTCAATGATTCATCTAAGATTTCTATATAGAAGATAATAGTCTGTTTCAGTGTAAGATTGATTCATCTTTCATTGAGTGAACAAAAAAAGCTATAATTTCAGTAGTTGCAGAGCTGAGAATGAATTATGCTTTAGATGTTCAAGAAATGAAAGATAAATTGATCTTACACGAAAAACAAAATAATAATTTATTTCTTTAACCCTTTTTTGTTTTACAAAATTTTAGACCTATCCAATTCCAAACAAGGTGCCAAACTGTCACAAGATACGCCCGTCACACTGTTTAATATGAACTGGGGATTTGAATAGAACAGGTTATTTTGAATAAATATTTTTTGTCAAACAAAGTATGAAAAACAACAAAAGGCAATAACTCAAAAAATAGGCTAGGTAGAGTTAAGGTTCTTCACACTGCACTCCCACTTGGTGAGCTCTATACACCCATGAAGTTTCATGATTCTAGCTATTATACTTTTAGTGATATATTCCGGACAAGATTCAAGTATGAAAAACAACAAAGGGCAATAACTCAAAAAATAGGCCAGGTAGAGTTATGGTTCTTGTGCCCTGCATTCATACTTGGTGAGCTATATCCATCCATGAAATTTCATGATTCTAGCTATTATACTTTTAGAGATATACTCTGGACAAGATTCAAGTCTGAAAAACAACAAAGGGCAATAACTCAAAAAAAAAGGCTAGGTAGAGTTATGGTTCTTGTGCACTGCAACCCCCCTTGGTGAGATCTATAAACCCATGAAGTTTCATGATCCTAGCTATAATACTTTTAGAGATAAACTCCAGACAAGATTCAAGTATGAAAAACAACAAAGGGCAATAACTCAAAAAATAGGCCAGGTAGAGTTATGGTTTTTGTACACTGCACTTCCACTTGGTGAGCTCTATCCATCCATAAAATTTCATGATTCTAGCTATTATACTTTTAGAGATATACTCCGGACAAGATTCAAGTATGAAAAACAACAAAGGGCAATAACTCAAAAAATAGGCCAGGTAGAGTTATGGTTCTTGTACACTGTACTCCCACTTGGTGAGCTCTATCCATCCATGAAATTTCATGATTCTAGCTATTATACTTTTAGAGATATACTCCGGACAAGATTCAAGAATGAAAAACAACAAAGGGCAATAACTCAAAAAATAGGCCAGGTAGAGTTATGGTTCTTGTGCACTGCTCCCCCCCTTGGTGAGATCTATACACCCATGGTGTTTCATGATCCTATCTATAATACTTTTAGAGATATACTTTGGACAAGATTCAAGTATGAAAAACAACAAAGGGCAATAACTCAAAAAATATGCCAGGTAGAGTTGTGGTTCTTGTACACTGCACTCCCCCTTGGTGAGCTCTATCCATCCATGAAATTTCATGATTCTAGCTATTATACTTTTAGAGATATACTCCGGACAAGATTCAAGTATGAAAAACAACAAAGGGCAATAACTCAAAAAATAGACCAGGTAGAGTTATGGTTCTTGTGCACTGCACTCCCCCTTGGTGAGATCTATACACCCATGAAGTTTCATGATCCTAGCTATAATACTTTCAGAGATATACTCCGGACAAGATTCAAGTATGAAAAACAACAAAGGGCAATAACTCAAAAAATAAGCCAGGTAGAGTTATGGTTATTGCGCACTGCACTCCGTATTGATGAGAAGAATATAACTGCCAAGTTTTAAGTCAATCGGACTTACGGTGACAGAGTTATGCCCCGGACAAAGAAGTGGACACCGCCCGGACAACCGGACGCCCGGACACCCGGACGACCGGACGCCCGGACGACCGGACGCCCGGACGACCGGACGCCCGGACATCACGGGTGATCCCATAATACGTCCCGTCTTCGACGGGCGTATAAAAATTTGCGCACAACAATATATAATTGATTTTGTTTGAAATATAATCATTCAATAGCGAAAAAAAAACTTGTGGAAAATGTAAAAATTGCTTGTTACAAGCAATTTCATATTTTTCCACAATGTTCTCTCAAGTATATAAACATAAGGACGGAAAAACCAGGGATTGAACGGGAAAAGGTTAATGCAAACAGAGATAAAACATGAGTGATTTTTTGGGGAAAATTTCGAAAAGCATGTCATTTGGCACATGAAATTCATGGTAACGTGATGACATTATCACAATTTTTAGCCCAGAATAGAAAATGTTCAGTAACGTGAAGTGCATGAAAAAGAAAATGCATGAAAGCAGGGCTAAATCTGCCAAAACAGTGAGTTCATTATTTTGAAAAAATTCACCGTTTTTTTTTTGTTGTTGTTGTTTTTAACTACCGAGTGATAATCTACAAAGAAATTTTGATAATCAACCAGAAAGCTTTAACCCTTTTCTTTTCAATCCCTGTTTTTTACGTCCCTGAGATTTTATAATTGAGAAAACATCATAGAAAAAGAAAAAATTGCTTGTAACAAGCAATTTCTTCTTTTTCCACAACATTTTCTACCCTACTTAATGGTTATTTTTCAAATTAAATCCGCTTTGAATTTTCGTCCGCAAAACCTTTGAATTTGGACTGGTCTAAAACTTTGCTAAACAGGAAAGGGATAAAGTACCAATCATATTGCAATAAGCCCCCTTACAGTACAACTAAATGATAGCTATATTTCCCCTACAAAATAACATTTCAAACTAGCAATCAGTTTTCAGCAAGAGTAAAAACTTGGGATGCCTGACACTCTACTTTGGGATGCTTGATAATTAACAAACCAATCTGAGTCAGACGGAGGGCATCATTTTTACAAAAAATACATTAGAATTACCTCCCTTGATTGTATTCCACTTAAATCCCTCTTTTGTTAGTTAACACAGATTTAGAGTTTCAGATCAATTCTTACAGTAATGAAAGTGATATTAAAATATGTCAATTTTTTAGCATTCTGGTGCTGATGAAGTAGTCACCAAGGCTATAACAATATCTCAGATTTATAAAGAGAGTTAAAGGAGTAAGCCTAATGGAGCTATTAACTATTAACCCATGTCATGCTGAATTAAAATCCTATATAGAATTGCTTTTAAATCAAAGGACTCACAGCACTGGAAGGTCTTAATGAGGATTGGTATTTCTTTTGAAAAATGATTACTCAAGCATCTCTGGCTTAAAGGGACAAACAGGAGGTGTAAACCAAGATCAGACTGCTCTTACGTGCAGGCTGATCTTGTCTATACCTCCTGCCAAAACAGGAATATTCTGGGTATAGCATGACAAGGGTTAATTAAATCTATCAAATACATTCACTGGTATTCAACCTATTCCAAGAACATTCCATTTCTTTATACCTTCAAGAAAAAAGTTTTAGAAAACAATGTGGACAATGAAGAAATTGCTGGTAACAAGTAATTTTTTCAATATCCACAAATTTGTCTACCCTAAATGCAAAGTTTTTAACTCTCATCAAATCAAAAAATTATCATCTACAACGTCTTTCAATTTAAACAGGTTAAAAAAATTGTTGTGTTGTGATGGGTTTAACCCTTAATGAAATATGATAGGAAAATATTACGATAAAAGAAAAAAAAATCACAAAAGAAGCAATTTCTTCTTTTTCTGGTAAATTTTAAAATCATCGTTATCAATAAAAAAATCATCTGACCAATCAAATCGTTCATTTAGACTGGAAGTGAACTTTGAACTCTGACATTTATGTTAGGCATTTGTTGATGTTTTTTTGCTACATGTTACTGACGATAAACTTAGCAAAATAATGCTGTATTTATATTGAAGTCAATCTTCTTGCTGTTGGTCATAGGGCCAGGCCAACCATTCTTCAATTATTAACTCATTACCATATGGCAAAATTTTAGACTGGTCCATATTGAAAGGAGTTGCAGACAGAAAATTTCACGTTCATGAAATTTTCGATTTCTTCAACTTTCTGGAGAGAAAACATTGTGTAAAACAAAGAAATTACTTGTTACAAGCAATTTCTTCATTTTCCTCAATGTTTTCCCGATTGATTTTCTTGAGGGGCGTCAGAATGCGTCACTGTGTGAGAATGGGTTAAGAATAGTCTGTAGCATAATTATATCTTTGGTTGATAGCCTCTAGGTTTTCTATGATAAATACTCAAGCATTTTCAATAATTAGAGTTTTTTTTCTCTCTCTTTTTTTTATAGAATTTAAACTAATAGTGATAAAGCATTAACTCGGTGGTATCACAAATTTATGGACGTAAAATTCTGATGATATTCTGGATAAATCTAAGGATCCACAAAGGACACCATGATGTATCGAGTACCAGACGTGACTGGTAAACCCTCGTGGTAATGCGTCAATCTCCCAGGGTGCATCAACATCCAGCCTTTACGAGTGTCTGTGACGCTACAATTGTAGCGTAAAAAGCGACAACCACCTCCCTACAAGGAAAAGATATTTTATGCTAGTAAAATTTCAATAATATATTCTTGTATGCTCTATAATTACTTGAATTCTTAAGAAATAATATTTTTTGGGTAAATCAGTCAGCTGAAGGCAGATAATCTAAAGAGACTATATAAACATAGAAATGGAATTTTACTTTTCATTTTCTAAATGAAAACCATACTAACCATTTCTTGATCCAATCTGAATTCTTTGGAATTCCCTGATATTCACAATACTTGTTTAACCAATTCCCATAAAAAACACACTTTTTGACACCCCTCAAGAAAAAAGCTTAGGAAAATAATGTGGAAATGAAGAAATGGCTTGGCACAAGCCATTTCTTCATTATCCAAAATCCTTTCTATCCCAAAAGGCAGTAATTTTTAAATTTCATCAACTTGAAATTACAGTATGCAACATTTTTCAATTTGGAATAGTCTAAAATTTTGTCATATAGGAATGGGTTAATGACTTACATATTTCTCTATTTCGTTACACAGTTCAAATTGTCCTTTCATGCTAAATGCACAATGTAATTTTTCAAGAAATTTTAAACCATTAACACACAACCCTGACTTTCTAATGCTTACAAGGATTTTTATCTTGAAAATCATTGTGAATAGAGGAAAAATAGCTTGGTTCAAGCAGTTTCTCCATATCTCAAAATATTTTCCATGCTTTATGACTGGTTTCTTTCATTAATTGCATTTTCAGATGTTGTCTGCATCTTCTTTCAATTTGAACCAGTATAGAATTTTGTCACCTTGTAATGGGTTAATCACAATAAGCATAGAATCAATTATCATGTGGTCATACAACTGGAAGATCACAGATGTCAATCAAAGAGTCAATCAACCAATCAAATCAAACATTTAGACCAGATGTGAATTTTGAACACCAACATTGGCCAATATTTTAAGGAAGTTTACTTGTTTGTGTGGCAACTAAAATATTGTAGCTACAGCGTACATAAGCTGTAGTTACAATGTTTAGTTTGCCAACCAATCATTCCAATTTTTTTGTTAAATGCTACTGACAACAAATTTTGCAAAATGATGCCGTTTAACCCTTTCCTGGATAAACCCAGGATTTTACGTCACTGTGATTTTATACTTGATAAAACATTTTGGAAAAAGGAGAAATTGCTTATAATAAGCAATTTCTCCTTTTCCCTCAGTGTTTCCTACCACAAAGAATGGTTTTATTTGGAATTGCATCCAATATTCATTGTCGTCTGCATCCTCTTTCAATTAGGACTAGTCTTAAATTTCAAAAACCAGGAAAGGGTTAAAATCATAGTGGATCTTCCTGTTGTAGTCAATGGGCCTGGCCAACTGAGCAAGTGGGCGTGGCCAGCAATTGGTCAAATGTATAAAGGATAATCGCTTGTTTCAGTGTAAGATCGATTTTTCTTTAATGCTTTCAGGTGGATTATCGAGAAATAACGGTAGATTATCATTTGACAAACTCACCGCCTATCCAGTGAAATTATCAAAAACTTATGCCCCGATTTCATTCATTTCACCCTATCTGACGTTATCTAAGCAGAGCCAAATAAGTGACATAATGCGTATTTTATAACAAATTTTCTTAAAGTGCGTCATTTTGCATGTGCCTGCTATTCAACGCTTATGATGATGTCACTAATTTGGCAGATAGGGTGAAATGAACGAAAGCGGGGCATAAGTTTTTGATAATTACACTGGATAGGCGGTGAGTTAATCAATTGATAATCTACCGTTATTTCTCGATAATCCACCTGAAAGCATTAAAGAATTAACTTTACCTCATAATCTAGATGAGGTCTGTTTAAGGCTACGTTGATAGTAAACGTCGATGAGTCATGGTGTGGACGAAGCTCCTTCTGTCTGTTTGGATGGTATTTAACAACAAAACTCAGGTCAGCTCTTGACTAAAGAAACAGACGCAAGATTAAACATGCATTGGATTGAACAGCAAAATTACTTGTAACGAGCAATTTCTTTTTTTCCACTATGTTTTCTCAAATATAAAATAATAGCAACGTAAAATCCCGAGTTTGTACAGGAAAGGGTTAAGTAGAAATATAATTACCTGGGAGGCTTACTGTATATGATATAACATTCTTGATTTTCACATCAAAGCTCAAAATATTCGAAATAAATGATTTTAGAATTGTACTTTACTATAAGGAATAAGACAAATAAGGAATATTCATATTATAGTTGTGATACAAAATCTTGTACAGAGTTTGAACTGCATGTTAGTTTTGGACCAGTCTGAAATTTTATTGTCTGGTAATTGATCACAAGGAAGCAAGAGAAGGATAATGAACAAACACTCACAGTACTATAGTAACCAGGATAGACTCGTGTCGCTAGTGGAGCAACATAGTCCTTAAGAAACTGGAGCCATTGCTGTTTGAGGCCGATCTGGTCCATGTGTATATCGTCTGTAGGAACATTCTCATAACCACCAGCTAATCTAGGGTCCTGAATACACACAAATTGAAATTCACCCCTGTCCTTAACCCTTTCCCATTCAAATATGGGATTTACGTTCCTCTGATTTTATACTCGAGAAAACATTGTGGTAAAAGAAGAAATTGCTTTCTCCATTTTCCACAATATTTTCTACCACATAGGATGGTTTCATTTCAAATCGCATTCAGTTTTCATTGTCGTCTGCAACCTCTTTCAATTTGGACCAGTCTACAATTTCCAAAAACGGGAAAGGGTTAAATGTGAAATGTTCAGTAGGTAGTGTAGACATAGACCAGCCTGCACATCTGTGTGGGCTGGTCTTTTTCTATGCTACCTGCGAATTCAAGAATATTTTGATATGATCCATAGTGATCCCTGCTTTATTAAGTGATGATCCATTCCAACAAATATGTCTATATTCGTAAAGCAGGTGGGTTTTTAATTTGAAGTGGCCGTTCAAAATTCAGATTCAACTAGAAATGTGTCACAGACATAGATGCCCCCTGCTTAAGTGCTAGTCACATGGCCTTCAATCATGACCTTAAACTTGATAACAGAATTTTATGAATGAGACAAGTACTCATCAAGAGGAATGACTGGCAAGTTATTTTGAAATCCATCAACTAATGTAGATGATATGCTCCTAACAAGAACAAGACACGCCCATCATTCTCCCCCCCCCCCCCCTCAAACGCACACACACACACACTCAAGCATAGACAGATCTAAGTCTAGGGAGGTGTTGCCATTAAATTGAAGGGTAGAATAAAAATCTTATTCACCCTGTCCAAAAAAGTAGGTTGTAGATAATCAGGGTTTTAGTTCCTTATCATTAACCCTTGTCATGCTGTATAGATTACCTCACTGAATCGCTGTAAAGTCAAAGGGCTGAAAGCACTGATAGAAATTGTTGTTCAAAAATCAATATTTCTTTTTTAAATCAATTTCATTAACAACTCTGGCAGGAAAAGTATAAGCAGGTGGTGTAAACCAAGATCAGACTGTACTTATGTGCAGGCTGATCTTGGTCTACACCTCCTGCCAAAGCCGGAATATTCCGGGCTCAGCATGACAAGGGTTAAATTGGGATCCTAGGAAATAAACCCTCATAGAAGTAAGGCCTTTGGGATCTCTGATTCAAACATGTAGTGTTTTTTTTTCTATCATTTCATGGTAATTATAGCCTCAAACTTCAGTTGAAGAGAATAAGAGCATACAAGATTTGTCAAAAAAAGGGCCATTACTTCGAGAAAATTAATGGAAGGTTACCAAAGCAGCATATATATACCTTTACTAGATAGTGAGTATTTATGAAATTCAAATCAAATCCATCAGGGAGGACCTAAAGACAAACCAACAAGCTGACTCCTATATACCCTTTAAACACAGCTGGGGGGTATATGAAATCTGCTGTTTCATAGGTAAACAAAGTATTTGGTAACTTTGACTGTCTGGGGATTAACTTCAGTAACAAATTGTGGTCTGTCTAAAAACAGTCTTCACTTCTTTTCGGAAGTGTAGCCTAAAGAAGGTAAATTATACAGTAGGTTTCTGATAAAGGCAATGCTAATCTGTCTACATTATGTTAACAATTACATGAAAATGTAAATGAAGGGAACTATTTGTTCTAAAAATCTAATGTTTGTGCATAGAGCCAGATGCAATTAACCCATTATCAGACGGCAAAATTTTAGATTGGTCCAAACTGAAAGGAGTTGCAGACGACAATTTAAAGCTTCAGAAATTTTGGAATTTTTTTTTACCTTTGGGGTAGAAAACATTGAGTATAATGTAGAAACTGCTTGTAACAAGCAATTTCTTCATTTTCCACAATGTTTTCCAAAAGCTATTTCTCTTGGGGTGTCTAAAAGCGTCATTGATTGGGAGTGGGTTAAAAACGAAATCGTGTTGATAGAAATCCTTGAACTTACATCATTTTTCCCCCCTGACCATTGTCCAAAGCTCTCCATTTCATCCACCAGATGATCACAGAAGGTGTCTGTCACAATTGGGAACCAGAATACATCTGGACAGGGCTAAAATACAGAAACATTTGATTGAATGTCATTTGTCAATCAAAAATAAAGTTTATTGATCAAAATTCAAGTTTATTAACCAAATTTCAAGTTTATCAATCAAAATTCAAGTTCAACTCAGAGACTTATATAAATCATATTGCCAGCTAGTGACCTTTACTATGATTAGATCTCCCACAATATATTTTCCTTACATTTTTTCATAGCAAAAAAGCGTAAAGTAATGTATCTGACAATGTGCCTTTTCTGGCTGCAGTGGATATGGCTAGGGATCCATTAAAATGACAGATTGCCATTGCAAATTAAATCATTTGATTAGACTGAAAGTTATATGTTGACCTCATTTATGCAATACATTTTTCTTGGTGAGTTTAGATGGCCCACCAATGATTTCCCTTTTGTTTTATGTCCCCGACAGCATATTTGGCAAGCCTAAGTTATTTCATATCTCTGTCGCAAAATGCCTTGTCTGAAGTCAGTGGGCGTGACCAGCAATCCACCAATCAGGTACCAACGTAGACATTCAGAAATATGTGCAGTATTGCATATATATTCAAAGATCATATCAGATTGTGAAAATTTTGACAATAAATGTCAAATGTCACTAACTCACATGCTTCTGAACTAGCAAACAATAGAATGCTGAAATTATGGTTAACATGCTATTTTTGCCTGATTGAAAACACCTCCCTTAATGAAGATTTAATCCAAGTTTCAGATAAATATCTTAAGTAATAGCAGAGATGCATGTTAACCATGATTTTTATCTTGCACAAATAGAAGCAATACAAGCTGACTTTTTACGCCCTTTATGAAAAAGAACTACAGAAAACATTGTGGAAAATGAATAGATTGCTTGTTACAAGCAATTTCTTCATTGTCTACAATGTTTTCTACCCTAAATGACAAATATATTTAACAAGAGCTGTCAGAGGACAGCAACACCCGACTATTCCGAGTGCTGGATAGTAAAAGCACTTCAATGCATGATACCTAAGTAGTAATAGAGATAAAACAATCTTTCAATAAAATTTTTAAGTCAAACAAGAATTTCTAAGTCTGAAAAGGGTTAAAACTCAACTATAATAAATGTAATTGTAATGAATCTTTTACAAGAATATAATATGATGGTCACAAATACATGTGCAAAGTTTCAAAGCAATAGTGTTAGTAGAAAGAGAGTTATTAAAGATAAATGACAGTTGCACACAAGGTTTAACCAAGAATTTCTGGGTCTAAAAAGGTAAAATTCCACTAAAATGAATGCTAGAGTACTGAAACTGTGTCTAGAAGCTGATATTATTATCACAAAAACATGTGCAAAGTTTCAAAACAATAGCATTGATTGAAAGAAATTATCAAAGATATGTGACAGTTGCACACAAGGTTCAACCAAGAAGTCCGAAAACAATTAAATCTACACTCTAGTAAATGTAATTGAAATGAATCTTTGTCTAGAAGAGGATATGATGGTCCCAAAAGCCTGTGCAAATTTTCAAAGCTATAGCATCAGTAGAAAAAGAGTTAATAAAGATATATGACAGTTGAACACATGGTTTAACTAAGAACTTCTAAGTCGGAAATGGTTAAAATTCCACTTCAATGAATGTCAGAGTAAAGAATCTAATTCTAAAGGCTGATATTATTTCACAAAAACATGTGCAAAGTTTAAAAAAAATAGCATTGGTAGAAAGGGAGTTACCAGTATTAAAGATAAATGACAGTTGCTTACAAGGTTTAACCATGAATTTCTAAGTCTGTAAGGTTAAAATTCCACTAAAATGAATGTCAGAGTATTGTATCTGTGTCTAGAGGCTGATATTATTTCCCCCCAAAGCTTGTTTCAGGGCAATTGCATTAGTAGAAACAGCGATATGACACTTGCAGGAAAGGTTTATCCAAACCATTACGCCAATGCCCAGGTGACTGAAATAGCCCCACTATTCTTCAAATAGTTGAGCTAAAAATTCCACCAACTTAAGTTTTTGTTTCCATCTTCTTTGAATTTGGACTAAAATTTTGTCATATTCCACCTACCTGTTCAATTTTAATGTCTTCTCTCAAGCTGTTAGAGTAGTCAGGATGGATGTACTTGCTTGCCCAATCATGAGGGTTGCTGAATATTTCGTAGAGATCATTGTTTTTATGACTGATATCGTAGTTCTCAGCATTGATCAGATGTCCAAAGTTATGTCTGTTACTGACATACATGAATATACCCTGAGGAATAAAAAAACATCCTTAATCCAAGCATGGCATTATTAAGTTACTTAACCCTTAACCCATTCCCACACGATAAAATTTTAGACCTGTCCAAATTCAAAGAAGCTGCAGACGACAATTTAAGTTAATAAAATCTTTAAAATCTTTGTCTTTTGGGGTAGAAAACATTGTGGAAAATGAAGAAATTGCTTGTAACAAGCTTTCATACTGAGGGGCGTTTAAAAGTGTCACTGTGTGGGAATGGGTTAACATGCCGAATAAAATCATCTTCAGATTTGCAGTTAAATAAAGGACTGAAATTACTAAAGGCCTATTAGTTGATGTCAATATTTCTTTTGAAAATTCTTTCAATCAATGCTTGAAAGGGAAAAACAGGTGGTGCAAACTAAGATCAGAATGCACTGTTTATTGCAAAAATGGAATACCCTGATTATTTAAGTAAATTGATATGATTTTTTAATTTGCAAAAACTCACACTAATACTTCATTTTCCGATGGAAGGAAAATATTAATCAATAAAATGCCCATATCCAAAAGAAGGGATTAGTAATATTTGGAACAAAGCCATATCCAAAAGAAAGAATCATTAATATTTGGAACAAAAATTATGTCACAATGTTTTTGGAAAATGCCCTGTAAGGAACAAGAACCTTTTATAATGTTTTATGCATTCTGTTATACTTGGGTCTAATGTTTGGGGACAAGAATAGCACCAGTTATATATCATACTAACCATTTCTCGTAGCTTTTTACAAAAAGCCATATCAGGATCAAGAGTCATGTCGGAGTTGTATGCATTCTGTAATGTTGGTATCAAATGTCCATGTACAAGGAAAGCACCTGTCATGTAGGGCACATTCCATAAACCACTGCAATCAGAAAGAGATAAGATGTGTCTAACCCAATCTGTGACATCATTTTCATTAACAAAATGCAATTAGTCAAAGCAAAAATACCTGCGCATGATGTTTTATTATAGGATTGTAAGTGCAAGAATACAAAAATAATCTTTACTAATTTTTAAGTTGAATCAGGGGAAATAACTTATCAATTCTTCAAAGAATTTGCACAAAATGTGTGTCTTGCATATCTACAGCTGAGATAAACACTTCTGCAAACTTAGAAGTAAATCAGAGAGAAAAAGTAGGATCAAGGAATTGGAAAAACAAGCATTTTTAAGTCAAATTGGGGGAGGGGGGGGAATAACTCAGTAATGCTCAATGGAATTTCAAGAAAGTTGCGTCTTGCACATCTACATAAAAATGAACACTTCTGTCTAAAAAGTGAATCAGACTGAAACTGTGGGAGGAGTTGTGTGGACAAGATTTTATTGGCAGACCAACCTTCTTTTTGTTAACTGAGCTATATGCAGTTAAAATAGTTTTGCACTTATTCATTTACTCACACTTTTTCATAGTGGACTATCTCCATATAATCCTCAGATCGTGCATAAAATCCTGTATCACTGAGGGCTCCCCAGAATGTACTCCATGCCTTACCTTTACGAGGTATCATGGCTGCTAAAACAGATCTGGAAATAAACATTTTGGAATGATGATTTACATAACTTTTCTTTAAGCCTTTCCTGTTTCGAAAAATTTGAGACCTGTCCAAATTCAAAGGTTTTGCATATGACAATTTAAATGTTCAATTTAAAAGGAGGACCAGATGATAGTAAAAACAGAATGATATGGGAAAAAAGGGAATCTCACAGGATAGAAAGCTTGAAGAGAAATATGGAATTTTACCCATTCCGAGACAATCCTTCCCTTACACCCCTGAGGAAAATAGTTCATGAAAACAGTGTGGAAATGAAAAATTGCTTGTTAAAAGCAATTTCTGCGTTTTCCACAATGTTTTCTATTCAGAATGATAGAGATATTTAAATCTATCACCTTGAAATAGTTATCTGCAACTTCTATGAATTTGGACCCGTCTAACATTTTTGTCTGTTAATGGGTTAATGAAGAAGTCTATAAATGATAGTTGATCAAAGCAAAGTACATCAACATTGATAATAGACAAAACATTAGTGGTGAAACGGTTTACCGGTATATCGATTAACCGCGGTCTGTTCATGCGAGAAAACCGAAACCGGTTCGAATTTTCTGTACCGGTTTTTCTGCTATCTGTCATCTTCTCATTTTAAGTAGGATATATTAACACTATTAATCCAAAAATTCGTTCTGAAATCGATCATCTTTAAAACTTAAGAAAGAATCCAGAAAGCGAAAGTACAACTTGTTTCCCCCGGCGGTGTTACCGGTGTGTAGGTAAATAATTACTCCGTCAAATTGGGACTTAATTTTTTGTTTACAGCTTCATTGCATTCCGTTGACAAATTTGATCGCTTTTATTCTTTTTAATAACTGATCTCCTAGTTGATTTGCATTTTGATAGAACATATGCAAGTGAGATAATTATTATTCTGTTGTACAGTTTGTTTTAAAAACGAGCACTCAATCGTAGAAAAATGGCTGACGAAGATCGTCATTTGGCGGATGAATTCGAATTTATAAAAAATACGAAAGGAAAGAGCGCTGTATGGGCGAATTTTTCTCTGAAAAGAAAGTGAGAGTCCCTAGAGATCGTTGAAAATGTGGCCTTCTGTGACGGATGTCACGTTGCAGTGAAATGTGGAGGTGGAACCACAAATCTCAGCACTCATTTGGAAAGACATCATAAAATTTTGAAGACCAGTGCATCTAGGTCAACATGTACTACGTCAACCTTTAAGCAATCAGAACAACCCAAAGTTTATGAACTTTTCCAAAAATCGAGCCTTAATAAGCCATCCTCGGAAAGAGCTAAATTTATTACACAGAAAATTGCAAAATTTATGGTGAAAGATCTTAGACCTTTTAGTGTTGTTAGTAATGAAGGCTTTCGTGAACTTGTTCAGACTCTTGATCCTAAGTATGTGCTACCTTCCAGAACTTACTTCTAACAGACAGTTATTCCAGATATGTATTTAAATTGAGCAAATAAAGTCACAAGTAATAGCAAGTTTGTCTATGACTGACTTAGTCGCTATCACCACTGATGGATAGACCAGCAGGGCCACTGAATCTTATGTGACAATAACATCATGCCATATTACTGAAGACTGGTGTCTTAAAAACTATGTGCTTCAGACTAGATCTCTGCCAATAAGTCAGACTGGAAAGAATATTGCCAATGTCATCCAGCAGAATGAGGCTTGCCTGAACACCCTCCCCTTGTGTCGGATAATGCTGCCAATATGACAGTGGCAGCAAGAGAAGTTGGCAGCAACCCTCATTTGCTATATTATGCCCATACATTAAACTGGCAGTTCAAAAAGCAGCAAATGCATTGTAGACAGTAATTAAGTGGTTTACTAATAAATTTCAGGACAAAAATGTTGAATTACTTAAAGAGTATATTGCAATATGTATTGCAATACGGTTTGCCCATATCGCAATATATTGCAATACGCTTTTTACTGTATTGTTTCACCCCTACAAAACATGCCAGAAATAAAATCAAGTGACATTTGAATACAGAAGTTTGCAAAATTTCTGAATAATGTTATGAAAATCAATTTTATCTGTGTTATCATTTATGTCTGGGTTTCTAGACTAAAATAGTATGGCTTACCTGTTTTGTTGAATGAGTAATTTGAGTGTCTGATCATTGTCAAGGTGAGTATCTGCTTCCAGACTAAAATAGTACTGACAGCTCTTCTTCTTGCACTCATCCCTATTGATACAACAAAATAATTTTCAGTCAGAGAAAGACTGTAGCAAAGACACTATAAATTAAATATTGAAAATACATCAGAAAAACATCTAAATTAACCCTTTCCTGTTTTGAAAAAATTTAGACCTGTCCAAATTTAAAGGCTTTGCAGACGAAAATTTAAAGTGGATTGAATTTAAAAAATAACAATTCAGTAGGGTAGAAAATATTGTGGATAAAGAGGTTGTTACAAGCAATTTCTTCTTTTTCTACAATGTTTTCTCAATTACAAAATCACAGGGAAGCAAAAACCAGGGATTTAACAGGAAAGGGTTAATATGAAAGAAAATGATTCAACAAAAAAAATAAATCTAGCACATAACCACAGCAGGGTTCTCACGCTCCGGCAGTTCCAAAATTTCCTGACATTTCTCTGACAAAAAAGTGATTTTTTCCCTGACATTTTATCGACGTTTCAACCTATTTTTCCCCTTTTCCTTAACAATTTTACCATAGGTATTATGCATATAATAGTTATAGAACTGCTGCTTTTAACCTACTAATTTTGAACAAACAAACTAAAATTCATCATCTGCATTCCTAACAAAAAATGTAAATAGCATGCATCTAAAGAGGTCAGAAGTTTTGTGTTGGCCTCCAACCAACCCTTCTAGCCAACCCATGCCACCACTTAAGCCATCAATTATTCTGAAACTATCACAAAAATGACCATACTGCGCAGGATGCAAGGGGTGCAAATTCCTTCAGTTTCATTTTTTTTAAAAAATAAATATCAAAATTGGAAATCAGTACTTTAAGCATTTTAAGCCCCCCAAAAAATAAGAAACTGCCTTAGCCTTGAAAACTACTCCAATGAAAAATTCCCTGACAGTCTGTTCAAAATTCCCTGACTTTTCCCTGACTTTTGCCTTATTTTTCAAATTTCCCTGACACTCATCAAAATTACCTGACATTTCCCTGACTTTTACAAAATTACATTTTCCCTGACTTTTCACTGACGCATTGAAACCCTGCACAGTCACTGCTGGTTTCTCTCTGTCATTTCACATGATATAAATTTCAAATGTTTCATTAAATACTATAAAGTCAAGTAAATGTTTTTCAAAAGTGAGATATACAAATCAAATGAAATGGACTCTATAGAGCTAATAACACCTTCTTGGGTATGAAAAAAGGTAAAGATTGTGAGAAAAGAAGAACTAAAACAAAGATTTCTAGATATATGGTTTGTAACAATGAATTTCCAGCTTCAGTCCATCTCAGATACATGATCTGATAGATTTATCATCCCAAATTACTTTATCTTAAGACAGAACTACAGAATGGTCCAAATTTAGAGATGTTGCAGAGGACATTTAAAGTGGACCAAACTTGATGAATAAATGCCAAATAATGTAAAAATATGCCAAGAAAAAAAGAGAAATTCCTTTTGCAACTAAGTTTTCATAACTATATTTCTTAGACTTTTAGAAGTTGCAGACGACAATAAGAATGTGTGCAATTTGAAAAGTAACAAACCTATAGGCCAGAAAGCATTGTGTGAAAATAAGAAATTGCTGGTTTTTTCTTTTCCCACAATTTTTCCTCATATATAAAATCACAGGGACATAAAAACCAAGGGTTTTACAGGCAAGGGTTCAAGGCCAATTGAATTACAAGTTATAAGTTAAATTGCTACAAAAACTACACTACATAAGTGAAAATATTACCACATATAACACCATATGGACAGAGGTCAATTTTTTCCATTCCTGTCAGGTACAATATCTGTTTTGTTTGAAAAATTTAAATGACTTATATATAACATGAAATACTAAACTAGATGGTAAAATGTTACAAAAACTACCCAGTATATGATATGTAACATCATACTTACAAGGCCCAGTTCCTTCCATCCCTCTCAGGTACATTGTCTGATGGGTTTATGACATTCATGGACTTATAAGCCTTGGCATTTCCATCTATATATGGTATTAGACCTTTCTGATGATATTCAACCTATAATTAAAAGAATTTATTTTATCCATTACCAGATGTCAAAATTTAAGATCTGTCCAAATTGAAAGCAGTTGCTGATGCTAATGAAATTCTAAATTTTGTTCACCTTTCCAGGCAGAAAAAATGTGTATAATATTTTTTTTTCATTTTACACAATGTTTTCCCAAATGTTTATCTTGGCAGGCATTTAAAAGCATCATTGTGTTGGAATGGTTTAACATTCTGTATTACTTTTCAAGTTGTCCAACTCAAAAAGCTGAAACCTTTTTCTAAGTGTTAACCCATTTCCACAAAATCCAAGATCTTTAAACACAGAAAAAGAGTAGTTCAGGAAAACATTGTTAGAAAAGCATAAAATGCTTTCAATAAGCTATTTCTCCTTTTCTTATATTGTTTTTCACCAAATTAGGCCTAAATTTTTTATTTTTGCACACTGTAAGGTGTTTTATGCAGCTTCTTTCAAATAAGACAAATCTTTAATTTATCAAGTAGTAACTGGTCATCCCATTACAACATGAGGAAATTTTAGACTGTTCCAAATTGAAAAGAGTTGTAGATGGTAATTTCAAGTTGATGAAGTTTTTGAAAACTTTGTCTGTTGGAGTAGAAGACATTGTGAATATATGAAGAAGTTGCTTGTAACATTCAATTTCTTTATTTTACACACTGTTCTCCACCCAGAGAGACAGCAATATCTAAAATTGTATCAATAAAAAATTGTTGTCTAACTACTATAAATTTGGACAAATCTTAAGTTTTTTTTATCTGGTAATGGATTAACCCTTTGCCGATTCTTGAAATTTTCAAGAGGTCTAAATTGAAAGAGGTTGCAGACCACATTGAAAGTTGGATACAATTTGAATTGAAACCATGCACGATCTGAGGATTATATGGAGATAGTCCACTATGAAATGTTGTAGAAAATATTGTTGGAAAGGGGAAATAGCTTGTCACAAGCAATTTCTTCTTTTTGCACAATGCTTTATCCAGTATAAAACCACAGTAACATAAAATCCTGGGTTTGTACAGGAATGGGTTAACAGAGATTTAGTAAAATGTCAAAGATTTAGTACGCAAAGGCAAACACAAAGGATAAAGGCTATAGCAACACCTTGAGTTTTTTTCTAAAACAGCCAAGTCTGAAGTTATCACTTTTACATTTAATTCAAATAGTAATAAACTATAAAGGGTCCTTTTACTTACTTTGCTATGAATCAATACATCTATTTTCTGCTTCGGGTAATCAAGTTTTTCTACTTTTTCTAGAAATTCTGCCAGAAATGGTGTAGGCTGTTCTATATATATTGCCATCAATATTGTTGGATAATCTTCAACCTGAAACATATATGAAATACCATATACTTTTTTATTTCCATTTCCAAAACAATTTCAAAGTTATGTTCATGTTTGAATTACACCTCTCCTCGTTTTTTTTGGATCAAAGTTACACTCAGATCTTAACCCTTCAAACGCAAACAAACCATTTTCTTTTTTCATTACATGCTACTGGCCATAAATTTTGCAAAATAATGCCATTTAGCCCATTACCAAACAACAATATTTTAGACTAGTCCAGATTCAAAGAGGTTTCAGAAGAAAATATCAAGTTGATGTAAATTGAAATACAATGGCCATA
This sequence comes from Fragum fragum, assembly GCA_946902895.1. Lineage (NCBI taxonomy): Eukaryota > Metazoa > Mollusca > Bivalvia > Cardiida > Cardiidae > Fragum > Fragum fragum. The sequence goes on along the minus strand of OX336378.1, from coordinate 22,413,452 downwards.
TCAGTTAGAAAATGTTGTGAGAAAAGAAGATATTGCTTGTTACAAGCAATTTCTTCTTTTCTTGGGATGTTTTCCAAGGCTATATTTCTCTGACACTTAAAAATGCGGTATTGTGTGGTAAGTGGAACTTCCTGTCAGAGTCAAAGGGGGGGGGGGGGCAACAATAGGTCTTAATACAAATATCATGAAATTATTAAGTTGGTGTAAATTGAAATACCATGGCCATATCAGTTAGAAAATGCAATTTCTTCTTTTCTGGGGATGTTTTCCAAGGCTATATTTCTCTGACACATAAAAATGCGGGATTGTGTGGTAAAAGGTTAAAATCGTTACGGAACTTCCTGTCAGAGTCAAATGGGGTGGGCAACAATTGGTCTTAATACAAATACCATGAACATTTACATTTGAAATATAAGGAACATTTCAGTTAGAAAATATTGTGAGAAAAGAAGAAATTGCTTGCTACAAGCAATTTTTTCTTTTCTCGCAATGTTTTCCACAGCTTTAGTTCTCTGACACGTAAAAACGTGGGACTGTGTGGTAATAGGTTAAAGTCGTAAGTGGAGCTTCCTGTCAGAGTGAACAGGCGGGGCAAACAATTGGTCGTAATGCAAATATTATGAACACTTACATCATTTGTCATAGCTAGCAATCCTTCAATAATGCTAGGGTAACTGACCAATTGCTGGCACCACCCACTTACCTCATTAGCCCTGTCCAATGACTCCAACAGGAAAACCTACTTCAATCTTAACCCACTCCCACACAGCAAAATTTTAGGCTGGTTCAAACTGAAAGAAGCTGCAGATGACAATTTCAAGTTGATAGAATTTCAAACTATTTAGTCATTTTGGGTAGAAAACTTTGTGGATAATGAAGAAATTGCTTGAAACAAGCAATTTCTTCATTTTTCACAATGTTTTCATAAGCTTTTTTTCTTGAGGGGTTGTGAAAAGGAGGGATTGAGTTGTAATGGGTTAAATGGCGTTATTTTGCAAACTCTATTGACAGTAGCATGTTACATATATATAGAATAGTTGGTTGGCCACCTAAAAGATGCAACTACAGCTTGAATAAGCTGTAGTTACGACAGTGAAGTCGCCAAACAACAAAAATGATTCATCAAAATGGCTGCCAATGTCAGAGTTAAAACTGAACTTCCAGTCTAAATGAATTATTTCATTGGCCGACTGTTTATTTGATAGACAGCCGCGACTAGTCGATACAAGCAGCAAATCAGGTTATCTAGAGAAAGTGGAGTGACATGGAGAAACAGTAGGTTTATAACTTACAGACATGCCCTCTAGACTTATAGTATTTTCATCACAAGACAAACAACCATTACTTGTTGTCCACCCATCTGCTAAATAGTTGGCCAGCCTATTGAACTCCGGCTGAAATGATAAAATATATCTTGATTTCAAAATTTGTTCAGGTTGCATGGCAGTCCTGTTCATTGTTAAATGCTACCAAGATTTGATCTGATACCAAAAGTGTAGAAATTTATGTCATTTAATGTTTGAAGTGTATATTGTTTGCCTAGACATCCCAAATATATGCATTTTCAATTCTATGTACATGTAACTGCATATGCTTAAAACTGTTACCAATTCCATGACCGACTTTGAAAACATGAGTTTTCAGTCGGTACACAACAAGATCTAAGAGTCCTTAGCGTAGCATTAGAAGTTTGGTGTATTATATTACCTTGATTGGTCCATTTCCATGTATAACAACTGGAACAGTGCCCGTTTTTACATTATACAGAAAACTGTGAGAACCTTTATACTTCAGGACAATCTCACCTAAAATGTAATACATACATCAAATAAAATTACTACAGAATACAGCCTTTAAAAGCCCCTCAAGAAAAAAGCTTTGGAAAATATTAAGAAAAATGAAGAAATTGCTTGTAACAAGCAGGCAGGTAAGCTAGGTAAGCTCAGTTTGTAATTGGCTGGACTCTCAATCCTGGGTCACGAGTTTGAACTGACATTTGACAAAAGACAATGAGATGTGCATCATACGTCTCTCACCAATCAACAAATGATGTAAAACATGTAAAAGGGATGAGCAGCTGGTGCCTCAGTAAGAATGCTGTTGATGTACTGGTGTGAGAAATGACAGGAAACATTGAGATATAGATGAATTACAGTTGATAGAGGCGTTAAATCCCATACAATCAACATTTATGTCAACACGTTTTGGGATATGCCAAAAAAAATTTACTTAACACATGCCATGCTGAACACTGAATATTCCAGTTTTGGCAGAAGGTATAGACAAAGTTCAGCTTGCACATGAGTGAAGTCTTATCTTAGACTTCTTCTCCTGAATGTCTCCTGTAAGCCAGAGTTGTTTATACAATCATTTTTCAAAATAAATTTTTACCCTTAACTTCCAATGCTTTCAGGTCTTTGATTTCAATGTAAATTGAAAATTCAGGTAGGGATTTTATTCAGCACGACAAGGATCAATACTTTCTAGTTCATACAGCATATATCATGCACTAACTCCTGAGAGGGAATTGATAAGCAAGTTGTGGTGCGAATACAGAAAATTTGCTTCTTTACACCACTGACCTTAAAGTTTGTCACGCTGAATAAAATCCTTTTGAGAATTGCCTTATTAATTCAAAGGGCTGTAAGCACCATTTCTTGGTCAACATTTCTATTGAAATTTCATTTAATAAAAGCAGGCATGATTCTAGTAAAATTCAATATCATCATATGGTAAAGGGTTAAATATTTTACCTTGACTACCAACGTTATCAATAAAAATGTCTGCATACAAAAAATGAAGACTCTAACTTGAGTAGTCTTGCAGAAACAATAGACTGATTTATTTTAGAGTAGGATATATACAACATATAAAGCTATATGGCATTAAGCCCCCTTTTAGCATGGTCAGGCTCATTGGGTAAAAAATTGAAATAAACACTACCTAGGGCATTTAATAAACAACATTTATGTCAAGTAACAAGAAATTTTGGCAATTTGTAAAGGAGGTATTTGAAAATTAATGACCTTCACAATTTGACCTTGACTAATGACTATGAACTTAGTACTAACAGAAAATCTATGTAAAAAGCAATGCACATGTAAAATATGAAGGCTATATCACTGACCATTGTATACTTATGGGAGATGTTAAAGTTAAAATTTTCAAAATTTTGACCTTGAAAAGTGACCTTGACAGATGACCTTGAACTAAGTACCAACAGAAAGTCCATGTGATAAGCAATGCACATGTGAAATATGAAGGCTATGTCACTTACCATTGCAAAATAATGGCCAATTTTAAAGTTTTAGTTTCCCAAATTTTGACCTTGAGAATTGACCTTGACCTTGAATGATGACCTTGAACTTGGTACCAGCAGAAAAGGTTTGTCACGAGCAATGCACATGTGAAATATGAAGATTTTATCTGTAACCAATCAAAAGTTATTGCCAATTTTAGTTTTTGAGGGGGAAAAAAGACAGTTAACGTAAAGGTAATAACATTAAGGCCCCTTTCCCATGACGCATTTTTTTTTAAACAAAAATTCCCATTAGTTTAAGGATAAGGGGATCTGATTTGCTACTCAAATATGAAATTATAACAATTAATCTTGGAGAAATTGGCAAAAAGCTAGTTTTACATTAAGGCCTCTTTTTGCATGACGCAGCCTTGAAATAAGAAAAATCAATTAACGGGTCTTCGAAATTTCCTAGGAAGATTATATATGAAGTTTCGTCCAATTAGGCCCAGGGGTTGCTGAGTTATGACGGACGCACAGGCCGGCGACTACATGCTCCCCTATAAATTTTTTTCGGGAAGCATAATTAAATCAACTTAAAGTTTTGTCTGCAAACCTTTGAATTCGGACAGGTCTAAAATCTAGCAAAATAAAGGATTAATTGAATTCAGAGTCAACAGCATTGATAGTACAGCTATAGATTTTAGATGGCTACCTAATTGCTATATATGTAATCTATCACAGATCCATTGAAAACAGTCAAATTAAAAATGAAGAACGATAAGACACTTACTTAATGCACCATGAAGATTCATAAATATCTCAGATCTTTTATCTAACTTAATATTCCATCTAGCCTGCAAAAGTAATGAGAGATCATTTTTAATTTAATATGCTACAAATCAATAACTTCTATCTCAATAATAACTGAATGATCATTGCTGTCTATCAAACAAGTGGTTGACCAATCAAATCATTCATTTACACCTTAAGTGAATGTTTAACGCCCAACATTTATGCCAAGCACTGTTATTTGTTTGATTCATAAACTGAATTTACCATCCATTGGCCCTGCCCATTTAATTTGTTAGTCCTGTCCAATAACTCCGAACAGGATTGTGATTTTAAACATTGTTAGTTTGAAAAATCTATGGCTAAAAAGGTGAGCTAGCAAGTAGTATAGTTGGTTGGTGACTAAGTTGCTTAACCAACAACAATGGTTTAAAAAAAATGGTGGCCAATGTTGGAGATCAAATCTCAATTCTGGTCTCAATGAATGAGTTAATTGGTCAACTGGATATTTGATTGACAGCCACTATTGGGCAATAATGCTAATTTATAAAGGAATTATTCATCAATTGAAGGAGTAAGCATTCTAACACATTCTGATGTCACACACATGCAATAAAACACTATAATAGACAAAGAACTGTCATTTTGGTAACTATGTTTCTCTGATTACAAGCTGACTAAATATAACGACCTTCTATATTGAACAAGTTCCCCAATAGGACGAATAAATCTTCAAATTCAACTTTTCAAATGAATATCAAGTAAAGCTAATACAAACCCTAAGTTCTTCATTAAGGAATATTTCTGTGTAATAAAGTTGATCATCGTATGTGTGTTCTATCTCCTTATGAGAGACAATCTCGTACAGATCCTTTGCATAACCTATAAAACCTGGAGAAGAATGTATGTAATTAAACTGAGTTCATGCTAGCAATTGAAATTCAGAAGTCATTGACTCATTGAACATAGAATTTTAGGGGTCAAAACTGATTTTGACGGGAGTCAAAACAACAAAAAGAGTGAATCATTGGTATCTGTTTGACAGTTTAAGTCCTGACAGACCTTTACAATTTAAATCCTAACAGACCTTTACTTGTAAAGTTTTGAAGAAGCAATGAATGAATATAAGTTACAAAAGTACAGATACATCATTGAAAATTTTTAGGATCAAAAATTCATGTTTTGACCCTTAGAAATTTCTAACAAGGAAGTCCACTGAACAGTTTAGAAGAAATTTCTAAGGGTCAAAAAAGGATACACTTGTTAACTTGAAATCGGAAATCTGAAATTTCCAGATATGTCAAGGTCATATTCAAGTCCCAACTTTATCCCTTCTTTATTTCATATAAACTAAATGTTTATCTTGAACCAGAAAATCCACAATTTCTGTTATGTCAAACTTTTTTCTTGCCAAATTTCAATTATCTCATCAAGATTTACCAGTGAGTTAGACTGTGTGACTAACAAGTGGCATTTGACAAGGTAGTTATAATCCTGATTAACCAGCATTTAAAAGGAATAAACAGCTTGTCGATGTTGGTCAAAGGTGTAAAAAAAACATGATATTACAGCATATCACTGTCAGACTATTGATTTTTCGTGCTTATAACACACCCATGAAAAATACACCCCATAAAAACAAAAATATAAAATTATTTTTTCTTTTGATTTTTATTTGACGAGAGATGTCAACTTCACAGCTTCATTGTCGCAAGAACAGACTATACATAGTATTCCTTCCAGTAAAAATTTCCCATTCAACGGCCAATGTTTTTTACCTCAAACTTTGGTTATCTCGAGCTTTTAACCACAGACCACAAAAAATCATAATAATGAGTGTCAACTGTATTTTGAGGAGCAAAGCCCTGGGTTGAAGAGCTCCTCAATCTCATGTACTGTCTTTTGCTTTTGATGACCCTTCAATACCATTTAGAGAAAAGTTCTAGCAATTTCATCTTTTTCCTGTAATGTTTTTGATGATGGAATTTGGAGTTGTGGTAAAGCGTTACATGATTTAAACAGATATGTGTATTCAAAATTAGATCACATTTAGTAATCTAAATGTTACCAAGCAATTTCTTTTTTTTTCCACAATGTTTTCTACTCCAAAAGACAAATAGTTTTTAAATTCCATCTACTAAAAATTGTCTATAACTCCTTTCAAGTTGGACCAGTCTAATATTTTGTCGACTGGTAATGGGTTAATTCAAGAAATAGACTGTCTTACCTCCAGAGCAAAGGTACCTTTTCTCATGGAGTTTTACCTCTGGATACTTATCCTGCAAAATAAAAGACAAATTGTAAGTCAGTTTTAACCAATTCTCAAACAATGATACTTTTTGACGTCATTGAAAAAGGAAGAAAAAGGGCTTTGGAAAACATTGTGGACAATTAAGAAATTGCTTGTAACAAGCAATTTTTTCAATGTTCAGAATGTTTTCTACCCCAAAAGGTGAAATTTTCCTAAATCACAACAACAAAAATTTGGCATCTGCAACTTCTATTAGTTGGACCAGTATAAAATTTCATTTTCTGGTAATGGATTAATTAGAATTTTAGACTGGTCCAAATTAAAAGCAGTTACAGCTACCATTCCATATTGTGCTGAAATTGGAAAATAAGTGCCAAATAGGGTACAAACACATTGTTAGAAAAGGAGAAATTGCTTGTTACAATCAATTTCTCCTTTTCTGAAAAGGTTCATAATTCTTCAGGGCGACAGAAAGCATGAACGTGTGTTAATGTATTTCATTCCAAGTATCATTTAAGACATTTTAACACAAACAGTTGAATGTTCTCTCCAAATGATGATTTATTTGAACGACATATCTCTTTAGTTTTAAATTCAATTTCATTGACCTTACTAATTATGATTTTGATTCCAACACTTGACGTATATTTGTCATTCTGGTATGTGCTGCATGATTTCCTCATGTTTTTAATGTGGCTGAAAGGATTGATTGATTGATTGAGTGTGGTTTAACTCCACTTTTAACAGTATTTCATTAATATCGAGGTGGCTGGAGCAATTAGCTATGGATTCCCGGTATTTCTTACACCTGTACTACAATTACATCCTTTCTGAGCCTCCAGCTGTTCATCCCACTTATGTTTATGATTATCCAATCATTAGGGAGAGACAAATGTCAGAAAGGAACTTTCCTGTGACTTGGGATTGAATCCGGGACCCAATAACAGGGAGTCCTATGATCTACCACTGTTCTTTGTCTGCGGCCTTTAACACATTGTGATGAAACCAAAACATTCCAGCTTAGGCAAGAGGTAAAGGCTATCATCAGATTTGCATGGAAATTTCTTAGAAATGGTGGAGGTTGGGCAAAGATGCTATGAAGTACAAACCGCTAAAGATTTATCAGGCCATATAAACCCCTCTGCAGATATCACAACTCTGGCATCAAACTTGGTAAACTTTTCCAGAATTTCATCTGCACCACCTGTTACGACCACATCATAACTGTAAAATATCAAGTATACAATCCCCTATTCTTACGTTCCTTTTATATCATACTTGATTAAACATTGTGAAAAAAGAAATTGATTGAAACAAGTAATTTCGTCTTTTTCCACAATATTTTCTATCATACAGGATTGCTATTTTTTGGAATGTACTTATTTTATAATGTCATCTGCTACTCCTTTGAAATTGGAAAAGTCTAAAATTTGAAAAACAGTAAAGGGCAAAGACCCACCATATGAAAAAGTACTGTAAACCAAATTTTTAAGAACAGATGAGATTAAGCAGATTTAATCAAAGGACTGAAGGTCCTGAAAATTGCCATATTTTGAAAGTTTAGACCTCACAACAGGTGTTTAAGAAATACAAAACCTCAGACCTAGATAACATTTATTTTTTAATCCATTTACAGACAGAACATTTTAAGATTGGTCCAAATTAAAAGAAGTCAATACAATAATTTTATTTTCTTAATGGGAAAATATGTGTCATAAAGGAAAATCTTGAAAACATTGTGAAAAAATAAAATTAATGCTTTTAACAGGTAATTTCTCTTTTTCTCACAATATTTCCTTGATTATTTTTCTTCGAGGCATAAAAAAGCGGGATTTTGTGGGAATTAATTAAGTGTTGAGTCATTTTAGTTGTTTGAAATTTAAATATGAGAGTACTATAGCAATAGGTTTATTTGGGTTTTGTATTAACTTATTTTGAAGAGATCTGTATCCAGATGCCTTTGCATTTTACTAAAGATTTGCGGTTAGTAATAAACCACAGATGAAAAAGTAATAAAATTTCAATGAAGATGAATTTAGAGTTAGCATCCTTGATTTTAGAGTTTATATTTCCATTTTTAGCATATTACCAGACAACAAGGTTTTAGACTGGTCCAAATTCAAAGGTGATGTAGATGACAATTCGAAGTTTGTTTTTTTCAACTTTCTGGATTAAAAAACTTTTTTGAAAATGAAGAAATTGCTTTATTTAACTCATTTATTTCCCATACTGCTTTTCTGAGGGGTTGTGTTGGAATTGGCTAGGCTATAAGCTTAAAAATTACATTTGTTACAATGTCAGGTTTGATTGACAGGTAAAGGAACTTGAAAGTTAGCATGTCAAATTAAGTACAAGCATCTGCAATTTCGTATAACCCAATCACCTTAATCCTGGTTTTTAAGCATCTCAAGTAAAAAGCTTTGGAAAACATAACAGGCGATTTCTTCAATGTCCATAATGTTTTCTACCCTACAAGGCAAAGATTTTCTAAATTCCAGCAACATGAATTGTTGTCTGCAACTTCACCCTACTTAGACAATTGCAAACTAGACATTGTCGCAAAGCAGACTAATGCCCCTCAACAGCGCTTGTCAATATACAAGTGCTATCTGCTAAAGGGCCATAACAAAAAATGGATTTTTTAATTAAAGGGCCATAAATCCGTCAAAAATCAATGGAACATAACCAAAATAGGATATGCACATGTCTGACTTATACCAAGTGTTTCTGTAAAATTTGAATCAAAACCGTCGAATGGTTACTGAGAAATTGAGCCGACACGATTTTTCACCAAAGGGCCATAACTCCGTCAAAAATCAATGGAACCTAACCCAAATAAAATATGCACATCTCTGCTTGATACTGATTACATCGGTGAAGTTTGAATCAAACCATCCAATGGTTGCCAATCAATTGAGCAGACATGAAATAGCTACAGACGGACTGATGGACCGACCGACGGACTGACCAACCAACAAGCTGACTCATTTATCCCCCTAACAAAGTTAAGGGGGGGGGGGGTTATAAAAATCTGCCATTCAAGAATGGCTATATATAAATGAATTAATTGTAGAATTCTTTATGAAAGGTAAAGTTTTGACACTGGTACTAGTAAGTGTGCCTGAATCAAGCTCTCTGATAAGGGTTGTATTAGAATATATTAAGACAAAATTTTGGGCTGGTCAAAATTGAAAGAGGTTGCAGAATACATTTTAAAGTGTGTCTTCAATGAAAATAAGGCCACATAGGATAGAAAACATTGAAATGGCTTGTAACACACAATCACTATTTTAATGTTGTTTTCTTTAACTCGTTTCTTGAGAGTCGTAAATAAGAGAAGTTGTGTTGGAACCGGCTAATAGATCTTGTAATAATGTGAGTGAAAGCTCTATACCTATCTGTGAACATGATAATGAGATCCTCCCTGTCTTTAAAGGCTTTTAATTCTCGCTTAAGTATGTTGACCTTTTGACCTCCACCAACATCCGTCATATCTCCTCCCAGCCATTCTTCATGCAGCCCAAATATCTAAAATACATATTTGTGATATGACAAGTGGAAAGAAATAATCAGAGAACAGTTAATAAAGAGACAGGATCTAATACAGGTCTTAACCCATTACTAATTAGCAACATTTAGATTGGTCCAAATTGAAAGGAGTTGCAGACGACAAATCAAAGTTTATTAAATTTCACTTTTCGACTACCTGGGTAAAAAAAAGATTGTGAAAAATGAGGAAACTGCTTGTTGCAAGCAATTTCTTCATTTTACTTAATGTTTTCCCACATGTATTTCTTGGTGGGTGTAAAAAAGATTACCCAAGGGGGTTCTGAACTGAAAAAAGAAACCGAAGCTGAAACTTCGTGGTGGGTCTTATTTCAGAAGATACAAACAATATTGACAATTTAAAGTTGATGAAACCTTAAATTATTTTGTCTTTTTGTGTAGAAAACATTATGGGAAATGAACATATTTCTTGTTCCTATGGTTTCCTAACACTCTTTTTTTTTGAGAGGTGTCAAAAAGTGGGATGGTATGGGAATAGATTAACCCTTTCCCATTCAAATACGGGATTTTATGTTCCTGTGATTTTGTACTCAAAAAAAGATTGTGGAAAAAGAAGAAATTGCTTGTAACAAGCAATTTCTCCTTATCCACAATTTTTTCTACCACATAGGATGGTCAGATTTCAAATTGCATGCATTTTTCATTGTCGTCTGCAACCACTTTCAAATTGGACCAGTCTATAATTTCATAAAACAGGAAAAGGTTAAAGTATCTATTACTTTAGAATGGAATGAATCAATCTAATTTTCAGTTTGGCTCATCGATTATGACCTAACATAAATTCTATATGAGTTTCATCAAGATTGGGACTAAATTGTGGCTTCTAGAGTGAAAACAAAAAATGTTTACCCTCTTTAAAAGGAATCTACTCAAGATTTGACAACTATGTTGCATTACTTTGAAATCAACCCACAAACATCAAAGTTTTGCTACATTTGAATAATGTCAAATTGAACATTATTCCTTGCTGTGCTATTTTGGACCTGAACCTCAACCTATCTCAAATAATAATTGAATGACATATCTAATAAAAGGAGAATAACTACATGAGGTTATTTTGAAATCCATCGATAATTGTTTGAGTAATGCTTCACACAAGGGTGTACAGAAGGCAGACAGACAAGGCTAAAACAATATCCCTAACAAGTACACAGACAGGCAGGCAGACGGGCATAAGCAATAAGTGTACCAGAGTATGTGGAGACAATTTGATAATTCAATTTTAACCCTTGTCACGCTGAACCCAGAATATTCCTGTTAGGGCAGGAGATATAGACAAATATTGCCCTGCACATAAGTAAAGTCTGATCTTGGTCTACACCTCCTGTTTGTAATTTTACTGCCAGAGAAGTTATGAAATTGATTGTCAAAAGAAATATTATTGAATTACAAGTACTACTAGTACTCTGATCCCTTGGATTTTCATGCAATTCCTTAACCCATTTCCACACAATGAAATTCTAGACCAGTCTAAATTCAAAGAAGTTGCAGACAACAATCTTAAGTTGATGAAATCTTCAAGTTCTTTTTCTTTTTGGGTAGAAAACATGGTGGATAATGAAGAAATTGCTTGTGACAAGCAATTTCTTCATTCTCCACGATGTTTTCTAACGCTTTCGTATTGAGGGGCGTTTAAAAGTGTCACTGTGTGGGAATGGGTTAAGGGATTTTATACAGCATGACAAAGGTAAAGAAAAAAATTAACCCTGGTTAGCCTACACATTTCCATCAGTGATGACAATAATTCCAGCATCAAGATTTAGTACTTTTTGTGCATGACAGGACAGTTAGTCATAATGTGAAAATAGTGCACTTGATAATAAATGGGAAGAATTTTAAGTACTGAATACCTTAATCATAAGTTCAGTATAACATAAATGGATTGATTGATTGTATGGGGTTTAACCCATTAACAGACGACAAATTTTTAGACTGGTCCAAATTGAAAGGGGTTGCAGACGCACAATTTTTCAACTTTTTGGGAAGAAAACATTACAAGCAATTTCTTCTTTTTCCACAATGAAAATCACAGGAACATAAAATCCCGTATTTGAACGTGAATGGGTTAACCCATTTATACTAGGCAAAATTTTAGATGGGTCCAAAATGAAAGAAGTTGCAGGCAACATTTCAAACTGTGTCACAATTGGAAAATAAGTGCCAAGGGTATAAAACATTGTGAGGAAAGGAGAAATTGTTTTTTTTTCTCATTTTCCCAAAAAGTTTTCTATGATCATGTTTCTTTGTTTTTCAGACTACAATCTAAAGGCGATTTTATTTAAAAAAAAAATCATTCAATAAGGTGGACAATATTGTTGAAAAAGAAGAAATTGCTTGTTATTTCCTCAACATTCACAGGTTTTCATGGTGAATTACTTGTGGTGTATTTAGGAAAGAAGAGGGTATTTAGGAAAGGGTGAGGGAAAGAAGGAAACATTACAAAGGAATTATCTGTTTTGCTTACAAAAATATTTTCTATAAAGCAGCAATTTGCCAAGGTAGCATTTTCGCACCAATGTCCCTTAATTATCATAAAAAGTCCCCAGTTTTTCAAAGCCATTTAGACACTGTCCCCATGTTTTAACATTAACAGACTGCAAATTTTTAGACTGGCTCAAATTGAAAGAAGCTGCAGATGACAATTTAAAGTGAATGATTTTTTTTCAACTTTCTGGGTAGAAAACATAGCGGAAAATGAAGAAATTGCTTGTAACAAGCAGTTTCTTCATTTTCCACAATGTTTTCTAAAGCATTATTTCTTTACTTGGCAATCTAGACTTGGTAACTAGATTGCTACTGTGATTGATAAATTTGTAAAATATCCAAACTTTTTATACAGCAGGTGGACATTGTTCCCTTGCTTCTAATACCTTGGCAGATCACTGTGTAAAGGACACTTTCTTTTCACTTATCCCTTTCCCGTTTTTTTTTTTTTTTAAACAATTTTAGGCTGGTTCAAACTGAAAGAGGTTGTAGGTGACAACGAAAATTAGATGCAATTTTAAATGAAACCATCCTGTGTTGTAGAAAGTATTGTGAGAAAAGGAGAAATTTTTGCTTGTTACAAGCAATTTTTTCTTTTCCCACAATATTTTTTAAAGTATAAAATCAAAGTAACTTAAAATCTCAGGTTTGTAAAGGAAGGGTTAACTCAAGTCATTGTGGTATGCAATATAAGTTTTTTAGAATTATGAAATTGAAAATTCAGTATACAAGTGCCACAGAAGATTGGGCTTAACACCCTTAGTGGCCATTTAATAATTACGTACCTTTGTCTCTAAATTGTACTGTTTCACACTTCTCAAATATCTGCGTAATCCATCGTTTTCATCAGTTGCTACAGTAACCAATAATAAATCTGTAAAAAAGAAAAAGTCTACAATTACCCAGAGCTACAGATAGAGGGCATAATTCGTATTTTAGATTTAACCCATTCCAACACAGCAAAATTTTAGACTGGTCCAAATTGAAAGAAGCTGCAGACGACAATTTCAAGTTGATGGAATTTTGAATTTTTTCGATAGAAAACATAGTGGATAATGAAGAAATTGCTTGATACAAGCAATTTCTTCATTATCCACAATTTTTTCCAAAGCTTTTTTCCTGATGGGCGTAAAAAGGAGGGATTGAGTTGAATGGGTTAAATACATGTATTTCACAAATACTGCCATAAACCCTATGTTACAGGTACTCATTTTAATTGTCTCAGGGAGACATTTCAAATGAGTACCCCCAACATAGGGTTCTGTTGAGATGTAAGGATTTTAGAATACAGTTACCCCTCTTATCTAGACCTCTGCTCACCATTTTTAACCTATTACCACATGAGAAGTTGAAGACAACAGATGATGGAATTTTAAAGTTCTTTGTCTTTTCAGATAGAAAACATTGTGGAGAACGACAAAATTGCTCATCATAAGCAATTTCTTCATTCTCCACAATGTTTTTCCAAACTTTTTTTTGAGGGACGTGTAAAAATTGGCGGATTATGTGAAGATGATTATTACCAGTGTTCTGTTTAAATTTAACAAAACAGGGTGCTAAGTCTAAAGCATTTTTTGTTGGTTTAGTATCTTAACCCATTCCCACAAAGTGACACCTTTGGACGCCCCTTAAGAAAAACAATTGGGAAAACATTGTGGAAAATAAAGAAATTGCTTGTGAGAAGCAATTTCTTCATTTCCACAATGTTTTCTACCCAAAGAGTTGAATAAATCTAAAATTTCATAACTTTTTTATTGTCGTCTGCAACACCTTTCAATTTGGACCAGTCTAAAATTTAGCAATCTGGTAATGGGTTAAACACTGTAGCTGTAGCACATTCAAGCTGTAGTTACAATGTACAGGTGGCCAACAAGCAATTTGCTTTTCTGATTATACAATTCCAGTCAAAATACCACATTGGAGGTCACTGGGGCTGAGCCATCAGTTGACGAATCACGACAGTCAATCAAGGAATAAATCAACCAATCAAATCATCATTAATTCAGTGTGAAATTAACATCTGCCACCATTAGTGTAAATCATTTTTGTTTAAATGGTGACTTAACCCATTCCCACTCAATGACGCCTTTAGACGCCTCCAAGAAAAAAAGCTTGGAAAATATTGTGGAAAATGAAGAAATTGCTTGTTACAAGCAATTTCTTCATTATACACAATGTTTTCTCCTTCAAAAATCCAAAATCTTATATGGTTTAAATTGGAGTCTGCAACTCCTTTCAATTTGGATCAGTCTAAAGTTTTGCCATCTGGTAATGGGTTTAACTTCATAACTACAGCTTATTCAAGCTGTAATTACATTATTTATTTGTCAACAAAACCATTTCAATTTTTCATTAAATATCCGGTACTACTTGCCATAGATTTTGGAAAATAACACTGTTTAAAATCTTGTCAATACTAGCGCCAATGGAGTAAGTGGGGTTAGTCAGCGATTGGCCAATTCAAATGGGTACTCCTTAGTAAGGAGTAAGTTACTAAGCATTTACAATTGTAACTATAAAATTTTTAAATTCAACTCTGCAATACTCCCTAGATTTCAAGATTATTTTAATTTATTCACAATTTCCTACACCACCTATAAGTAATAATTATTTATTGACTAAAATTAAGTCCGATGAGAACTGTTGCTAGAAATCCTCAAATTAAGACAGTTACTTTCCTCAATCGATTACTAGATGACAAATTTTTTACAGTATTTGATTTCGGCATGGTAGGTCCAAATTGAAACAATTGGAAGGCTCAGGTTCAGGTGAAATCTTCATTTTTAAATAGAAGTATTGTGAGAAATGGAGAAATAGGTTGTCAAATGTTATATCTTCATTTCTATAATATTTCCTACTGTAAAAATATCTCCATTTTTATAAAATGTTTTTTAAAGCCAATTTCTTGAAGAATGTAGAGGAGCAGAATTGTGTGGGATAGGGTTAAACTTCATTTTTTGATAATGCACAAACAATTTTTTTTTGCTCAATACTAGACAACAACCTTTTAGGCTGTTCCAACTTCAAAAAAGTTGCAGAGTAATAATTTCAACTTCATCGGTTCTGAATAATATTTGTATTTTGGGATAGAAAACATTGTGGATAATGATGAAATTGCTCAATACAAGCATTATATTCATCTCCCACAATGTTTTCAAAAGCTTTTTTTCTTGAGAGGTGTAAAAAATTTGATTGTGTGGGACTGGGTTAACTCATTCCCACACAATCCTCCTTTCGAGCGCCTTCGAGCCCCTCAAAGAAAAAACTTTAGAAAACATTGTGAACATAAAAAAGATTGCTTGTCTTAAGCAATTTCTTCAATGTCCAAAACGTTTGCTGCCCCAAAAGACAAAGAATTCAAGAATTTCATAAAGCCTAATTGTCGTCTACATCTTCTTTTAATTTAGACTAGTCTTAAATTTTCTCATGTGGGACTGGGTTAAACAAGGATGTCCAGAAATTATTTGTTTAGAAAAGGAAACCATCTTATCTTGTAATCTGCAGAACATAGGTAAGTGAAAGGGTCAGTATTTCCCTCCTGCTGGGCCAAAAACTGGACTTCCTGATTTCATCTTATCTTTAATTATCACTGATTCCTTTTTAACCAAATGACAACAATTTAGACTGGCCCTTTTCAAATTAGTTGCAGACTGCATTTCAAAGTGTACTAAAATTGGAAGTGAACAGCTACTTGGTTAAAAAAGGAGAAATTGCTTGTATGTTACTAATTCTCTTCAAGTACCATACACATGCAAAGGAATATGAACAAATGTGACCAAAACAAGGTCTTACTTAACCTATTTACAGATAATAAATTTTTTACAGGCCAAAGTTTTATAAACTTGCAGAAAAGAATTTTTGAATTCTGGAATTAGAGCCATATAGGGTCGAAAACTTTGTGCAAAAAACAAGGAATTGTTGGTTTAAGGCAAACTTCTCTATTTTTCAAGTTATTCTCTTACAATTCTTTGGTGGCGAATCCAAAAAGACAAGAGACCAGGTCAGAGTGAGACAGGGCAGTTTACCCATTAACACACAAACTTACATTTAATGTGACAAAGGAATCAATTTATACCCACAGTTGGTTACCTCTTACGGTCTGATAGTTTTGAGACAAGACACACATCGATAGAGATTGAGAAAGGGGTAGAGAGATGAAGGAAAGGAGGGGCGAGTGAGATAAAAATAGAGAGAAGGGGATTCTAGAATTACAAGTTCAATAAAAGTTTAGAAATCAGTACCTTTTTCATTATCTGCACACGCATAATAAAAAATAAGAAACAGTAAGTTGATCGTCAAAATCTGAAGTGGCTGCATCGTAATCAATCGCTTCAGGACCGTCGACCAAGTTCGAGATGATTTTACTCAGCTGCTGTTGGTAAAGAAAAACACACACAACTTATTGCCACATCACAACGTTCTGATTAGTTGGTGCTTCTGGTGTAATCTGATAGCTCTTAATCTGACCTAAGAAATCTGTTTTTGTACTGACAGTTGGTTCTCTTTTATCTCTTACGGATGGGAACCAAATATTTTACCGGAAGTCACAAGTACAGGGTGAGCTAAAATTATTTGATCTTAGACTGGGATATCTGCCCAATCAATCCTTCCTTGAACGCCTTATAACTAGGTTGGATTGTTTGCGGAGGAGTAAATGGAAAAATCATGTTCTAGTGTTGATTGTGTATTTAATGTTGTATATCCCTTTTACAATCTAAAATGTTTTTGGTTGATGATAAATGAAAGTGTTAAATCTGTATAATCGGTCTTGTTCACATTTTCAAAGGTTTAGCGACCGGTACCTCTCTTTTCCGACTTATTACAACTTACTGAATTAATAAATAGAAAAAGGAAATATAACCCTATTCGGTTTGAGTCAATAAGCTGCGATATCGTAGCCATCTTTCTGATAATCTGCTGGCAAGGCAGCAGATTATCGATCAGAGACAGGAATACGATATCGCAGCTAATTATACTTTTACAAATGATTCTGACTCTGTTGTGGATCCGCGGGGTTTGAGAGGAAGTACAGATTGATTTAACCCAGAATAATTTTACATAATTTTAAACTGGTCCAATTTGAAAGCTCGTTGTTTCAGACAACAATTTCAAATCAATGAATTTCTAAAAATTATGGGAAATGAAGAAAACATTATGGGAAATGAAGAATACGCGCAGTAATATTTTACTTCTGATCCTAAAAAATAACGATATTTTACCCGGAGCAACGGCTCGTCAGTATTCGGATGACTTTCTGATCTGTTTTGGTCCTTCAATTTCTTGGCATGCTATTCTTTACCAGTTGACTACGCTTGCATTGCAACACCACAGCCATGAATTCATACAAGTAATACGGTAAATATTAATATTTTCAACCGATAACTCAGTCATAATAGCGGAAAGTTGCTCATGCTAAAACAAAAATGAACAGACTAAGGGTCTAGTCAACTTGAAGCGACAGCCTTGCCGATATGCGTTTCAATTATAGACCTTCATTACAATAAATCAATCGCTGGCCCTGCCAAATCATCTTGTTAGCCCCGCCCATAAATTCGGACGAGAAGTTCTGCTTCGATTTTATATGGCGTTATTTTGAGAAATTTATCGCCAGTAGTTGGTTAGGGACGCCAAACCAACAAAATGTTTCACACAATTGGCGGCCAATGTTGAAGTTGAAAGCTCAATTCCGGGCTGAATGAATGGTTTGATAGGTTGATTGATAGCTTTATTGACAGCCGCGATTGGTCAATTATGCACCCGTTTTTACAACCACACCCTTCATTCTCTATCTCCTTTAAGGAATGTTGTGTATGTTGGACCCCTACTGATAAGCTAATTGCCCTATCTGTAAATCACACCAGGGGGTTAATCATCTTGTATATTCCATTGATGGCCATGGTCAAATTTTGTCAATACTATGCAATAGCTGCACCTTAGCTTTATTCTGATGAGAATTTGATAGAAAAAAAAGTAAAGTTATTCTTTTTAATTGCACCTTAGATTTATTCTGATGAGAATTTGATAGAAAAAAAAGTAAAGATATTCTTTTTAATTTATCTTATAATTTTTTATGCTTTTAAAATTTCAAGTCAATTTCAAATTACTGAATGAAAAGTGACTAAGTTGCAGATTGCTGGATTGAATGTAATTGAAAGAAATTTACATGCATTATTTTTTTTGTAATTTAAGCTATTAAACAGTTTCTTCAAACATTGTGGTAAAGTAAGAATTCTGGTAAAATTACTTTTTTTTCCATTTTGATTTATCTCCCGGCCTAGAATATTGAAGTATAGTAGTTTAAAAACTAATAAAGGTTGATTTGATAAAAGAGAAAAAGTGTTGAAATATCGAGACGAAAGGGGAAATCAGAAAAATCAATGTTTTCTCCTCTTTTCTCAAAGTTGTCTATCCAAGTTATTCCAGTTGCTATTCATGATCTGTTATGATAACAATAGCCTTATATTTTGTATTTTTTCTCCTCCTGCACTTTGAAAAAGTCTTAAAAATGAGAACTTATAATTCATAAACAATTATAACCAAATAAAATCTAAAAATTATTTCAAGAGACAAATTAGCCACAAAGAAAGTGCAAATATATGCCACACATATCCATGGTAATACAGCAGATTTAATCCCTTGTATACTGTATATAGCTTCCTTATCAGATAAGGTCGTTAAATTCTCAGCAGGTTGTTAATTGTATATCTCATTTGGGGGGGGGGGGGTCAAATAAAGAAGGATTAAACTAGGCCTTTAACGGCGACAGGCAGATGATTCGACCACAGATTGTAACCATAATATATCACGGAACTCTGCCACCGGAACTTATATACGGAGGATATGTCTAACCCTTTCCTGTTTTGCACAATTTTTGACTTGTCGAAATTGAAAGTTTTTGCAGATGAAAATTGAACGTGGATTTAATTTGAAAAAATAATCATATAGTAGGGTAGAAATATTCTCGAAAAAAGAAGAAATTGCTGATAGAAAGCAATTTCTTCTTTTTCTACAATGTTTTCTCACTTGTAAAACCACAGGGACGTAAAAACCAGGGATTGAACAGGAAAAGGTTAATTTGGTAGAAGATAAGTTGCCAAAGGAAAACTCGATGATCGAAAAGAAGCATGTTCACGGTTGATACCGAGTGCAAGATTTCAATTGAGCCAGGAGGTCATATGATTACAAGTCATTACATTTCTCGGTCGAAACCGACAGGGTCATACATAATGTTGTTGGTGCCGCTCCACCTCTCGACCATGGACGCCATTTTATGGACGTGAAATAAAGGGCAACTCGTTGGTTGGCGACCTAAACGTCGCTTGAATAAGTTTTAGTTACGTTCAAGTCGCTAAACCAACCGGAAAACGTTTAAGATAAGTACAAAGATAACTTCCAGTTTGGATGCATGATTTGATTGGTCAATCGATTTTTTGATTGTCAGGGGCGATTCGTCAATTGACGGATCGCTACTACCACCAAAAGATATCACAGCAAAATACTTACTAGAGACTCAATCGCTTGATTTATACAAAGTGACAATACATGAGCCTCTGAGTGACACAATTGACGGGTCGCCGGCCCCGCCCACTGACCTTTAGAATGGCAGTTTGACTCAGATATAAAGCGTTGTAAGTTTGCAAAACATAATGGTTAGGGAACATAAACAAAAAGGAAATTTTTGGTTAGCGATTTAAACAACGTAACTGCAGCTTGAATAGGCTACAGTTACGACGTGTAAGTCGCCGTACAACACAAATGCTTGACTTTCACTTCGGTCTAAATGAATGATTTGATTGGTCAGTCAGAATGACAGCGGCTCCCCGGCGGCACATATCCTTTCCGACACTTGTCTCTCATTAATGGGTTGATAATCGTAATCCTAAGTGAGATAGCAGCTGGAGGCTAGGAAAGGATGTAGTAGTAGTAGTAGTGGTTGAGAAATGCCAGGAATCTATTGTTAGGTGCTCCACCTGCCGCGATATGACTGAAATACCGTTAAAAGTGGCGTTAAACCAATCAATCATTGACAGACAACGTAGACATTTAGACATTGCGCAACCTCAGTGTAAAGCCACCGGGTGACCATTCCAAGATTTGTCCCCGGACAAGTGGTCTTCAATAATGTACTTATTCGCAAATAGTACTGCCCAAGTCGGACAAAAACGCACCCCTGGTTACACAAATATAACCCCCCACCCATGAAGTAGTTATCAATGTGACAGAGAAAAACATTTCAACTTCCGTGAATGAAAATTAGATCCAGTTACTTGCCCCGTGAGATGGCGTGACGCCGAAGAAATATCGATCGTGTTTTCTTTCATGTCCATTTCAATGCTTCTCAAAATTTTGATTTTTAACGGATCACTTCGATTCTTCACAATTCATATGAAATAGCATTGAGTGACGATACGTTGAATTTCCCATTTTTCCACCATTAAACGGAGCGCGGGTCCCAAAAGAGTCTGTATCGCACCGCTTGCTTTATGACTCCCTGAAAAACTCACAAAATAAAAACGAAACTCAGTGAAGCATTTTAAAAAGGCTAAGGTTATCACTTATCAAATAAGCTCTGCTCCATTCATGCCTCAATCATATGAAAGGACCAATAAATTTTTCAAGAACTACTCTTTCCAAACGGTAGCCAAATGAACTTTCCTGCAAAGAATGACCAATAACTATGTAGAATTTTTGAGGAGAGGGTGTTTAAAATTTTCAATCTGAAGAACCGACAAGCGCTTTCACGGCCATATATTCATAGGGCAATCGAGCTTACTTAAGGAATTTATGAGAAGGGTCTTCAAAGTAACCTTTATTTGTTTCAGTTTTAAAAACTGGGCAGGGAAAAAACGAGACCCCAGAAGTATAATGTTACCAATTTTTGTACAGGGTCACCAGGCAATATCACATGAAAATTCCTAAGCCTGTTGGCTTTATGGCTTCTTTAAGAAAGTTTTCCTTCTGTGTTCCTATTGAAAATAAGGTGAGCTCAGGCGGAGCCCAAGTGAGAAACCATGTGTATTATCTTAACATCCTTTGTATCTTGAGGTTCACAAGACAATGCCACATATAAAATTTGCCACAACTAGGCATTATGGTATATTGAAAAGATTTCCTTCTTCATTTCTATGGAAAGTAGGATGCACCTGGGTGGAGTCCAAATGAGACCCCATGTGCATTATTTTAACCCACACATTGACGCCTTTTAATTCCTCTCAACAGAAAAACAATTGGGAAAACATTCGGTAAAATGAAGAAATTGCTTGAACCAGGCAATTTCTTCATTTTACACAATGTTTTCTACCCAGAAATTGAACTTAAATTTGGACCAGTCTAAAATTTTGCCACAAGAAGATCTTATAGAATATCTTTCTTTGTTTCTATGTAGAATAAGGGTGCGCCCACACAGAGGCAAAATACGACAACATGAAAATTACTTTAATATCTTATATAAAGTGCTCCCGGGCGATGTCACATACAAAGTTTGGAACCTTCAGTCCTCATGGTTTCTCGCATAAAGATTTCTAAAGATTTTCCGCCCTTCTATTGCCACTGCATCAGCAGTTTTTGAGAGACTTCATCTTTTAAAAAGAAAATTTGTAGTTATTCCGGGAACATCTCTACCAAGGTCCAGCTTGATTGGCCCAGCGATCTAGGAAAAGAAGATGCTTACAGAAATTGTTGACAGATGGATGATGGACACATGGAAAGATGATCAATAACAATACCTCACCTTGAGCACTTCGTGTTCAGGTGACCCAGAAAGGGAACTCTAGCAGTTTCACTATACTAAGTTCCATGTATCCTGTGATTCATAGTTTCCTAGGAAATTGTGGTGAAAAGTCATCATGTTAATGTTAGAAAATAAAGTTAGTCACAAAACAGGAAGTATAGGTTGGACCTAAATCTGGTAAGCAACATTTAGAATCCCTAGCAGACATACCAAGCAAAGAAAATTTTGACAAAAACAATGGTTATAGACGAAAGAACAAAAGTGAAATATCCCCTCTGCTTAGAAGAGGGAAAACCTTATAGAAAATGAAGAAATTGCTTGTAATAAGCAATTTCCTCATTTCCAACAATGTCTGCTACCCAGAAAGACAAATGCTTTTAAAATTCTATTCACTTTAAATTGTGGTCTGCAAGTTCTTTCAATTTGGACTAGTCTAAAATTTTGTGATCTGGTTGTGGGTTAATGAATGGAAACAAGAGGACCATGATGGTCCTAAATCGCTCACCTGAGGCATCTGCAAATTACAGTACTCTTTAGTATAAAAAAGACACAACTTGAGCAAAATAAATAAAACAAATATAAGATTTTGGGCTTTGTACAAAACAATCCAGTAATACTTCACAATAAGAATGAATTCCTTTGGTTTTATAGTTTAATCCATTACCAAATTATCTAAGAATGTGTCACCCTCAGGGAAAATAGGTTTGAAAAAAAAACATAGTGAGAAAGGGGGGTGACAAGCAATTTATCCATTTCTTTGAATTTAGATTTCAATCAAACTCTAAATCACTGTCTGATACTTCAATACTTCAACCTTGGTAGAGAACAATCTGGATGTACCATAAATCAAAATATGAATGCATTACAACTTATACATGAGGAGTGGAAGATATTTAAACATGCTCATATTGAGCGTTTTTCATATTTTTGGATGCCTTGGGAAGGGCCATAATTGTCCAAAGGATATAAACATGGTAGATAACAATAATGTTATCCTATGTTTTTAATGTAAATGCTCAAGAACCTATATTTAAGAAGAATTCTTTCAATGCGATTTACGCAATTTTCGACCCCAGGAGCAGAGACATTTTTTATCCTAAGAGCATATTTTCCTGTTACATAGTACAAAATTATCTAGTCATGATACATACCAATTATGTATGCCTATCACCTTATATTTCAGAAGAAGAAGACTTTTGATGTTGCTCTAATTGGGTGTTTTCCAAAATTTTTGACCTCTGGGGCAGTGCCATGTTTTATCCCAGGGCTAAGATTTTAGCTAACATGGTAGAGAACCATCTGGATATGCTATATACAAAATATGAGTGCCTTAGACTTTGTAGATTGGGAGAAAAAGACTATTGAACATGGTCTAATTGAGCATTTTTACAAACTTTGGACACCCAGGGAAGGGGTGTTTATTAACCTACAGGCATAATTTAATCAAAACTGATAGATAACAGCCAGGCTATGCTACACTCAAAATATAAATGCCAATCTCCTTAAAATGAAGAATTTTTTTTTAACATACTCAAATTTTGCCTTTTTCCCAATTTTGGACCCCTAGTGCAGGGCAGTTTTTGACCGGAGGACTTTTATTGATATAGTACAAATTCATCTAGTTATGCTACATACCAAATATGAATATCCTAGACCTTATAGTTAAAGAGGAGAAGTCTTTTGAAATTGCTCTAATTAAGCATTTTTCAAAACTTCGGACCTTTTTGACCCTAGAGATTGAATATTTAAAAATTTGGTAGAGAACCATATTATTAAGCTCTATGTAAAATATTAATGCCTTTGGCCTTGTAGTCTGTGAAAAAAAGGAAAACAAAGATTTTCTTTAATTTCCCATTTTCATATGCCGCGGTTACAAGAGTTTTTCACGGAATAAAATTCTTTTAACAACTTTTGAAGAGCTTCACCCAAGGAACACTCTTGCTGGTTTAGGAGGAGAAGATTTTCAAAGATTTACTAAAGATTCCCATTTTCAAATACCGCGGCAACCAGAGTTTTTGACGGAATTAAATTCTTTTACAACTTTCGTAGAACTTCACCAAGGAACATACCTGCAAAGTTTCAGCTTGATTGGCCTACTGGTTTAGGAGGAGAAGATTTTTAAAGATTTCCTTAATTAAGATTCCCATTTTCAAATGCCGCGGCAACCAGAGTTTTTGACAGAATTAAATTCTTTTAACGACTTTTGTAGAACTTCACCCAAGGAACATACCTGCAAAGTTTCAGCTTGATTGGCCTACTGGTTTAGGAGGAGAAGATTTTTAAAGAAATTGTGGACGGACGGACAGACGGACGGACAACGACTGATCACAATAGCTCACCTAGCACTTTGTGCTAAGGTGAGCTAATAAAAGGTATGGATGATGACCACTTGTAATAGGCCTCTTCTTACTTCATGGACAAGTGAACACAAATTCTGGATTTTCCTAATACAGTCGTATCAAGGGGCCCATGCAAACATATTGTAAGGGCCTATAGATACATTACCATCTACAATAGTTTTAGACTGACCCAATCATATAGTCACAGCCACTAAAGGAAGGAAGAAAGGATAATACATAGGACAACCACTAAAGAAATTTTACTTTTAATTACATAATAAGATATTATACATGTCTAAAGAATGAACAATTAATAGAATTTATTGCACAGTCCCATTCCTATAATAGAATGAATTAGTAGATGCAAATTCAAAATCACAGTGGAATGAAAATCAGAATTGAAAAGTGTCACAGAAATGGATGCCCTTGCAAATACTGGCTTTAGTCCTGAGTATGTGACTTAAAGTGACTAAATTTAAATACAACAAAATAACCTTCCGGGTCAGTGTTACCTTCACTTAAGACCTCTCAACAGCAGAAAAGAACAAGGTATATTTGCCACTTGACCTTCAGCTGTGACCTTCACCTTGGGTGTAAACAAACTTTTGCATGACAAGTATTGCTCAAGGGAGCTAACTGTGCCAAGCTTTGATATCTTTTAATAAATATAAAAACTATTCCATGTACAATGTCAATTTCAACACTTTTGAATTTAAACTTACCTTGGGCTTATCAAAAATTTAAAAGTTTTGCTCCGCAAAATCAATTTTGTCACTTGACCTTCTATTATGACCTTGACAAACAAATTTTCTGCATACTCTTCAAGGGAAACAACTTTGCAAAGTTATTTTGAAATAGATCTTTAACTGTATAAGCTATCCTCAAAGCACAAATTAGTCACACACACATACACATACACGCATACACACACACAAAGAGGTACTCTAGTGTTTCTTTCAATTTTGACAAGTCTTAACATTTTCCTGTTCCATCCTGGTTTTTACGTCCCTATGATACCTTAATGAGGACCATTCCTGTGTTATCTTCCCTTTGTTCGGTTACAATTAAATCAGGAGTGCCAAATTGTATATTGGTCCTTTCACTGCATTACCTTTGATTTTATCCTTGATCAGAAAAGGGAAGTTGCGTTTTTTTTAATTGCATTTTCAAGTTTGGTTATAGATAATAATCTCTGAATAGTGTAAATTCAGATATGGTTCAGATATAACATAGAAATGTATTTTTAGGATGAAACGAACATTTACAGCTCCAAAGTTTGCATTAAACAGCTGTCTTTAAAACAAGGCAGTGCAAAGAATTTACGGATACAGTCTAAGTAAAACACTGATAAGGACCAATGTATTTCTTGAGAGTATTCAAGAGAGATAACCCAAGAATGTCCCTCATTGAGAAAACACTGTAGAAAAAGAAGAAGTTGCTTGTAACAAGCAATTTCTTCTTTTACCACAATGTTTTCTACCCTATTGAATGGTTATTTTTCAAATTAAATCCAATTTAAATTTTCACCTGCAAAACCTTTCAATTTGGACAAGTCTAAAATTTTGCGAAACAGGAAAGGGTTAAACTTGTTATCTGGTAATGGATCAAGTGTAACAATAAATTCACTTCTTTATAAGACTGGCAACCACTGCTTTAAGTCGTCGATATTCCCCATTCACAGCTATAAGTTGGTGTGGAAATGAAATCAACCTCGACTTGTACATCTGTTCAATTTTGGCCATGAGCACTTCTAGAATAAACTGGGCGTTCTTCATCAGAAACTGCAGCTGTGAAGAGAACATAATTTGGTGCATGAAATTCCAACATATGGCAAGACTCAACTGTCAATAAAAACCCAATCAAATCATATATTTAGATCAGAAGGGACTGGTGAACATTAATGTCAAGGAATTTTGTTGATTTGATTCTTGAACACTGTTACTAAAGCTCTTTGAAGGGTTACTCCAATTCTTAAATATGGTTGAATTTCTAATAATATTGTTATCTTAAAACCTTATAAATTTGGTCTAAGTTGATTTGAGTGCTTGACACAAGAATCATAATCAGTCCCTTTACGAAAGACAGCATTTCCTCACATCATAAGTGAAGGAATGTGCTTGAAATAAGCAGTAAATTTTGTCAAGTAAAGACGGGTAGTATATACTCACATCAGAGGTTGTGATGGGAGCTTGACACAAGTATTAACTCTTGCTACCCAGAATATCCCGGTTTTGGCAGGACATGTAGTCAAAGAATAACCTGCACATAAGTGCATTCTGATCTAAGTCTACATCTCCTGTCTGTTCTTTTTAAACCAGAGTATTCAAAAGACCTTACAATTTACGCAAAAAATGTTGTAAGTTCACTTAGTAAAATGGCGCACTGGCTAAAGAAATACTTTTGATTTTTTCCAAAAACTGCCTAGCTAAATTTTGTTCAGTCAAGACAGATTGTATATACTCACATCACAAGTGGAGGTAGGTGCTTGACAAAAGTATTAAAATCTGTCCCTTCAAGACAGACAGCATATAATCACATCACTTGTAAACAAGGATTCTTCACAAAGTATTAAATTTTGTCAACTCAAGACAGATTGTATATAATCACATGACATGTGGAGGCTGGTACTTGGTACATGTATTACATTTTGGCCACTCAAGACAGATTAGTTTATAGTTTACACATGTCTAACAATTTGTCCCTTCAAGACAGACAAGATATTGATGGGTTAGCGCGAAACAATTGTAACTGCCTATTCACACTGACCCATTGATAAACTCACATCACAAGTGTAGGCAGTTTCTTGACAAAAGTATCGAAATTTCCCTTCTGGATAGACAGTTTATACTCACATCATCTGCCCATTTCCCAGACTTGACGGACGTCTCTATGTGACTTATCTGTGCTTTAAACACTTGTACGATAGTTTGTGTGATCAACATATCTCTATCTTGATTGTGGACTAGAATCAGACTCTGTGCTAATACAATACAGGCTTTACAAAACTGGGCTGTATTCATGGTTAAATTGATAAAACAGTCATCTGGAATGAGAGAAAAATTCAATTTTAACCATGTTTCAAAAAAGCAACTTTGGATCGAGAGAAAAACCCAGTTTTATCCTAGTTTCAAACAATCAACTTCGCAACCTAGACACATTGTCAGTCATATTTCATTTACAGGGAATTTACCTTTGCTCATATTATGGACTTAAATCAATTATCAGTTAAAAATATTCAAGAGATGAAGAGAATATTTTTTATGCTTTCATAGCATCTAGCGAAAAAAGCAAAACTTTACATATTTTGATACCTTTTTGTATAGAACTATTTTGTGCGGAAGCATACAAAATGGCTGCATGCTCAAAATTGTTTTCATGGAGGTATGAATTAAATTTTTAGACCAATCAGAACGCAGATTTTTGATAGACAAAACAAACAATTAAATCATGAGTGTATGCAAACAATCATCTTTTCAAGTGTTTGATAAAGGGCAAAACTGCTGTCAAAAAGGACTTTCGTCAAGGAGAGCTATTTAGACCAGATGCATATCATTAACATATACGAGACATAAATGTTTACTTCCAACATTTATGTCATGCACATTTGTTGGATTAGTAGCTAAACACGGTAACTATAGCTTACTCAGACAGTAACATCCAAATAACAGCACAATTTTAAAGAAAAATTACCTTGATAATTGATCTAGACCTTGTCCCAAGCAGATGCAAACAGACCACATACCAAACCTACATACCAACAATGAATCTTGTGCCTTAAGCCATGATCAGAGGACAACATTTTAGACTGGTCCAAATTGAAAAAGTTGCAGACGACAATGAAAAGTCACTGAAATTTTAGATTTTTTAACTTTCTGGGTAGAAAACGCTGTGAAAAATGAAGAAATTGCTTGTTGTAAGCAGTTTCTTCATATTCTTCAATGTTTTCCGTAATCAATTTTCTAGAGGGTTGTCAGAAAGCATCAATGTGTGGGGATGGGTTAAACAGCATGAAAGATATAGACTATGTATATACATCTGCTATTTAAACAAGTCACATGTTGACTATGAGGAATTATAAAATTACTTACTGTACACACTGCCTTGTAAATCTATTCCCACTGCAGCCATATCGTCTACAAATTTACTGCAGTCAGTAATGTTTAAATGATTCATTGGTCGCCATCTATCATCCTGGAAAAGAGATGTGTTTGTGGAGACAGATTTTTTCAATTCTAAGTACAATACAACTTGTATTAACCCATTCCCACATTACAAATTTTTAGACCAGTCAAAATTCAAAGAAGTTGCAGACGACAATTTTAAGTTTATGAAATTTTTTGTCTTTTAGGGTAGAAAACAGTGTGGATAATGAAGAAATTGCTTGTAACAAGCAATTTCTTCATTGTCCACAATGTTTTACATAGCTTTCAAATTGAGGGGCGTTTAAAAGCGTTATTGTGTGGGAATGGGTTAAGAAATCAATCACGGGACAGTCAAAATGTAGTCATTTGAGAGGACGGTTGATTAATACACTCTTTTGTGACATTAATGAAGGATCAGTTCAACTAGATACATAAATTATTGAATGATTCTCACTTAATCCGATTTTGATGGAAATGGTTCTAATGAGATCCACTAATACAGGATTTAGTTTTGATAATTTGATTAGGGAAAAAAGGTCCAATAATGAGGATAGTTCGTTTCTGGAAAGTGAATTTTGATGCTGGTAGTTTAATGAAAGTGGTTGCTTAATAGAGTTGGTTGCTTGAACAAGATTGATTGCATGCCATTAGTCTTAATTTTATGGAAATTTGTTAAACAACATTGACAATAATAGACAATCTTCACCCTGGTACCAAAAGAAAGATCTCATAAAAATGAGAACACATGTGAATACAGCCGATCTTACTCAAGCAACCATCTCTATTAAGTGCTCACTTTGACTAAGCGACCACAATCTATATCCCCTTTTCAAAATCAAAGGCTCTGATAGAAAAGTGGTTGCAAAAAACATAACATACCTCAATCCTATGTTGTTGGAACTCTTAAGAATCGTCTCAGTGAGACAATTTTTAAGAGTTCTAACAACATTGGATTTAGAAAATATAGAGTAATAATTTCACACAAATGAGTTATAAGCTACCATTCTCCTAATCAACCACTTTTTGGTTGTCCCATGAGTGGTCGTTTGATACATGAACTACTTATAAAAAACCCTGGTACTCACCAGTCATTATATTCCTTGTCAATTTTTTTAGCAGACATAGATCTGGATTAAAGCTGTAACAAACAAACAGCTATATTCCCACTTTCTGTTGATAAGACAAAAGCTATATTCATACTTTCTGTTGATGGGACAAAAGCTTTTATTCCCACTTTCTGTTGATAAGACAAAGGCTGTATTCCCATTTTCTGTTGAAGGGACAAAAGCTAAATACCCACTTTCTGTTGAAGGGACAAAAGCTATATACCCACTTTCTATTGATAAAGCAAAATCTAAATTCCCCCTTTCTATTGATAAGACAAAAGCTATGTCCCCACTTTCTGTTGATAAGACAAATGCTATATTTCCACTTTCTATTGATAAAGCAAAATCTAAATTCCCCCCTTTCTATTGATAAGACAAAAGCTTAATTCTTACATTCTGTTGATAAGACAAAAGCTATATTCCCACTTTTGCAGAGACATAACATTTTAGAATATGAAGGAGGTTGCTTTTAACCACAGTAATAAATGAGATAAGAATCTTATTTGAAACCTTTTATTACATGCAATAGCAATTTTTTCCCATGGAATGATTTACCGGGTACTCAAAATATGAACTAAGGGTTGTACCAACCAGTGATAATTTTTGTCTGATTTCCACCTGGCCAAACTGTCCACTTGTTGCTGGTCTAATACAAATGTCATTAGGCAAAATATTCAAGAGCTAAAGCTTTTTACTGATGATTAAAATGAAACATATGACAAAAGGTAACTTTAATCCTTGTCATGCTCCATAAAATCCTCTACACCCCCTGCAAACTTTAACCCATTACGAGAGAAAATTTTCAAGTAGTCTAGTATGAAAGAAGTTTATAGACAACATTTTAAATTCGTTTAAAATTGGAAAATAAGAGACAACATTATGAATAAAGGAAAATGACAATATTTCTTTGGGGTGTCAAAAAGTGTCAGTGTGCTGCAACAGGTTAAAATCCTACGTACGCTTGCTCGGTATTTGACACCATCTATCATTTGGTCCTTCGTCTCATGAATCACCCTCTCTAAATCTTCTGCTATCAGACTATCCAATATAAAACCCACCTCTAGTCCAGCAGAGGAAAGCTGAAAATACAATTGGAAAGATTAATAAAATATAATACAAGACAGGTCATTCAAAAAAATAAAAGACCTTCAAGATATGGTAAAAATATCCTTTATTAGCAAGTTGTGGGGAATTTCCATACCTGATTTGTCGGACATGGGCTTTTCTATTTGCAGACAAGTACATTTTCAAGGCCACTTGTCCAGGGAAAAGTAAATACCAGGCCTAATCTTGGAATGGTAAAAAATAGAATTCAAAGAGAACTCATTACATATTGGTAAATTATCATTATGTTTATTTTGAAGGTAGAAAATATTGTTGTTAATGAAGGAAACGCTTGATTCTAGCATTTTCTTCATCAACAATAATGTTATCTCAAAACTTATCCCTTCATATTTTTGCAGACAAGCTCATTAGATTTTGTGATAATAGGTCAAAGTGAAACACTGAAGACAAATTGATTTTGCCAACAGGGAAGTGGAAATGTGAAATTCCTACTTGTCCAGAATCAAAATGAATTCAAACAAAACAGAAACACCGGTAAGGTATATATCATTTTAATAAAAGATTACACAGAAATGGATGCTTCCGCTTAAATGATTGTTACATAACCTTCGGTTGAGACCTTGACCTTCAGAACATCCAAATAACTCCATGCATTACACAATATAACTGTATTAAGTTATTTTGAAATCCATCAATTAATGTAGAAGATATGCTCTGGTCAAGAAATGGACACCCACCCACCTTACCCCACACATGAACCCACTAACACAGTAACTCTATATGCCTGTTGCTATTACATGGTGGGGCATAAAAAGAAATCACTCACCTCATTACAATGTTTAGTAGCTATAGAAATACATTCAGCAATTGTGGCAAAATTGGATTTACTATCAAACACATGTCTTTTAAATATCTTGACAAAACTCTCCACTTCTTCCTTCATCCAAACAACAAAAGCTGTAAAGTAGTAGTGAAAAGTTAAATGCAAAATGAACAATGAATGGTATTATCTCTGATTTTCTTTCAGAACTTTGCAGCCAGATTTTCCTACTTTTAACAAACAGTTGACACTTTCGCTTTAAGTATCAGTGTCTTCTACAGGAAGTATATTCATTGAGAACTGGACTTTGATACCATGTGTGCAATAATTTAAGAGAGAACAACCAATTCTTTATGTGAGTTTTTGATTTTAAAAAATGGGATTACAATTATGTTGGTTTTTGGTGGTGGTCACTTAATAATTGTGGTCACTAGAGCAGGATCAACTTTATTTTGTAGAGAAATACTAGATGGTTGTCCCAGGAAAACTGCTGTTGAGCCCGCAAAGTTTTGTAGGCATCATGCTCCGGACAAGCACAATTTTAGTGTTTGACCTTGAGCTTTGACCTTGAACTTGAAGCTATCCAAAAATTCTTTCAAATGGCACATCTACTCTTGATGGAGAATAATTGTGCCAATTTTCTTTGAAATCCATCCATAATTGTAGGAGAAATGCTCTTGACAATCACAATTTAAGTGTTTGACCTTGAGCTGTGACCTTGACATTAGAACTATCCCAAAAATTCTTTCAAATGGCACATTTACTCACAATGGAGAATAAGTTATTTTGAAATCCATCCATAAATGTAGGAGTAATTGCCCGGACAAATTCGGACGGACGGACTAACTAGCAGACTAACAGACTAATGCACATACAACAACTTGTCATAGTGACTACTATGTCTTGCTCACCACAAGCAGGCTCGACAATAAGTCATACTTATAACCTCAATCAATTAGCATCTAATTGTTTTTGGCATCAAAGTATGTAGGTACCTGAGAAGCAACCATAATGTTCAGGAAATGCTCGATGAAATTCTCGTCCTGTTTCAGACAGACTTGAAAAGAAAACTCCACAAAGACAGCGTATATACAAAGTTGTGGCCCCTTCGAACTTCAACTGACGAATGTTGTACTTGATTATGGCACTTCTGTTCTTCAGGAATAACCCACAAGCCTGGAGACATAGAAAAATATAAAGTAAAGTCCTCTTTATTTAAATCAACTAGCTTTGTATGCATTCAAAGCAACTTACATTTGGATTACCCAATTATGAAACAATATCTTCATCTCTGAAGTAAATATTAACCAGAAATATATCATGGACACAGATGGCACTTTTGAAATGTTTGTCGTATGACCTTCAGCTGTAACCTTGAATTTTTGAGTATCCATTAGATTTGTTTGTTTTAATGGGGTTTTACGCTGCTTTCAACAATCTTTCAGTTATATCGCGGCGCCTGGAGACCTAATAATGGAATCCTGGTATTTCTCACACCAGTACTAGCAGTACATCCTTTCCTAGCCTCCAGCTTCTATCCCACATAGGTCTACGATTATCGACCCATGGGTGAGAGACAAATAGTCAGAAAGGATGAGTGCCGCCTTCGGAGATCGAATCTGGGACCTCCAGATTGACAGTCCGACGCGCTACCGACGGCGGCAGTATCCATTAGAAGTTTATGAGTGACACTTGTACTCATCATAAGGAACAACTTAGTCAAATTATCTTGAAACCCATCAATTAGTGTTAAAGATATGATCGTCACAGGAAATTGACACTCACACAAAATGCCATGCCTGTTGCAAGTGGGCCCATACACCCAAACAGCATTTTGTCACTCAAGGAACACAGTTGACCTTTGACCTATGTTACAACAAAATAAAATGGCACCTCCTGGGGTCATTGATAACATTAAATTCTAAGTCCTGTCTCAAATGACTTAGCAAGGAAACTGTTTTCAATCAAATTGCGATCTTGATCTTAGACCTACATGACCCCAAAACAATAGGACCCGTCCTTAGATTATTGGCAATGACTGTATGAAGTTAAATGGTTGTAGGTCAATTGGTTCTAGAGTTTTAGCACAGAAAAGAAGAAATGGCTGGCTGGCTGGAAAAAGTGACAGACATAGAGAAGCCAATATACTCCCCTCTAACTTGTAGATGGGTTTATTATTTTGCTCATGTAGATGTATTTAATCATACTAGCACATATTTTTGTGATTTTTTTTAGAATTTATGAAACCTAAGAAATTTCCACATTAACCCTTGTCATGCTGAACCCAGAATATTCCAGTTTTGGCAGGAGGTGTAGACTAAGATCAGACTGCACTTATATGCAGGCTGATCTTAGTCTACACCCCTGCTTGTACTTTTTATGCCAGAATTGTTTATGAAGTTGATTTCTAAAAGAAATATTGATTTTTGAACAATAAGTTCTATCAGTGCTTTCAGCCCTTTGATTTGACAGCATTTCAATAAGGTAATTTATACAGCATTACAAGGGTTAACAAAGATCCTAATTCTGATGTTTTCAACCCTACATAATACTTATATTACCTGAGCAGACCTCCCAAGCCTAATCAGTTGAGCCACAGCTCGCCTTGCAGCCCTGGGTCCACCACGCAGAGACCTTTCAGGAGATACCTGTAGCTCACTCATTAACCCCTCAGTAAGCAGTTTAATTCTGTTGTCTATCCTAGCTCTGAAACATGATATGCAGGTAGAAAAATAATTCATCTTTAATAGTCAAATTCTTGAAATATGGCTTAGATTAATTTCCTTTATCTTGCCTAAGCCCCCGTCATAGCCCAGTCAGTAGCGCATAAGACTCCCAATCTTCAATCATAGGGGTCATGGGTTTGATACCAGTTGATGTCACATATTCTTTCTGACATTTGTCTCTCACCAATGGGTGGATAATCTTAAACATAAGTAGGATAGCAGCTGGAGGTTATGAAAGAATATAGTGGTAGTACTGGTGTGAGAAATACCAGGAATCCATTGTTAGGTGCTCCAACCATCACAATATGACTGAAATACTGTTTAAAGTGGTGTTAAACCCCATTCAATCAATCATTTATCTTGTTTAAAGAGATAAAAGTTAGTTATAACATTTTATATAAATTCTATATTGAACCCATTACCATACAAATTTTTTTCTGATGGCCTTATAGAAATACAATCATGGGAAAGCGATTTCTCCTTTTCTCATGATGCTTTCTACCCTCCTTAGAACCTTTTTCCAACTTTGTCTGCAACTTCTTTCACTATGAAGCAGTCTACCATTTTGTCATCTAGTAATGGGTTAAAAAACTGAACTTGATCTTTACAGCTACTCTGAAATGTTGTTGCATCTCCTTGCAATTCATTAACCCAATTCCCAACGGCAAAATTTTATATTGCTCCAAAATAAAAGGAATAAAGGACTACAATTTAAAAGGAATTGATATTAAGAAAGTAATGGTCAATAAAGGTAGAACATTGTGAGAAAAGGATGAGTCCCCACAAGGTTTAACTAAGATTTTCGCAAATGTCCTACAACGTTCTGATAGATTCTATGGTTGAGCAATAATTAGTGTTTTTAGCCCAAGGAAACCAATTTAAATGTTGTCCAGGATTTTCAAAGAAAAAACAACACATTCTGACCAAATTTTTTGTTTAACCGAGCATGAGTTAGAGATTTGGCCTCTAAAGCACCCATTAGGTTTTTCTACAACATAACACATTGAACTAGATTAAGTTCCTAAGTGACTGAATTTTGAACATTTTTTTCATTGAGACAAATATTTTGACCAATTTTTATGATGAAAGAGCAACAACTGTAGCTTCTAGAGTGTCCACAAGGTAAATCTTGACGACAGACACACTATGGACATCACACAACCATAAAAGATCATATATTATGCTCAGGTGAGCTAGAAATTGTTTGATCAATCAAATCATTCATTTAACCCTTTCCTGTCTTTCAAAATTTTGGACCTGTCCAAATTCAAAGATTCTGCAGATGACAATTCGATGTTGATTTTATCTGAAAATGATCATTTTTTCGGATGAAAAAAATTGTTTAAAAAGAAGAAATTGCTTGTTACAAGCAATTTCTTCTTTTTCCACAATGTTTTTAAGCATAAAAACAAGGGGACGTAAAAAACAGGAATTGAACAGGAAAGGGTTAAAGCATAAGAAAAAAGTTGACATTGAGTTAGGTTAACACATTGATTTAAATGAGCATCTTAAATGCCATAACTACAGCTTATACAACGATTTCCCCTTTTCTCACAATAACTTTGACTGAAGTCCACTTTCTTTTTTTTTAATATAAACAAACTTTGTATGGCTATTTGCAACCTCTTTCAAAATGGACAAGTCCAGAGTTTGGTTTTCAAGTAATTTGTTGATCTGTATGTAAACTTTGATCTTACCTAAATTCCTTAACTGCAGGAGTTTTCTGGCACTCTTTTAAATGATCATTGACTGAAAAAGATATTACAAAATTTGTTATTTAAAACATGACTGTCCCTGTATTTGCAGCTTTTTGTAAAAGGATCTTGACATTTGACATTGAACTTGAGGCTAGGAGAAAGGCCTTACCATAAAACATACATATGTTAAATATGAGGCAAAATCAATTGACAACCAACAGTAATGTCCAATGCTTTACTTATTTATAAATTTTACCTTTGAAAGAGATTTTGACCTCATAAGACTATTTGAACTTGGCACAATTTTACCAAAATACATAGCTTAGACGAAAGCTGTATGATTAAGCAAGAGTACCAATGCTTGGCAGCAGGTGCTATATAACAATACAAAAATTGTGTAAAAAGGATTAAAAATTCAATGGACCTTTTAACTTCTTCTGTGACCTTGAGAACATGACATAATGTCAAAGAAGATGTGTTTGTGAATCACCATGCCCCCGAAATAGGAATTCTTTAGAAACAGGTGACTTTTATTGTCTTTTTTCCTTTGTTTTAGGGAATAGGGTTAAAATTTTGACCCTGACCTTGATGAAATGACCTTCCCAAGTTGCATCTTGTTGAGACCTATCTACATACCAAATATTAGCATTGTAACTTAATTAGGGAAGAAGGTATAGGAAAATGTTTTGTTGGCCGGTTAAGTTTTTGAGTAACGTTTTAGGGAAAAGGGTTAAAATTTTGACCTTGACCTCAATGAAATGACCTTCCCCAGTTGCGGCTTGTTGAGACCTATCTACATACCAAATATTAGCATTGTAACTTATTCAGGGTTGAAGTTTTAGGAAAATGTTTAGTTGGCAGGTTAAGTTTTGCAGACAGACAGACAGATGGACAGACAAACAGACACCGGTAAAACATAATGCCCCTGATCTATCTGCTGGGGCATAGAAATTTTGTACGTCAACAACAACAATTAGGCAATAGCAATAACCAGTGTTTTCTCTGAAAACAGCCAAACTAATTATCTTATGATCAAAGTACATGTATATTGATTTAACCGATTCCAACACAGTGGAATTTTAGACCGGTCCAAATTGAAAGGAGCTGCAGTCGACAATTTCAAGTTGATGGAATTTTATTTTTTTTGTCTTTTTGGATAGAAAACATTGTGGATAATGAAGAAATTGCTTGATCCAAGCAATTTCTTCATTTTCCACAATGTTTTCCAAAGTTTTTTCGTTGAGGGGCGTAAAAAGGAGGGATTGAGTGGGAATGGGTTAAGAGACAGCTAAATGGCAACCCTAAAGTTTTTCATTATATGTTTATCAAACTATCAAAATACCACTATTACAATGTTCATGATATCCCTTTGAACAACTTCTTGAATGTGACATTTATTAAAACCCATGTCATTTCTCAAATATTTTCTGATTACAAAATGTAAATAACTTCCTTTGAAGCGATATATTGATAAAAGATATTTCATTAAAGCTGAGTTCAGAGCATTAATGAAGAGAAATTACCTTTTTCAACAAGGTCCACGGCACCTTCAAAATCTCTTTGTGCAATACACATGTCTAAATCCTCAGGCAATTCTTGTAGCCAATCAGCATTAAGCAGTTCCGTTTCCATGGCAATCTGAGCCATTTCTTTTTCATCCAGAGGTTTCACAGGCTCAGTAAAAGCTGAAAATTGATAGAGGTCTAATAAATTTTA
Source organism: Fragum fragum (assembly GCA_946902895.1). Taxonomy (NCBI): domain Eukaryota; kingdom Metazoa; phylum Mollusca; class Bivalvia; order Cardiida; family Cardiidae; genus Fragum; species Fragum fragum. Next base: position 22,375,779 of record OX336378.1, on the reverse strand, counting down.
ATACAGAACAAGAGTGCAATAGTCACATTATATACCACAACACTAAGGTCCTTTTTTCTTTTACACAGAACAGAACAGAATGTTAAAACATCATAATGTGCACAAGGTCAGGTGACTAGGATTTCTTGCAAATCTGTCAAAAATTGCATTAACAAAAATATCTAGCATAAACCCTTTCCAGTTTTGCATAACTATAGACTCATCCAAATTGAAAGAGGTTGCAGACGACATTGAGCATTGGATGCAATTTAAAATGAAACCATCCTCTGTGGTAGAAAATATTGTGGGAAAAGAAGAAATTGCTTGTGACAAACAATTTCTTCTTTTTCCACAATGTTTTCTCAAGTACAAAACCACAGTGACGTAAAATCCCAAGTTCTTACAGGAAAGGGTCGAGTCACCTTAAAACAGCATTATTTAGGCTTAAATATAAAATCTTTTTTGAGTTTCTTTTTTCCCACAAATTATTCCCGCTAATTCTGATCTGAAAAAAAAATCTTACGATTTGATTCTTCTTCTGTCTTTAATGCTGATGAACTTTGCTGTTCTGCAAGTTTAAGAGCAGTTTCTTTCTTCTGTTTGTCCCTCGCCATTTTGTTCTTCTTTGTCTCTTCTATCACATCCAACCATTGACGCTGAAAAGTTTGATATCAGTATTAACTCATTCCCACATAATTACAATTTTTGACTCCCTGAAAGAAAACAGCTTTAGAAAACAGTATGGGAAATGAAGAAATTGCTTATCAAAAGCAATTTCTTTATTTCCCACACTGTTTTTAACCAACATGAACAAAGATTTTTTAAATTTCATCAATTTGAATTTATCACATACCTCTTGCAATTTGGACCAGTTTAAAATTTTGTCATCTAGTAATGGTTAAACCTGTTACCCCTGAATCCTGCATTTTGGAGCACAAGACACTAATAGCTATTGAAATAAACAATTTCTCCATTTCTTGCAATGTTTTCAACTCTAATTGACACTTACTTTTCACTTTAAAAACCCCTTGGAGTTGTAATCTGCAACTCTTTTCAATTTTGATAAGTGAATTTTGTCGTCTGGTAATAGATGACCGATTCTTAGATGTAAATAAAGTTCGTCAAAAACAGAACATGTATAAGTAAAACTTTTTTATATGAACAAATCTTTATAATCTTAAATAAGAGGAAATAATTATATTATAAATCTCTTATTTTACTTCCTAACCCTAAACTGTAAACAGATAAGGAATGCATCATGAAATGTTCACATCTAAATACATCTGGAATACATTATCTCCTTTTATTATATATCACTAAGGATGATATCGACTTTCACTCTGAAAATCTGGAACTACTCTTATTTCTAAAAGGCCAGGTTGCTTCTGGTTGATATTCATAGCTAAGATTGCCAATTTTATATCTAAAAAAGAAAGCTTTTGACTTAAACCTCCACATAAAAAATCAACTGTATTAAGATTTTAAAACATAAGCAACATATTTTACAACTTTTTCTGTTGAAATGATGGCAAATGAGGTATGAGGAGAGTGAGAAATGCGTGGTAACCTTTCATTCAAATTCTTAGCTAAAAATCAATTCAAAAACAGTAAAATAACAAGAAATTAACGTTTATAACTACAACACCAAAGTAACATTTTTGTTAACAACTGGTTTTAAACAATAACGAACCTCAATGTTTGTGTTATCACTGATTGACTCAAACAAATGCATAATTTTCCGTAAAATCAAAAATAATTCCAGACCTGAAATACTGATGATATTGCAGTTAAAGTGATAGACATTCAAACCTAACCTGCATGAGCTTGTTTTGTACACTAAAGTCAGGAGACTGAGTAATCACAGACAGCCTATCCTATAATTCTGCCCAAGTCCAAGTCTTGAATGGTTGAGTGATGTTCGAATTATCCCGGGCCTTTATTTTCATGCCTGACACTGCAAATCTGTCAATGTCTTTCCCTTCAAAAATTCCTTTTAAACCAACGCCCACTTGGAAAGGCAATCCAAGATGGCAAACAAAAATTATTGAAAAGAAAATTTGTTGATATTAATTCGCAAAGTTCCCAGTGTCGAAGATAACGAAATATGATTGAAATAAATAGGTGACAATTGAAAAATAAAACTGTTTCAAATATAATAAATAAAATAATCAACTAGTTATTTTTGATATGAATAATCTCTCACTCAAATAAATTGCTATGCGTTACAAAACTCGTCCTTCGGACTCGTTTTTCAACAACTAACATTGCTTTCTCGTGGAAATTTCATAAAAAAATAACCAGTTCATTATCCTCTATTTCTCTCCGTGCTTTCTTTTCTAAATGGCACATTTTTTGTTTCTTTTCTAAATGGCACAGTTTTTTCTTTTCTTACTCCTTACACTCATTCTAAGCTTTTGTTGTCCTTAAGAAATATAGTAATGGAAAACATCGTGGTGACAGTAGAATTTGTTTTCAACCCTACTTTTCTCACTATATTTCAACCCTATATGACACTTATTTTGCAATTTAGAAGCAAAAGATGTCTGCAATCTCTTTCAAATTTGAAAGTCAGTCTAAAATTTTGTCATTTAGTAATTGGTTAACATACTTTGAATTATAATCTGTCACATCCTTTAATTAGGACTAGTCTTTAATTTTGTTTCCTAGTGATAGGTTGAATCCATAACACTGCTTCTTTCTGGAGTCCTGTCTTACCTTAGATTTAGCACTATCTGCCTGGTAAATTTTAGAATCAGGAAACATGAGAACCTTGAATGCATTTTTAACAGGCCCTGCATCTCTAATGTTAACACTGGCTAGATTGTCAAGTTCATATAAACCTTGAAACTTGTATCTTACTGGTCCTCGTCTGCAAAACAAAAAAAATATCACAGAAGTAGATACGTTTATAGTCCACAATCCCACTTTTTATCCCCCCCACCCTAAAAAAAAAAAAAGTTTAGCAAAACAATGTGAGTGACAAATGATTACTTGTTACAAGCAATTTCTGAATTTTCCACATTGTATTCTATCCAGAAAATCATAGAAAATTGAAATTCTATCAGCCTAAAATTGCCCGTGTGCAATTTCTTTAATTTTGATACGTAAAAAAATCATCAGGTAATGGGCTAAAATAACAGTGCCAAATTTACACCACTCTATAACTTTGTGGTTTGGTAATTTGTATATACATCTTCAATACACACATACCTATTTGGGAGCCATGTGGCAATCATTAAACTATCATTCAGCAAAAACATGTGAACCTTGTGTAGTTGTGCTAGAGACTCCAGATCTAGCTCTGCCAAATCCCCATTGTGTATTAACTGTCTTCCTGGGACTTCTGTAACACTCTGAAATAGTACATGGAACAATTCATCGGGTGCAAGCTGAAGTCACTAAATTTCGTGTGCACAATGACAATTTTTTTTGACATATTTAGACAAATTCATTCCAACAAGAGCTCCTTTTGAATAGGAGAAAGCTCTCAAATGTCAAGTACAGGAAATTCTCAAGATTAAAATTCAGAAAGTTTGGACAGATAGTTTTTTAACCGATTCCTACAAGATTACACATTTTGATATCCCTCAAGAAAACAGTTTAGAAAACATAGTGTAAAATGAAGAGATTTGTCACATTTGATGGTACAGAGTGTTGTTTTGGTTGTAAACATTTTTTTCCAATCTTCCCAGAATATATCTATAACAAGCAGGCTGCAGATATTAAGAAATGTCAATTTTTTTGAATGCAAAAGATGACTTTGAAGGATTTTAAAAACTTATCTAAATACAGCTAAGCTAAGGCACTTACAGAGCAGCCCTCCACTTTTTCTAGCAAGAATGCCAAATTACGTCTTGTTTCTTCTTCAGGATTTTCTGGTTCAGACTCTTTTGCTGGTTCCTCTACTACAACTGAAATGAAATCAAATGTGACTCATCATGTCAAAAAGGAACCATTTAAGAATTAAATTAGAGGCACATGAGTGCCTGTATGGCTCTACAGGCTAGAATGTACTGATTAAGCAAATAGTTTGTTCAGAAATTCAATATAAACCAAATGATCTTTGCCATATCTGGAAAATAAACCTAGTCACTGAAATCTGAAATTGTTCTAGAGAAGCACTTGAAAATTTTCAAAGTTTTACAAAAGTCAAGTCAAGTTTTATGAAAATGATTTTCAAAGCTTTCACCATATATGGAAATAAGCCCTGCCCATTACAGCCAATAAAAATTCTTTGAAGGAATCTAAGAAAGAGTCACCAGAAGGTCAATCTGGCTGAAACTCTGTGGAAAATAAGGAAAAGCTTACAAGTAATTTCTTCAATTTCCACATAGCTAACGGAAGCTCTTTTCCTTGAGAGTCGTAAAAAGTCAGATTGTGTGGGAATGGGTTAAAATATTTTTCAATACCTTTCTCACTAACAAGTGATGTCTCTAGCATAGAGTTCATCAAGGTCTTTTGTTCTGTCAACATGTGGCTTACTTGGTACATCTCTCCCTCCAAAACTGAAAAAATCATGTTTGTTTTGTATCAGGTTTAACATTGTTTTGAACAATCTTTCAGTTATATCAAGGGGAAGTTCACCTGTTCAAGTGCTTCCTGGGTATCACCAGTAGTAGGCCTGGGCTTGCTAACCATATCCTTCCCAAACAAAGTTATCTGACAGAGTGAAAATTTCAAAAGTCACATGACCAAGGGTACTGCTGGGATTCGAACCCACAATCCTGGACTTCTCTAAGATCATTAATCAACTGTCCCCAAACACTGAGCCATGCAGGACCCCTGAAAATTAACCAATTACCACACGATAAAATTTTAGACTGATCCAAATTGAAAGGAGTTGCAGACGACAATTCAAAGTTGATGAAATTTAGATTTTGTCAACTTTCTTGGTAGAAAACATAGTGTAAAATGATACAAGCAATTTCTTCATTTCACACAATGTTTTCCCACTTGTTTTTCTTGGGGGTCCCCAAAAGTGTCATTGTGTGGCAATGGGTTAATCCGATGTAGTCAATATTCAAATTACATTCTTCTCATATAACTTTAAATCTTTTTTGGATGTCTGTGGTCAAGAAGCAGAGATGTGGGTTTGTTCAAAAGAGGTCCCCACTTTGTTTTACTATTGATCTTGGGCATTTAATTAGCCAAAAAAATCTGGGCCAGTACCGGTATATCATTAACATATTACAAGAAAACTTCAGTTGTAACTGGTCCAAATACATGTAGAAAGAAGTTGCAGTTTACAATTTCAACTTCATAAGATTTAATTTTCTTTGTCCTTCAGGGAAAAAGCGCAGAAGGAAATGAAGAAATTGATTGTAACAAGCAATTTCTTAATTTTCACAATGTTTTTACAAAGCTTTTTTCTTGGAGGATGAAAAAAGCAAAATTACGTTTAGTAGGGTCTAACAGACATTCTCAGGGAGATCAAACAGTAAAAATCAGTTGATACTACACACATCTGACAACTGACATTACCAGATGGTAAAATTCTAGACTGGCAAAAATTGAGAGGAGTTGTATATGAGAAATAAATGATTATGAAATTTCAGATTTTTCAACTTTGTGGGTAGGAAACATTGTGAAAGATGAAGAAATCGCTTGTTGCAAGCAATTTCTTCAATTTACACAATGTTTTTTCAATTGTTTTGGGTTTTTTTGTGGGTGGGGGGGGGAGTTGTAAAAAAAATCACTGTGTGGAAATAAGTTAAGCCTTGAATCATTACCTCAAAAATAAATAAGTCAAAGCCATACAAACTGTACACAGTGAAAAGCTACTCTTGACTTACTTGAAATTTCCCTTGCTGTCTCTATAAACTGTGTGTAATTTTTGTAGACATTTTTCTTCAGTTCATGTGCAGTTTTTTCAGCAAGTATCTGAACTTTTTGCTTCATCTCCAGCAAAGGCATTTCCCCTTCCTCTGACAATCGACTCACATCTGTTAAAATAAGGTCAAGATCAGGGAGGAAAATGACATGATCAGGACTTGAAAAATTCTGTAAAGTTCAACTAATCCTGAAGGACGAGTGATCAGAAAAATAAACTTGTCCAACATTTTTTTCTTTTAATTGTCCTCCCATTTCATTACAAAATTATTCATTTTTTTCCCTACTTGTCCTGCAGGACAAACATAAGCAATATGTCACTTGTCTGTATCCATAGCTCACTCTCCATGATGAGTGGATGAGCAAAATTTTCAAGCCCTGGACATTCTAAAACAGTGTTTCTGTAAGCCTAGTATTCTTAACGGTCATTCATGATCCAAGTTTGAACTTGTTTGATTGGGTCAAAAGAAAATTAAAAGGGGTCATTAACTTACAGATAAAATTATGCCTAAATATGAAACACTTTTTAACAGTAATAGTGGACAAAATATTTTAAAAAGTTTTTATAGGACTTAGCAGGCACATCTTTTGACTCCGAAACCAGGTTTTGACCCTCCCAAAATCTGAAAATATCCCATTCTAGCGCCTAGAAATACCTCCCAAGGGGAGAGAAATTTCAAAGAGAGAAATCAGGAATTTAGCCTTCAATTTTTAGATGTATTTAGAAGGCTATTGAAAGTTGAACAAATTTATTGCTTACTTCATACTTTACAGAAAAAGGTCAGTTTCCACTAAAACCTACAAATTTCTACAGTTTGATTCAACCTTTTTGTTGTTTGACCCCTTCAAAGTCAGTTTGATACCTAGAGTTTTATGGTCAAGGACTTAGTGACTCATAAATTTCAAATACTAGCATGAGGCCTGACTTAGGCAATAAAATGTATCTTCAATGGTAGTCTTGATTTGCTTGTATTGGTAACATATTCAGACTGCTTTGTTATAGATGTCTGTTTCACTCCATGATAACATTATTGTTGATGTACCTAAACTCACAATGAATGTTGATTTGTGGCCATATTTCTTTACTTCTAGGACATGTCAATCAACGTTTAAACATACTGTTTTTTGGACCAAATTATTTACATACTCATGGCATATCTCAACAGACTGGAAGTTTTAATTAGAATTTAAGTCATTAAACACTTTATGAGGAGGTTGTGCAAAAATAGTTGATTTCATTAATGCCTAATTCTGTTCATGAAAAAATTGTGAACATTTTCTTTTAGAACTTCCGACCTACATATAATTTCATTTCCATGCTTATTCACAAGCTGGAGTCACATGAAAACTTGCATGGGCTGAACCAGAAGTGGATCAATGTCAAATGTATTCATCCTTGAACTAAGTTACATGTCAACAATTTAGAGACATAGTTCATTCTATTTTTGTTTTTGATTGATTATAAAATTGGTGAAGTAAATTTTCGAAAGATTTGCAAATCAAATCATTTTTAGATAGAACTTGAGATGTGAAAATTATTGCCTACTGCTTCTTTCATTTGCCTTTAATTTCTATTGTTTACTTAGGGTCGCAAACCTATGCTCATTGTGGATATATTATGATGATTTTATAAGAAATTAACATTGTAAAGCTGAACTTATTGTTCTTGATTTGAATCCCAATTTTCTGTCTCGTCAAAAGTAATGAAGTACATTAAAACTGTTTTATCTTTAAACATACTATCTGATGATATAAATTTAACCAATATGATAATAGTAATGAATACAACTATCAGACATTCTGTCAATTGTAACCGAACATAGTGCTATCCGGCTTCTACTACACTTTACAGCTGATCGAATTCGCCTAGACTCTGGCGAGATCAAACAAACATACAATGTTCATGGTCATATCCTGATGCAGCGAGATCCTGCGCGAGTCTTCCGTCTGCCATACTGTCTTTGAATTTTTCTTAATGGTCGAAATGTATCAGATTTTCATTTTCCGGAAAGCGGATCAAATTCACAGGGCGAATCCGGTGTGGAGTTGTTGTTGTTATGAGCCCCCCCCATTTTGAGACTTTCAAACAGACACTTTGTTTTGGGTTGATCTATACTTAACATCAAACATGACTTGATAACAATAAAAATGAAGCTTCTTCCTGTGTATGGCGTTCGGTAGTTAGGGTTAGTTACAAATGGTCTTCCAATAAATCTCGGCCAGTGCCACGATAGACTTGTACAGCTGTGTAAGCTTTGGCGACGACGGCTGTACCAGTCTTGTACCACTTAGCATCAAAATAATAATAATATATATATATATAAACCGTAAAGCAAAAAGTGTCATGCACATGGAAAGTGAGTGAAGTATCGATTCTTGTCAGACTGTCCGGACTGTACAGGCTTACCACTGTCGACTCGAACTTCGGACTTGTCGCTCTTCACTGACTTGTAAATTTTATTGACAAGAATGGCCAGTCTACCTTACTATATTTATATGAAATAATATGCCTAACTGACCTATGCTAGGTCCGATCTGTTTTTTTTTTTTTTTTTTTTTTTCTTATCGATTTTACCGAACGCTCAGGGGATCCGGCGGATCATATATAAAGGCCTATCTACATCGACTGACTTAACCTAGACGTAACAATTAATTTCTTCATTTCCACGATGTTTTCAGTCTACACACACACACAAAAAAAAAAAAAAAAAAAATCATAAATTAAAATTGTTGTCTGCAATTCCCGTAAATATGAACTGGTCTAAATTTTTGTCGTCTGGTAATGGGTTAATAAAAGACGATGTGTCAGGTCTACAGAAAATGAACTATGATAAGAACATTTGCTTCTTTTCCGATTAAGTCTTATCTATAGATTAATTTCAGTGATTTCTCAGTGATATTTTCGTCAAATATGCTTAGGAGGATGACTTATCTTCTATGTGCCATTTTTACACACGTATTATACATTGTTCATCAGTCACGGTCGTAGCCGCTGTCTTCCATTTAAGAATGTTTCTTGCCTGCATAACGTTATCGTTTTAATAGCATGCCATTAGGGCAAATGAGCATGCTCCAAAATGAACTTAGATTTTGATATAAATAGGAAGAGAGCTACACACTGCCAGTATTGACCCTTTTTACTTTATTTTCCATTACTTCGATAAACGGACAAGAATGTAACGATGTTGGACATCCAATAAATATTATTCCTATCGATTTATCAAGACACCTTGCAATATTTTGAATGGTTCACTATATTGGCCTCTCAGCCTTGACGGATCGCAACGGCCAATAAAAATCGACTGACCTATCAAATCATTCATCTACACTGGAAGTGAAATTTAAACTCCGTATTTAGTTCCAAGCATTTTTGTTCGTTTTCCGGCTTAAAATCTGTGACTATAGTTTACATTTTAGTCTCACTATACTAACTTCAATATAGAAAGACTTTCATTAAATTTGTCCATGAGGATTTGATGGCCACAGTTCGCCAAATTAGTATCGAAAGTGGCTTCTAATAGTGAGCCGTGTTAGATTTTATTTTTATCTATGTGTCTGAGACAATGAGAGCCACGGCTGTCGTAGAAACTGTACACGTACATGTATTGTGATTATACTGGTTCCAGGCTATGAATTCTTATGGTAACAGTTACATACTTTACAAAAATGTTAAAGCAATCGTAATTCATCTGTATAATAGACTGATCACTTGCACTGCTGGTCCCGCCCAACGGCACTGCTGGACCCGCCCACCGGCACTGCTAAACCCGCCCGTCGGCACTGCTGGACCCGCCCACTGGCATTGCTGGACCCGCCCACTGGCATTGCTGGACCCGTCCACTGGGACTGCTGGACCCGCGCACCGGCAATGCTGGTCCCGCCGACTGGCATTGCTGAACCCGCCCACCGGCACTCTTGGACCCGCCCACTGGCATTGCTGGACCCGCCCACTGGCATTGCTGGACCCGCCCACCGGCATTGCTGGAACCGCCAACTTGCATTGCTGGTCCCGCCTACTGGCATTGCTGGACCTGCCCACTGGCATTGCTGGACCCGCCCACTGGCATTGCTGGACCTGCCAACCGGCACTGCTGGACCCACCCACCGGATTTGCTGGACCCGCCTACCGGCACTGCTGGTCCTGCCCACTGGCATTGCTGTACCCGCCCACCGGCACTGCTGGACCCGCCAACCGGCACTGCTGGTCCCGCCCACTGGCATTGCTGGATCCGCCCACTGGCATTGTTGGACCCGCCCACTGGCATTTCTTGACCGCCCACTGGCATTACTTGACCCGCCCACTGGCATTGCTCGACCCGCCCACAGGCACTGCTGGTCCCGCCCACTGGCATTGCTCGACCCGCCCACTGGCATTGCTGGACACGCCCACTGGCATTGCTGGTCCCGTCCACCGGCATTGCTGGTCCCGCCCACTGGCACTGCTGTTCCCGCCCCCCTGACGTAAAGTTCCACTTCGATTTTAAACGGTTTTATTCTGCAGAATTTATGTCCAGTAACATGTAACAAAATTATATTTAAAATCCCATGATTGAAGATTGGGAGTTTTGCGCGCTACCGACAGCGCAATGACGGCGGTTCAAATGAATGAACGGAAACACACACATTCTCAATTTATGGTCAGTGACATATAAAAACAGTAAAAAAATTTGCTTAGCGACCTAGGCATCGTAACTACAGCTTGAATAAGTTGTAATGACGACGTTTAAGTCTCGAGACCAGTAAAAATGCTTCAAAATAATAATAATAATAATAATAATAAATAAATAAATAAAAATGTCGACGAATGTTGGAGTTCTAAACCCTTATCCGGTCTAAATGAATGTTAAAATAGGTCAATTAATTCTTTGATTGACACCGCGATCGTCTTTTCCCTTTTCTGTGAACAGGTATAATACAACCTTTTCTCAATTGACCAATCGCTGGCACCGCCCACTTACTTCGTTATCCCCGCCCAATGACTCAAACAGGAAGTCCCGCTTCGATTTTTAAAAGTCGTTATTTTGAAAGATTTATGGCCAGTAGCATGTAACAAAAAAGTGGTATAGTTGTTTCGGGGCCGAAACTTAGAAACTACAGCTTGAAAAAACTGTAGTTACGACGTTTAAGTTGCTAAATCAAGAAAAAATGGTTAACAAAAATGGCGGCCAATATTGGAGATCAAATCTCATTTCTGGTCTCATTGGTCGACTGGTTATATGATTGACAGCCGCGATTAGTCAATTTGTCTGGGGTGTTTTTCTTCTTACTGATTTAGTTGAATAGAACAAAATCGGCGACAAAAAAATATAATTTAACAATGTCATGCTGCATCTATCCCTCGAAAAGTAAAAAAAAAATGTCTTAGTGAACTAGTTTCAACTCTTTGTTTTACAGGAAGCATTTAATATACACATGTTTTTTCATTCATATAATTGACCAATCGCGGCTTTCAAACAAAGAAACATTCGACCAATCAAATCATCTATTTAGCCTTGAATTTAGCGTTCAACTTCAACACTGGCCATCATTTTTATGAATCATTTTTGTTGGTTCGACGATTTCAGCGTCGTAACTACAGCTTATTCAAGCTGTAGTTACGACATTAAGGTCGCCAACCAACCATTCTACTTTCTTGCTACTAGATACTGGCAATAATTTTTGCAAAATAACGCAGTTTAAAATCGAAGCGGGACTTCCTGTTGGAGTCGGTGGGCGTGGTCAAAGAGGTAAGTGGGCGGGGCCAGCGATTCGTCAATACTGTATATAGTCCTGATTGTACATGTTCCTTGTTGTATCTGGACGAAATAAAAGATATATTTTGTTCTGGGAAATAAGCTACTAAACAAGAATTAGATAAATGACGTATTTTTTTTAGATGACATGTAGGCTCCTATCTTGAATTTTATGACCCGTTAATTCCTAATTGCTGAGGAAAGTTCGACACAAATTTGCCACTTTACCATGTAATGTTAGAAATTAAATAAGTCGAAAAATAGTAAGAAGATATCAGGCTATCCTTAATTTGATAAGTAACTCACTTTGTAATGATTGAAAATAATCAGTGACTGAAGAGGGAGAAGATGCCAGGCGGCGCTGAATTTGGCAAGCAAAGACATACGGAACACCTAGGCGGTGCACCATACCGAATTCAAGTTGCTATGCTACGTAGAAGCTAAGAAAAGTGTCGCAAAACACGACATTTTACTCTGTTGTTATGCGTGGAAATAATTAATGTCGTAAAGCAGTACGAGGGGTGATCGACAAGTCCATGGTTTGAAACATGAACAAGCGGTTTAACCCAAATACTTCTATTTAATCTTACAACGTAGTCACACACGATGTTGAAGCATTTGGATAGATTCCATGTAGAAAGTATCATCTTGCCCCCCCCCCCCAGTGTGTCAACAGCTTATTTGACGTCATCATCAGAGTAAAAATGGCGACCATATAGTTGTTTTTTTTAATCTTTGGGAATAGTTAATTGTCAGAGGGTGTCAGGTGAATAAAATGGATACCCAACAAGTTTGAAACCACAGACCTAAATAGCAGCCATGGCAAAAGTGGACTTGTGTGCTGAAGCACTGTTCTGCTTTGCATGGATTCGTCCCTATTAGATGCCTACCTGCGTAGTAATGTAATGATGTAATGCAGTGTAATTCGTCGTTCTGCCGTAATCATATCATAGATTTAATTGACCATGTCCTTTAATTCATTGCCACACGACAGAATCTTAGACTCGTCCAAATTTAAAGAACTTGCAGACGACAATTTCAAGTCGGTGAAACTTAAAAGATATTTGCCCTTTAGGATAGAAAAAAAATGTGGTCATTGAAGAAATTCTTTGTCACAAACAATTTATTCATTTTCAACAATGTTTTCTACAGCTGTTTTCTTTGAGTGTGTTAAAAGCGGGAATGTATCGGTATGGGTTAAAGTGACATGCAGCTGGTTGCCTGCCAGGATACGGCCATCTTCAATACTCTGACAACTGCGTTCAAGTACAGCTTCTCATTTCTCCATCATGCTATAACAATGGCCATGCTCCCCTCTTGTTGCGACCATATCCTCGTGAATTCAATAAACCTTTTAGACGATGGTATTGAATAACCGCACGAATGACAAATATTTCAAATTTGTTTAGAATAACGCGTATGGGGTAAGTTTGGGGATCAACAATGAGAAAAATATCCTATTGGTGATAATACTGTATTATTAACCCTTTCCTGCACAATCCCTTGTTTCACGTCCCAGTGATTTTATACTTTAGAAAATATTGTGAGAAAAGAAACTGCTTGTTACAAGCAATTTCTTCTTTTCCCATAATATTTCTTCACCTATAGGTTGCTTACTTTTTGCATTGCACCCACTTTTAAATCTCGTCTGCAACTTTTTTCAAAATGGACCGATCTAAAATTTTGGAAAATAGGAGAGGGCGGCCACTCATGTAACAACCAAAATTTGGTCGCTTAAAAGGGTGGTCGCTTTAAACATATTTTTGTCGAGTATGAAGGATTGATTCGCTCGCATAAATATTTAAAAAAAAAAAAAAAAAAAAACCCTCGCTAAATCCTAAGATTAGATTTAGGCATGACGCATTTTTGTTAAATATGTTAACTTCTTTAAGAGAACTTTTGATTTTGAAAATTGGATTTTCGATTGTGGTCGCTTAATGGAAGTGATCGCTTAATAGAGGTGGCCGCTCGAGCAGGATTGAAGGTAATTTATCTACATAGAGATGTGTATTTCCGCTAATTTATCGTCGCTACCGTAGCACATGCCCTTATGAGCGACGCCCCCAGAAGACGGTTAATTGTTACGGGGGATAGTGCAAGGATACAGGACGAAACTGCTGAGAGCGCCGCCTGTTTCTTTAACGTGCTCGATGTATAGCACCGTCACACGGGGCCTCGGTTTAACGTCTCATCCGGAAGACAATTAGTTAGTTGGTTGATATTGTCAGCACTTGGGGCTTAAGTCAAGTGGTCTACCAACTGAGCTAATCGGGCTGATAAACTACATAGAGATGCATTTGTATACATGTATTTATAGGAGGTCTGTTCCTGTCCCAGGTCACGGACTTTTCCATTTCCTATTGTATATATCGGGAAGATCTTAATTCGATAAGAGACGTTTGATACTCCTAGATGCTGCACAATTCCAAGTTTTAAGTCTCTGTAATTCAAATTGCTTAGAAAAGTGCAATGAAAAAATGACACTTTACTGTATTATGTATGTAATGGAGTCAACTCATAAAACAGAAGTAGTTTCATGACAGACCTGAATTCGGATCCTTCACTTTCATTGTTTATAATAAAATAGAAACTTTATAGTGTTCAAAACAATTTAGCATAATATTTGCCTTATTGTTTTCAGAAGGGCTGTCCATACAAGGGGTTGTTTTGTAACAGTCTAAAACGTGTAGTGTTTAGCTTGATGTTGATTAAGTACATTGGCCAGCCATCTTCTTCTCGTCTTAGATTAACTCATGAACAGACGAAAAAATTTTGGACTGGTCCAAACTGAAAGAAGTTGCAGAAAAATTCAGAATTTTGTTGGAATGGATTAAGGGAAATTCCTAATAGCCGTTGTTAACAGGTTAATTTATAACAACACAAATTCCGCATTTTGACGCACTTGAGAAAATAGCTGGGGAAAGCATTGAGGGGAAAGGATGTAAGTTGTTGTACTAAGCAATTTCTTTTTTTCTCACAATGCTTTCTACACTATTTGGTGACTTTTTAACATATTTTTGAAAAGTCATCTGCATCTCCTTTCAGTTCAGGTCAGTCTAAAATTTTGCTGGATTTGGTAAGGGATTAAAGAAGAAGGTATTATATATTTTTTTCGTTTATTTTTCTTTGGAAATATTACACATGTAATGGTTTGAAGGAGGACGACAGGTTATCGGTGGTGAGTGAGTGATCCATTTTAGCATTCACAAACCAGTCTATATCAACATTTTGTGTTTGAATTTTATAACGATTACCCTGATTGGTCGGGACACGTGTATCGCTCAACCAGGACCCTCATATTTTCTCATTTGAAGTTTGTTAATTAGACTGGTTTGTGAACACAATGCTCAGGTTCCCGTCCAAAAAACCACTCGACCTGAAACGAAACGAAGTAATTAACCCTTGCCTGTTTTACAAAATTCAACAAATTCCAAATTCAAAGGTTTTGCAGACTAAAATTCATAGCTGGTTTAATTTGACAAATAACCATTTAGTAGGATAGGAAATATTGTGGAAAATGAAGAAATTGCTTGTTACTAGCAATTTCTTCTTTTTCAATGTTTTGTCCACCATAATATCTAGGGGACGTAAAGACCAGGGATTGAACAGGAAAAGGTTGAATGAACTAAGGCTTTCACAGAATAAGACTAAGTATCGACCCGATCTGTACTGCACGATGGCACAACCGAGTCAACTTGATTCTCCCAAGTGAAGTTCACTTGCCATATAGGGTATATTCGTAGCCTTACAACCGACGTAAGGTTAATATGATTAACCCTTGTCATGCTGAATAAAATCCTGCTCAGAAATGCACTGAAATCAAAGGTCTGAAAGTACTGTAAATACCAATTCTTAATATTTATTTTGAGAATTTACCATATAAACAGCTTAAAGGAGAAAAGTAGTTTGTGTAGACTAAGATTAGACTGGAATTAATTGCAGTCTGATCTTTGTCTATTCCAACTGCCAAAGTAGGAATATTCCAGCTAGTAATTCACTCATTATTGACTTCATCCAAAGACTAACGATATCGCCGGATAAATCCCGATGTTTCAAAGTTAGCAGTCCATTTCAATTATAGTGAATTTAGTACATTTAGCACGAAGAAAGAACATTTATAAAAACACATTAAAAACAGTATTATGTTTTTGAAAAGCAGATACTTTTCTTTCATCATTTTTTACAGAACTATTATACAGAATATATCGTTGAAGTTACCATGGATTTTTAGAGATACATAAAAAGCAAGCAATATACCTTTAGTCTTCCTCGCCATTAAACCATCCATTTCCATTCCCGTTTCCGTTTAGAAAATCAAAAAATCCATTTCCATTGTCACCGTTACCGTTTCCATTATCGTTTAAGCCATCTGAAAAAATCAATTTTGAATGATTTTGAATGGGTTAAATGATAAGAAACGAAGACTGTATTTTATTTTCATAGCCGTATGAAACTGAAAACCTAATCACACTTTTCTATAAAGCCTCTTCGTGTTCGTGACCTCAAACAAACGAACAAACATAGACAAAATCGGGCACGACAGAAAAAAAAATCCGTATATGATGCGGTTCCATATAAGGTAGTCTCAGATGACGTCATCTTTATTATGTATATGGCATCATAATGCAAATAACACAATTAGAATGGTAAAGGAGACGGATAATACTTGTAGAAATACAAATCTTTTTTTTTCTATATTTACTCGATTTTTTTTTATAAAAAATTAGGTAAATAAAAAAAAGAATAATATGGTGCGAAATAGATACAACGTCCAGTATTTGCTTCGATCTGCGGAAGAAAAAAAAAAAAGGATATTTCACGAGAGCGACGTTGTATCTCTATCATAACATATTATTCCCTTTCTAACAAATATTACTTACTCATCAAATACCACAAAGAATTACCAGGTGCAGCATTGACTGCAACCAAACATAACACGAGCAAGACGAGCAGTCTAACAGCAAACATTTTCACGGATTTTTATCCTTTTTTCTCGAGCCAACCTTTTCCAAACCTCCTGGTTCTTGGACACAGCTAGATTCGTGAAGCGCCGACTGAGTTCCGAGGATGACCTAGCTAACGCTTATATATGACTATAAAGTAGACGATGCCATTTGTTAGAAGTGACAAATTAGTCGAGAAATTGATTGTCGACCTAATTAATGACGTGTAAATAGGGTTAAATAATTTAATTGTTAGTTTCGTCTATCAAAAACGAGCAATCTGATTGGTCGAAAATTTTAATTCATACCTCCATGAACAAAATTTTTGAGCACGCAGTAATTTTGTATGCTTCCGCACAAAATAGTTCACTACAAAAAGGTATCAAAATTTGTTAAGTTGTTGCATTTTTCGCTCGATGCTATTAAATTATAAGAAATGAAGAGAATATTTTTTGTTTTCATGGAGGTATGAACCGAAAAACCTAATCACACAATGTATGAATCCGCTTCGCGTATTCATACAGTGTGATTAGGTTTTTCGGTTCATACCTCTATGAAAACAAAAAATATTCTCTTCATCTCTTAAATGAGATAATTAATTACAAGAAAAATGTGATTATTTTTTTCGGTTCAGAAACCCCACTTTTTTAAGCGTTGTTCTGGTGTCTTTTGTGCACTCATTAATGTGCATAACAATAATAACATTGTTTTGATGTGATATGATAAAAGTCTTATACGGCATGTTTTTATAGGAACAAATCATATGGTGATTTTTATTTCATTTGAGAAAAGAATTTGATATGATTATCTCAGACGATATCTTACCTCTTTTATTGATCCACGTTTTTGAACTTTTTACCTCTTGCTCACAGATTTGAGTTTGAAGCTGGATTGTTTCCAGTTTCAATACAAAAGCAATCACCCTAATCTCAAATAATTTAATTGTTAGTTTTGTCTATCAAAAACGAGCGTTCTGATTGGTCGAAAAATGGAATTCATACCTCCATGAACAAAATTTCAAGCACGCAGTGATTTTGTATGCTTCCACACAAAATAGTCTCATAAAAAAAGGTATCAAAAGATGTAGGGTTTTTGCTTTTTTCGCTCGATACTATTAAATTATAAGAAATGAAGAGAATATTTTTTGTTTTCATGGAGGTATGAGCCGAAAAACCTAATCACACAATGTATGAATTTACTTCGCGTATTCATACAGCGTGATTAGTTTTTTTCGGTTCATACCTCCATGAAAACAAAAAATATTCTCTTCATCTCTTAATTAAAATTTTAATTCTAAATCCTTAACATAACCTTGAGTTTAGGCCTTGAGATTACGCATGACACTGGTACCCATCAAGGGAGACAACTGTGCCAAATTGTTTGAAATTCATGGATAAATGTTGAAAATAATACCAGTAAATGGCTGGGGTACGGTAAGATTCTGAGTAAACTAAATGAGCTTAATTAACCCATTCCCATACAATCTCTTATTTTACGTCGATAAAAAAACAAAACAAAAAAACAACAACAAACAAACAAACAAACAACAACAACAAACAAACAACAACAAAACCAAACAACTGAAAACTTTGTGTAACATGAAGGAATTGCTTGTATCAAGCAATTTCTTAATTATACACAATGTTTTCTATCCAAAATGACGAAACAGATAAATACATGAAAATTAAATTTCCACCAACTTGAAATTGTTCTCCACAGCTTCTGTTAATTTAGACCGGTCTAAAATTATGTTGTGTGGGAATGTGTACATGTAACCTAATACCAGGTACATTACGAAAAATGTAACGTACGATCTTTCACGTAATGATAAGAGACGAACAGATTATACTCGGTAATTAATTTTGCCAGCGGACTTATTCAAGCTGTAATTACGACTTTTAGGTCGTCAACCAAATATTTACTTTTTCGTTACATGTCATGTGTGTATATTTCCGTTTATTTATCGTCGCTACCGTTGCGCATGCCCATATTAGCGACACCCCTAGAAGACGGTTAGTTGTTATGGGGGAAAGTGCAAGGTTACAGGACGAATCTGTGGAGAGCTCCGCCTGGTTCTTGAACGTGCTCGATGGATAGCACCGTCACATGGGGGCTCGGTTTAACGTTTCACCCGAAGGACAACTAGTTAGCTAGTTAGTATGGTCAGCCAGGGAAAAATAACAAACAATTTAGATTTTGCAAAATAACGCAGTTAAAGATCGAAGTGGAACTTCCTGTTGGAGTAAGTGGGTGTGGCCAGCGGAGTCGGTGGGCGGGACCACCGATGGGTCAATTGTGCAGTATAGTGACAACTGTTGAAACTGACAACTTAATCAAATAAACACGGATAGTCGTTCGAAAAGGGATCAACCCGGACCTTCTTAAAAAACGACGACAACAACAAAAACAACACGTATTTGAAAAAAAAGATCGGATCCAGTACATGCCAAATCACAGTTGGTGCTTAAACTCATTATTACAATTTACAGAGCTACAGATAGAGGGCATAAATCGTATCTTAAAATCAAATATTTCACGAATACTGCCATAAACCCTATATTGTGGGTACTCATTTGAATCGTCTCGACGAGACGATTCAAATGAGTACCCACAATATAGGGTTTCGATGATAAAAATGGATTTTAGACCTCTGTCAAAGTCCTTACTTTAACGCTCTCAACGAAATATGCTTTTAGAAAAACATTTTGAAAGAAATGTAAATTGGTTGTTTCAATCAATTTTCTTTTCTTCATAATGTTGTCCTATTTCACACTTATTTTTCAATTATACGCCAATTAAAAAAATAGCATGTTGCTTTTTTGAAAATGGACCAGTCCAAAATTTTTCGGTCCAGTTATAGGATAAAAATGCCCATTCCTAATTCAGAAAAACTGCTAAAATTGAAAACTTTGACCTAGGGTAGACTGTATGGTGCTCGAAGTTTGAACAGGATTGTCATATTTCGTAACTTTAACCTATTCCCAAACAATCCGGTTTTTTACACCCTTCAAGAAAAAATAAGGAAATCAAGGTTGAAATTGAAGGAATTGCTTGTTACAAGCAATTTCGTCATTTTCAAAGTTGTTTTCTACCCAAAAGACAATGATATTCAAAGTTCTCACAACTTGAAATTGTCGTCTGCAACTTCTTAGAATTTGGACCAGTCTAAAGTTTTTCAGTGCTGTGGTGACGCTTTTGGACGCCCTTTAAGAAAAACGATTGAGAAAACATTATGTAAAATGAAGAAATTGCTTGTTTCGAGTATTTTTTTTCATTTTTCACTATGTTTTCTACCCAGGAAGTTGTAAACAAATCTCTTATTTTACAAACTTTAAAATGTCGTCTGCAACTGCTTTGAATTCGGACCAGCCTAAATTTTTTGCTGTCTGGTAATTGGGTTAAGACGATCCTTTGACGAAGTAAGTCACAAAATGATCATTGACTTAAATGACTTTGTAATAGGTCACGGAGTCTTATAAATTACGGCTGAGATGTATTGTGTCGGTTAAAAAACTTTTTTTAAATTTTGAAGTCCTGTTTTCAGGTCATTTCTTTACTTATTGAATGTACATCGTAAAAATGAGCAAGCTTTGATGTGTCTGGCTGAACTCCTTTAAAACACCTTCCCACATAACAAAATTTTAGACTGGTCCAAGTTGAAAGAATATTCAGACGAAATTATAGAGTTTATGAAATGTTAGCATTAATTTGTGCAAGCAAGCAATTTTTTCATTTACAGTATGTTTTCCCAGATGTTTTTCTTGAGGGGGCGTTAAAAAGCGTCTATTTGTGGGAATTGGTTAATTGATAGACTGAATGAGGTTTAACGCCGCTTTTAAGAGTTCTTCAGTCATATCACGGCGGCTGGAGCACCTAACAATGGATTCCTTGTATTTTTCTCACACCAGTACTACCACTACATCCTTTCCTAGCCTCCAACTGCTATCTCACTTAGGTTTACGATTATCTACCCATTGGTGAGAGTCAAAGGGAATGGGCTCAAAATATATTCATTGAAATTTTAAAAATTAACCTAATCATTTTTGTTCCTATATGCATTTTAAGTCTGTACTGCGTTTTTGTTAAATCGTTTACTTTATTACGATCTTGTTTATCAAGCAGATGATGAAGGATGGCCTTTATCACTCCACAGGCTTCAAGGTCTAAGCTCATGATCAGACATCAAAATTGGAATAGAATTTAATGGCGAAATACTGATATTGTTCCATTTGTAAAGGCCAAGTTTTTCATTAACCCATACCCACGCGATGAAGTTTTTAAATGCCCCTTAACGAAAAGGCTTTGAAACATTGTGGAAAATGAAGATTTTGCACGTCACAAACATTTTCTTCATTACCCACAATGGTTTCTAACATGAAAGACTTTAAACGATTTCAAGCTTAAATTGTCGCCTTCAACTTTTGTGACTTTGGGCTCCTCTGATATTTTGACGGATGGTGATGGATGAAAGAACTATAGATAAGATACCGACCTCGAAAAACGATATGAAATGTTACAAGTTGCTTGATGATTAAGTTATTCCCACACAATGACGCCTCTTGACGCCCCGGTAAATTAGCTTTGGAAAACATTGTGGAAATAAACTCATACTTTAAATCTTTTTAGCCCCCCCCCCCCCCTCCGAAAGATGATCCAAAATTTCGTCAACTTAAATTTGTCGTCTGAAACATCTTTGAGTTTGGAGCAGTCTAGATATTTTGTAGTCTGTGACCTTTTCAAAGATTTGATTATTGTATACCCACCCACAAAATTGGCATTTTCATGCATTCCCCTTGTAAAGAAATTTATAAGACATCCAACAATTGACTGTTCCAAATAAGTAGCAAAGAAATCAGAATAAAATTATGGTAGAACATTTATACACATTTAATAATATGCCATACATTTACCCCACCAATAAAACATTTTCGCCGAATCAAAATTATTTCAAGCAACATTTATAGATAGGACAACTAAACCCAATTAGCGGTCTGATAGATATTTCTTCTTAAAGATTTCACAATATACACATGGAAAAAGGCCCGCCTAAAAGCCATGTTTTTCAACGAATCAAACTTATTTCAAGGGACAAAGTTGATGTAATAGCCAGTTATTTACTTCAAAGATACATAACTCCATCTCTTACTTTGTTCTTCGAGGAATACAACCCAATTTTAAAAGAAATCCATAACAAGAAACTGTGGAAATTATGAATATAAATAAATGATTACATATCTGTACCTACTACCCTTTGTCATGCCGAACCTAAATACTCTTGATTTTGCAGGAGGTATAGACAAAGATAAACCTTCACATATTATGTGCGGTCTAGTCTTAGTCTTACCATGTTGAATAATTAAGCAAAATTGCATAAAGTAGATGTTTTGCATATTTAGATTTAATAGATTGCTAGCTGCTGTAAAACAGGAAGTAGATACCAGACAGACCTGAATTCTGTTTGGGACGTACACGACATGACCCTTACCTGATGCACCATAAGAAGTTTAAAGTTACAGCATTTTAATTTTGCCGAGAAAAGTGAAATGTGAAATTTACATTTTACCATGTTAAGACCGAAAATACAGTAAGTTGTAATCAATAAGCAATTATCAAGGGACTTCAAATCAGTAAGTGGCATATAGGACGTCTTTCTGAAACACAACACCAAGTTTATGTGAAGACAAGCGCGACGAAAGATTGGTATTTTACAAGGTTAAGACGGGAAGTGAATTAAATTGTAAACAGGAAGTATTGTCAAACAGAACTGAATTCGATAAGCATTATATAGTACATCTATCTAATACATCAAACGAATTTTCCAGCTGTGATTAAAAAAAAAATTATATATATATAGACAAGTAAACTAAGTCACGTGGACAAGATACGCGATGCTCAAGATTCCATTGGTTTCCTAAAATCACATGATCGGAAGATGACATTTTTTATGGAAATAATACAAAACAAAAAACAGTTGAACGATAAATATATTAAAACAAACCGCCACAACAAAGACGTCTGGTTATAGCGCGCAATCACAAAATCTATATTCGTGTCAGTAAAATCATTTTAAAGCAGTCAACAGATGGAAAAGTTGAGAATTATAAGACCTTCCTGAATACATGTATACCCATTTTACAAAAATAGACTTGTTGAATATCTCGAAATATTTCACAGAGGAAATATATAAACCTCCAATGTCCTCCATACATAGGTCGCGGCGTTCTCGCAGGCATGTGCACATTTTTGCACATATAATATATTACAAGAGGACAAAATTTTTGACATGTCCAAATTGAAAGGAGTTGCAGATTATAAAGTTTTAGGTTTTAAAACTTTCATGATAGAAATCATTGTATAAAATTAAGAATTGTATAATATTACGCATAGTACACCATCTACAGTAATCTCGTTAGAGCGGGAAAACTTCATTTCTTATACTTCTTCAATTTGGACAGTTAAGAATAAAATGATACTCGTCATCCAGGGTATTCACTATACACTGTTCACACAACCTTTACGCTTCAGCTGTATTATTATGGCGATCTATCTCAATGGATAACTAATTATCTGTAAATTCAAGTTTACTCATTATTCGTTTTTGTTGACTTATGGTAACAACTGACGTGTAATTTTCCACAGCAAACTTAACTTAAAAGACAATAGATCGATAATTTGCTTGAAGGGTTGATATCACTATACCACTGCTATATACATTGATCACGTATCCTCTGTTAATTATATACATGTAGCTCATACCCTAGTGGAATCTACAACGTAAGTCGTATGTTCAGAAATGTGTCCATTCGATAAAGTTGTATCATTCACGAGAAGGGTTCGTTTATTTCACATTTTCAGTCTGAAAAAAATGAAGATAATAATGATTATAATAATAACAACAATAATAATATTCATTCACTTTATTTCCCCTAAACGAGATTAACTGAACAAATATTTTTTAACAACAAAGATATGACATGTAATAATTTCAAGCATGAGAAGAGGAAGAATTCGAAACGCAAGTAAAGAACTTCATTGAAACGAATCAGTAGATATACCATAGGGCCTACCGCGTTATGACTCAAATGGTCCATGGAAACATCTACATATAAACTTCATAGTCATTCCACGAAATATAATTGTATATTGCGGGTATAATGAGTTGGGATTTACTTTTAACGCCATCATTAAAAAGTGTTCATGGAATGCAGTTACCATAATAATGATGATAATAAAAGAAATCCGACAATTTATGTGCACGAAACTACAAAAATTCTTCATTAACATCATAAATTAACATTTCCATTTAGTTATATATCTCTAAGGTGTTTAAATTTTACTAACAAATTTTCATACCTTCATGAAAAAAATCGAGTACATAAGGAACTTTTTATGTATTCTTGCATATAAACAGTTCCATAAAGAAACTGATAAACTTTAGAGATAAGCTTACTTATGATAAATGCTTTAATAGAATTACATTTTTAAAGAAAATGTCTAGTACATTAACTGACTGGTGCGGCTGTCAGTCAAAGAATCAATCTACCAATCAAATCATTTGTTTAGACCATAAATGAACTTTGAGGTTCAACGTTGACGGGCATTTATGTCAAGCTTCTTTGTTGGTTTGGCGAGTAATTCAAGCTGTATTTACGTTGTTTAGGTGGCAAACCTACATTATTGCTTTGTTTAGTAAGATAACGCCGTTTACTGATGAAGACGAACTGCCTCGATGGTTGAGTGGTATAGGAACTTGACTCGTCATCTGAAGGTCACGGGTTCGAGCCCCACCGTCACCGAGGTGTGTTCATGGGCAAGACACTTAATAGCCAGCCTCAGTTTACCCAGCTGTAGAAGTGGGTAGCAGTTGGGTTAAGCCACTGCCTCTCTTTCAGGGACGTGAAAACATCTGGTTTGTGTGTTCGAGAGCGACTCTATAAGCTTAAAGCTTTCGCCGCAGTCGAACTAAATAAATTTGTATAAACTAAACTAAGACGAATTTTTTGCCGGAGTCAGTGGGCGTGATCAGAGGATTCAGTGGGCGTGGCCAGCGGAGTCAGTGGTCGTGGTCAGCGGAGTCTGTTGGCGGGGCCAGCGATCCGTCAATTTAGGCATGGAAATAAAAATCTAAATTCACGTCAAAACAAAACCCATTTACGGGTCCAAAAAGTGTGATGCGGTTTTAATTTTGATGCATTAGTGAAAAACAAACAAACAAACAAACAACACCACAACAACAGCCAGTAACAACGCAAAAGCTCTTTTGAATCATTGTTGATAGCATACTAAGTACCAATTTTACATAGATATCTTTTCTTCCTGAAGTTTAATGAAGATATCATAATAGGAAACAGAACATGAAATCCAGGGAAGGAACAAAATATACAAGATACAAGTAGACTTAGCTTAATCAGATACATTCAATTAAAATCATCAATACTAAATCTTATGTTGGTAGATCTGATTAGAATCGTCTCAGTGAGATCCACTTTCATGATTACTTGAGGATCCTGCAATTATGTGTATTAAGCGACCATTTTCTTAAACGATTAGAATTCGGCCGTCCCTCGATTGGTCGCTTCATCAAGATTCACTGCACAATTTTTCAAAAAAGGAAGTAAAGATCAATTGATTGATTAAGTTTTAACGCCATTTTTGATAGTATTTCAGTCATATCGGGGCGGTTAGAGCACCCTGGTATTTCTCACACTAGTATACTACCACTTCATCCTTTTAGAGCCTCAAACCGCTCAGCCCACTTAGGTGTACGATTATCCATCTTTTGGTGGAAGACAAATATTGGAAAGAATATTCGCAGGGACCGGGAATCGAATCCGGGTATCCGCGATACGAAGTCCTACGCGCTACCACTGTGCTATGGCTACGGCTAGAAGACTGATATATCGCCGGTTTATTTATAGAACCTCACAACAGCAGTCTGTTTTAACCCCATTCCAACTCAGTGACGCTTTAAGGTGCACTAAGGAAAATAAAAACTTTGGAAATCATTGTGAAAAATGAAGAATTTGCTTATATCAAGCATTTTTTTTTCATTTTCCACAATGTTTCTATCCGCAAACATCAACAACAGCAACAACAACAACAACAACAACATAAAAAAGCGACAAAATTTCACAATCCTTAAATTGTCGTCCGCAACTTCTTTCAATTAGGACCAGTCTAAAATTGTGTCGTCTGGTAATGGGTTAAACCTAAGTTACGATGCACTTCAATCAAAACGGCGATGTGTGAGTATATAAATATATATACTTTTTGTCATTTCTTGCGCTCGAGGAGAGAGGTATACGTTTAAGTCGCCAACATATAAAACGTCGACAACCTAAGAACTGCTTTTTTGTTATTTGGTTCCTGACCACATAGCTTGCAGCATAACGTCGTTGTCGTTCTAAAACGTCGTAACTACAGCTTGATTCAAGCTGTAGTCACGACGTTTTAGAACGACAACGGCGATAATGTCGTTTATTACCTCTGTCGATCTTTTATGTTGGAGGTCAGAGGGCGTGGCCCGGGACATGGTTAATTATTGAGAGAATATTCGATAAAGAGTGTGGCACAAATGATACCGGAATACTTCACTAAAACAGGAGCGTTAAATGAGAGTTTCACCATGCATTAGATTTGATATACAATGTGTCGGTATTATGACGACTTATTCGGCTGAGATTATGCGATTCTACTTATTTATTCAAATATAGAAAATTTCTTTTCTAAACTAAGCACCATAAACAAAGAAACAATCAACAACAACAAAGCTTTTACGAAGACAATTATAAACTATAAAGTCTTAATTCACCAACCTTGATAAATTTTTAATCGCCATTGCTATTCCCATAGAAGAGTCTTTTCAAACAGTCGTGTATTTCATAGCCGATTCCGTTACCATTTCCGTTGCTATTGCCATTATCGTATCCGTTGCCATTGCCATTTTCGTATCCGTTGCCATTGCCATTTTCGTATCCGTTGCCATTGCCATTTTCGTATCCGTTGCCAATGCCATTTTCGTATCCGTTGCCATTTCCATTTTCGTATCCGTTGCCATTGCCATTTTCGTATTCGTTACCATTGCCATTTTTATAGCTGCCTCCGTTCATTCTACCTGAAGGATAAAAATAGCTCGGATCAGGTAAAAAGTTGTGTTTAAGACGTAAAGCAAATAAAGAAAAAAGAAACAAAATTACTCTTATAACGTTGTACTTACTTAACCCATGTATTGCTGAACCCGGAATATTCCTTTTTTTTGCAGGAAGTCTACACAAAGATCAGACTGCACAAATGTGCAGCCTGATCTTTGTCTAGCCCCCCTGCTTGTCCCTTTAAAGCCAGCGTTGTGTATTCTATTAATTTTCTAAATAATTACCAACCCTGAATTAGTGCTGTCTGTGCTGTCAGTCCTTTTATTTAGCACAATTTCGTAAATTAAAGAATTTCATTCAGCATGACAAGGGGTAAATAGAAGAAAACCGATCTTCTTTAAGATGTATTGTAGCCAGGATAATTACCTTAACCCTTTCCCACACAGCAAAATTTTAGACGTGTCCAAATTCAAAGGAGGTGAAGATGACAACTTAAAGTTGATGAAATTGTAGATCTTTTCAACTTTCTCGGTAGAAAACATTGTGGAAAATGAAGAAATTGCTTGATTCAAGCAATTTCTTCATTTCCCACAATATTTTCCAAAGCTCTTTTCTTGAGAGCGTGAAAAGGAGGGCTTGAGTTGGAATGGGTTAAACCAGTCCAAAGTATGGAAGTTATCACTTCTTAACAAATGAAAAATAAAGAAATATCATTTTTACTTTCGTTTCGTCTATCAATGTTCAAGCGTTTAACTGTCTGATTTTTTTAAAACTTCCACGAACAAGCGTTTGAGAACGCAACAACTTTGTACGGTGACATAGAGGTGACTTGTGTTATATGCAACATAAAGTGGATCTAAAAAATTTTACTCGGTACTTTATTTTTTGCTTGATGTCATAGAAATGATTAACTTTTTTCCCTTTTGATTTAGGAATGTAAAAAATTCATTAAAAAAAGGAAAAGAAAAGAAAAAGAAAAAAACACAACAACAACAACAGCCAATCAAAATGCTTCTAATCTCGATGGACGAAACTAAATTAAATTTATCAAAAAATGAAATAAAACTTTTTTCACTGATCAAATTCATTAGAGGACTGGGTCGACGTTCGTGACTTATCCTTGCATGCGCATGTAGAACATAACGGAAAGGATCACCTTTATATTAAACATTGCCATTTTTTCGTTGTTTTCGATCAAGATCTTTGTTTGGTATCTACATCGAGTCGGCCTACTTTTTGTTGACAGTGCACGTATTTATATAGGGTTTATGGGGAATAATTTGCATCGAGTTCGTGATTTTCAGAATGCAAGATTTATTATAGTTGGAATAATTAGAAATGAATGATGAGGTCTTGAGACTCGAAGGTATTTACATGTCCCAGATCTATGCTCCATTTAACATATTCCCACACAGTGACGCCTTTTCACGCCCACCAAGAAAAACAATTGGGAAAACATTCTGTAAAAAGAAGAAATTGCTTGTGACTAGCAAATTCTTCATTTTCCACATTTTTTCTATACACAAAGTTGCAAAAAATCTAAAATGTCATAAGCTTTAAATTGTTGACTGTAACTCCTTTCAATTTGGACCAGTCTAAAATTTTGCCGTGTGGTAACGGTTAAAAGTTGATACCGCAGATTATTATGAAGTTGAACGCCGATTTGAACGATTTTTCATTTACATATATCATGAGACCGTCGATTGGTAAATTGATTTCATACTAGGTATAACATTGCAGGAAAAGAAGAAACTGTCGCCAGCAACATCTTTCAAATTGCACGAGAATTAAATTTCGTCATCTTGGAAAGGGTTAAAGAAGCCTTTCTAACTTAGACCCATGAATATGTGTTTAACTAATTTACTTACTGATTAAGTTTAACACAGGATAACGTCCAGGAAAGCTGGCTGCATGCGCGGAGACGACAACTAAACACAACACCGCCAAGATGGTCATCTTTAAGTTAAACATCTTCGCTTCTTTCGTTGTTTATAATATACCTATAAGTATTTCTAGTAAAATATATGCATTCCACGCGGATAAAATCGGACACGTCAATAATAATAATAATAATAATAATAATAATAATAATAATAATAATAATAAAAAGAATCCGTATCTGATAGTGTCAAATACAATGGGAATGTTATGTTACAACACATCCACGGAAACCCCGGGGTCTCCTTATTTGCTACGCTACATCGTCGATGTAGCGTAGCAAATAAGGAGACCCCGGGGTATCCGAGGATGGTTACAACAGAGATACAAAATCTTGTATTTTGCTTTGAGCTGCGGAGAAAAAAGTGGATATTTCACGAGGTCGAAGGGCGAGTGAAATATCAAATTTTTCTCCGCAGCGCGAAGCAAATACATGGTGTTATATCGCAATCGTAACGTAATATTCCATTTACTATATACCTATTTTTATTGATGAAATAATAATAATAATAATAAAATATGTCTGTATTTCTACAAGCATTTCCCTCCGTCTATACCATTCTTCTATGTTCCAATTACGTTTACTTGCTTAATGACGTCATCTGTGCAGAATAACAATGACGTCGCCTTAGACTACCTTATATGGAACCGTATTTGACTTATAGGCATATAATAAGATCCCTTATAAGTTGGTCTAATATGCCGTTATTTTCATTCCGTATATGACGTCATAATGTTCAGAATGGTGAAGAGGAAGGAAAAAACACGTAGAAATACAGATTTAAAAGAATATTTTAACGATTTTATAAAATAAAAAAACTGTATAATTAATATTAAAGGTATAACATAAATTGAGTACTAAGTTACCATAGCGATGCAACATCTTGTATTTATTTCTCGTTGCGGAGGAATATTTGGATTTTCCACTCAACCCTCGGTTTCGTGAAGTACCAATATATTTTCTCTATAGTTCAAAGCAAATACAAGATGTTGTATCGCTATTTCAACATACCCTTCCCTATTTAACGTACTTATGAATCCCAACTTGGCATTAACGACCTTTTACTAGCATTTAAGAACTCACACAAAAGGTTTCAGACATTTTTATAGGAGTAAAGAAGGAAATTAATTGGCAGCTAGGTCGTTTATTCGAAAATGCATGATTGATAATTCAATTCATTACTTACAAGTTAGTCAAGATTTATAGACTCGATTTAAAATTTATTGTCCAAAACTATCATGCATCATTGTTGTGGCAATAAATATCATCCTGGTCCTTCTGCACAAGGTGCTGAATGTAAGTATAGTAACTTTTGTATTAAGGAACCACTCACTATAAGACCAAAATGATCACCTAAAACAATTTTTTTGGTGAAATATATGAAGGCTTTATTCGATTGCAGATATGAATTATTACAAAATTCTCCCTACACCCTATGATGTTAGGGCATATTAGAATCGTCTCACCGAAATGTCACGATTGAAATCTTTCAAAAAAAAAAAAAAAAAAAAAAAAAAAAATCTGAAAAATCTTTATCTTAATCCTTGTCATGCTGAACCCGGAATATTACGGTTTTGGCAGGAGGTGTAGACCAACACCAGTCTGTTCATAAATGCAGCCTGATCTTGGTCACACCCCTAATAGTATTTTTCCTGCCAGAAATGTTTATGAAATTGATTTCTAAAAGAAATATTGATTTTTGAACAAAAATTTTTATCAATGCTTCCAGCCCTTTGATTTAACAGCAATTCAGTTAAGTAATTTATACAGCATGGCAAGGGTAAAGAACGCAGCCCAGATTATAAGGGCCTGTCTAGACAACATTTTTATCCGATTGAAACACCCATTTATACATCCATTACTAGCCGGCCAAAGTTTAGACTGGCCCGAATTGAAAGATGTTGCAGACGACAATTTAAAGTTTATGCAATTTTGGATTTTATCAACTTTCTTGGTAGTAAACATCGTAGAAAATGAAGAAATAAACAATTTCAGTCTTTTCAAAAGTCATTTCCCCTGGGGCGTCTAAAAGCGTAACTGAGTGGGAATGGGTTAAAAATATCACCCAACAAGTCGTATTGTTTAAAATTTAGGATGACTTGGGTTCCACCAAATCCTCCTTTTAGCCAGCAAAGCGTCAGCTTTGATAGCTTAATTAAAAGACAAAGTTTTGAGGTCGTCTCAAAGTTCAACGAGTGCAAACTGCCACTGAAGGCTCAACCAGCCAATGCGTTAAATGCCTACGCCATAAAAAGTAGTTCTCGTGTCTTTCAGGAATATTGCAAACTCTTCATGCAAGTTCATCTTCTAGATATTTTTAGCTCTCTTTACCACATCGCTCATCCACATCAAAAAGCGGGATAGTGTGCGAATGGATGAAATCATCGTCTGCGACTTCCTTCAGTTTAAGCCAGTCTAAAATTTTGTAGTGGTAAACTTATTTGTTATTTTTTGTTGTCAGTAGTTTTTTCTTTGTGCTTACTATACAGAAAAAAGAAATGTCGTATTATTTTAAAAAGCACTTCGATATAATTCATTTTTTTAGTTCTGAAACAGGCGTTCTGATTGGTCTGATTAGTAAAAAAAAACAAAAAAAAAAAACAAAAAAATCACATCTTCATGAACAAAATTTTGACCCCGCAGCCATTTTTTATGCTTCCACACAAAACTGCAACTTATTCAAGCTGTTGTTATGACGTTTAGGTTTGTTACATGCTACTGGCAATAAATTTTGCGAAATAACGCCGTTACAAATCGAAACTTCCTGTCGGAGTTAATGGGCGGGACCTAGGGAGTCAGTTGAGGCCAGCGATTGGTCAATTGTGCGCTCAAAATTTTGTCCATGTAAGTATATATATATAAAAAAGAACCCCAATCATTTTTTATTGAGGTTGCAATATTCTCTTTCGTATTCGTCAAACAAAAATTAATTAGTTTAAATAAAAGAAGATAAATAAGTACAATGTTGATATATTTTACTTAAGGCTATAGAGTCACGTTTAGTCACATATGTCATCAAGACGCATGGTGCTAAATTACTGTGAATTTATGCCAACCAATGCATCATCATATAGGTAGGCAATTACTCATTTCGGCAAATGACCTGGGCCATGAAAAATTTGGCACCTTGATCCAATGAATGAATTGCTATACTGTCAAACAAAATATCGATTGGCCAATCAAATTAATCCTTTAGAGCGGAACTAAATAGTGAACTCTGATATTTAATCCATTCCCACACAATGACGCTTTTTGACGCCCATCAAGCAAACAATTGGAAAAACGTTGTGTAAAATGAAGAAATTGCTTGTAAAAAGCAATGTCTTCATTTTCCACAATGTTTTCTACCCCAAAATTGAAAAAAAAAATCCTAAAGTCTCATCAACTTTTCATTGTCGTCTGCAACTTCTTTCGATTTTGGACCAGTCTAAAATCCGCCGTCTGTTAAGGGGTTATGAACATAACTTCAGCTTATTCAGATTTGGGTTACCAACAAACACTATTATGTCCCGGTTTATATATTTTACAGAAAACTGTCGTTTATTACCTGAAACGATATGCCGTGTTGGATAAGTTGACCTAGCCGGTGATCTGTCAATTGAGACCTTGATATTTGCTGAAAAATCGTCGGTGTGCGAGCAAAATATCGTAACTACAGCAACAATCCTTTATTGTTTTGCAAAATGTTTGACCTATCTAAATTCAAACGTTTGCAATGGAAAAATAATCCTCATCGACTTTAAATAGTGTTATCTTGCAAAATTGATCGTGAGCAACATGTAACAATTGATTGAATAGGGTTAAACTCAACTTTTAACAGTATTTCAGTCATATCGCGGTGACTGGAGCACCGAACAATGGATTCCCGGTATTTCTCACACGAATACTTCCACTACATCCTTTCCTAGCCTCCAGCTGCTATCCCACTCACCGGCCGACAAGTAGTCCCGACAGAAAGCCATTAGCAGATATGAAATACATTGCAGTAGTGGACTATTGCGAAGAACAATATTCTAGGGTTCTAGGACTCGAAAACAACGTGTAAAAAGGAGAAACACGATCTTACAATGGAACTTCTAGAGTACGGGTGTGAGCTGAATTACAAATTCATGTTCTAATATAAAGTATGCTTACTATACACTGTTTCTAGTCATTGAGTCCGAATTTAACCCTTTTCCATGCTTAACCCGGAATATTCCGGTTTTGGCAGGGGTTGTACACAAAGATCAACCTGTACATAAGTGCAGTCTGATCTTAGTCTACACCTCCTGTTTGTCTTTTTCATGCCAGGGTTGCTTATGAAATTAAATTCCTCAAGAAATATTGATGATTGAACAACAAGAACTAAGAGTGCTTTCATCACTTTGATTTTAATGCCATTCCAAAATGACTTTATTCTGATGACAAGGGTTAAAAAGTTAAAGATTTGGATGGGGCTCAATTGAAAACTTTGGCTATGTTTGGGCGAGGATAAACAATATCATAGATAGTCTGAAGATGGAGAATGATCAATAAATTAAACCAATGTTTTTGTCAATAGATATAGTGTATGTGCCCTTTAAATCAACTCATGTTGTTAAAAAGTTTGGCGAAAAACATTATGGTCAAGGAATGAGAGGTAAAACGATAGGCTCGTCTTTTAGTGAGATCGAGGTTGACATAAACACAATCAGAAAACAGTGCCTATTATTTTTGCAACAGTTTTGAATATAGCGCTAGATATTACATGTAAATGGACGTTATCATGTTTGCCCATTTTATCTTAATCAAAAACTCATGTTCGCCATTAAACATTGACAGACTTTTAATTTCTATCGCCAAGACTCGAAAATACCATGCAAACTTTTAATTGAACCACTGGTAACACCCCTGTCCGTTTTTACCTCATTAAATTAAGATAAAAAAAGTCCATTTTAGCAATTTGTAGCTCCTCTCAAAAGTTTCGTTGGACCTTAAATCTTTGTCTGTCTTAAAGAGCAGTCTTTAGTCTTGAATTAAAGGCCAGGAAAATGGTTTTATTAAAGATAAAAGTTTTATTTTGGCAAATCTTCATTGAACACATCCACACATGAAATTCTTTAGGTTCGGAATTGAAAATCTTGTAGAGTACCACCTTCAAATGTCAGTTCTACAAAGAAATAGTTACCAGATAAATTCATTAAATCACATGAGTGACATGCAGCAGTGATCTCAAACTCTGCAGAAAATTTGATATAAACCTTTGTCACACTGTTTCAACGTTTAAGCTACTGTAAATTTCTTGGTGCTTTGGTTCTGCAGAGTGTGAGATCACTGCTTCATGTCACACATGTGATTTAATGAATTTATCTGGTAACTATTTCTTTGTAGAACTGACATTTGAAGGTGGTACTCACCAAGAATCTTGCTGTAGCTCAAACGTTGAAACAGTGTGACAAAGGATTATATCAAATTTTCTTAATGGACTACTTTAGTGTAAATCCATCCGGAAGCAATTCTATAGCGGAGTTGACACTACTTTAGAGTTCGACTAGTACCACTGGCGACTTAAACAAAGCTTGGGTTGTTGAAGACGATGGCGGCAAAAGCCTACTTTTGGGTAAATTGACTATGGACTAAAAGGCGGAGTGGAGTCGGACAGTTATGTCAGTAGTGATCCCACTTGAAATTACTTCCAGAATTTACTTTCAGCGGTAGTTGTATGGTATAAGTAGTTTGTGTGTGTGTGTGTGTGCGTGTGTGTGTGTGAGTGTGTGTGTGTGTGTGTGTGTGAGTGTGAGTGTGCTTTCACTCAAAAACTACTCAGACACGAAAACAGTATTTTTAAGTACACAAGAGTGATCGACATGCTCAAATGTTTGTTTTTTCAAGCGTTTCTGCATCTATTCTATATTTCAATATTTGATTTAGCCGTCTCATTCTTTAACTTATTTATCCAGAGGACGGCAAACGGATGTGGGCGTAACCAAACCAACCGACCTTCTCGCAAGTGGAAAAAAGTCAGTGCCTCTAAGTTTGCTAGAATAGATATTTAAAAAATTACACTAAGGCACTTTGGCCATACTATCTTCAGCAAATCAACCGAAATCGTAAATTAGTTTGATAACTTCCGAAGTCTCAAGAACAGTTTTTAACGTGTTTTTGTAAAATGAATAATGATCAAGGATATTTTAATGGGGATAATATTGTACCTTATAAGAAAGATTTGTCAATGTAAATTATCATTTATAGATCGATCACAGTTTGAATTAGGTCATATCTAAATATTTTACTATGTCAAAAAGCCCTAAAATGTAGTGCGCCGCGGTTACAGCAAAGTTGATAACGCTTCGGGCTCTCAATCACGCAGTCCTGGGTTCGATCCCCGTTTGTGACAGATATCCTTTCTGTCATTTGTCTCCCACCAATTGTTGGATAACTGTAAACCTATGTGAGGGAGCAAATGTAGGCTAGGAAAGGATGAAAGGGGTAGTACTTGTGTGAGAAATACCAGGAATACATCGTGAGGTGCTCAAGCCTCGGAAGTACGACTGAAGTACTGTTAACCCTTGTCATGCTGTATAAAATACCTTACTGAAATGCTCTCAAATCAAAGGACTGAAAGCACAGATAGAACTTGTTGTTCAAAAATCAATATTTCTTTTAGAAATCAACTTCATAAGCAACTCTGGAAGGAAAAGTACAAGCAGGAGGTGAAGACTAAGATCAGCCTGCACATAAGTGCAGTCTGATCTTAGTCTACACCTCCTGCCAAAACCGGAATATTCCGGGCTCACTATGACAAGGGTTAATATTGGTGTTAACCGCCATTCAGTTAGTCAGCCAAGTTGTAGCAAAGGCAAATTTATAAAATGTGACATATGAAGAGTGAGGTAATTGATGGGTCGCCGTTTACAATTAAAGATCGAGTGGCCAGTCAAATTATTCATGTAGACCGGAAGAGACATGTTGGACTCTGACAATTGTTTAATCCTTTCCTGGTTAATCCCTGGTTTTTACGTCCCTGTCATTTCATAATTAAGAAAACATTGTGGGAAAAGAAGAAATTGCTTGTGACAAGCAATTTCTTCTTTTTCCACAATATTTTCTACCCTACTGAATAGTTATTTTTCAGATAAAATCAATTTTCGTCTGCAAAACCTTTGAATTTGGATGGGTTTACAATTTTTCAAAACAGGAAAGGGTTAAACATTTTCGTTTGCGGGCGACTAAAATCCCGAAGGAAAAGCGTATTCAAGCTGTAGTTACGAATTTTAGGTCGCCCACCATCGATTTGCCTCTTGATATTTGTCCCTGATCTTATATTTTACAAAAGCGCAACGTTGGAGGTTAGTGGGCGGGGCAAGCGATCCGACAACAAATTTATAAACGAGCAAGGGAGTCGCCGTCATAGCGCAGTTGGTAGCGCGTCGAACTGTCAATCTAGAGGTCCCGGGTTCGATCCCCGACGGCGGCACTCATCCTTTCCGACTATTTGTCTCTCACCAATAGGTCGATAATCGTAGACCTATGTGGGATAGCAGCTGGAGGCTAGGAAAGGATGTAATGGTAGTACTGGTGTGAGAAATACCAGGATTCCATTGTTAGGTGCTCCAGCCGCCCCGATTTAACTGAAAGATTGTTGACAGCGGCGTAGAACCCCATTCAAACAAACAAACAAACAAACAAATAAACGAGCAATGGACAAAAAAAAAAAAAAAAAAAAAAAGAAGAGAATGTTAGGGCTGATTAGATTAATTTATTGGCTATCATTGACGAGGAGTTTAATGATATCCTAAATTGATTGATTCTTACACGTTTTTAACCCTTGTCATGTTGAATATAATCCTTATCTAAAGGCACATTAACCCATTCAAACACAGTGGAATTTTAGACTGGTCCAAATTGAAAGAAACTGCAGACGACAATTTCAAGTTGATAGAATTATGAAGTTTTTCATCTTTTTGGGTAGAAAACATTGTGGATAATGAAGAAATTGCTTGATACAAGCAATTTCTTCATTTTCCACAATGTTTTCAACAGCTTTTTCCTTGAGGGGCGAAAAAAGGAGGGATTGAGTTGTAATGGGTTAAAATCAAAGACCTGAAAGCACTGGAAGTGCTAGTTTAGGGAAAAAAATATTTCATTAATTAATTTCATAAACATCTCTATGAAGATCGAATCAATCAGGAGGTGTAGACTAAGATCAGACTGCACTTATATGCAGTCTGATCTTTGTCTTTACCTCCTGCCAAAACAGAAATATTCGGGGTTCAGCATGACAAGGGTTAAAATATAGGAAATTCAGTTGTAGAAAGACTCTCTGGGAAGCTCAAAGGTGTTGACGCTGGCCAGACATCGAAAAGCAAGGCTGCCCCGGATAGGAAATTTGCGATAGAATGTCTGTATTAAAACGGCCATTCAACCCTTTTTTTATTGTTTATTCTCTGATTGACGTTTGCCGGATTCTGTTTCTTTTTCAAATACGGAGTTCACTGACTAAACCCCTTCTCACACGATAAAATTTTAGAGCAGTCCAAATTTATTTAAAAAAAATGCAGACATCATTTTCAGTTGATGTAATCTTTAAACTCTTTGTCTTCGGGGTTAGTAATCATTGTGGATAATGAAGAAATTGCTTGTTTTATGCACTTTCTTCATTTTCCAAAGATTTCATATTGTGGGGCGTTTAAAGGCGTTAATGTGCTGGAATGGGTTAAATGTAAATGTAGTTCAAAATGGTTTTAGCCAGAGAAAAATACACAAATAAAAAAACGTAATACATGCAAATGAATATTAAACATCTAAAAGATAATTTGTTATCACCGTTATCTTTATAATCGATCAACTTTTTAAAAGCGCATCAAATTATTCTGCAATTTAAAAAATGATATTTTATACTTTTGCGAAATCTGTGCAGTTCTGTGGCTCATATAAATCCTGTTGGATTAGCGAAGTCATTCATTTGTTCTTAAATCTAGATATTGAGTCGGGCGGTCTGAAAGACTGTGGATTCCTCTGAAATATTAATAAAACGAAAGGAAAGAAAACACAAGAGAAAATGTTTGCTTTTCGACTATTTGTTACGCTTGCCTACTGTTTGTTTGCCGTCAATGCGATGTTCAGCAATCAAAACAATATGGAGTATGATTAGTAAGTAAAAAACATTTTTCTTAATTTTTTGTTTACTTGTCATATTGTATTTACTTTTCAATTGAAATAGTACGACATCGTTCTGGTTATGAAATTTATTCATAATATGAGCCAAAGACCGGGAGTGAAATAAACGAGTTGAATTTTTTTGATATAACACAAGTGTAATAACTACGTAAATGAATTTGAACCTATGGTAACAATTTTTTGTTACCGCCAGAATGACGTCATAGCACATATAATGACGTCATTTTAAAAACGTAGTTATATCTTTCGCGGACTATCATATGTGTGAATTCTAACAAATTTAAGAGATATCAAATTCGTGTATCTAAAATCACCAATTTATAAAAATCGTCATCTAAAATAGATAGTAACCGGAAAGGCCTCGTTAAGATGGAATGCGGAGCAATTCCAACTTAGATTTAATAAAACCGCAAAATGAACACTAGACAATTTCATTTCGGGTTTTTGATAACACATATCACGTGATCTCTTAGATATGAATACACCTCGGGTTACTTCTCATCTCAACTTGCCACGGACAATCAGTTAGTTGTAGCCGAAGACAATAATATGGCACATGTATAGGATGATATACAAATTCGTTTGGAGGCTTCTAAACATGCTTTAGTTTGCTTTAATTATTGAAAAATAAAGTAATAATCAGCGCAGTAATGTGTTTTTGTGATTCGCCGTCCCGTGTTTGGTAATCACGTGATCTCAAGTGACATGTGGTAGTCATGTGACCATAGATAGGCAATGTTTACAAATATGGCTCAGGTCGCAAATACATTATAATAATCACGCCGCCCAGTGCTTTAAAACATTCTAGAGCGATTAAGGGGAATCGTAGGCATCAAGCAAACGCGATTATTGTTGGATTTACAGCTTTTACTAAATAAAAATCAAATAGATGCAAAAAAAAAAGGTAGAAGATTTTGAAAATTAGAATGTAAACATATCAACTTCCGGTTTCTACTTATTTACTAAATAATCACGCTTTATTTTGTCTTTTTTTACAAGTTTAAATCAATAATACGACATCAAACCTTTAACAAGTGTCATCAAGCTTTCAGTTTGGTCCTTTTTACTTAAGATTTTTTACGGTTCTAAAGCCGAATGAAGAATAAGGAAATCGCGCGACTACAGGGCGCCGAAGATAATTTGATATTATCTTCATCATATTATAGGAATTTCTAGGAAAAGGGCAAACAATAACGTTACAATAACGTTAACGTCTTTTATTTCTTTTGAAATTTACTTACAACGCTTTAAACATTCTTTTTTCCTAAATCTAAACCGGTATTTCAAATCGATCACACTGCAACAAGTTTCCGCGCATTTCCACAAAATTACTCAAAAACTTTAAGTGAAAATCTACGTGAGTTTAGTATGATCGTTACAGAATTGGCCGAGTTGAGGGTAAAATAATCATCGAGGTCATTCATTTCTAACTGTAGAAGCTGTTATTCTCTGTTTTCAAGATTCTTAAAGGAGGTCACGTATTATAGTTAATCAAAAGGAGAAATGTTATGCTTGAAAATTCTAATTTTGCTGTGCGTGACACGAGCTTATAACCCATTCCAACACGATGAAAATTTAGACCAGTCCAAATTAAAAAAAGTAGCAGACGACAATTGTAAATTGATGAAATCTTTAAAATCCTGGTCTTTTTAGACAGAAAAGATAGTGGATAATGAAGAGATTGCTTGTAACAAGCAATTTCTTCATTTTCCACAATGTTTTCCAAAGCTTTCATAATGAGAGTCATTTAACCCTTTCCTGA
Organism: Fragum fragum; assembly: GCA_946902895.1. Lineage (NCBI taxonomy): Eukaryota > Metazoa > Mollusca > Bivalvia > Cardiida > Cardiidae > Fragum > Fragum fragum. Next base: position 22,336,366 of record OX336378.1, on the reverse strand, counting down.
TCAATCCCTGGTTTTTACGTCCCTGTGATTTTATACTTGAGAAAACAATGTGGTAAAAGAAGAAATTGCTTGTAACAAATTGCACCCAATTTTAATTGTTGTCAGCAACTTCTTTCAAGTTGGACCAGTCTAAAATTCCGAGAAACGGGAAAGGGTTAAAAGCGTCACTGTCTTGGAATGGGTTAAGACAATGCTAGTTTTTGATTTCTGTATGTGGATTTACGTTTTTGTTCGTTATTCACGCACATATGTACACGAATGGGAATGATGGTTTAAGTTTATAGAAGGGGGGGCTTACTCGGAAAGTAATAAATGATTTTGAACCGAATTCCACAGCTATGACCCTTTCAGCGCATTCTAACTTCTCAGTACTTTCAGTCCTTTGATTTTTATTTGCTTTTAGACGAATCGTTAAAAATTCGATATTTCATGACAACTCCTTCAATATCCCCTGTTTATCAGATGGAGGCGGAAAAGTAAATCTCTTAAGACAAGTCAAGCTTTGCCATTCTGCATAGACTCTTTTTCAGAATTGCATAAGAATATCAAAGGGCTGATAGCACTGGAAGCACTAGTTTTGGGTCAATATTTCTTTTGAAAGATATGCCATGATAATCTCTAGTTTTGAATCAAAGGACTGAAAGTCCTGAGAGCGGTTTTGCTGGTTTATCAGTAATCGCGCTCAATAAATCGAGCATATTTCATCAATATGAGTGAGTAAATCGTACACCTAAGTAGGAGGATCAGCTGGAGTCTCGATAAGGATGTAGTGGATGTACTGGTGTGTGAACTACCAGGAATCCATGGTGAGGAGCTTCAGCCGCCCCGATATGACTGTAATACTTTCAAAAGTTAAAGCCTATTCAATCAATTATGACCCATTACTGTTTACCGAAATCGCTATTTTGAATTAATCGCAACATTTTCTTCTTAAGTGCGTGAAAATTTGTGGTTGGGTGGTAAAAGGTTAAATGATAACAGTTCAAGAAATCAAAGCTAACATTCAATTCTTTTAACGTTGAGCATATTATTATCACAATTGAAGTAGTTACGTTTCAAAGATTTAGTTGAATTCGAGAGTCTAAAGGGTGTTTTATTCGATGGGGTTAATAGGCGCTTCAATCGCCGTTGTAACGTGTTACATATACTGTGTATCAGGGGTGTAAATTTGCCCAGCCCTGCCAGGTCAAATCACTAACCAACAGTTTACATGTATTCGCCTACTCCGTCAACCACAGACCTAGAAACTATCTTGAAACGCGAGGAAATTATTTCTCTCATTTTGACAATTCATTAGACAATTTACCAAGGATATATTAAGTTTTAATCCGTTTTCCTGGATATTCATGACTAAAAGGAGGCTGTTGGCATTCAACAAGTAAGTTATTTCTTCATCAGCGATGAAACAAGATGGAGGCGATCACATAGATTTTCACTTCACGTTTATGAGCATGCGTGGAAATGAGCGGGAATATGTGAGAACTTGTTTCCGGTTGATCGATATGAAATACCGGTTTTTCCTAAAAAAACCGCTAAAAAGGACAAAAAGGTGGTGTGGACTAGGATGAAACTAAACTGCACATATATTCAGGTCGATATATGACTATACCTCCTGCTAAAAAGGAATATTCTTGGTTCAGTTTTACAGAGGTTAAAATCGTGTTAGAGTAATATTGTTAAAAAGTGTTACTCGTATTTATTTGATACATCTACTTGTTGCATTTTCTTTAATCCATTACCACACAACCCCATATTATATCACCGGAGAAAAATATTTAGAAAATGTGTTGGCGAATGGAGGAATTGCTTATACCATGGTTTCTACCATATACCATACTTACCTCGTCGTCTGGAACTATTTAAGTTTGAACAACCAGGACTTTTGCTTTCTGGTAATCGGTTAAATGTAAATATTTTGATTTAATGGAACAAATCGTGTGCAAAAAAACATGCATTTTTCATGACTAAAATGAAATCAACAACAACAACCCCAACAAAAACGAAACCGATGAATATTTTTTCGTGAAAGGATCGAAAATTTACTTTATCAAAGATAAATCAGACAGAAGTTTTCATTTTGACGTAAGCAAAAGGTAAATAACCATAACACATAAGCACACGATGAGATGTCCCGATTATACAAAAAACTTGAACAAATAATCAGAAAAGACAAACAGAGGTTTATATAATGAAGGGATATCTGGTTTTGGGCAAGATGATGATGAAAAAATTTGGGAAATATTTGAAAATTAATAAAAAATTAAAAATCTAAGCTTCCTTGATAAATTTGGAAATATAACTTCATTTTTTTTATTTATTTCTAGGCTCTCATGTTTAATGTGATTTATAAAACTTGTATCATTCAACCTTTTTTTCTTCTTTACCAATTTCAATACATTTCCATAATCGTATGCGCTGAAGAAAAACACTTTCTTCTTTTGACACAATATTTCTAGTTATGTAGTTTCTAGTTAAGTAAGTATTTTGTCGAAATTAAAAGACATTGAATCCAAAATGTATGTTTTTCGAGAAAAATAAGAATTGTTGGAAAAGAATATTATCACCTTTTTTTGTAAAAAGGAAAAATAAATTTAAGGCATCCTTATTTTTTAACTCAAAAAACGGTCACATAGCGACATAGCGATACGCGGGCGACCTTGCGATACCTTGAAAACGTATCCATGGGTCTCTGCCAGATCGCGTTATTAATCAAATAATATATGTTAACTCATTACTACACGATGATGCTTTTGACACCCCTTATGAAAAACAATCATGAAAAATTGTGTAAAATGAAGAAATTGCTTGTTACAAGCAATTTCTGCATTTTACACGGTGGTTTCTAGTTAGAGAGTTGATAGAATCTAGAATTTCATAAACTTTAAATTGTCGACACATTTAAATTCGAACCAGTCTTAAATTTAAGCGTCTGGTAATGGGTTAAGAATTTCTAAAAGGAGACTGATCCCATCTTTTTTATAAGTTTTAACATATTCTTTCTATTTCAGATCAGATGATTGGTAACGGATAATAGAATGGTAACGGCTACGAGAACGGAAACGGTTATGAAAATGGTAACGGAATGTACGATAATATGAATGGTAACGGAAAGGGCGAAGAGGATTAATATTGCATTTATACAGAATATTTGAAATTGTCACGGTAATAGTTTCCAATTACTTCGTAAATATGGATTGTAAATTTTCAAGACGCTGGAAAGGATTTTTCATAACTTCTCTTCAAATTAATTAACGGGTCGCCAAGGTCAATCAAAAAGTCTATTTACTAATCAAATCATTCTTTTAGACCGGAAGTGAACAATGGACTCCGGCATTCACCGATATTCATCTTAGGAAATTTTGTTGGATTGTCGACTTAAATATCAGAACTACAGTTTATTCGAGTTATGGTTTTTAGGTCACCAACTAACTATTTGCTACATGTTACTGATCATAAATTCGGCTAAATAACACCGTTTGATGTCTAAGTCGAACTTCCTGTCGGAGCCAGTCGGCTAGCGATCAATCAACTGACATTCTTTTTCACAATTAACATATTTGTTGATCATGTCCCTCCCTCGTGTTACCCCTAGAATTATGTCAAATATTTCGCTTTTAGGCGACCTAAAAGTCATAAGTACGGCCTATTCAAACTGTAGTTACGACGTTTAGGCCCCCCACCATCAAATTTATTTTATTTTATGTACCTTACAATATATTTTGTAAACTAACGTCGTTTGTAAGCTCGATCGAACGGTCACGCCGGAGGTCAGTGGGCGTGGCCAGCGATACGTCAGTTTGAAAGCTGACCGGACTGAACAGTTCAATAATGTTGATTTATTTGATCATTTTCGTTATATTGTTTAACCCCACACGATACAATTTTATACAATCCCAATTTCAAAGAAGTTGCAGACGCCAATTTTAATTTAATGAAATCTTTCAAATCTTTTTCTTTGGAGTAATATTAGAGAAAAGATGATCTCGATATCCCTTAACTCGTGAGGATGCGGGGGATAGTGCAAGGAACAACTGCTGAGAGCCTTGCCGGGTTCATTAACGTGCTCGATTGAAGGCACCGTCATACAGGGCCTCGGTTTAACGTCTCATCCGAAAGACAGTTAGTTTATTAGTTTGGTCAGCCCTGGGCCCGTATTCACCAATCTTTTCTAAATTTTAGAATTGAGTCTAGGCTAAATTGTCAAGTTCATACTTTTCTGAGAATAGACTAAAGTTCATATTCACCAACACAATTTAGAACAGTCTTAATTTATAAGGTTTTGTACATCGCGTAAGCGACCGCGCACCTCAATTAGTTCCCCGTTTTTATAGAAGCGCGAATGAAAATGGCTACCATCGTTTTTTTTGACATCCCTGGCTTCCTCCCTCTTAGGATTTAGTCGGCTAAATCAATTTAGAATGCGTTTGTGAATACGGGCCCTGGGCTTGAACCTGTGATCTTGAGGTTTGAAGTCAAGTGCTCTTCTCACTTAACAACTGACTTAAAGAGCTGACGGGCTGACTTAATGACTCTTTCATACGGGGCTTCTTTTATAAAGAGCTGGCTGGTTCAAATTGATTAATGTGACTTCTTGTCACTTCTTACACAATTTAAACTTGAGTATTTGATTCCAGCGTCAATCTGCTTAACTATTATGCTTAAGGAATTTCATCTACTTCAAATAAGTCCCTTTTCGTGTGGCGAATTATAATGACCCAAGAAAATAATGTCGACCCAGTTGTAAATGAAATTAACAAATAATCTATTTTTTTGTTTCTACTTTCAAATTTTATGCTGTCTGATTAGCTTACAAATTTCATATAGCCATATAAGAAAGAAAAATAAAATGAATATGAAACTATTTTGTTTGATTGCGCCTTAAGAAAGAAACATAAAATGTCTCAAACTGGTAGCTTTTAATCTTTTATTGATACTTATAATATAGTATCATAAAAAGTGAAGATAATATTGTTTGTGTTTTCATTTAGTTATGTTAGAAAGACAAATCCAGTCATCCTTCTGAATGATTATGTTTCAAGGCTTCTTACAGGGTATTTAGTTTTTTTTTTCATTTCATACCTTAATGGTAACAAAACAAAACAAAAAATATTGTCTACATCTCTTAAATAGTCTATTCTTTTATTTCAGATTAAAAGGAAGTACCGTAAAGAATGGGTCGAGTATTATTAATGCATTTTCGTGGTCTTCTGCAGAACCTAAGAGCGAATATTTAAAAAGAAAAAGAAATGAAAATCGTTGAACTGATTTTTACAGTCATTTAGTCCGAAAGTGAACTTTGTAGTCCCACATTTATGTCAAGCTTTTTGTTGATTTGACGACTTAAATCAAGCAACTTTGCTTTTTAGCTAGCAAAGCGTCAGACACAATTTTGAGATCTTCTCAGAGTTCAAAGAGTGCAAACTGCCACTGGAGGCTTGACCGCTAAACCCATTGAATGCCTCCGCCATAACCCCCCCCCCCCCCAAAAAAAAACCCAAAAACATTCATTATGCATTTCAGGAATATTGCAAACTCTGCCTGTAAGTTCATTTCCCAAGTTTAGCCCAATTTAGCATATTGTGTTCGAAACGAGTCTGATAAGAGTCTTGCTTTGCTTTTTTTCGTATCGTACTCCTTCAAAAGCATGCCATTTAAATTACTCCATTTCAACATGACACAATCTTAGACTCGTTCAAATTGAAAGAAATAACAGGCGATAATTTCAATTTGGTGGAATTTAGAAAATCTTTGCTTAGTAGGATAGAAAACATTGTGGATATTGAAGAAATTGATTTTTTACATGCAATTTCTTCATTGTCCAAAATATTTCGAAAGTTTTTTTTATTGAGATGCATAAAAAGGCGAACTTGAGTGGGAATGGGTTAATTAACGAAACCATGCTTTTCTAGCTAACAGTTCTTTCAGTCCTTTGATTTGAACTTTTACGACGTTTAGATTGTCAACAAACAATTTGTCTTTTATTTTATGTCCCATTATATGTATACATATACATATATGTACAACATCGTATATCTAGGGCAGAAAAATTTGATGTTCGGATTTTCCCATGTATCTCTTTCTGGCCATTTCTACGATCCATAATATACTGATCTGACTACTTGTGCGACAACGGACACATCTGTCCTCGAAAATTCTTTTCCGGTTTTATAGCGGTACAATATTGTTAATAAAATAGCCAATATATAAGAGAAAGATCATGCATAAAATACCCCTGCAATATTTTTCATAAACACTGGATCCCTAAGGACGCATGAATGTTTTGAAATGATAGCATTATGGAAAATGGTCATTATACTAAGAAAATGATGACGCCTTAGCATCATATATTTTAGAGTTGTGCAAGTTTTAGACGTTTTGTAAAACAATGCTTAGCATTTGACCCATTCCCACTCAATGACGCTTTTAGACGCCCAAAGAACAGAAGGCTTTTAAAAACATTGTGGAAAATGAAGAAATTGCTTGTTACAAGCAATTTCTTCATTTTCTACAATGTTTTCTACCAAGAAAGTAAAAATAATCCAAAATTTCATAAAACTTTAAATTGTCGCCAGCAAGTCCTTTCAATTGGACCAGTCTAAAATTTTGGCGTCTGGTAATGGGTTAAAGAACGCTAAGTTCAATACCACATAACGTTTTGTGATTATATTTTGGCAGTTTCCAAAACACAAAAGTTGGGGACGTTTAGGCACCGTATAATAGACTGATAAAAGTAATTTTAAACCTTTACTACACGAGAAAATTGTTGACTGGTCCGAATTGAAAGAAGTTGCAGATACAGTTTAAACTTGGATGAAATTTTAGATTTTTTAAACTTTTTTGGTAGAAAACATTGTATGAAACGAAGAAATTGCTTGCTACAATTAGTTTTCTTGAAGGACGCCAAACAACGTCATTGTTTCGGAAATGGTTAAATAAAATTTAATACTAAAAGTAATGGTCCATGTAGTCCTTGACGCGTGACCTTGAACTCAAACAAGCCCAACATTATTTTCAAAAGAAGATTTCGCAAATTACACATTAACTTATAGATACAAATCAAGTTTGGTGAATTGCTTGAGAACCATGAGAAGTTTTACCGTTCTGATTATATTGAATTCCGACACTGGCCGACACGAATGGGAAGAATTTTTGTCCTTTTTGGTGAGAGTAACGAACGACAACTCTGCTTGAAGATTGTCATCGTCGGCCCCACGGGTAGTCTCGCCGTATAAACAGTAGTTGTCTGCAAGGTTTTAGATTTGGACTCGTCTAAATTTTCATTGCCTGGTAATGGTTAAATCAGTCAATTCCGATTCATGCAGATTTCTTGTTATAAAAAATGTTTTTGAAAAACTGGCAGGCATGGATCTTCTGCATGTGTATGCGTGTTCTATGATTAAAATGTATCCCGCAGCAGATTAACCCATTCACATACAATCACACTTTCTGACGACGCCAAAGAAAAAAAAAAGTTTGGAAAACATTGTAGAAAATTAAGACATTGCTTGTAACAAGCAATTTCTTCATTATCCACAATGTTTTCTATCTAAAAAGGTGAAAAAATTTTAAAATTCTATCAACTTGAAATTGTCGTCTTCTTTCAATTTGGACCAGTCTAAAATTTTGTCAAGTGGGAATGGGTTAAACTCCAATCAAAATAGTTGTCTGCAACGTTTTAAAAAAATGTTTTTGAAAAACTGGCAGGCGTGGATCTTCTGCATGTGTATGCGTGTTCTATGGTTAAAATCTATCCCGCAGCAAATTAACCCATTCACATACAATCACACTTTCTGACGACGCCAAAGATGAAAAAAGTTTGGAAAACATTGTGGAAAATGAAGAAATTGCTTGTTACAAGCAATTTCTTCATTATCGACAATGATTTCTACCTCAAATGGCAAAAACATAGAAAATTTCATCAAGTTTAATTTGTCGTCTGTAAGATCTTTGAATAAGGAACAGTTTAAAGTTGTATCGTTTGGTGATGGGTTAACAAAGTTCGATTTAAATCTCCGTATATAGCAATGTTACACAATTGCGATTAAAGCAAAAAACACTAACATTATTGAAAAACCCGAAGACCACATAATAACGTTCGCGCCATTAACGTCAGTTACGAAAGGACCGTTACAAAAGTCTGTATCACATTTAGACAAACATACTTGTTGTGGGTACACGTAGATACACGCCGTCTCGTTGTTGTTACCAAGATCATTAAGGCGTCTGAAGGCGTTGGTGTTGTTGTTGTTGTAAGAGAAGGAAAATGACATCAAGTTGCCGCAGTCTCGAATATGACTTACTTGTAGCCCTGGAAAAACGGTGGTTTTGCTTAATATCAGAATCAGACGATTTTTTTTAAGATTGATACTAACGATTTTTTAGACTGATCCAAAGTTCAGAGGTGAAGGGTGTCAAAAAGGGATATATAATTTGGGAATTCGTTTAAAGGTATTTTGACTAAATACGACCGCATCAGCTCTACAACAACCAGATTAAAGTGATATTTCAATCATGTTAATTGTACGTAAGAATAAAAGACCTTAAGTTTTAAGTCAGAAAGCTAGAGA